>CM046814.1:566700-1766700 GCA_025617385.1 Murraya koenigii
CCCTTAATCTTGCATTTCTAATTAAACACATAGTTTAGGGAAAAATTTGAGATTTACCTTGATTAGCCATGAATCCAAGCTTCAAACACGTTATGGAGCTTGTATGGATTGTCGAGAACTTGATCAAGTCTTTGTAAAAGCTGCTGCCTTCACTTGAGCAAAATTGCTTGAAGATCATGTGTAGATGAGCAGATAAAATCGGGAGAAAGCAGCGAGAGAGGTGCTGCTGCACTCATTCCCAGATTTTCCAACGGTTAACTCCCGATGGGTTGAAGTCAACTTATATCTATGTGGTGAGTCGCGGGGACCCTCATGTGTTAGTACAAAAATGCCCATCCCATTATGAGCTATAATAATACAATTAAAGGTTATACTTGTCCATAATATACTACCATTTAGGGTATGACAAAATCGGACTCATTAACACAATATTTGATCACTTAATACATGAGTGCATTAAGATTGCTCCTTAATATTTGACATTAGTCACGTATTCATTCGGTAAAGTATAAAACAATTAAAATGATTTATGCTAGTCCACGATATGTGAGAAATAAATCTAACAATCTCCCACTTGGACTGGCATAAGTCATTCTCATGATAGTTTTAAAATCAAATATTTTGAAAACAATCGAGATTAATCAATATGCAACTATAGCAAAAATCAAATGTGAGCAATCACCCAAACATCAACAAGTCCAAAATGTGTCACAAATATCAAATCATGTGTGCAAGACGGGATGCTCCACACAACAAGATACCCATAAACACGTGACTAAGTAGTAGTATACAAGTATAATAATGAAAATAGCATGGAAATGTGATCAACATGCCTATTTCCATAAGGTCCACATGTCTAGCAAAATGAGGCGAAACCAAAATGTCTCCTAGACCATCGACTCTATATAACCATAATGAGACTAGATCGAAATGTCTCGAAGCGAGCTTCCATTTTATCATAATGAGGCTGAAACCAAATGTCTCGAGGCGGTGCTTTTATAATCATAATGAGGCTGAAACCAAATGTCTCGGAAAAGCACTGCTGAAGCCAAGCCAAAATGCTTGAGTTCAAAATGTCCATGATGAGACTAAACCAAATGTCTCGGACCATAATATCCTCACGATATAGATAATGCCATATTCAACCAAATGTGTACACAATATATGGCATATCGATTGTTATATAACAATATGCATGCATAATAACAAAATATGAGTAATACAAAATCTCATTTAAGTTGAAACATATAATACAAACCAGAACTCTCATCGACTCGACATATAAAGAGGATTCTAACAATCCCATATGAGTCACATGATCCTTAAACACTTTTGGAGTTAAAGCTTTAGTAAGGGATCGGCTAACATGAGTTACGTAGGTATATACTCTCTTGATACATAAGATAGAGTAATTTTCTCTCTCATGAATAAGTATTTAATATCAATATGCTTGGGCGTGAGGAACTCCACAGTATTATGAGAAAAAAGCAATTGCGAGAATTATCACAGGTATATCTTTAATGGCCTCGACGCGACCAACAAAAAATCTAGTCCTGTGATAAAATCTTGCATCCATAAAACTTGACGTGTAGCCTCAAAACATGCTACGTATTACGCCTCCATTGTTGAAGAAGCTATAAGTGTCATGCTTGACACTCTTCCATAATCTGACTCCTCACGCCATCATAAAGATATAACCGGATGTAGATTTCTTGTCTTCGAGACGACTGCTGAAATCGACATCGGAATATCCAACTATATTTAAGTAGTCGGTTAGCGATATGTCGATGCAAAGTCTTTAGTAGCTTGTAAATATCCGAGCACTTTCTTCTGCAGCCTTCCGAGTGTTCAAAACCGAGGATTGCTCAAGTATCTTCCAAGTACACCTACTGCAAAAGCAATGTCGGGCGTGTACAAACTTGAGCGTACATCAAGCTACCCATGATCGATGCGTATGGGATCTGTTTGCATTCTAGCTTTATCTACGTCATTATCCGGACATTGAGACTTGGAAAGTTTGTCACCCTTTGTTATTGGTGCTTTTCGGGAGCACAAGGCGTAGATTAAACATTTTAGAACCACGATCAATATAGGTCCTTTGAGACAATCCTAGAACTCCTCTAGATGCATCACGAAGAATCTCTATCCCTAATACATAATGGGCTTCACGAGATCCTTCATATCAAACTTGTATGACAACATCTGTTTTGTCTCGAGTAAAAATCGGTGTCACTAGCGATGAGCAAGATATCATCAACATAAAGCACCGAAATGATGTATCTACTCCATCTGATCTTCGAATATATACAGCGATCAACAATGTTTTCACGAAATCCAAAAGAGGTGACAATATCATGAAATTTCAAATACCAGCTATGCGGAGGCTTGTTTAAGTCCATAAATAGACCTTTTAAGCTTACACACCATGTTTTCTTTGCCAAGCTCAATAAAGCCATCGGGTTGCACCGTATACACATCTTGAGACAAGCTTCCATTAAGAAAAGCTGTCTTCGCATCCATCGATGTAATTCTAAATTAAAATGAGCTACAAATGCCATGATAATACTGGAATGAGTCTTTGGTAGAAAGCAGAGAGTAGGTTTACGTATAATCAATACCTTCTCTCAGTTGAAACCCTCAGCCACAAGTCGGCCTTATATCTTTCCACCGACCTCTGGCATCTCTTTTGGTTTTAAAATCCATTTTCAACCAATTGGCTCGCATCCATCGGCAATTCAACTAAATCCCAAACCCGATTGTGATACATGGATGCCATCTCATCCTGCATGGCATGTGTCCAAGATGAAGATTACAGTCTGGCGATGGCTTCGCGAAAGGTAGCAGGTCGAGATGATAAATCACCATCAATATCATGTTCCTGCAAGTAAACCACATAATCATCGAAATGGCAGGTCTCACGACCGCTTTCGGATCTTCTCAATCGCACATCGGTGACATCATCCTCCGCGACCATAGGCTCCAAAACATGATGAGGTTCGGGATCGAGAGAATGAACATCAATACGTGGTAATCCCATTCTGAAGTTTGGATAAGATGGGACGAGCAAAACCACGAGTTCTTCTCTTAATGTGAGATTGTGAGGCTCGATACTCCTACTATTACGATCATTCTCAAAATAAATGGCACGATCGGACTCGATGATTACGGTAGTATGGGAAGGACAATAAAACCTAGAACCCATCGAGCTTATACAATAGCCAATAAAATGACCACTAATAGTCTTGGATCAAGTTTCCTCGATTGTGGATTATAAGGCCTCACTACGCTTCTGCATCCCCGGACATGAAAGTGGCGAAGACTAGGCTTCTTTCCGACCACAATTGATAAGGAGTTTTGGGCCGACTTCTTGGGTACCGATTCAAAATATAAGCGGCGGTTTTCAAGGCTTCGCCGAGAAAATCCGGTAAGGTGGAGTTGCTCAACATGCATCGCACCGTGTCGAGAAGAGTGCGATTTCTTTTTACTGCAATTCCATTACTGTTCGGAGTCCAGGCGTAGTGTCTTGAGCTCTATTCCACATTCCCGAAGAAATCTAGCAAAGGTCCGAGGATTACGCCCGGTTTCATCATATCGCCCATAGTACTCAACACCTCTATCGATCTCAGCTGATTTAATCCTTTTACCCTTTGGAGCTCAACATTAGCCTTAAAGACTTGAAACACGGATAAGGATTCAGCCTTACTCGATAGCATGCTCAACATGACCATAGCGAGAAAAGTCATCGATGAATGTGATGAAGTACTTATAACCACCTATAGCTGCAGGAGTGAGCGGCCACGTATGTACTGTATGTATCGACTCCGGAACCTGACGACTTCTCCGAATTCTCTCTTTCTAGTTTTGGCGATGAATTTGCCTTTGACACGATCAACACGAGTGTCAAAATCGAGAAAAGTCTAGATTATGGAGAATGTCATCTTTAATGAGTCTTTCCATCCTCTGTTTAGAAATGTGACCTAACTAGTTTATGCCACTGACATGAGGAATTTTCATCGACCCTTTTACTATTAGAGCTAACAACATTCATAACATGAGCATTGGATGATGATTCGACGTAAGGAAATAAATCAAGCATATATAAGCCATCGGATAGAGTGCGGAACCAGCTAGCTACGAATTGCGGAAAAAGTAAACTTTTACGTCACCGAAATGAAAAGTATAGCCACATCTATCCAAAATAGATACGGATACCAAGTTTCTTCTAATAGAAGGAATATAAGTTCATGTCGATAGATCTAAAAATTGGCTTGTCATTGGGTGTAGTCCGACAACTCCTATGCTTTCAACTTTGGCCTTTACTCCATTGCCCATATGTACAATCGGCTCTCCTTCATTGGGCTCCCTCATCGCTTTGAATTCCTGTAAGGAATTTGTTATATTAATGGTTGCACAGGTATCCAACCACCAAGTATTAGAAGGAACATCAACAAGATTGGATTCAAAGCCCACAAAGCTACATGAATACCTTTCTTTTCCGACCATGCTTTGAATCCTCTGCATTCGACTTTCTTATGCTCATATTTCTTACGAAATGACATTTTCCCTTAAAGCCTTCGAAGTGGAACCGAAGTAGTAGTAGAAGATTTGCCATGTGAAGTTTTCTTTCCAAACTTCTTTCTTAAAAACTTATTGCTACCCTTTGAAGAGCTTTTCTTCGCACTCCACTCTCTTGAGTAGTGGCCATCATAGCGATGTGAGATTTTCCCTTCTTCAATGATTCCTCTTCTTGAACTACATAGCGAGTTAACTCATTGATATTCCAAGTCTCTCTCGAGTGTTGTATTGACTTCTCGATTATCTGAGCTGTGGTGGAAGAGATTCAAGAATTTGGAATACCAGGTAGTCATCAGGTAAACTGACATCCATGTCTTTCAGCTTCTTATGGTAACTTGTCATTTTCAGAATGTGCTCTCTCACCCCAGAAACCCCATCATACTGGGTATTAGCAAGCAATCTCGGAAAGTTACCCTTTTCGACCTTGTCTACCTTCTTAAAAGTTCTTCCCATCTTGCTCGAATAATCTTTAGCCTTGTCACATGCGGGGATGCTATCTCCGATCGTTCTATCAATGGTGTATTTCATTGTGTCGAGACGTGTCTATTGGATTCATCCCAAGCCATCCACTCTGCCCTTTCGATAGCGATGCTCTTATCCGTGGGCTTGGATGGTTCATCGACTCTCAAGCCAAGTCTCTATTCGATGTCGATAAATAGAACATGGCCGGATTCACGTCGAGTCCTCATAGTTTGTCCGATCAAAGTCTTAATGGAGGCAACTTGGAGAAAGGAAAGAATATCTAGAGTGAGAAATCAACAATAAGTATTAATAGGCATGTGAAAACAAAATCATGCCACAAACAATGATTTCTCATTTTACAATTCTCCATCGAAAAGGAGTGTTCTAACCCACAAATAAAGCGGACAAGTTGAATATAACACCAACATTGACCTATTACAAGCGAGGGTAATTAAGTCACTCTCGATGAAAATACCCAACAAATCTCTTTACCTATCCAAGCATCCTACCAAGTAATGATTTCACAAGCGAGGCGATATCATCACCAGTATGGATCTTGGTTATAAGCAACAATAATCCATCACACAATCCATGATCAATAATTATAAATGGACAATTAATTGCAAAACACCGAATAATTTATCATGATTGGTTCTACTGACGGTAGATACTCAATCACTCTAAATTGAAGTTTTGCCATGCATAATATTTCATACTGATAACTAAAATTGAGACCAAATAAGCTTTATTAACCATAATTAAAGCTTTTTCCAAAATATTTAATATACCTCAATAAAATGTATGAATGCCATGCCCATAATATACAACAATGATGGATTATTTTATACTTGAAATTCTGAAAAATTGTCAAAATTAATGAAAATTTTGGACTTAAATAAAGAATTTTCAGAATTATAGCCACTGTTTATAATAACAAAACATTTGGCCCTTACTGTAAATAAAATTAAATTACTTTCTAGTCTCTAATATAATTACCCAAAATATATAGGGTACAAATAATATTTCGAGAACAGTTGGGCCATATAATAATTTTCTAATATATTAAGGACCCAAATGATAATTATTTTGGGTTAAAAAATAATTATTAATAATATCAGGGACCCAAATGATATTATACCATGTTGACTTTCGATCAAGGACTAAATTGAAACTTTTGCCAAATATTTGGGCTACAACATAAATTTAGAAAATATAGGGAGCCAAATGATAATTTCACTGCACTTCATCTTCTTCCTCGCGATGAAGCTACAGTAGCTACAGTAGCTACAGTTGTATTTTCTTGAACAACCCGATTTTGGCCACCAAAAAACATGAAAAAATTATATTTTGACTCCTTAAACATCACCCATGAATTATTCAATGACCGTTTGGTCAGATATGCTCAGAATCACAAAATCCAAAAATAAAGAAAAATTCCATGGGTGAGTCAAAGCTTGATTCATCCCCAAAATAGCTAGTGGTTCAATAGGAAATGCATAATCATGGGCTCGATACCAATTGTTGCAATAAATATGAACTGAATGCCCTTAATCTTGCATTTCAATTAAACACATATTTTAGGGAAAAATTTGAGATTTACGTTGATTAGCTATGAATCAAAGCTTCAAACACGTTATGGAGCTTGTATGGATTGTCAGAACTTGATCCAAGTCTTGTAAAGCTGCTGCCTTCACTTGAGAGCAAAATTGCTTGAAGATCATGTAGATGAGCAGATAAAATCGGGAGAAGCGAGCGAGAGAGGTCTGTACTGACTCATTCTCCGGTTTTCCAATGAGTTAACTCCGATGGAATTGAAGTCGACTTATATCATGTGGTGAGTCGCGAGGGACCCTCGTGTGTTAGTCTAAAATGCCCATCCCATTATGAATTTATAATAATACTGATTAAAGGTTATCTTGTCCATAATATACTACCATTTAGGGTGTAATAAAATCGACTTCATTAACACGATATTTGATCGACTTATCATGAGATGCATTAAGATTGACTCCTTAATATTTGACGTTAGTCGCGTATTCATTCGGTAAAGTATAAAACAATTAAAATGATTTATCTTTAGTCACGATATGTGAGAAATAAATCTAACATAGTGCACTTTGAAATTGAACTCACCTCATAAACTTCACCATTTCCCAGCTTAACTCTAGTCACAAACTTTCTATCAATGGTGCTAGCAGCAACAGAGAGAGTCCAAGGTGCAACATTTGCGAGTGATGCAGCATCAGGACCAGAATTACCACCAGAGTTGGAGGTAAGTATACCCTTTTTCATTGCATGGAAAGATCCAATAGCAATTGTATCTTCAAAATAATTGACAGCAGAAAAACCACCAACCGAAATTGAGATTATATCAACACCATCAGCAATTGCATCATCAAATGCTGCGAGGATATCGGCATCTGGGCAACCATCTAACCAACAAATCTTGTATACAGCAATGCGGGCAGATGGAACCCCTCCACGAGCTGTGCCTAAACCAAGGCCAAATAGACTTGCTTTGCTAACCAAGCCACCTGCTGCTGTTGATGAGGTATGAGTCCCATGGCCTTCTGAATCTCTTGGAGACTTAAAATCAGATGGACTAAACTTTTTATCACTTCTGTAGAATTTAGCTCCAATGATTTTGCTGTAATGAGTTGCAACAACGTTGTCAGAATCACTTACACTTCATGAACTTTCATACGTGTGAGTTTGTGTGTGCTTTCTTGTGTTTTAAGCAACTTACTTGTTACAAGTGAAGTTTGAAGATGTTTGGCAAGAACCCTTCCATTTTTTTGGAGGTGGACCAAAATTTTCATCGCTGAAACTTTGAGATTCCGGCCAAATTCCTGTGTCAAGCATTCCAACAATGATGTCACTTTCGGTTGTCGCTCTTTTCACATGCTCAGAGAAACCCATGAAGTCCCATGATCTTGTTGTGTGAAGTTGCTTCTTTCCATTAGGGAAAACTGACGTTACTCCTTGCGTGCCTGAAATCAAATGCTATTGTTTTGATGGAGGAATCTGGGAAAATTACTGATAAAGTCTAAAACTAGGATCCATTTAAAAAAGAGGCCGATTTGCCAAGTTGCCATTGCTCTTACTTTAGTAGCGGCATTGGCATTTTAGACATAAATATATGATGATTTTGATAATATATATTCATTCTATATCTTCACTTTATTAAAATAAAGACGTCATTAATTTAAAAAAATACAGATTTTAATATATTAAAAATTATATATATATTTTTTTTGTATGTTAGTATATTTTCACTTTAATAAAATGAGTATATCCTTATTTTATATATATATATATATATTAATGACTTTTTAAAAAAAAAAATTGGCTTTAATTATGAGCTATATCTGTACAGTTTCTTAGGAATTTTGTGATTTCTTAACCTCAATGTTATAAGCTGTGTAATATATATATGAAGTACCAAACCTTTGAACCTCTGAGCCTCGTCGTGAGTCAGCTTGGCAACAAACCCATTGAAGCTTCTGTGGTAGCTGTGGAGTAAATGATCGGATGCGCTACTACTGTTGAATGCAATGTAGTGACAAATTTTAGTTACAAATTCATGGAGATTATAATTCAATCAGTGAACAGAAATTATATCTTATAATGCATGTTTCCTTGAAGATCACTTGAAACTGCTGTATCTTTGGTATCATGTTGTATTTACATGCCCGAAAATGAAGATTAAATAACCTTCCAAGAACTTGACGTAGCATGCTGGTGTGAAAAGATGATGCCGAGAATTCGCCAATGGGACGGTCACCCATGTACACAATATATTCCTGCATTCCTCATAAATGAGAGATTTTATAATAAAGTATAAATTTGTGTTTCTTAAAAAAAAATAATGATATTTGATCCCTCAAATTGTCTCATCAGTCTCACTTCTTAATTTATCTTAAGTTTTTATTTTAAAATTGAATTTTATATGACATTAATATTTTATTTAAATTAATAAATCAATTGAAAAAATAAGAGAGATGATCTATTGAGAGCATGAAAGAGAAGAAACATATTTCTTATTCATTTTTTACTAAATATTATTAATTGAAAAGTGAGGAGTAATGAGATAAAATAAGGAATTAAATATCACCATTAAAATGAAAAAAGAAACTTTTATGGTCTTTGGGAGCCCAGTTTCATAAACTCAAGTAAACTTAGCCCACTTCAATTGTGGCCAGCACTAGCCCAATTCAATGAGCCACATGGTTATTTATTGTAAGCCCAGTGAAAATGAAGAATGACGTTTTCTACTAAGTTTTTAAAATTCTCGTAAAACCCCCTTTTCGAAATTTACAATTTTAACCCTGATTAAGTTAAATCCCTATCATTCTTATCAATTAACATATGATTTTTTAAAATATCCCTAACTTAGTTAAACCTCTCTATTTTTTTCTGGTTATTCTTTATTTTATGATATTTTATTTCAAAATTTTAAAGTTTTATTTTTTTTTCCCAAAAGAATGATAGAAGAAAGTTTAAATAAAAAAATTGTAATGAATTTTGTAAAGTAAACCGTTGTTAAAAAGGTTGAAGGAAATTGAAAGTGATTCTAAATAAATAAAAGATTAAGATTTTCTCATAATATAAACTTATCATAAATAAAAATTTATGTGAGTAATTAGTGGTCAATAAATAAAAATATAGATCGAAGTAGTTAAATTTTAATCATATATTCTTATTAAAATATACGTAACATAAAATTTTTAAAAACTCAAGAGAGCTTGAATCTGGAGAAAATTCTAACTGTCGTCTAAACCTAAAGAACTTTGTAAGATAACACTTGTAAGATCCATGAAAAAAGAATACCTTTCTATCATCAACCAATGCGCCATTGCAGCAGGCAAGCAAAGTGAAAGAAAAGCAAAGTAGCAGAAGGAATGGAAGAGAAATTTTGCTCGCCACGTTATGTTCTTTTAAGATCTGCGGGCTTACAATTAATCAATATTAACTTATGTAATAAGCCAAAAATATAAAGTTTGTACATATATCTCATTGGTTTCTCAAAACTCCCATTGGGAAGCTCGCCAACAAAGCCGGTCCGTACAAAGCCATTAGCCGGCATTGTCATCTTAAGACTTTGTGTTTTAAAGCAAATTTCAAAATCAATTTCATCATAAACCACACACATCTTAGCTTCCAATGGACGAAAAGGGAAAAAAAATTTGTACTTCAGCTAATATAGAATATTGGATGTACAAATCGAAACTTCTGTTTTCCTATTAATAAAATTGTGAAGAAAAAATGCATAAAAAAAATTCTAAAGTTATTTCAATGAATATCTAGATTGATAAAAAAGATAATTACATCTGTTCTTTCGTAAAATGAACATCCAAAGTCTAAATCTCATTCCTTTTATTTGGATGGAAAAAAATAATGTAATATACTGCAATACATACCAAGACTTTTGTACTATGAATTTAGATATAGTATTGACCTAAGATATGTACTAATCTTTGAAGATTTTAGGTGCGTTTGGGGTAGCTGCTCCAGCACCTTCATTTCTATCCAAAATGATGGAAATGAAGGTGTTGGAGCAGTTGCGCTGTGGCAGCGTAGCTGCCCCAAACGCACCATTTGAGCTATTTCTACAATAATTATATATAGTAAAAGTTATATATATATATAATAAGCACCAATCACATTCCTGTAAAAAATTAAGCACCAACTCTGAGTTCAAAATATTTTTTACAAAAATTAATCTATAATATAATGCTTTTTATCTCCATCAAAACATACAATATTAAGGGCGTGTTTGACATACTGTATTGTATTGTATTGTATTATATTATTTTGATATTAGTGTATCATATTATGTTGTATTGCATTAGCATTATATTATATCAATATTGTATAATATTTGGTGTTATATTATATTAATATTTTATTTTACACGAATATAATTAAATTGTATTAATATTTTATATTATTATTAATTTTAAATGAATATTATTCAAATTACTCGTATTTAAATATTTATTCTTAGTTATATTAAATTATAAATTTATTAATAAATTATAATGTAAAAATAAAAAATAGAATATTATATAATATTTAGTAATATTATTCAAAATATTTATATTTAAAAAATTTATTATTAGTTATATTAACTTATAAATTTATTAACTTATATTTAATAATTATAAATTAAAATAAAAATATTATATTAAATTAAAAATTATATTATTATTATTATTATTATAAAACAAAATTAAAAGTTAAAAAAAAAAAAGTAATTTGCCGCATTAGCATAGGCCAAATGCAAAGTTATTTTATTCCAAACATGGGCATGGGATTATGGGAATATAAACAGTATTTTAATACCCCGTAACCCCACGTACCAAACACAACTTAAATGGAAAAACAGGGTATAAATATCCTTTCGAAATATGCTGAGAGTTTGACAGTATTATTTTAAAATGGCTTGTGAGGGTCTAGTTAACGATTAGGTCAAATGTTGATAGTTTGGGTGTCATTAAAATCTATCTTAAAAGTATTAATAGTGGTATAAACAGTTAATTAATTGAAGAGTTTTTCTTTTCAAAAAGTTATTTATGACGAAACGAAAATGATATAGGGTTTGTTGATAGAAGAAACTAGGTTACTAAATAATGAGAAATTTCATTGTAAAGATTAAATGAATAAAATTAAGATTTTGATATCTTTTTATAAAAAGTTTAAATATCATAAATTTAGATAAATTTAAAATATTATTTGATAATAAAATTTTCTTTTTCGAAATAAGAAAAGACAAAAAACAGAATCTAAATCTGATATCTAGAAAAAAGATAAAAATCTTAAAAAATAATAAAAAAGAAAAATCTTTAAATTAAAAAATAATTAGAAAAGAAATAAAATTTATGGTCCTAAATTTCAAAATAATATATTATACACTCAAAATAAAAATTTATAATCTAAATTATAATTTTTAAAAAATATTCTACTCGCAATACGCAACTATCCTATATCAATTTGCTTAGTTATTAGTTCTAATGTAACTTTTAAGTGCAAGGTATTGCATCTTTTAAAATAGCAATTTAAGATCAAATTAACAATGGTGATCGCAAAGAAAAATTTTCAATTACCCCTATTTATTTTATTTTTTATTAATTATGTATTGCCGCTGTTTTAGTCACATATGACATGTAAAATTATTTCATGCTAGCTGAACACGTCTGTTTCTTATGTGCTCAGCCACGGGCCCACAGGACAATCGGACCAACACGATGGGAATTAAGATTCTTTTGAATTTCTAATGTTTCTCCGTTGGGTGCAAGTGCAACGAAAACCGCATTGTTTACGCTTACACTTTTGGCAAACCCTACGTTACAGCTATAAATTTTTAAATTCTTAGAAAAGATAATAATTATAAGAAAAAATTAAGAAATTTTAAAGTTTTATTTTAAAGCCAAAACTGCAAATAAAAATACTGCTAGTACTTCAATTTTCTTAAAGTTTTCTATTTATGTGTATTGCAAATATAGTAATAAGTTGGTCAACAATTATTTTTATTTTATTTAATTAAATCTCTAACTTGTTTAATCTTATATCTATTGAATTTTTATTTATTATATTAATAATATCTTACTTTAATACATCATAATCTCTAATGTTGAAGTCTTTTATTAATTGTTTAACTTTATTAAATTCTTTACTCATTTGATCTCCTAATTTTTTAATTTATTTTATATTTTCTTTGTTGAAATTATTAATTTCTAATATTTTGTTTACACTTTTTATATCATTTATAGATAAATTTTGAAATTTTGAGTAATAACCATCACACTTACTCCAAATGAATTCTGTTAAATGAGCAAGTACGTGTAGTTATTGCTAATTTTCTAAAGTTACGCTTAATTTTGAAAATTAAAATGTCAACTTTTTTTCTTTTTTTCGGACAAAATTCAAATGTCAACTTTGAACTCTATATTTGCAAACTGTCTGTAAACGGCTTTTCTACATCAATAACAAAGATACATATAAATAAAAGGATCCAGCTACCGTCCAACGGGTGCACCGTATCGCTCTTTTTTTTCATTTTTGTGCTACCACCATTGGATCTGACATAAAAGTAGTTTCAAGGGCAGAGATGTGTTTATTTGTTCATTAATAATGCAGTATGTGTTGTTTGTTGAAAGTTTAGAAAAATCAAAGTTTCTAAAATTTAGTGCCAACGCCTTTCTTCTCAAATTCTCCCAGTAAATAACACAATGGTAGAGTTATTTATATTCTAAAATTTATTTTAAATATTTTATTATTATATACACTTGTATGTTAACTTAAAAAAATTAAATTTTATTTTTTACACTTTTTAAAATACAAAAAAAAAATCTTACTTAAACTAATTAAATTAATTTACTCAAAACTTCAATCAAACAATATAGCACATCCAAAATCAATTAATAAAAATTTAGTATAAATAACAATGGAATCAATTTAAGTTCTAAACAAATTCTTTAACATAAGTTTTAGTTATTATTTTTTGTCTATTAAAGAATATATTTGATATTCATTTTACACCCAATTTTTTTAACCTAACAATTGAAAAAAAAAATCCATTTGGCATAAAAAAGAATAGAAGAAGAAGATGAAGCGGACGGAGAAAGCGAAAAAGATAAAAAGAAAGAAGATGAAGAAGAATGAGAGGACTTAAAAAAAACTTTTTTTAAAAAATCAAATCAAAATGTAAAAATATATTCAAAATATATTAAAAGTATTAAATCGAAAGACTACTAAAAAAAACTTTATTTTTTAAATCAAAAGGCAAAAAATATATAAAAAGTATTAATATGCTTCTTGTTTAACTAAATATTGTTTAAGACATTGGAAATAAAATTTTTAGGGTTTATGGCAAAAAAATTATATATTGAATAGAGAGTGAATTTATGAGTGTACAGAGTAATTATATTTTGTTAGTTTATAAAAAAAAAATTTTATTAGTAATTTATATGATGAGTATTTTGTAATAAAATAATTTATTAAAATAAAAATATTCAAAATAATTTTTAGACTATAAATATTCTCTCCTAGTCACAAATCATCATCATTGTGTTGGGTACCAATTTTCACTAGCTATAATAAGTGGACCAAACATACAAGATGCATCAATAAAGACAATAAAAAGTACCATAGATTTTGAATTTTTGTTAAAATCTCTCACTTTTAATCATTTGTTAAAATATTTTTTTACTTAAAAAAATAAATTTATTGATGTAACAAAGAGGAGTTTTACTTATAATAATAATAATAATAATAATAAACCGGTTATTGGAAAGTCCTAGAGTTAGATTATTCAAGTAGAAAATAGAGAGATATATGGAGAAGAAGAGGGGAAGGCGACACATAATAAAAGATTAAAAAAAAATTCAGTTTACTTACATCTGAATTTCATTGTAGATGATGAATAGAGCTAGTGTACAAAAATATATTTAATTAATTTTCTTTTATATAAAAAGTTCAATTCATTATTGCTTATGTGAAATATCGAGCAAATGAATCTCCTTATGGCAACAAAAAAAGTAGCTCTAATGAGAATCTCAAGTTTTCTCTTATTGATTGCAATTGGTTGATTATAGGTTTAATTGAAAATGAAAGAAAAATCCGGAAGAATGTAGAGATGAGAGGTTGAAGAAAGAAGAAAAAATTACTTTAATAAACTGAAAATACAGAAGAGATTAAGAGGTGTGGTCAAAAAAGAGAAAAAGAGTGGTATGGTGCACCCGTTAGATCCTAAATTGAAAAATTAAAACTTTTGGAAGATTTTAATTTCATTAAAGGAGTCATGTATAGATTGAACGTTTGTTTGCGGAAACATTGAAGGAAATGAAAGAAACCTTAGACATTTCTCGTATAAATATGTGGGGTATTCATAAAATATGTATAAAATTAAAAAATTAGATTAAATTTTATTGATATTTTATATATGTCTAATAATATAATAATATCATTTTATTTTATTTTGGCTTTATTCACATCACAAAAAATAATTTTACTTAATTAACTTGTATGGTAAAGAAATACTATGATAGAAAATAAAAAAAAAAGTTTATAAATTTCATAGCATGATTATAAAATTTATAGTTAAATTAATTTAATAAAATTTATTCTAATTATTTTCAATACAAATTTTTTGTTTTCAATTGATGAGTAATTTTTTAAAATTAAAGTTTATGTTAATTTATAAGTTCTATGTCATTTTTACAAGTGTTTGTTTTGTTTATAATTTTAAAGTATCAATTTACCACTCTAATAGTAATTTACTTATTTTATATTTCATTTACTAGTCTTATTTATAATTTATAAAATTTATGTTTATTATGGTATTGATACCATAATTTTAATCACGGCATCAAAAATTTTTTTTAAAATTAATTTATAAATTATTTATATAAATTAGTATATATAAAATGAATGAGACTCTATCATATTGATTGGATATAACGAAAATAGTAATGGGCATCCTATAATGTTCGTATCAAATCAATATGACATAATCATATCAATTTGTATACATTCATGATTCGTTTGTATAAATAGTTTGCAGATTGATCCTTAATAAATTAAAATTGACATGCGCTATGTCACTATTCTTATGAAAAGCAATGTCGCAAGTGTTTAGCTCTTATTGGGAGAATTATAGGTCCCACTTTACAGCTCTCTTAATCATAATTGGACACGTCATCGCTCTCCATAAATGTTTCTAATATTTTCTCGTGTTATCAATTATTTATTGCGAAATACCAAATCAAGTCACGTGTTTAAATTCTCACTTATTAACATAATCATCGCCACAAATAATGAGTCAACGTACACGCGTTTTACGTTATAAACTTAATCCACGATTAATTTTTTTGCTTTGAAATTCAACGAACCATTTACACCGGTGAATTTGTATGTTAATGGTCACAATTGCACTCAATAGTCAAAACTCAAAGTGTCCCTTTTTTTTTTTTTTTTTACGGTTAATATTTTAATGTTATAGACAAAATGGATATTAAAAATTTGTGAATGACCAAAGTGGTGAAAAGAACGAAAGTGGCAAATCACCATTCTTCGAATAATTGTCCCAATTCTTGATTTAATATTATCTTTTCATATATTTTACTTAACCAGAACAAAAACTTTGTTAATTATCACATTTTTTAATAGACAAACATTGTTATTTAGGCATATCTCTCTCTCTCTCTCTCTTCTTTCTCCACATTATTCTCTCTATTTGCAATATTTTCACTAATCAATAAATCAGGAATCCTGCCCTCAATCTTGCTAATGGTTAGTTTCTTTCTTAATTTCTCTCACCCCCATGTTTGTTTCTCAAGAAAATAAAATCGGAAAGAACATGCACTACTTGGAAGCACTTTTTGACATAGTGTGTTTCATCTAATGTTTCTTGATTGTGTGATTCTTATTAATTAGTAATATACATGATTATATGATGTTAACTTTGATTGGGCCTATTAGGTTTAGGAGATTCATTATAGAGACGAGTGACATACAAAGTTGATCAGGAGTACAACTCTTCATGAAAGACATCTGAAAATTCTTTTACAACAAAAACATTTTAAACCTCCACTTTTTCCTTTTAATACAAAAGAAAAGAATTGTACTCTACGTACACAAGTCATTTTTAGAGTCACACATGCGCTTTTACTTAGATTAATGGACCTCTCCTCAAAAAACGAAAAAAAAAAATTAATGGACCAAAGCCATTTTCGTGAGGACTTTTTGCATTAATGGGCTTATTCATATTTCGGCTCAACAAATTCATTTTTACTATCTTGGTATTTCCCCTCACATTTAATCATCATCGCATTCTATTGAATTAGATGATAATTTGAATTTGCTTATCTTAATCTTTTGCCTGTCCTGTATGCTTTTATTATCTTCAAGGACATACATTGACGTAAATAAAAGTTCGATGCATGATGCTATTTATAATTGTGATTGGCTGATTGCCTAACCTAATTATCTCCCCTAAGCCAGCAAGTCTTCTCCTCTAGATCGCACCAGTGATCCTGAAAAGGAGGAGGAACTTTGTGATGAGGATGATGATGACCGCAACCATAAACATCGTAGGCGGGTCCCAATCTTTGGAGAGAGATTTTTTGAACTATTTGAGGCTCACATGTCCTGAATGATATAATGTTATGTCCTGCCACACAGTATGCAAATCTAGGCTGTATTTTCATACTATGTTGCTTCTACTGCGTATCCTAAGTAATGCAATTTGGACTCCAAAGATGCAGAAATTGATCACCTAAAAACTAACGTGTAAGTAAACAGCCGCCTAAAACACAATTCTTAACCGCATCAAACGCACATAGATTGATAAAAAAAGGTCCGACGAAATCCATCAAAAACTATGCAGAAAATATAATATAACAAATCAATTAATTCAGCAATAGATACTACCTTTCAAGTGCCACAAAATTTCGGACAATAAGAAAACAGACATCACAAGTTTCCAAGCATCACCTCTGAAGTTGATACAAACACAACTCAATCTTGCACCTGCCCAGCATTCTTCAGTTTCTGATGGGTATATATTCTTGTAAGATTTCTTCTTCTGACTCTTCACTAACTCACATAATTTTAACTCATCAAGAATACCGATCAGGCCTTCTTTTTTTTTTTTTTGTGGCTGGACTATTTTTTCTGCAACTGTTGACTCGCATATCATCAGTTTCACCTAACATAAATTCTAAAATTTTTGCTTTAAGAATTCAACGATCCATTTACACCAGTCAACTTATATGTTAATGGTCACATTTACCCTCAAAACTCAAACGTGAGCTCTTTTCTGTTAATATTTTAATGTCACAGGCAAAATTGATATTAAATTTATAATGACCTAAGTGGTGAAAAGAACGAAAATGGAAAATAACCCTTCTTCGAATATTGTCTTTCCATATATATTACTCAACCAGAAAAATCTAAACTTTGTTGACTTATCACATTTTTTAATAGAGAAACAGTATTATTTAAATATACCGAGTTTGGCTCGTTACACCCCACATGAAAAGCCGTTTTAATTGCACTTCCTTAAGTTATTCTGTTTTTTCCCTCAAATGGCTATCCCAAACAGTGGTCTCTCTCTCTCTCTCTCTCTCGCTTCTTTCTCCACCTGAATCTCTTTCTTTGCAATATTTTCACTAATCAATAGATCAGGAATCCTGCCCTCAATCTTGTTTGTGGTTAGTTTCTTTCTTTCTCTTTTACCCCATGTTTGTTTCTCAAGAAAATAAAAACAGAAAGAACATGCACTGCTTGGAAGCACTTTTTGACATTGTGTTTCATGTAATGTTTGTTGACTGTGTGATTCTTGTTAATTAGTAATGCACATAATTATATGATGTTAACTGTGATAGGATCTAGGTTTAGGAGATCCATTAGAGAGATCAGTGAAAAATGGCGTATAAAGTTGATCACGAGTACGATTATCTCTTCAAGATTGTATTGATTGGAGATTCAGGCGTCGGAAAATCCAATATTCTTTCCAGATTTACAAGAAATGAATTCTGCTTGGAGTCCAAATCCACCATTGGTGTTGAATTTGCAACCAGGACTCTTCAGGTAATTAATTTTTTGGTTTTTCTTTCCTTACTTTCTGAATTTTCTAATTTTTCTAGTTTTGGTATTTGATTAACACTATCTGATTGCCCTTTTGTTGGTATATCTTAGCTTACTTGCTTTCTCTCCTACAAAATGGATAATACAGAGATTGCCAGTTTTCAGTAAATATATTTGGTTTTAAAAAATTATCCCCACTATGATGTTCGTAACACTCCCTTATTCTATTGACAAGTTTTTTTTTTTTTCCTTTGAAAGTTTTGATTTATTATAAAAATTGTCGGAGGTAAATGGTAAAAATTAACAGAAAAATATTAGGAAAAAGTCTATCGTTCGTGTATACTTGATGAATGAGATATCAATGAATTGTAAACTAATTCTTAAGAGGTTTAATATGATTTAGTATAAGAAGAGAAGGCCACCAGGCTGCTGCCCTCCAATTAGAGGGCAGTAGTTTGAATCCCAACAAGTATATTGTGAGGGTATTTTTTTTTTCAACTATTGAGTGAAGGCGATCTGCTTTTCTTGCTCGAGTGTGAGGAGTAGACATTCTTTGAATATTAATGAGTGTTCAAATCTGAGCAGTGTCTCATAGTTATAATCTCATGTAATATAAATTGTAATCTTGAGAAATAGTTTCATATATAAAAAAAAAAGTATAGGAAGGGAAGGAAAGCGTATATAATTGCTTTAAATTTTGATTGTATTTCTGTTACTGATTTTCTAATTTTATGAAAATTTTAGAGGAAATATAATGTTTGATTTTGATTAGAAACTATATTATAAAAAAGCATGATGGCCACTCTCACTCTTGTGACATTTAAATTAGAAACTTCACAACACTTATTTTTCATTCTAAATTTCGGTGCCAAATTAAGAGTAATAGAAACAATGATAAATTGTTGATCATTTTAATTCGTTTTTAAGTAGGCCTAACACTAGAAACACTTAAAAGTTAAATAATAGGCAGTAGAATATTTTTAATACTGCTGATTAGAATTAGGCTGGTATATATGCTTCAATTCAGGTAGAAGGGAAAACGGTGAAGGCACAAATATGGGACACGGCTGGCCAAGAAAGGTATAGAGCAATCACAAGTGCTTATTACAGAGGAGCTGTAGGGGCACTTTTGGTTTATGACATTACCAAAAGACAAACATTTGACAATGTCACAAGGTGGCTCCGGGAGCTGAGGGACCACGCAGACTCCAACATCGTCATCATGATGGCCGGAAACAAGTCTGATCTCAATCATCTGAGAGCAGTCCGCGCAGAAGACGCCCAAATCTTGGCTGAAAAGGAAGGCCTCTCGTTCCTCGAGACCTCTGCATTGGAAGCACTTAATGTTGAGAAAGCATTTCAGACCATTTTGCTTGATATCTACCACATTATAAGCAAAAAAGCACTTGCTGCACAGGAAGCAGCTTCCTCAACCGGACTTCCTCAAGGCACCACGATTAACGTTGCCAATCTTTCCGGTAATATGAAAGGGAAAGCTTGTTGTTCGAATTAGTAACAAGTTATAAGGCAATTTTGTTGAATTTGGGACACACATGAACATTAATTTTTTTCTTTTCACATTTAAAATATATATATAATTCTTTTAAATGCATTGAAAAGAAACTGAAAATAGGATTCTAGTTTAACATGAAAAGATCAAACTGTTAATAGACTTATTTTTTGGCTGGAACTAGTATGCTTAGACATTGATCTAAGCGTACGTAGCTCTTCATTGGCATTAATTATTTATCATTTTTGTGCCTGTTGTTTATTCTGGCTCTTTTAAATGTGCAATAAATTTTTTCTTCGATTTATTTCAAGAGATTGAAATCATAACTTCTTATATGAGATTAAGGTACAATTATTGATGCACCTGCAATTGAAACACATATTGAGAGAACATAATGGTACATCTTTTTTTGAATTGAATGTATGATGTTTTATATGCATGCAATCACGAGATAATTAAACAATAACATGAAAACAATCTTTTATTACTTGGTCTATCAATAACGATAGACATTTTTTGTTTATAGGAAAAAAGTCACTCAAACCCCAAGATTTACTTAAATGGTCACACAAATTCTTTTAATTTTTTAAATGACTATTATACCATTTAATTATAACAATCTAAATAAATGTAAATATACTAAAAAGATAAAAATAATAAATAAATATCATTATGTAGGGTGTTGTGTATCGTGAGCAGAATACTTTTCAGATGACATAATTTTGGCTACATGTGTCCGTTTTATACTATTTCGAAATTTATGATGAGACGAACGAAACTCATAACAGCTAAAGCTATTTGTGCTTGGCCCAGAAATTCCCTTTCTTTTCTGGTCGTTTTTAAATTTTAAGATTCTTTTCTTATTTTTCCTGATTCTTCTAGGATTTTTATCTTTTTTTTCTACAACTCAAATTTGGATTCTTTTTTTTTGTCTTTTTATTTCAAATAAAAATTTTTTTATTATATTTCGAGTTTGCCTATTTTGGTAAATTTCCGATATTAAAATTTGTTATAAAAGGGATTCAAATCACTAGTTTTTATTCATTCAGCTTTTCAATAAAATTTGTATTATTTAGAAACTTTTGTTTTCATCTCAATAATCTTTACCCTTCCGTTTCATCATATCATAGGATACAAATAAAATATTAAAATAATTATAATTAATAAAATAACATATATAATGAAAAATTAATTTAATTTTAAGTTATTATTAGTCTATATCGACGGGTTTTGTTAATACTAAAATCTATTAATCCAAAAATTGACTTTAAGATTTATACTAATATAGACATAATTAAAAAAGATATTATAAATAAAATAATATAAATTTTATAAATTATTGAGAATGTTAGGTACAATTATTTTAATATTATTAATATATTAAATAGATTTTATTATTATTAAAAGAATATGACAGATTAATAATGTTAAAATAACTTTTTTAATATTCAAAATATTTTATAAATTCTATCTTATTTTATCTATTATATTATCTTAATTTTATTTTATATTTATTATAGAAGTTTATTTAAAGTTAATTATTGGGCTATTGTAATCAATGGCATAGTAGTTAAAAAAGAATCTGCGTAATTGTTTAAGCAAACTTTATAGGTATGGGTGGTTTTTTCCCTTGTTTATATAACATGGCGAAGCTACATTAAGGCAAATGGACCAAAGTTATTTCATATAAGTACATTAGATTTAATGTTAACCTACAAAATTTTAAAATATTTTTATGATTGGAGCCCTATAGTTCTTAAATCTTTATATTTTATCTTAAAATTAATACATTTTTTCAGACTTTGGTCTAGAAAGCCTACGATTAAAGAGTTCGCATCATTAACGGTTTATTGTATTGAATTACATCTAATTCCAGAGCTGGACGACTAGATCGAATGGCAAGGCAAAATTTCATAGTAATTATATTCAAGTTGTTTACAAAATTAATATACAAAGTTTCTATCCTAACTAATATGACATATGATGTGACACTATTATCAACTGTACATGTGTTAAGTAATTAATTATTTGTTCATCTCATCGAATCTTATGATAGTGAGGTCTGTGGCTTCCATTCATTTAAATTTGCAAAATGTCAATAACATCGGTAGTGTTAGTTTCAAGGAATATGAGAATTTGTTCTTAATATTAATGTCTCAGATGGTTAGTGATCATAAACAGTTCTTTTGGCTGGATTCTTCTGCCAAATGTTTTTTCCTGGAATCTTTCTGATCTGTAATATGAGAAATCTAGAGGCTGATCAGAATTAAAAGTATCTAAAATCCATGGCATGTTAATTACTTGGATAAGTTTGTAATTGTCACTTGGATAGTCTTGATAGGTATCGCTATGTGAAAGGTGGTCTCCTCACTGGAATCCTGGATCTAATTAATGTAAGACTAGTCTTGACAAGTCACTTCTAGTAAGAGATTAATACCAGCAAAAGTCAGAGAAGTGATCACATTGAAGACACTAGTATAGGGTCTTGAGATGTAACATAGAACAAGTGGGCTTCCGGTCTTGAGATGTAACATAGAACAAGTGGGCTTCAGTCTCAGGTTACTCATTTTTTCATGTTCTGATGTGATATGTAAGTTACTTGAAATGTATCTTAACAAAACCCCTAGTATAGACAAATTTTAGAAGTACAATTGTAACAGAATAAGCTCTGAAGGTTCGAAACTAATAGCCTCTAGTATTATGTTAGAGTTATTTCTCAATCTAAATATTATATATATATAATCCAAAATACTCCAGCTGCAATGCCTATTCATATAGGAAAATAATTCATAAATAATAGAGAATTTTCTTAGAAATTGAAAATTAATCCCTCCGATCCAAGCGGATAAGGGCTTAAACCTATTCATCTATCTTATTCTTCTAGGAAAAAGTTATCGTTCCCATGAATTGCCTCCTGGCATTGATAGCGATGGATCGAATTCTTACTCTGGCAATACTTGAGAAGAAAGAAAGAGATATTTATTAAGAACAGTTTTTAAGAGATAGAGGGTGTTACAAGCCTAAGTCCCCAACAGAGATATTTGATATTGGTTTCTATGATTTAATAACATATCTGTACTGACTCTATTAAATAATATAGTTTAATAATATGTCTATATTAAAAAAAAAAAGAACCTCCGTACTAGAAAATGGCTATATATATATATGAGGTCTGGTTTTATGGGTGTTAATTGATTCAACTAGTTTTATGTTAGAGTTGTTACAAAATTTAAGCTATTAGGTAAGGACTATATATATATATATATATAAAGGCAAGTCTTGAATATTGAAAAGCATCCTAAATACTCTAGCCTTAATGCCTATTCATCTGGGAAAATAAGTTCATAAAATAATAGATAATTTTTGGATCTCAATTAGCTTGTGTTATGACAATCATCGATTGGGAAAGGTTAATCTACTCGATCGAATATATAGGCAAGTAGTAGCAATTTGAAGTTAAGAATCTACATCATACAAAGCTCTCAATTGCATATAATTAAAGATTTAATTTTAGTGCATACACGTTGTTAGACCGTGCGGTTTAATAGCGTGTTTATATTGACTCAATTAAATCATATAGTTTAACAACGTATTTGCATGGAAAAAAATGAAGGCACCTATATTAGAGAATGACTAAATCTATATATATATATAAAAGATCTGATTTTATAAATATTAATTGATTCAACTTGTAAAATTACTTGTAAAGGATTTTGGATTCATTTTCAAGTCATATGGGTGGAAAAGATTAACTGTTTTAGTTTTCATTAATATGCAATGCTTTTAAAAAAAAAAGTTGCATGCCAGTTTTAAAATAGGGAAAATATATTAATTTGAGGTGGAATGAAGTATATAGTTCATGACCCTTCAATTTTCACTCTCTCTAAATCTAACTTAGTAAATTATCTTTCATCTCAACCTTGTTATGAATGACCTAATTACCAAATACCCAAGTAAAAGGCAAGCAATCCTTTCTAACTACTATAAAAAGAAATAATGCAAAGCATACTCAATAGGCATTATACATCCTCGTTATAGTTTTCATTCTTTTCTAGTTCCTTAGGTTGAGTTTGGTCTGCAAGCAAACTTTTGGAGTGATGGAGCAAGAAATGGAGATGACAAATAGAGATGAATCTAGGGATAGTGATGAAGATAAATGGGTCATGATTCATCTGTCGATCATAAAGGAAAGATTCTTATCCGAGCTCTAACTGGTGTATGAAAAGCCTCTCTCTTTATTATCGGTAATTATTTTCATTTATATTGTATTATATTTTGTGATTTACCTTGACAGGACCAGGAGAACTTTATTGAGTAAAAATTAAAGGAAAATTAAACAATTAATAAAAACATTTTTATTTTTTTGGCGATTTTATTTATTTATTCAGTGAGAGGCTTAGCTCCTTTGGGATATTAACTAATCTCATCAGCTACCTCACCAAAGTGCTTCACCAAGATGTTGGAACAGTAGCCAAAAATGAAAGTTACTGGACCGGAGTCACCACATCGGTTCCTTTGGTAGGAGCATTCATAGCTGACACCTACAGAGGCCGCTTCACTATAGTACATCGACAATGACCCTTGAAGTTGTAAGGAGATTTATGAGTGAAACAGAAACACAGCTAAATGAGATTGGAAGGTAAATGAAGAGTAAGCACAAATCTGAACAACAGAAATTACGTGGTCCGGCTTATAGCCTACATCCACGGGCAAAGACAGAAGGAAATAATTTTATTATATTGGAAAAATAATAACTTCTCTCTAATAATAGAGGAGAATAATTATACTCTCTCTATAACTAGGAGAAAACTATTCTCACTTCCCAATACCCTAATTACACCCAATAACTCTCAAAATTCTCTCTAATATAAGAAGAAATGAATTTTCTAGGACGATGGAAATGAAGGAATGGGCGCTCAATTTATAGCTGCATTTTGGTTACTATGCATTATTATTTTATTATTTTTTTTAATATTTTTTTTTCTTTCTTTTTTTTTTCATTCAACACGGCACTGAGTGCCGTGTTGAATGGAGCACCGCCCTTCTGGATGGGCGGTGCCCACCTCCTTCACATTATCCCACTTTGAGATTTGATTGAGAACCAATCAATCTCCACACTATCCTTTCTGCTTTACCATTGACATGTTGCTTACGTTTCTGCTAAGCCACATGAGGATCTAATCCATATAAACTTGACAGTAATGATTGGCTTAGTCATAACATCTGCTAGGTTCTCCTTGGTATGGATTTTCTGTAGATCTACACTTCCATCTTATACTACTTCTCGAACGAAGTGATACTGTACCCTTATATGTTTTGTCCTGGAATGAAAGGCTGGATTCTTTACAATATGCAAAGCACTCTGACTGTCACAAAACACAGGAATTGTCTCTTGTTTGTGCCCGAGCTCTTTAAGTAGCCTTTGTATCCAAATAGCTTCCTTGCATGCTTGTGTAGTGCCATGTATTCTGCCTCATCGTAGATAAAGTCACAGCGATCTGCGGTTTTGAAACCCGACTACGGTTCCTTACGCAAGTTTAAACACATAGCCTGATAGTGGATTTTCTTTTATCGAGGTCACCTACGAAATCGAATCCACGTAGCCTCGACGATGAAATTCGATCCTCCATAACATAATGCAACATCTGAGGTTCCTTTGATGTATCTTAGAATCCTCTTCACTGTTTGCCAATGTTCTCCACCAGGATTCGCCATATATCGACTAATCGCTCCCATCTGCTAGTGCAATGTCCGGTCTTGTACGGATCATAGCGAACATCAAACTTCCCACTCGTGATGCATATGGTACTCGAGACATCTCCTTCCTCTGCGCTTCATTGCTAGGACACATATTTGAGGATAACTTGAAATTAACAAGAAGTGGGGTGAAATTGGCTTACAATCTTGCATGTTGAGCGTCGCAAGATTTTCTTCAAGTAATTCTTCCGTTAAAGCCAAATCTTCCTGTTATTTACGTCTCGGTGAATTTGCATCCCTAAAATCTTGTTTGCTGGTCCCAAGTCCTTCATTTCAAACTCCCAGCCAATCTGTGCCTTTAATTCTTGGACTTAATCTTTGTTGGGGCTGCGACCAACATGTCAGTCCACATACTGACAATGAAATGATAAAATCATTATCCTCAAATCTCTTGTAATAAGCACAATGGTGCGAAGCAGTCTGCATTGTATCCAAGGCTCATGATGAAGGAATCAAATCTCTTATACCAACACCTCGGCACTGTTTGAGACCAGTATAGAGATTTGTTTAATCTACAAACCAAGTTCTCCTTGCTCGTTTCAATGAAAACCTTACGGTTGGAGCATATAAATTTCTTCTTCAAGTTCTCCATGAAGAAATGCAGTTTTCACATCTAATTGTTCTAGATGTAAGTCGAATGTATCACACATTGCCAAGACTACTCTGACTGTCGTGAGTCTAACTACTGGAGAAAAAATCTCATTGAAGTCAATACCTTCTTTCTGAGCATATCCCTTTACCACCAATCTTGCACGATACCGCTCCACTTGATTATTGCCATCACATTTGATCTTGTAGACCCATTTGTTTCCAATGGCTTTTCTTCCATGTGGCAGTGGCACAAGTTCCCATGTCTTGTTTTTGTGTAGAGCTTCAATTTCTTCCTGCATTTCTGCCGTCCACAAAGTAACATCTGAGCTGTTTAAAGCTTCATGGAAAGTTGATGGCTCTCCATCCTCTGTTAAAAGACAATATGCAACATTGATCTCTGTAACATACTCTGAGTGCCAAGTTGGTGGTCGTCTCTCTCGAGTTGACCGACGAACTTCTAGAGCCTCAGACTCGACTGGTTCTTGTTCCTCGTGCTCTGGTGCTGCTTCAGAAGACTCTGAATCTTCCTGACTATTTTCTATATATACTGGTGTAGTCTCTGACTTTTCTTTCACAGTACTATCATCCCCATCTTTCTTTTGCAGTTGATCTTCTACAAAGACAACATCTCTGCTGATGACAATCTTATGGGCAGTGGGATCCCACAGACGATACCTCTTGACACCATCAGCATACCCCAAAAAGATACACCTCCTAGATTTTGGATCTAGCTTTGTTCTTTCTTGGGCATTATACATTACATATCTGAGGACTTCCAAATGCATGTAAATGAGAGTAATCAGCTGGCTTACTGTCCACATCTCCATCGGCGTCTCAACTCAATGGTCGTTGATGGAAACCGATTTATCACATAATGAGCGGTTTGGTCGCTTGACCCAAAAGAGTTAGGTAGACCAGCGAGTCTTCAACATAGCTCTTATCCTCTCGTAAGAGTTCTGTTCATCCGCTCCGCCACTCCATTTTGTTGAGGAGTGTATCTGCATCATAATCGCCTCTCGAATACCTTCTTGCTTACAGTATACAAGAAATGCACCATCTGTATACTCTCCGCCATTATCTGTTCTTAAGCACTTGATCTTTTTCCCAAATTCAAGTTCAACCCGCGCTTTGAATTCCTTGAAGACTGGAAACACATCTGACTTTTTCTTGATTGGATACACCCAACATTTCCTGGAGTAATCATCAATAAAAGTAACGAAGTACTTTGCACCTCATTGGGATAAATCCGGTGATTCCCAAACATCAGAATGAACTAAGTCGAGAATGCATTTACTTCTAGCATGAGATCTGCTAAATTTCAATTTGATGCTGCTTACTTATAACACAATGCTCACAAAAAGGTAGACTTACCGATTTGAGTCCCGGAAGCAGCTGTCGCTGAGAGAGAATCTTTAAACCTTGTTCTGACATGTGGCCAAGTCTGAGATGCCACATCATCGTTGACTCTTCTCCATTTGATGCGACACACGCATCAGCTTCCTGTAGTGTTTCTCCTTGAAGCATGAATAGATTCGTACCGATCTTTTACGCGCTTCATTAACACAAGCGTTCCTCGACAATTTTATCATCCCATTTTAAATATGGACTTTGCACCCAAGACTATCTATTTGTCCTAAAGACAATAGATTTTTCTTCGAGCCTTTGACATATCGTACCTTCCGAATTGTGCAAGCTGTACCATCATACATTTTATTTTGACGAGTACCAATACCAGCGATCTCAAGGCATGGTCATCGCCCATGTACACGGATCCTCCCGAGATTGGTTCGTATGTGTGGAACCATTCTCTCAGGAGGTCATATGCCATGTTGCTCTCGAGTCTATAAACCGGACGTCGACTAACCGCTTTCGCCATACATAGCAATTGCTTGCCTCGCTATAGAGAATTTCTCCATCATCCAAGTACTAGCCACACAACCACGAGCATTTGATGACTTCGGTGCTTTATTCTCTCTACTCTTCTGATTGCTCAAACACTCTTTCTTCACATGCCCTTTCTTGCCACAATTGTAGCATTTCACATGCTTCTTACTTCTGGATTTTGATCTACCATGATTGTAACTACCACTGGGGCCACGTTCTGTTGATCTCCCTCTCGTCACCAATAGCGCTTACGCTGCTGCGAACTTGCATGTCTATCTTCCTTGGTCTTACGCTTGCTTTCCTCGTTTAAGATGGAGGCTGCAACATCATCGAAAACTAGATCGTCCGTCGGGTTGTTGTTCGTCGAGTTGATGATGAGTTGATCATACTGAATCTGGTAGACTTTGAAGTAGAAGCTCACGACGTTCATTTTCCTCTATTTTGTGACCTAACGTTGTGAATTGCGAAAATAGAGTCTTCAAGGTGTTGATATGGTCGATTCTCGATGTAGATTCCGCCATGCGAAGAGTATAGAGTCTCCTCTTTAAAAGATCTTGTTGTGCAGTGACTTAGCCTCGTACTAACTTTGTGAGAGTATCCCATATTTCCTTCATTGTCTTTTTCTACGCCACATCTGGATAACACCTCATCCGCAAGTGCTAAGTGTAGATCAGCAATTGCATTACCGTCTATTTTGTTTCACTTAGCATCATCAGTTACCTCTATGGGTCTTTCTCCAATTGCTGCCAAACAATTGTTTTTCCTCATGATAGCTTTCATATTCATTTTCCACAACGAGAAATTGTTCCCATTGAACTTCTCAATCTCTTATTTTGTCGCCATTGCTTTCACCACGAACTAACTTAGTTAGGATCGGCTCTCACTGTTTCACGTGAACAGTAACTCCGATTTCAAAAATGCAACCTCGCTCTGATACCACTGTAAGGAGATTTATGGGTGAAACAGAAACACAGCTAAATGAGATTGGAAGAAAAATGAAGAGTAAGCACAAATCTGAACAACAGAAATTACGTGGTTCGGCTTATAGCCTACATCTACGGGCAAAGATAAAAGGAAATAATTTTATTATATTGGAAAAATAATAACTTCTCTCTAATAATAGAGGAGAATAATTATACTCTCTCTATAAATAGGAGAAAACTATTCTCACTTCCCAATACCCTAATTACACCCAATAACTCTCAAAATTCTCTCTAATATAAGAAGAAATGAATTTTCTGGGATGATGAAAATGAAGGAATGGGCGCTCAATTTATAGCTGCATTTTGGTTACTATGCATTATTATTTTATTTTATTTTTCTTTTTTTTTCATTCAACACGGCACTGGGGCACCGCCCTTCTAGATGGGCGGTGCCCACCTCCTTCACAGAAGTTTATCTTACGAGGTGGACAATTTTAGATATTGTAGTTTCATAAATTGATTTTCAAGCCGCCGTTTCGGTAGTGAATTCTATCCGTTCGAAAGGAGATAAATGCATTAGTGTACTATAATTCCTACTAAGATCTGTATGATTTCTAAAATTGTTGGAGTTTTGTAGCTTGTGTCCAAAAGGATATCAGTTTGGCTAGTTATCTATTTAAGGCAAACTATGAGGATTTGGATGTCCTTTTTGCCATACAAAATGTGTGGTTGAAATGTTGAACTCAGACTAAAACATTACTATGTCTACTTTTTTTTTGGGTGTATTTAGATCTTTGAAATGACTGATTATACTTTTACAGCAAACGAGGGTTTGATCCTCGTGACAATGACTCAATTTACTCCATGTTCACCACAAGAAAATGGATTATTTTCGAGGGCAAATACCCGCGGAAATACACAAATATCCTTAAATAAAATTATTACTGTTTTTTTAATAAACTTCTATGTGCTCATGCAACTTCTGCTGCTTTTGTATCACTTTGAATTTATGTCACCTTAAAAGAAACTTTATATGAACCCCATTTCTAATATAATTCTACCAATATTAATTAAAATGAGATTCAAGTTGAATCCGGTACATTTCAGTTGATTTTTTTTTTTTTTAATAAACTTCAATCGAAAGTGACCTATTTATTACTTAAAAAAACTATAATTGAACAAGGGATGTAAGTAGGTAGATGGGAACTTAAATTCAGTGCATGAGCTAATCTTTTTGTTAACTTTTTAGAAATAAATAATTGGTAGTTATTAGATAAAAATATAAAATTAATTAAATATTAATTATATATATATTGTTATACATACACATATCATGATAAAAAATTATGAAAAGTTAAGCATAGTCAACTCAGCGCTAGATCTAAATTCAGTAGATATAGACATAACAATAAGAATAAGAAATTGCATTCAGCCGGATCTCAGCCTAATGGATTTAAAGCTGGGAAAAGTCCGAAAATCCCTGCTGTTTGCAAAATTAATTGAATTTTCCCCAAGATTTTAAAACACATCTAAATCTCCCTAAGTGGCAACTTTTTTGCTGAACTTACCAATTTTCTCTTGGTGGTTGTTTGATTTTGAGAAAATGAATACCTTTTGTTATTTGATTAATTAAATAATTTTTTAATCATAATTATTTGAAAAATTAAATAAAAATTGTGGCAAAAAGTAAGGGACAACCATAATTTTCAATTAATTTTGAAAAAATAGAATTAATTGAAAAATTAAATAAAAACTGTGGCAAAAAGTGAGGAACAACAATAATTTTCAATTAATTTTGAAAAAAATAGAATTAATTGAAAAAATAAATTAAAAAATTATATATATATATATATATATATATATAATTGTTTTAGAGAATAATAAATTGATATACATATATACACCCTCAACTTATTATTCTCCTAAAAAATAGTATTTATATATATATATATAGACCATTAGTTAATTTAGAATTAATTGAAAAATTAAGGCAATCACTTATTTTTGCTATATTTTTCATTTAATTTTTCAATTAATTATTATTAAAACAATTATTAAGTTAATTTAATAATTAAAAATATTCATATTCTTAAAATCAAACAATTAACAAGAGTATAAGATAAACAAAAAAGTTGGCACTAAGAGGAGTTTCAGTGTATTTTAAAACATCATAGAAGTTTCAATTAATTTTGGTAATGTTAGAGAGTTTCACTCTTTTTCTCAAAGCAACTTTGTTTACTTCGGGTCTATTTGATACTTTTATGGGAGGTTTAAAAGTAATTTTAATGATTGATAAAAAAAAATCAAAATTACTTTTGTCAAAATCAACCCTTCCTATAGAAAAATAGGGAAATAATAGCTTTTAGATTATGATATTAAGAATCAATTTTATCATTTAATACAATTTTATAAATATCATTATAATTATTATTTAAATCCAAAACTATCTTTATTTAAATTGGAAAAAAATCAATATTTTAATAATTTTTTATTATAAAAAAATAAAAGGAATAAAATCAATATAGTATAAATTTTATTTTTAATTAAATTATTATAATACACAATTAAAAATATTGTATATACATTTTTTTATATGTGTAAGTAAATTTCATCATACATTATGTCTACTATATTTATTTATTTTTTTATAACAGTTTAATAGTAAAATTTATCAAATAATCACAACTATTTTTAAAACTCATATTACTTTTGAAAATAAAATTTACCAAATACTTAACTGATTCTCTTCACAGTCAATTATTTCTACAGCACAAATAACAACAATTATTTTAAAAGTTACGATATTACTAAACTGACCCTTAATCTTTTAAATTTTAGAGAGATACGAGATTAAAAAAATTACTTTGAATTTTAACTACCTCGAGCTGTTAAAAGACATAAACACAAAAGATTTCACTCCTTTTCCCAAAGCAACTTTATTTATTTTTATTTTTATTTTGATTACATGAGATTATTATTTAAGGTTACAAGTTATATTACATGAAATTATAATTTATATTTATAAATTAAACTATGACTGAGATTAATTTATATTAATTCTTATAAGACACTGTTCAGATTTGAACTTTTATTAATATTCAAGAGATATCTACTTCTCACACTTAAGTAAAGAATAAAAATATCTACACTCAATAATTAAAGAAAAAAATACCCTTACAATATATTTGCGATGTTCGAATTACTGCCCCAATAGCTTTATTTACTTAATTGTTCAAATTTTAGAGTAGATCGGAGACTGAAAAAATTATTTTGGATTTTGACCACCAATAGCTGTTAAGGGATTTCGACAAATTAAGATCAAACTATTTATTGAGTCTATAATTGAAAAACTATTAACATCTTTTATTGCACTTAAATTCTCCAGGCAGCACGCTTTCAAATAATCCAACGTACTTGCCTTCATTAGCTAACTTCGACGTTCAGTGCCTTTAAAAATCTACAGATCAGTCTTTCGTGGCACGATTTTGTTTGAAAAAATAAAAGAAAATGAAAGGAGAGAAAAAGAGGAACGAAAAATGAATAAAGAGAAAAAATATGAATTACATGTTAAATTAAATAATAAAATTAATATTTTTTTTTTCGCTCCTCTGTCCTTTACTTTCTTCTCCCCTCTCCTCTTGTTTCTACCCACCAAACATACCAAAAGCCACTTAACTTTCTGACAGTTTTGGGTTTGGCCACTGATGAAAAAAAAAATTGCGAAAATTGTAAAATAGCTGATATAGCATTGATACAAACTTTTTTCCACCTAAGCCTGACAGAGTTATGTGGTTGATAAATTTGAATCAGCTCTTTTCTTCACAATTCATGCCCCAACTGTGACCCACCAATTTTTTGCTCTACATCAACTCAATAGAAGAGTACCTAAATATCAAATACGTACCCAAGTGGTGACCAAAAGCAAATTAAAATATTAAATAATGGTCCTACGTAGCTAGGCCCTAGCCAGCTACCATAAAGCAAAGTACAAGCATCAGTTGCCAACACTCATAAACACTTCCATTGTTTTGTACAATATTATTCTCATGGATTTTCATCTTTCCATAGTTTCTTGTTACTTGTTAGATTGAGCTAGGAAAGATGGAGCAAACAATGGAGAATAGTAAAAGAGACGAAGACAAATGGGTTCATGATTCATCAGTGGATCATAAAGGAAAGATTTTTATTAGAGCTTCAACTGGAGTATGGAAAGCATCTCTCTTTATCATTGATAAGTATATTTTTCATTTATATACTAATAATATTAATCAAAAAATATTTTCTTAGTTTTAACTTCTCATCAATTGAGTATTTTGTTGGAATGTTTTTGAATCACTTCATTATTTTACACACAAGACAACATGGGTTGGGGCATTGCTGGCCTTATTCTAAGCACAACCACGGCTGTGTCAATTGCAACCTTTTACATTGGAAAAACTTGTTATGGATGCCGAGTACCGGAAGGGAGCCCTTTAACACCCTTGTTTCAGGTTGCGGTTGCTGCCATCAGGAAGAGGAAATTTCCTTGTTCTTCTGATCCTTCTTTGTTATATGAAGTTCCAAGGTCAAAAATACCCCAAGGAAGCTTTCTTGCTTATACAAATAGGCTCGGGTAATTAAGCTGTAAGTATATAAAATATAATCATGTATTAATTTGAGTGATTTCAAGTCTTCAATTGGTTATCGCCCATTTTGATCCCCAGGATGCTATAATAGAAGAAGCTGAAAACATGTCAATTGAGAGGAGTTATAATCCATGGAGACTAGCAACAGTTACAGACGTTGAAGAGATGAAGCTTGTTCTAAACACGATCCCTATATGGCTAACTTCATAGACATTTACTGTCTTGGAGCCGTAGCAACTAGCAAATCTAGTTTTAATTATCTTCTATGACAAAGTACTATTTCCATATCTAAGGCAAGTTAACCGGCAACGAAAAAGGGATTAAAATTCTTCAGAGGATAGTCATTGACAGGGCTTTTTCAGTTTTGGCAATGACTGTTGCTGCCTTAGTTGAAAGCATGAGGCTAAAAATTGTTCACATGGAAATTATACAAGAAGGGAAAAGAGGGCCACTTTCTATGATTGTATTTTGGCTACCTCTCCAATATTTGATTCTAGGCCTAGGAGATGGGTTCACTTTGGTTGGATTGCAAGAGTACTTTTATGACCAAGTTCCTGATTCAATGAGAAGTTTGGGAATAGCTCTTTTATCTGATCATAATTGGAATAGGGAGCTTTTTAAACATCAAAATTGTCGATCTAATCACAGGGGAAAAGGTGACAAAACTTGGATCGGTAAGGATTTAAATGCGAGCCGTTTGTACAATTTTCTACTGGTTGCTAGCAGCATTAAGTGGGTTGATTTTATGTGTTTATGTGTTAGTGGCAAGGAAAAATACTTACAAAAATGTGCAAGTAAGGGTTGTTGAAGCTGATTGCAAACTTAAGAGTAGCGATGCGGTGGATGTGATCCCTTGAAATTTTCTCTGTATTTTTATTTGTGAATGATGAAATATATAAGTAGTTTTTCATTTATTTGTTTGGATGAAGTTTGAAGTACATCATTGACTCCAAAACGATAGATAAATAGATAACTGAACGTGACTTGGATCAAGAGATTGATTCAAAACTGACTTTAATTCCAATACTAAGACAGTCACCACTGGGCTCTATATACAGTCGCCATTGGGCTCTATAGCTCAATCATAAAGAGCTCGCTTTCTTAATGAGGGAATAATTTCGATGCTCCCGATGGTTTCGTGATTGTAAAATATCTAATTATAATTTAAAAAAAAAAATACCATGACAGTTAGATGTTTCGTCGATTCAAGATATTAAACCCAATCTACAAGTAATGTGCAATACAATGGGAAATTATTTTTCATGTTCAAGTTCTCTTGAATGTATCTGTAAGAAAGACGTGTTTCCAAATATTTACAATATTTCCACAAAGCTGTCTAATAACTAAATAACATTTAAAAAAATAAAATAAGATCCAAGTACAATGTGCTTATGCTTTAAGCCAAGGTTTAAGGGACTTGAAACACTCTCCCCTGCAAACATTTGTGTAGTAAACAAGATTGCAATTAAATTACCCTTCAACATCTCCTCTCACCCCCCACTCTCTCTCTCTGTCTCTGAAACTCCAAGTCAAGAGCTTCATTCATGGCAGAAAATCTCAAACCCTACCATGTGCCACAACAAAACAGAAGAAACAAGCTTAGATTCACCACCGCCACTCAAACCAACCAGCAAGAACAACCACAACCCACAGCACATATCTTCCAAACAAACTTAACATCATTTCTTCAACTAAACCCACCAACAATACCACCGCCTCCTTCTTCTTCGTCACTACAGTCTCTTCACCAGCCTAATTTGTTGAGACCCTTTGACCCATTTCCTCTAAACGTGTATGCACAAGCACAACATCATTATTCAGGCTTTGCAGATTCTTTGAAGCAGCAGAAAAGTGAAGTGAGAAGCTCAGTTCCTTTGGGTCCCTTTACTGGCTATGCTTCCATATTAAAACGTTCAAGGTTTCTAAAACCTGCTCAGCAGATTCTAGATGAGTTTTGTGGCACCCTTTATTTTGATTCATCGGGGTCTCAAGTTGATAGCTTCTGTGAAAATCCAGTTGTTAGAGATTTCATTGCTTTTAGTGACAGAATTGAACGTTCATGGAAGACTTCTAAGCTTGTTTTGATGTTGGAAGAGGTAAGTATTTGCGAATATTCTCCTGATTTTTCTTTAAATTCTGTTTGGTCAATAAGAAAATGATGCGAAATTGACTCAAAATGTTTCTTTTCTTTTTTCTTTTAATGATGACATGACATTGTATATTGAAATACTGAATATTTAATGTTTTTATAGACTAGGTCATTTACTAAAGCTTCATGTGTGTGTGTGTGTTCTGCGCGGGCGCGCGCGCCCGCGCGGGGGAAGTTAGTGTAGAATTGAAGTAAAGATTCTTTCAAAATGAAATGAATGAAACTGATGATTTGATTGTTCTGTCAAAAGATCAGTATCTTGGGGTAAGGCATCTGATTTTCTTTTACCAGTGAGCATGACCAAAAGGTGTCTTGTCTTATCATATTAAATCATTCTACTGTTTCTTTTTTGTTCTATTTCATTAGATCTGTTTTTATTCATTAATTTTTTTTAGTTTTCCTTAGCTGCTTGCCTGTTCACTCCTAGTAGCCTTGGTAGTTTGTGCTTCTGTCGCTACATTTTTGAAAACTGCTTTTAGGCGTTGCGTATAAATCAATTAAACTTGTTCCATTACAAAAATGCATGTATGCCCTGTTTCCTACAGAGTGAACTTCAGTTGATATCGGTCCAATGATTAATTTATAAGGCAATATTTTTCGTTATGTTGTACTGAGAAATGCTACCTTACCTAGAACATAGATGTCCAAAATGCCCAAAACTATAGAAAGACCAAATTAAAATGCTATGGTGTTTTATTGCAAGTCATTTTTAATGACTCTGCTTGGGAAAAAGTGAGGTGGAATTTTAGTTTACTGTATGCTTTTTTTGCAATTTAAACACTGGCCATTTCAGTCTTTTTATAGTTTCAGGCATTTGGCCATCATATGTTTCAAAGCAAAGTTGCATGCCATGAGTTCAATTACTAGTCCTAAAGGTAATTCGAGATCCATTGAGAATATTTGCCTTCATTGCATTTGATTTCTATCAGGTATACTGGAAATACAAACTATATTGCCAACAAATGCAATCAGTTGTTGCATCATTTGAAACTGTTGCTGGCCTTGGACATGCCGCCCCTTACATATCCTTTGCATTCAAGGCCATATCTAAGCACTTTTGTTGCCTGAAGAATGCCATATTGGACCAAATCCATGTCGGCAAGACTGTTGGTGATAACAATGCTAACAATGACACCATGGAACAAGGCTGCAGTAGCCAAAAAACTGTGCAAAAATTAGGCTTTCTTCGGCCTCCTCACTGGCGGTCTCAAAGAGCACTTCCAGATCATGCAGTAGCTGTGCTCAAAACATGGCTCTACGAAAACTTTTTACACCCGTAAGATTTACCGTTTTTACTTTTATTAAAATTTATTCAGTGCAGTACTCGAATACCTCGATGTTTTATAATTGGTGTTTGTTCATTTCAGTTATCCTACCGATTCAGACAAGCAAATGTTGGCTCAACAGACAGGTCTATCGAAGAATCAAGTGAGCAAATGTTGATTTTTCAATTACCGTTATTTTTTTGCAGAACCATAAATGAAAACTTTCTATCATATTCTTGTTTGATATTCAATATTTAACATTGATGCCAATTTGTGGACAGGTTTCGAACTGGTTCATCAATGCAAGAGTAAGACTGTGGAAGCCAATGGTGGAAGAAGTACACATGCTTGAAATTGGGCAAACTCAAACCCCAGCAGAAGCTACAAATCCTAATTTTAACATGCCATCTGATCACTTAAACACACTCTCCCCGGAGAAACTTTACCAAGCAACACAAATCCTAGAAGCTGAACATGTCCCAACTAAACGCTGCAGAAACAAATGTGCCCAGGTGCCCGGGCAGAATGAGGAGCAGAAGAATGGATGTTTGAGTACTTTGCCAAATGATCAGCACATTGGCTTTAGTGGAAGCAGTGGCGTGACTTTAGCTTTGGCTCTCAATCAGAACGATGGAAATGAGCACTCAAGGGCCTTTCCTGTAAGCATACCTCGCCAATTCGACCTGGAAATAGCAGCTGAAGCAGATACGGAAACTGCTCGTGAACCACAAAATCAGCAACTTGGATAAGGATTTTAAAGAGCAGCCAATGCCTTAAGTTTGTTGGCTGAAAATTTCCTTCAGTGTGCAAGTTTTGTTTAAGAAACAGGAATTTACCACATTTGATTAGAACTTTTGTTAACTTAATTGAAAAAAGTTATTGTTATCGCTAGTACCCATTAATGACTTAGGACTGGCCAACTGGCAATCTGTCTTTGCAATCTATTTTCTACTTAAGAAAACAAAAAACTTAACAAGCTCTCTGATGATTAATGTGTTTCTGGAACATATTGAACTAATGAAGTGAAAGTGATGATAATTTTTTTCACTCTGACAAGAATGTGAGGACACTAGTTTGAAGTTAGAATTCCCTTGCTTATCTTCGAAGAAAGGAAGAAGGATCGTACCTTTGCTTGTGAATCAATAAAAGAGCAAATGTGTCAGGTTCATTATCTTTCTAATTATTATTGAATGTTTTACTGATATTACATTATTACAATTAAAAATTTGTTAACCTTTAGTTAAACAAACACATTAGAGTTTGTGACATTTACGCCTTCGCGATTTGAAATGATATGGATGTGCACACAAAAATATCCGGCCATATGAAATTTAGCTAGATAATTTTCCTATAGAGACTTCTAGTACGAGGCAATTTTTTTGTTTTTAATATTTGTTGTGGATAATAAGTAATTATCATATTGTTTTTTTAGAAATATGTGATTATTTTTTTTAGAGATATTAATACAAAACGTTTTATATATAAAAAAAATATTATCTCTTCTCAAAAAAAAATTAATTCCGATAATATTTTTATGAAAACCCAAAAACTGCCCCCATAATTATAAATTTACAGTGATCGGTTCACAATTCCTATTCGGTAAGAATGATGATGCCTGTTAAAAGTTCAATCTTATCTATAATTCATTAAGAGGAAATAAAAAGTATTGCGATTATCAATTCGATTGAATTTTTTCTCATAAAAATCACAACAAACCGACGGCCAAAAACATTGAATGCTACGTGGCGTCATTACAGTGGACAGCTTCATACACCGACTTGAAACACCTCATCTGGGTGGGCCCGTCCACGTGTTGTTTACTTTCATTGAACCTAACGCAGTTGTTGGACGCGACACTCTACTCGCAAGAAGAATATTCGAAATAAATCTTCGGACATTCACATAAGCTTAAACACCCTACTCCCGCTCGTATTATAACACAAAAGTTCCTCTATTCTTAGACCGGAATTTTGCTTCAATTCACAAAATTTACTAACTTACACTAACATAAAAATATTATCAAACAATAGACCGTGAAGAATTGAAAATTTATAGATGCATATTCAATAAAAAATTATTTATGTAAATTAAAACATATTTAAATCCTCAATAAGATTAGAATATTAATTTTTTTCTCCTTTTATAGTATTTTAATCATCATATTCATAAATATTTTCTTATTAAAAAACAAGATTTACTCTTTTCTTATAATCGATTTTCAATCAAAGGAGATCTAATATATTTAGCTAATTCTCTTAGTAAAAATTCTTCAATCATATATATTAAAATCAAATGATATATAATTTTTGAGTGTAGAAAAAAAAAATATTCAGACAATAATTTCATACAAACTAAATTATATTTGTTTATTACGGTCAACATATATTGATTGTGGCCAACAATATTATCAAAAAATAATTTATTATCATCAACACATTATATATTAATGTGTACAATATATTAATAATTAACACTGTCATACTTAAGAGTATTGATGTTTCAGAATGGCCCTTTTTTTGCAATAAAATTAGGAAAAGATTAAATTAAGTCATGGTGTAAATTACATATGATTTGCTGAATTGCCCAATTATGTTGCTTTGGCTAATGTTATCGTACGACTTATCGCAGAGAATCTCTGAAGTCGGTTAGTTCAGCTTTAAGATGACGCAAACCCTAACTTAAAACCTAGCCGCTTAAAACATCATATTCTAACGGCATCGTTTTCGTTTTCGCCCGAGCTGCTGTCGTTACATGAACTAAAACCTCTCTGGTGGAAGATCCTTGCCCACACCCACACCCACACCCACACACCCATTGTCCGTTGCGTGAGCAACAATTCGAATAAAGAGTAAAGTTTGGATTGTGTTATATAAAATTTAATATTAATTATTTTAATAATTATTTAATTATAAATATTAATAATAATTTTACGTAATATAAATTATAATACGAACTATACTCTCGTATAATAATAATGATAATAAAAAACAGCTCTCTCTGTGGTGGTTTAAAGCAAGCAGGGAAAATAAAAAAATAGACCTGAAACCTATAAAGAAAAAGAAGAAAAGTTGAATTCTTGGCTAAATTTTCGAAAAAGTTCAAATTTTTACTCTGTTATTAGCGCTTTCCAGAAATGGGTTTGTGATTTATTTTACTCGTTCGTTTGCTTCATTTGTCACAAATACGATTACTTTGATCTTTCTTCATTGCAAAGGAATCATTTTTATTTACATTTTGAATTGAAAGCGCAGAGCTTGAGGTTTTTGACTTACATTAGAGATGCAAACAGAAGCAAGAGTAGGGGTGGTGGTAGAGGGAGGCCAAAGAGGTTTAAGTTCAGGCAATGGAGGTGTTTCTCTTGATAAAATATCGCAGCAACAGCTACAAAAACAGGAACAAATGTTGCAGAATCAGTCCCAGATCGGGACAATATCCCAGCTTTTAGCTGGAGGTGTAGCTGGTGCTCTTAGTAAAACCTGTACGGCTCCTCTTGCAAGACTTACCATTCTCTTTCAGGTTTGTTTTCAGAAGAATTCTCAATTTGGTACTTTGTGGAGTACCAGTTGTTTTGAATGTTTTGTGGGTTACGTTTGGTTCTTTCAGTTTAGATAATGTTCATTGATGTCAATGTGGTATACCATTGTAGTACGATAATTTTCTTTTTATTTTAGTTGTAGGTTTAGGAGGGATCTGCGTTCAAGAGTTGCAAAATGAATGTTAAGGGACAACAGCAAGAATGAGAAATTTTGAATGGGCTAGTTGGGTATTGTAGAGTGGGGCGGTAGGATGTGAAAATATTATAATTTGTTAAGAGTGGCAGGTACTTGTAGTGTGAGGGGCAATAGAAAATATCCTTATGTTTGTGGTTATGGAGGCTATGAGTTGAATTAGTGTGAGAAGTAAAGCTGCTACATTGGAGAGAATAAGGGGTTTTGGTGTGCGAATTGATTCTTAAGACTAGTATTCGGGTAGCAAATTACCTAACTAGGCTTGGATCAGCTAGTAAAGCAGTAGTGGAGTTAGCGAGATTGCTTGGAAATGGCTTTGAGTAATGATTTTGTTTCACATGTCATTATGCTTATAATCTTGGCCGCTTTTTATAAACGAATTGCAAATATATGGGAGTGAATGCATATTCATGCTTTGTTATATGTTATGTGTTTAGGATTTTCTTGCTGGGTTATGCCATCAAACCTGCTAGCTTGATGTCGTTATATTTTCTTCTACAGTTGCAAGGCATGCACCCTGATACTGCAACATTGAGAAAGGCTAGTATATGGCATGAGGCTTCCCGAATCATTGGTGAAGAAGGATTCAGGGCTTTCTGGAAAGGGAATCTGGTCACAATTGCTCACCGTCTACCATACTCTTCTGTCAACTTTTATGCGTATGAGCACTATAAAAAGGTCGGTATGAATAAGTGACTTGTATGCAACGAAACTTTGTTGGTAGTGAATTTGCTTTTTGTGCTTATGGTTTTATTCTCTCTGTCTTCCAGTTGCTACACGCCATTCCAGTGGTGGAAAGTGAAGGTGAAAATATGAGTTCAGATCTTTTTGTACATTTTGTAGGCGGTGGTTTAGCAGGAATAACAGCTGCCTCTATTACATACCCATTGGACCTTGTGAGGACACGCCTTGCAGCTCAGGTACAGTCAGCATAACCTCTGTAGAATAGGCTGGTGACCAAATTTTTTCTTCCTTGCTTTCCACAGTTTGTTGTAATCTTACTTTTCAAAGTATTTGAATGCATTTGTGACAATTCTTCTGCTTTATGTTGTTACAATTAGGGCTGACCTTTTACTTACTCTTATATAGTTGCAAGGAAGGTGGACAATTTTCTAGGATGTTTTTGTTTGATTCAGGGTCCTTAACATGTTAATTGACCTTTATTTGTGGTCCTTAGTGGCTTCAGTCTGCTCTTATGGTTGACTCGAAAAGCTTCAATTTTTTAATTTCATTTATGATAAGAACACATTTGTCTGCAAAAGTTGTTTCCTTAGTCTGAAGTGTTTCCTTAATCTCTTTCAAACTTAGGTATTGCTAGTATTTTTCTCCCTCCTTTTTACTTGTTTGTTTGCTACTTCATTATCTTCTATATAACTTTTGCAGACAAATGTGATCTACTACAGAGGTATTTGTCATGCTTTACAGACTATTTGCAGAGATGAGGGAGTTTTGGGTCTTTATAAGGGCCTTGGTGCAACACTTCTTGTAAGTTTTCACTTTCATTTTGTTACTATTTATGTCAAATACAAATGCTATTTTGGCGTGTAGTTGACTGCAGTTTTGATACTAATGCAGGGTGTTGGGCCTAGTATTGCAATTAGCTTTTCTGTATATGAGACCTTAAGATCTTTTTGGCAGTCACAAAGGTGATCATCCTGCAATTTGATTCCACAAGTTTAGGGTCAAGATCGCAATTCTTATGATCATTGTTGCATGCATCTGTATCTTAACTATTCACAATTCTTCCTCTCAGAAAAAACATATATATATATATATATATATATGTATATTAACAATTCAATATTGTTTTATTTTCAACAGGCCGAATGATTCCACCGTCCTGGTCAGTCTGGCATGTGGCAGTCTTTCAGGCATTGCATCATCAACAGGTGAGTAATTTTGGTTGTGCTACCTCAGAAATTTCTAGTGGATTTTGATTGACCTATATTTTTCTTTTATAATTCTTTCTGCACTATGCATATTGAAAAATGAGAAACCATTCATTTGTGATTAACATTAAGTCTGTTGCTTTTCAAATATTGATAAAGCTATGGTGTGATTATTCCTTCATACTTCCTTCGGCTTTAACTACCTTGCTATATTGGTTGAAATAGATTCCTTTGCTTGATTAAACATTTCCAACTCCTAAGTAAGGAAGTTAATACATGCAGCTGTTTATCGTGCTTTTGATGCAGAGACGGAGGGTGTGGTGCTGGCTCTGCATCAAGTATTTTACCAGTCTGACCCCTACTAGAGCCTTCGAACGAGTGCTGTAGTATTTTAATCTGGCATTTGAGAATTCTTTTAGTAAGGAAGTCAAGAAGAGAAAAAAAAAATCTGCTTTTTTATCATTTGCCTATCCGTATCTTTTTGTGTGAAGATTTTGATTGGATTAACTTCAACTCTCCAACATTTTTCAATAGCTTGTCTACCCTAACATTGCAGTTGGTGGTTCCATCATAAGGTGGCACTACTCTCAGGTGAACCCATACTGTTTTGTTACTTATCAGATGTGAGAGGTGTACTCTTTGAGGTATGCTTCTCACTTGGGCTTCATTGCCGTTTGCTTGGTGAATTGGAGTCCTGTAAGCCTTGCCAGTGCTTTTTTGTGGAAACTATTCATGATTCAGACTGATACATAGATTAATCACAGCATTTATTTTTCTTTACAGTTACTGACAGTGTATTTAGCTAGATATGAAACAGTGATGCAAATGCATACTCATAGGTCAAACTGACGGTATTAGAACAAGGTTGCTTCTGATAAGTTCTGCTGCATGGTTAAAAAACCATGCAACAATTTGCAGATTAATGTGATTTTATGGTCTGATTTGCAGCCAGCCAAAATTACTGGCCTTTACAAAATCTGGAGAAGATTTTCGGTATAACTACTGCATGCTGCCTTTTTAATTTTGTGTTCTTCATAATTTGCAGCAACATTTCCTCTGGATTTGGTGAGGCGAAGAAAGCAACTCGAAGGGGCTGGTGGCCGGGCCAGGGTTTACACAACTGGTCTTTTTGGTACATTTAAGTACATAATCCGGACTGAAGGCTTCCGTGGTTTATACAGGGGAATTCTTCCTGAATATTACAAAGTGGTTCCTGGAGTCGGTATATGTTTCATGACATATGAAACACTGAAAATGCTTTTAGCCGATATTTCTTCCCGTCTATAGTCGGCCGTCACCTCTGATCTTACCGTCTACAATGGTGAGGATAAGGTGGTTAAGAATTGTAATGTAATAGCATATAACCCATTGATTTTTATCTGCTCTCTCATGGTGATTAACATGTGATTCTTATGTGAGAATTATATTTTTCTTTTTGTGTATAGATTAGCGAAACACAAATTGCAGTTTCAAGTGTAGTCATTGTAGTTACATTCACATTTCTCAAAAACATAAATTTGACTGGAGATTATTTTCGAATTACCTTTTAGACAGACTTATTACCATTTTGTCTCTACCTTCTTCAAACTTGAAATAGTAGTGCCTGTAAAATTATTATAGCACCAAGTTGAAGGAGATAATCTTATTTGCTTTCATAAGTTAGAATATTAGGATATCTTTCTTTTTGCTTATTATTGAGACATTTGTAGATTGTGTTCTAGATTTAGAATATTGTTCTGAAAAGATTGGAGTGGTAGAAATAATGAGTAGTGACTTGATTTCAGTTGGGATAAATGTGCAGATCATCTTATCAGGCATCTCTCCCGGTGCAGATAAATTTTTTTTTTGAATATTATATATGTTTAAACACATATCAAGTGCAGTAAGATTCCATATTTCTTTCGTTTTTTTTATTCTTAGTATATATGTGAACAGACCTTTTCTTACTAACCGGACGCTTGGACGATTGATCTTTTCCAAAGGTCGTGATTCGTAGCTGTTTTATTTTTTGCATTTTTTTTTTTACTATCTATAGGTATATACAATATGAAATTTATTAAATTAGGATTTTAGATACATGCACTTGTAGTAAAATCGCCGGTTTATCAAGCATTATCTCTAAAATCTACTCTCATCAACATGAAGGGAGAAATGAATCCCTAATCCACATTTTTGAGATAAAAAAAAAATAAGTTTAAATTATATATTATCGTAAACAAATATGTGGGACAGGATAGTCAAAAGATCGAGACTAATAGTCGGAACAAAAATAAGTAGAAGAATCATCTTCATTCTCATAGCACAAGTACAACGAAGGAATTGCATCTTATTAGCCTTTGAAGAGTCAATTTGGACGTGTGACAGTGACTGTATGTCATCATTTAACGCAATTAAAATTTATGGGGAGAAGATGCTTAAGCGTCTCTGATGGGCTCACTCTTTTTAAATAGGCCGCGATCCTGAAGCTGTGGATGGTGATACTGACACAGACACAGACCAATTTTTGTTAGCATTACAGTGGGAAATTCCCTGTAAGGCGAATGTGCTCCAGGGTCCGGCGTAAGCCATATTTATTGACAGCTGCATTTGCCGCTCTGAATCCTCCCCCATATGCAGGAGAAGCATCATGGGCAATTTGATGCATGAAAAACTCACCCAGTTTCTGCTCAACCTCAGATTTTCCACCTTTCTTTGAAGACGATGAAGATGTTGAAGCAAATGACGTGGATGGCATGTTTCTGGAATCTGGCAAAACTTCTGCTTCAAGCCACATGTATGAAAGCACCTGACAGATACCTTCCTCTACTTCAGGATTAAGATTGCGGTAGCCTGCATCAGCTCAGCGAAAGAGAGAGGAAAACCTTTTATCAGCATTGCACATTGGAAGATCACTCCCAGAAAACAAAAAAGGGGCTGGTACCTTTAAGACGTAACCATCCGTGCATCAATTCATGGGCAAGAATAGCACCTGTCAATAGTCTGCATCTCGTCGCAAGAACAATAAACAGGGTCTAAGAAAAAATTTCAACCAAGAACTTGTGTATAAATTTCAGAGAGACATTACCTTGGAAGGCCATAAAGAACAAGAATGGCAGTAACTTCACATTTTCGAGTCAGCTTCTGGGGTTGAGTCCTCATGCCCACCAATCTGTTGCCTCCAATTCTCGGTCTCCTGTGTATCTGGGCATTATCAAATTGAAAACATAAGATGAATGTTTGAATTTTAAGGAAAATAATAATTTTCTCAGTCTTTATGATATCATACACTTGTGACTGTCTGCTCCTCAGAAAGACACAAGCCCCTTGTCTCAGGCATGTGATGGTAGCCCTGGAAAACAAAATATTTGCATCAGAGCAATGTTTTCAGAAACCAAAATCCTGAAATTCAGAGCAAGAGGTCAATTACTACATTCTTCTCCCCAACGATAGCTTCGTTAAGTGCTTGTCTTTCAACAAGAAGCATTGGAATTTGCTGATCCAGCTTCATATTCATTCCTTCATAATAGTCTCTTATGGCATGGTACAGAGGCTGGCAATCACCAGTGTCCATAATTGCGGATTCCATGCACTCCAAGCATAAACTCCGCCCGTCTTCCAATGAATAGTACCTCGTATTCCAAGACTACAAGCACAAAACATATGCTTAGATTAGTACCTTACCTCGACTGTAAACTATCCGAGAAATTAGCTCCATAGTTGATTAATTAGTACCTCAAGACGCTCGCAACTACAGCAGCGAGATGTGTGATCATGTTCATGAGATGGGCAATACTTTTGGCACCAAAATGGATGGCACCTATACTCTATCAAACCAGCTCCATTTGTGGGAATCTGAAGATTTGTAAATAAATATCAGTCGATAGTTACATCAAGTAATATAATTACAAGAATTTGAGTTAGAAATTAAAATATTTTCTTACATATTGGTGACAAACTTCACATTTGGGATGTGTTAATTCTTTGAAACAAGACTTGTGGTATGGGTCCTTCCCTGATAAAGAGAACTTGAATCAAGAAACAAAATTAACCACGTTAAGTACTTGTGTTTTAAGTTAATTTGATGACATCAAAATCAAAATAAATTGAGTAATCAAAATATATACCTCATGCTCAGTGATTGGGCAGCCACAAGAACGGCAACGAAAGCAATCCGGATGAAAATATGTACCCATGCATCCCAAGTAATTGCCATAGCCAATATCACGTTGGCAGCCACCACATACTCTGCAAGTTGAATGCATATGCATGCATAAATCAACCAAGGATTTGCATTGATCAATTAGAACAAATTATTTATAATTTTACAAAATTTTACTTGGAACTTCTGGGATAATAAAGAGATGGGTCATATGGAGGCGGATATGAAGGATTCAGCTGGCTATCCTGAATTGCCCAAGCATAATCTTCATCAGTGTCTGACCTCCACCTTTGTCCTGGAACATAAAAACACTCAACATTAATCAAAGTTCAATGTGGGTCTTTCTTTCTAATCCACATATCGGTAGGTTTGAAAATGCATATTTGAGGTTACACTGCACGGTCTAGTTATAATATATGTTATATAGACTGTTACACTAGAGTTAATCAGTAGAGTCTAGTCCCAAATCAACATCAAATGACATGGTGAAATGCTAGGTAGAAAGTAGAACAGAAATGGAGAAAATTAAAATAATAAATAAACAGTTACCATTTGGTCTCTTTAAATCTTCAGCCAGGGACAGTGCAATTGCATGATCTAATTCTTCTTTGTCCCTGTCAGCTCTAGAACGGTCGTCCTGATGGCAAATAGTAAAAAATTGGTATAAATGTCGCATTGCTCGACAAAATTGATACAGCAATAAATTATAATGAAAAAAGATATGCTTGTCACTAATAAAAGATACTTTTTTATTTAATTCAAACTTTAGGGGGGGTTCATTAAAATATTTCAACATTTATTTATTCTTATGCGAGGGCAAGGTGGGATTGGAGTATGTTATCAGGCTCTACATTATTATAACTTAATTAGACTTAAACAGCACTGCCCAGTTTTTAAATTGTGTGTATTAAGTGAAAAAATTTGATTGTTAAAATTAAAAGAGGTGAGTTATATTTAATGTTACCAGGGACCGACGTGGGGCAGGCCAAACCATGCTTTCCTCCCCAAGGAACTGCGGATGATGACGGCCGCTTGTACTACCTCCGCCGCCGCCACGATTAGAACCAGTGCTCTTAAAAAGCTTACTGAGCCATTTCATAAAGCGAGACTTTCTCTCTGCGTATGAAGAAACAAAGTCCCCTGCTTACCATAAATGATAAATGGACATAGGAGCCACAAGATGGCCAAAGAATAGCCACAAATGAATTAATTATTACTCAATATATTTAACCAAAAAAAAAAAAAACAATCGGTTATCCAATAACATAACCATGTCACTGTGTGAAACTACATGAAAATTTCAATAACATACACAACCCATTAAAAGAAAATGAAAAAGAAAAAAATTTTCGTACAAAGGACGTGTAGGTATAATATGAACGTACGTACCATAAACACAAGGATTGGAGACATGGTTGATGCTTGATGAAGGAGGAGCCATGAAGGTGTATATAATTATTATTATTATTATTATTATTATTATGCGCAGCTATGGCTGGCAATGGGGGGAAATGGGAGAAAGAGAGAGGAGAAGAGTGCAAATGCGCATCATTAAAAGGGGAGTTGAAAATTAAAGAAAGAAAGAGAGGGAATCTAAGGAGGAGAGAAAGGAAGTGAAGAGAAAGAGATTCTTGGCTTGAGAAAGCAAGGAAGAGAAAGTTGTTAAAGAGAGGGAAAGATATTTGGGGAATCTGCTGCTGAGGCTTCAAAAATTCGATCAAAAGAGTTTATATATGGGCGGCTCATAATTAAAAGAGTTTAAAAATTTTGTTATTTGCACGAACGTGTTGGATGAAGCTGGAGAGAATTTTCTTTTTCTTTTCCCTTTTTATCCTCTTTTTTCTTGCTTTGAACTTCAAGGTGATAAAAAGACTAAGAGAGGGGTAAAATACAATACTCATTCATGGAGATACTTAACTAGCTTGATCCAAGTTCTTTTAATTTCAATCCTTAAAGAGGATGATTAAAATTTAATTAATCCTATAGTATTCCTAATTAGCAGCTAATCACCAATATTTATATTGTGGCAGTTGTAACCACATGAACAAAATGATAAATAATAAAAATTAAGTTATTACTATAATCCTATAGTAATTAGTAGCATTTTACGATAGAGTAACTTTACGATAACCGGGCTCATATATTATACGTTGCTCAATAAAAATTTAGATTAATAGATAATTTGACAGTCATCGTGGCATGATGAAACCTACCTCTTAAGAAAAAAATACATAAATTGTAAAAAGAAATAGATAATTAGTCTATGATATCATGACACCCACTTTTTTCATCATTCTTTACAAATTTAAGAGGCTTACGAAATATATAACGCATGACTTGTAAATATACAACGAAATACTTTCAAAAGTCCAACGTTAAGAGAGTCGGAGTGCATTGGCTAGACCCAGACGAAATCAAATATGGAAACCTCTAAACAAGTGAAAAAATAAATGTATGTTGAACAAATTAATATATAAAATGCATTAGATTAACACGTATAACTTAATTATAGCCGAATCGGAAGACATGATCAAGATATTTGTTCTCTAAATCGTATTGTCAACCGTTTATTTTGCGATATGGGATCAGGCTTAAATTCCTGAAAAAGCCAATACTTAAGAGTTTTAGTTGTAGACAATGAGAATCCATTATAATAACTTTGGTTTCTCTCTCTCTTTTCTTTTCCGTTCTTTTTGTTTCAACGTACATTGATGATTGAGCGCTGGATTCAGGAAATTTTTCCCTGGAAGTCAATACTCGAATGGGTCTCCGTGTTATTCTTTTTGTTGTGTGGGACATTGCACGCAGAGAGACAAATTTTGGACATCCTATAAAGTCGTTAAAATGATCATAAAGTTGTTCGTGATGGTGAGTGAATTCGAATGAATTTCTTCTACACAAACAGGCGGCGTGATGCATACAATTCAATTCAACGATTTGTATACAGTATTTTTAAAACTTCTAGCGCATAAGTAGGAAAGAAAGCAGGCCATGCATCTTTAGAGAAAAAAAAAAAAAAAGAACATTCACGTTTTAATTGTTATTATTCTAAAATTCGGCACAAAAACTGGAAATTAATCAACAATTACCATTTATTATTATTGAAACTTTACTACAAAAGCTGTGCCAGCCTAACGATACGATCAAATATAAATTGAGTAAGATGCTGCAATATTTTTATAGAAACGTCGAGATCTGAACTGGAGAAGGAAAAAGGAAAAATCACCATTTTTCAGAGGGTTTTATTTATTTATGTTTACAACAAACTGTACTGTACCACAAGAAAGGGAACATATACCCCAATCCCCAGAGACAGGAGGCTCCAACTTTCAAGAAAATAAAGCCCGAAATTATCAATTTGTATACCATCAACAAACAGCTGCTTTGGCAGCCTTAATGAAGCCATCATTTTCATTTAAAAAACAAAAGAAAAAGTTAAAGAAAGAAAAGGTTTTAATCACCGAATACAGGTTGTTTGTGAAAAAGAAAATCAAAGGTCACAAATATATATATATGAAAAAAAAATCACTGAATTTCTCTCTATTTGCACTTTCACTGTAGAGCTTTTCAAGTTTCTCAATTGTGCTTTTCATGAATATTAAGGGATGATTAGTCAATTTGATTACAGCTATGAAATGCCCTTACCGTATTATATTAGCTAACTTATTCAGTTGACAAACTTGGCCGATGACTTGATTTAAACAAAATCAAATTGAGATTTGAGGAGGACTTAAGTGATGCATTTATGAGACCTTGGACCCCTCAATTTCTTTCTACAAACGAACGAGGACTTGAGTGATAAGAACCCTTTTAAAATTAAATGAATTAAAAAAAAACCCAAAAGAAGCAAGGGTCCGTTACAGGTAATAAAGTTATATTTCGTTGGTGCATGACATGACACTTAAAGTGACAGCATTTTTACTTTGATCAATTAATTATGAAATTTTTTTTAAAAAAAAAAGGAAGAAAAAGCAGCTTATGACTTATGAGACATGACCAAGGACAGGGTGGGAAATATTCCTTTGCGTGTGTGCATAATATTATCCGCCGCTGCCCGCTGGTTGCTTTCCTTCTAAATAATCTTTTCGGTGACTTGATGATCGTGATTTCTGTTGCATATGTAAAACTTTTTAGATTTTAGATGCCTTTTTACATTATGCAGAATCATATTCTCTCACATTGTTTTATCAAAATTCTATATGCTATAAAAGAATTCTTTTTTTTTTATTATTAAAAAAAAAACGATATGACTTGGAATAACTATTCTTTCTTTTTTTTTTAACGCTTTGTAGATAAGAAAAATAATAAAATAGTATAACGTAAATCTACAATTAAAAATTTATATGAGGCTTGTCTAAATCATCTCTTGGATTGTGTTGTTCAGATGATATCTAATCATCTTTGGCGGAAATATGTACAGGCATGGGACTAGGGCCCTATGCTAAAAAAACATTCTAGGAAAACAATGGTTTAAATTGAGAAATACTCCCAACTTGATGCATATGGCACCCTCGTTATTATAATGTTATCATGTACTTAATTTTTTTAGCCTTTTATAACTCTTATTATTGACGTTGCTTCTCGGATAAGAAGTGTGAAATATTATTTAAATAATCTTTTAGTGAGATGCTCTTTAGTTAAGATCAACATTAATATATTATCTTTATAATAAGGAAAAGAAAATGTTACCACCAGTTTGGCTGATTAAGAGGAAATTCTATAGTACATTAGTGGTTTCATATCATAATATAACGTGGAACTATCAACTAATAATACTTTCATATAAGTTAATTTTTTTTTAAATTTACCAAATATTTGAAATATCTTTCCCATCACTCTTATCCTCTTTTCATTTTTTGTTTACCCTGGTTCTCTCTCCTTCCACTTAAATTTCCAAATTTCAAAAAACAGAAATCAAACATTAATTATGTACTTATGTTTCTCTCAGACTCCAATAGGCACTTAATTTGTCATAATTATATTTCATATTTTCTCTGTGTTACTCAACAATGTAGTCATTTTATTTCATATATTTAGTGTATATTTGTAGCCTGGTCTATTGTCATCTTTGTCAATTTTGAATCCTTCTGCGATCTTGGTTGTTCGAAGTTAGACAGTTCAACAATGCCCCGCCATACAGCAATTGAGCAAGGCTGACTTTGATCGAAAGTGGGTTTTTCTTAGCGCCAATGATGGCGCTGCAGCTATAGTCTATTTCGGCTTCGTTGTTGACCATTGGGAGGTGTTTGTGAAAATGTCTCGACGAAGCAAAAAGCTTAGAAAAACCCATTTGTAATTAATAATAATAATAATTATTATTATTATAATTATAATTATTGTAACAAATAATAATAATAATTAACTAAGATCAATTTGATAACTTATAACAATTTATTTTGATTTCAAGATAAAGTGAACACATGAATGACAATATAGTTAATTTTAATTTTAATTTTTATAGTAAAAATAAATAAATTATTATGATTATTCTATATTTTGATTATAATATATTTCAATTACTGATTAGTAAATATATCATTAACATTTAATATTTTGTTTTTGGAAATTTAGAAATTGTAGAGGAAGGAGAGCGAGCATCCACGTCAAACAAAAATTTTGATAAACTTTTAAATATTTGATAAAAGTCAGAGAAAAGATATTTTGAATATTTAATAAATTTGAGAAAATTTTTGACAAGTGTAAAAGTGTTATTAGCTGATGGTTTTACATTTCATTATGACATGGAATCACTAATGCACCATATAATTTCTCGTCTGCTGAGAGTGGTGACTACAAATATTAGTTGCCAAATTGATTGGTACGGAATTGAAATGCTAGTCAAATACAAGATTACTTTTCTAGGGCTGTTGATTTTTTTTTTTTTTGGCTTTTTAATAGTTAGTAAGCCACTTTCTCCTTTCTAGTACTGGTAAGTAAAACATCCACGTCAAAATTTGTTTGTATCTCTTAAAAATCTAAAACTTGCAATAATACTTTCATTTTAATTCATCTTTAGTACTTTCCGGTCGTCTCAAGTCCAATTGGTTATGTTTTTTGAGTCGAAAGTTTGTTTCCTTTACTTGGAAAAGCAAAAGTATGAAGACAAAACTACCAAACTCCACTTTAAGCTAACCTATCTTGGTAATGTTGTTTGTGTCTTTTTATTTTTTGTCTTTCGGTACTTGGAATTTTCCTAACCTAAATTTTCAAACAAATAGGATAAATAGCTACTACCAAATGGTGTGATCACATTTTGTTATTTAGTTTACTTTAAACTTAACAATTAACATCATTCTTAATCTTGATACATATGGGCTCAAGCAGATTTGAGAGAGAGAAATGTCCACAATCTGTATTGATAGTAAATTAATTAATGTTATTCTCCTGAGAATACAAAATTAATTAATATTTATTCTCCCGAGAATGTTGCTGTTAATTTGCTCCACAGTACACATAAGAGTTTCTTATGAATTTTTGATACCTATCATTCCATGCATAACCATAAAACATTAGTGGAAGTAAAAATACTTTTAATGGGCTAATGTTGAAATTTATTATGAGTAAAATTACAAATTCTTAAATAAAATTATTTTATATAAATTGTTGTAGTATTATTAAATATAATTTATTTTAATTATTTTATATTTTTATCTCATTAATTAATTTATGAGACATACGAGTTTGTATAAAATAAATTTATAATTTTATTATCACTCTTTCATTATTCAATAAAATATATTTTTTTAAAAAAATTAATATAATTTTTGGATTAGACTGTGGAACAGGCATAACGTTAAATCAATTTTGTTTTGCCTTTTGAAAAATAAAAAAAGCGATGGAAAGAGTTTCAGAAAACAATAATTGCCGAAATTTCAGGGATGAAAATAGGCCCAAAGAGAAAGAGGAAACACCGAAACGACGTTGGATAAGGTCACGGATTTGTTTGCCAACTCTATGCACCTTTGAGAGAAAAACTTGCCCCCAAGTAAGCGAACTTCACAAAATTAAATTTCCTACAAGAACTTAGTTTATATTTAAATCAAATTCTTATTCATTCTTTGACAACTCATTTTTTTTTTTTCAAACTTTGTAAATTTAATGAGTTTATAATGGAGAAAAAGGGATGAGTTTAATTAGATAAGTTTTATTTTTAATATAAATTTAAATATAAAGGATAAATTTGTAAATACCAAATGAAAGGAGTTTCATAAGAAAGATAGAGGGGAGGTAATACCGTTACTCATGTATTAATATATAATTATTTATATTTGAGTCCTTCTGCAAATTTATTTATATATGATTCTTAGAAAGTTCACCGTTGATTTGTAGTGATGTAGCGTAATTGCTATGTATCGGTTGTCTTGTGCACTCGATGCTTGGTAAAAGGAAACTACAAAAATAATTCACATATAAAAATAATTACCCAATAACTTTCGCTTTTGTTTTCCAAGAATTTCATTTTTATTTTGAGCCCATGAAAGATGTTTTTGTTTTTTTAATTTATGTTTTCAATACCCCACCAAACAGAAAAAACATCGAAAACAAGACGTGCAGAAACATAAGAAGAAGACCGAAAGCTAACAGAAACTGATTCTCCGCTTGTGTGTGAGATCATCTTTGATTTTTCATCAATCAATTCAAAGCCATTGAAAATCATTTATCAAATGGCAACAACACAAGCGCAGCAGCAGGTTACCATCATGGACCCGAATGTACTGGACGACATAATCCACCGGCTCACCGAGGTTCGATACGCCCGACCGGGCAAACAAGTCCAGCTCTCTGAGTCTGAGATCAAGCAGCTTTGTGTTGCCTCCAGAGACATCTTCATGAGACAACCTAATTTGCTCGAACTTGAAGCCCCCATGAAAATTTGTGGTACTTTTAATAAATAAATTCATTAATTTTATTTCGTGGGTACATTCAGATTGTTAAATACATGAATTAAAAAAAAATTAATTTTTATGATTTATTGTGCTAAAATTTATGTCTTTTTGAGAGTTTTTGTGTTGATATGCCTTAGTAGCAACATGGGTTTTTTTTTTTCATTTGTTTTACTAAGAAAGTTGAAAAGAATTATTGGCTCTATTATAAGTATGCAGATTTTCACACAGTTCTTGTAGCCTACATCCTTTTATAACATACAACATGTTTAGTTTTGGAATATCAACTTAATAATCAGTCTGTTGATAGGTATTGATCCTGAATCCCCGTGTGTGCATTGTTTGATTGCTAAGAAGCCATAGTAATTGGAACTTAAAATTTTGCAAGTGTAAAATCTCTAGTACCCCTGTTCAATTCTTTTAGAAAATTCTGTATAAAGTTAAAAATTTCAGTTGGGGTTGAGGTGTTTGATGGCTGGATAGGTTACAAAGCTTAATGGGTGTTGATATACAGTCCTAACTTAAGCTGTTTGTAGCAGTATTCCTTTTGATAAAATGCCAGGTCTTCAATTAGTACAGAGTGCAATACAATCTCTGCCTCGTGTCCGGAAGCGATATGGTATGAGAAATTAGATACAGTCTAAAGCATTGAACCTCAGTAGATATTCCAAGTAATCACAGACCAAATTCCAAGTAGAGTCCTGCTTCCTAGCTCTTTGCACCTTAGAAGAAGTGGCTTATTTGCTCTCTTCTGATTATTCTTTTGATTTTTTTGTTGTTATAATGAATTGTCCTAAGTTTCTTCTTTTCAACTTCACAAAACCTTTATTTGTGTTTGCAGGAGACATACATGGACAATATAGTGATTTATTGAGGCTTTTCGAATATGGAGGTTATCCTCCTAAAGCCAATTATTTGTTTTTAGGGGACTATGTTGATCGTGGGAAGCAGAGTTTGGAAACAATATGCCTTTTACTTGCCTACAAGATTAAGTATCCAGAGAACTTTTTTCTTTTACGAGGAAATCATGAATGTGCTTCTATTAATCGGATTTATGGATTTTATGATGAGTGCAAGCGACGGTTTAATGTGAGGCTTTGGAAAGCCTTTACTGATTGTTTCAACTGCCTTCCCGTGGCGGCTCTTATAGATGAAAAGATATTGTGCATGCATGGTGGTCTTTCCCCTGATCTCTCACACTTGGATCAAATTAGAAACCTGCCTCGTCCAACTGCTGTTCCCGACACTGGTTTGCTCTGTGATTTGCTGTGGTCTGACCCTGGTAGAGATGTCAAGGGATGGGGAATGAATGACAGAGGAGTTTCATACACCTTTGGTCCTGACAAGGTGTCAGAATTCTTAAAAAGGCATGATTTGGACCTTGTCTGCCGTGCCCATCAGGTGGTCAACCTTCTTACTCTTTATTTTTCCCCTTTTTTCCTGTTCTTTTGATAGCAGAGGGGTGGTAAAAATGTTCCATTAACTCTTGCAACTTCAATCATGATGTGACTTGTTCTAGGTTGTGGAGGATGGGTATGAGTTCTTTGCTGATAGGCAACTTGTGACCATATTCTCGGCCCCCAACTATTGCGGTGAATTTGATAATGCCGGAGCGATGATGAGTATTGATGAAGAGCTGGTGTGTTCATTCCAGATTCTCAAGCCTGCAGAGAAAAAAGTGAAGTTCATGGTGTCAACAAAAATGTGATTCTTGCAATATTTTTAGGCTTTACCAAGGTCAGCTGAACATTACTTGTTATTGCTTTGGTTCCCTTGTTTTAATATCAGTGCTGGTGGTTTTTGGCTATGGTGGCTGTGTATGCGTTAATTTTATTGCTTGCTGTTGATGTTCTCTTTTTCTGATTTTCTTGCTCTTTCTTTTTCTTCTGGGGATGGGGGTGGAGGGGCTTGTTCAGAATTAAGAATTTTCTGATTTTTTTTAAAAAATGTTTAACTAAAATCAATCTGTAATTATGAGATCATCTTTTTGAAGGGTTGAGCTGCTTTAGGTCCTCAAAAACATATTGTGTATATCTTCTACTCCTGAATTTCTACTATTGTTTGAGAAACTTAAATGTATCATAGTTGGCACTTCTGTTCAGTCTAAATTATACACTAGAGAGAGTTAACTTGTCAATTCAAAATTGGAATTTATTGCCTGTTTTTAAATCAATTAGTGGATAAGTCATGATTGGTTTCTCAATCCTTGAGACTTGATTTGCTGGGAATCTCTATTGGTTCTCTAATCGGTGGAACATCTGACAGGCATATTAGTCGCAAAGAAGCAGCCTTGTGTAAAGTGCTGTTTGTAGAACATGTTTGATGCGTGTATTCCATTTGACTGTTGGCGGATGAGACAGACAAAAAAGTAGTTCATTCTCTTTTACCATATAAAACAAAATACTTGGTAGATTTTGATTCACATCCAGAATATTTTCTTATATGGTACTTATTAATTGCAATTGTAACTATTCCGGTCCCTCTTTTGCCAGCATTATATACTACTATCCACCTGCAAACTGTGTTTTTCTTTTCCTCTGTTGCAGACTTATTTCTCATTTCCTGGGGAAAAAAATAGCCCAAATTAAGAACTGAACTATTTGATGGGATGCAATGCAAGGAATGGCTCTTTACTGGAGGAAAAGCTCTCCAGATGCTGTGAGACAAGCTTATTAGGAAATAGCAGGAAATTTCTTGATTTAATTTTTTCTGCCTTATTTTTGCCCCTCTGGTGATACTTATTTCTGATACTTATTTTGAACTACCTATGTATATAAATATACATTTGACATAGAACTCGTAACTTATGCCTTTTAGCGTATAAAATTGGCCGAATTCCTTCTCATCACAGTTTGTGGTTTTTGGCTTTTCCTTGATGTTGAAGATAATTTGATAGCTGTTGGTTGCAATGCTGATTGTATTTAGAGCAATAGTTCATAGTGCCATGCTTATGGAATTATGTTGCCATTTAGCGTAAATGGCTTTCATCTGATGCTGGGGTCGTCATGCAGAGTTAAATTTGATGCTTCGAAGACATTACCACATTCTGTCTGTAAGCTGCTACTCTATTAAATTTTAGGCTGCCAAGAGTTTGCAGGTTACATAAATAAATAAATAACTAATTTAATATTTTCATGGGTACCCCTGAAATTTGGTTTAATATAAGTGATACCCACCGAGGTTTCAAAGCTGTCAATTTTGAATTTTTGATGTTTTGCAACAGCACTACTGTTGCGGAGACATATTTACCCTTTCTCAACGATTTTTCCATCCCTTTATCTTCATTTTTTTTTTCTATTTTTAATATATTTCTAATATATTGAAATAAACTTTTAGAAATTTATAAACATTTCCATTTAATGATTGATTTTGTAAATACACATGTTTGAAGTACTTTTCTCTACAATAAAATGCTTTAAAGCTCTTACGCCAGTAAAATTGATCAACTTTAATTATTTAACTTGTAGTTTGTTATCTTATGTATGTCTCATATTAAACAATTGATGTAACTTTCAATTTTTTCAAATAATTTACTTGTATTGCACGGTTGAGTGAGGTGAGGAATAAGGACCTCAGGTGAGGTTGTGAGGGCACAGAAATTGGTGTAATCTATGAATAGAAGTAAAAGTAATATATTAAAAAAATTATATGAAATTTAATTTTTAACAAGAATTTTAAGTGGATAACTGAATTTTTGTGACAAGGTTAATCCCGAAACTTAAAACTTAAGGGGAATCGCTGATTTTCAGCCAAACCTCAGGGGTACCCATGAAATTAATGAACGCAAACATTTTTATTTTTTTATAAGTCAATAACTAAATAATTATTTGAATTCAAAATTACGTAACGGAAACTAATAATAATAAATTGAAAAATGTATACAGAAAGTGTGAGGGCCGCTGGGGCTGCCGTTCATAATTGGAGAAGATATAAAGGCGCCCGCTCTCATTCCTCTTTACTCATTTAAATTTTTGCCTCTCTCTTTCTCTCTCTTACGGTTAGGGATCCATTTTTAACATTCAAAAATAAATTTCAATTCCACTATCTTTTTCGAAATACTTTATATTTTCCGGGAAAATTAGGAATTGCGTTCGAAATTCCCTGTGGAAAAATGACGGACTTAAAGGATCTCTCAACGGCGTTGCTGGCCGCCAGCTGTGGCGACACCGTCAAGCTCTTCGATGTGTCCGTTGAGCACGGCGATCCTTGCATTTTAAACTACACGCCATCTCCCGGTTGCCTGGTTAACTCGGTCAAATGGAATCACACCAGTGAGTCAACTCACTCACTCTCTCAGTGGGAAAATTAGGGCTTCTTTAGTTGATGATAAATTAGATGAATTTGAAAGGAGTAAAGGAAATGTGTTATTTTGTTGGCTGGAGCTGTAGAATAGGTTTTTTTTTTTTTTCTTTGGTTTGATTCTTGATAAAAATTGGATTCGATTTAGCAAATGATCTATTAGACTTAGTTGAGAGGGTACTGAATTAAGTTCTCCTCTAGATTATTTGATTAATGGACGATTCTATTTGGGATATGATTCCTGCAGATTTAGTTGTTGCAAGTGCTGGAGAAGATAAGAAGATATCATTGTGGAGGAAGAATGGGGAGAGCATGGGAACAATTCCTGTAGCTGGTACAGATAGTGGAGACAATATTGAGGTAATCCTCTTCTAGCTCTGATCTACCATCAATCGAAGCATTAAATTTGAAACATGTGGGTAGAGTTTGTCTACGTGTACTTCTAGTACCAGTCATTCTATCTTCTAGAGATTCAATGGCAGAACGGTGCATGACTTCTTCCTAAATTGCATGCTAGCAATGGTTCATCCGAAGCCACCTTTTCAGGAGTTATCTTCTGTGTGGTAAAGGTTTTGAACTTTAATTGTTTTTTCCCCCAATTTGTCATTCATTCTGCCAGCTTCAGTTGCTTTTGGTAAACCAAAGATCCATATTTTCAAGTAAATGGGCTTTACAGGTCTGATGTATCAACTTATTGTTGGGAATTTTTCTTATATTTTCAGGAATCAATATTGGCTATTAGTTTTAGCAACAAGGGATCCAGATATATATGTTCTGGGGGAAGCAGTCAAGTTGTAAGAATATGGGACCTTCAGAGGAAACGCTGCATCAAATGGTTGAGGGGTCATACCAATACCATAACAGGTGCAATGTACAATTGCAAAGATGAGCACTTGGCTTCTATCAGTTTAAGAGGGGATCTTATTCTCCACAACCTTGCATCTGGGGCAAAGGCTGCTGAACTCAAGGATCCTAATGAACAGGTTGTTTAGGTTCTTGCAGCTGGGTTGTATTCTAGTTTTTATGACCAAGAGTCTCTGTTATCCAAGCTAATTGTTTGTCTGATGGATTTAAGGCCAGGTACTGAGGGTGCTTGATTATTCACGGAATAGTCGACACCTTTTGGTGACTGCAGGTGATGATGGGACTGTACATTTGTGGGACACAACTGGCCGTAGCCCAAAGGTATTCAGTATTTCCATTATAGGGTTTAGAAACATGTACATGCTATAGGACGTCTGATGTGGTTTAGTGAATTATATGCATAAGAGGAGTTTCATTTAACTTACAGAGTTTTGTGCCTACCTTGGTCCTTTCAAAGCTAGATTTCAAATACTTTGTCGGAAACATCCTGTTGATTTTGTGCTTGTGTTGTCATAGTTATTCAATGATTGCAATTTTGAATGAGGTGTGGCAGCACAGAATTTTAGAAAGTATATCCAGGAGACAAGATGAATTCCTTTTATTTAGCAAATGGTTTTGTTCCAAATCATATTTAGATGTTGAATTAGGCTGCTCCCTACCTTGAAATATTTCAGATATGGTCATTATCCAGGATCATATTGATCGCTTTTCTGTTTACAGGTTTCTTGGTTGAAACAGCATTCTGCACCAACTGCTGGGATTAGCTTCTCATCTGACGATAAGGTATAGTAACTCGGCTCCTTTTTGCAATAAATTGACAGAGATGTAACAAGGCAAATATATGCATGCTCTGAAACAGTCCTGTATGAGGTCATCCAGTGAAAGTAATTAAACATTATTTTATGTAATGTTCTCCTCGTGACAGATAATTGCTAGTGTTGGACTGGATAAGAAGCTATACACTTATGACCCAGGGTCTAGAAGACCCTCATCTTGCATCACGTATGAGGCACCTTTCTCTTCGTTAGCATTTATAGATGATGATTGGATACTGACAGCAGGAACCAGTAATGGCCGTGTAGTGTTCTATGATATTCGCGGCAAACCACAGCCGTTAACAGTTCTTCGTGCTTGTAGTACTTCAGAGGTGACTTCTGTACTTTGTGTATATATTTTAATATAGAATCCCAGAATTTGGAAATGTCTCTTTAATATTGTTTTTCTTGTAGCAATTGCTTGTGACATCAACATGTTGTAATCAGTTTTGGCTTGTGTGTATATTATTTTTTGAGTGTATTAGACTATGTGTTGACTTATTCATTATTAACATGCTGAGGTTTCATTTTACTGTATAAGAGGCCTTTCTCTTCTTGACCTTAGGTTCAGGTTGATGATGTTCGCCTTATTGTTTATTTGTGGAGTTCAGAGTATTAAGATCATGGTTTTGCAATCTCTATAAATACTAAGTATTTGAAGTGTTTATCAGGCTGTTTCAAGTTTGTGCTGGCAAAGAGCAAAGCCAGTTTTTGTTGATGAGACCACTTGCAAAGCTGAGACTGCTCTTCTAGGAGGTGCTGTTGGGGACTCTATTCTTATGCCTGACCCACTTCCCTCAGTGACATCATCAAGTGTTTCACTGTCCACTGCAGTGTCTGGTTCTCGACCTAGTAGCCGTTCAGGTCCTTCTGCAGAAGCATCTTCTCTTACCGTGGGTGATACTGGTTCTGTATCAAGAACACAGAGTCTACCTTTAGGAGAGGAAACACCACAACGTAGCTATCTCCGTCCAGGTGGACCATTGGCAAGATTACATGCCCCTCGATCAAGTTATAATTTTAAGGATGATATGGAAGTGTTTTCCCCTCTTGTGGATGTTCAGCCAATTACACCATCACTTGATAAACTGTGGGATGGTCACGAAGGAGCAAAGAAAGATCATCTACCCTTTGACAAGAAGCCTTCATCCATGTTGTTTCCTTCATCTAGCAGGAGATTCCCTTATGCAGAGGATGGTGCAAATGATCATTCAGTATTTGATTGGAAATCTGTTTCAACATCTAAACAGGTTTGATCTTCATTTCTATTTTGTTTCAAGATGCTTCCTGCAATGTATTGAGTATTTATTTATTTCTTCTGGGTGTAAGATATTAATTTCAACCTTTAACATACTTTTATTTTGGTGTGGTTACTCTGGTAATTACTCTAAATGTACACTGCTGGAAGGACACAACAGCTGTTTTCTACATTGTACTGGACATTTGGCATAGTTTCAAATCATTCTCAAAGTCCATAATTCAACTGCCTTTCTGTCTTAGAATTCATGAGATTTTTTGCCGTCTAAGTTTTGCTTCCATTTCCTTATGGCTTTCTTTCTTTTAATCTTTATCACTTATTAGGGGAGATATGAATGTGAATTGGCTACAATCTTGTATGTATGGTCAGTCATTTTAGATATTTTATGCATAGGTAAGGTAAATTTGATTGTTCTCCTGAACTTGATGTGTTTTGAACTTCTTCATGGCATTGGATTGATGTTTGTTCTTTGTGCAGGATGACGACAGATCTTTTGCACTATTGGGATCAACACCTTCTCCATCTTCCAAGAGCGAAGACTCTTCCATCACTCCTCCAGAAGCCTGGGGTGGTGAGAAATTATCTGACAAATTTGCCCTCCTCCGTCAGCCACTCAATATGCCATCTCGTTATGGAATGTCAACTTCTAGTGGTCTCACATCAAGTTCAATGTATTCTGGACCGCAAGAAGTGTCCTCATCACTGAGTCAGAAAAGTATTAGCACAATGACAGATTCTAACCTGAGCCGTGAAAACCTGCGCACCAAAGATGTCACTTCATATAAGGAGATTTCATCTCTGGGATTTCCAGAACATCTTTCATCTAGTTTCCCATCTTTGTCTCTTGCTACAAAAGGCATGCTGGGATCAGGTAACCTTGACCCATCGAGAACATCGTCTTTAACCTTGACTCACCGAGAACCTCGAAAGACATATGCTGAGAGAATTAGCACTAATTCTGGGACATCCCTTTCAGTTGGTTCACCTAAAACAAAGAAAACAGGAGCAGAAACCAAGGATGAACATTTAAGTAACTTCTTGTTGAGGTCTGACACATCAGCTGTAACAGAACCTGGAATTCCTCCAGCTATAAATGTAAGAATCCTGATTCATTTAGTAATTGTTTGCAGTCACATTTGAACAGTTGTTTTGCTTTTATAGAAAAGTGCCAGCATGATGAAATCCTGTTTTAATGCTTTGTCATCACCCAAGCCTTCAGTAAATATGGATTTGATAAGTTTAGGACAGTTTGTGCTGTGTTGATTCAAACTGCTGAGTGGTAATTGCATGATTCATCCTTGACATTTAACTTTGAGAGATGTAATGACACTAGCTTTCTTCTGCTGTAAATCAGATTATAATGGATGTTGATTTATTTACAGGGTGGAATGTCACAATCCCTAAAAAGCCCTCAGCTAGATCCTCCACAGGGCAGTAACTTCACACTTCAGCTCTTTCAACGTACACTTGAAGAAACTCTTGATTCGTTTCAGAAATCCATACATGAAGATATGAGGAACCTTCATATTGAAATTTTAAGGCAATTCCATATGCAGGAGGTATATGTATGTGTTGTACTCTTGATTCTCCCTTAGTTTTCCAAAATATTTTGTCTCACATATAATTATCACAAAATTTTTACAGACGCAAATGTCGAATGTGATGAGCTCAATTCTTGAAAACCAAAACGAGCTGATGAAGGAAATTAAGTCTCTGAGGAAAGAAAACCAGCAGCTCCGCCAACTGCTTTGAACACGGGCGAAGATGCATTATTTGTGTGATTATTTGTTGGAATTTCGTATCTTCTTGTTTATTTATTTATTTGTCATAGTTTGTTTTTACTCGGTGCCCCCTGCTTGGTGACCTTTTGTTTCTATAGCTAAATACAATTGACTTTGTAAGCAATGAAGAACGATAAAGATGCTAGTGTTATTAGAGATGGGAGGTATGAAAATGTACAGAAATATTTTTATTCTAACAAAATGAAGCTTTTAATTGGGTGATTGATAACCAAATTACCTGCTATTTTGTTAGGTTATAGAAAATGCTTTCGTTGAAAGTGACACTTTTCCAGTGTTCTCTGCTATTTTTGTTTTGTCTTGTTTTGTTTTTTTTTTTTAATTACCTTTTATTTTTGCTTGTGAAATATGTATGCATAGATCGGCTTCACTAAAACAACTCGTGAAGGACTTAAAAATTAAGCATTTAATAGTCATTGGCATAACATGTTATTCTATGGTGTGGGTATTAAGTAGAGTCAATTGTATTATGTAATTTTTAAAATAATAATTATTAATTGTGCTGTAAAAATAATTAGTTGGAAAGAAAATCAGTTAAGTGTTTAGTAAATTTTATTTTTAAAAGCACTGTAAGTTTTAAAAATAATTATAAATATTTGATAAATTTTATTGTTAAGTTATTGTAAAAGAAAAAAATTAAAATAGATATAATGTATGATGAAATTTATTTACATATATAAAAATATGTATATATAATATTTTTAATTATATATTATAATAATTTAATTAAAAATAAAATTTATATTATATTAATTTTATTTCTTTTATTTTTTATAATAAAAATTATTAAAATATTAATTTTGTTTAGAATTTGAATAAGGATAGTTTTACATTTATGTAATAATTATAAGAATATTTAGAAAATTATATTAAAGGATAAAATTATTTCTCAAAATCAGAATCTAAAAACTACTCTTTCCTTATATTTTAAAATCAGTTGAAGAGTTGATTTTAATAAAAGTAAATTAAGTAATTTTAAAATTTTTATTAAAATTAAAATTAAATTTTAAAATTACTTTTAAATATTTCAAAAATAATCTCAAATTAGTCCTGAGACTTATTTGAATTTCGGTTGAAAGTTACAGGTACTTTATTTTATAAGTTTTGAAAAAAAAAATATTTAGTAAACTTTTAGAAATACCAAGTTCTAATTTGTGTTAAAGTCTTACTTGACGTGCTATTGATTTATGATTGACGGAGAAATATAAATTTTTAATAAATCAATAAAGGAACGACACAAGTATTGAAACTGAAACATTAGAAATGGCTTGCATAAAAAATTTCAGCTTCACGGTGAGCACGTCGTTTAGCGATCACAAACACAATCACGTTCGACTTCAAGGCTCCACCCAACCCCAATCCCGTCTTCATATTTTCCCCAAACCAACAACCACTACCACTTGCTTCCTCTTTCTAGCCGCCTTGAAGACCACCAAAACGGTCTCCTCCTCTGTCGTTTCACACGCGCGCACACGTGTCCACCACTACCTGTTCACATTCTTTTTTTTTTCCCTCACTTAAAAGTTAGTTACTTCTGTTGAATTCAGGTTTTTGAATTGAGATTCGAATCGAAAATGGCAGAAGGTAACGCTTTTGTTGCATACGAGGAAGCGTTGGATGCTTTGTCTTCTCTTATAACAAAGCGCATTCGTGCTGATAAGAGCAACAACGGAGATAGCTTCGAGCTGCTTTCCGATTATCTGAAGGTAACGATTTTTCGTGTATTTATTTATTTTTTAATTACTGCAAATTATAATGAGATTGAACTAATTTTGTTCTGTAGATTTTGGACTTAGATGTGCCTATTTCTCAATTGAAGGTTATTCATGTTGCTGGTACCAAAGGAAGGTAACTCATTTCTGTTTTTCTATCTTTTTGAAAAAATAAATGTGAGCTTAATTCTATGTTTTACATTTTTAACTACCATTTGACAGCCGCCATGAGTTCATAAATTGAGAATTTAAAATAATTAAGATTTTACTTTTCAGATGTGTTTTCAAGTTTTTGAGCATGTTTCTATTGAATTTTTGATTTCGTACAAGTTGTTACGTGAGTTCTACTAGGCTAATTAGATTTCAATTTTGTTTGACATGAGTTCATTTTTTTCCTTTTCAACTTGAAAGGGATGCACCTGCACATTTACAGAATCTATATTGCGTAATTGTGGCTTTCGGACAGGTCTTTTCTCATCTCCTCACCTCATAGATGTTCGGCAAAGATTTCGTTTGGATGGGTGAGTTCTTCAATTCCCCCAAATAGTTTTATCTTCATTTTATTAAGGCATTTACGACCGGAAACTGAATCCCGCCCCACCCAATTTGAGTGTGTTCTAACCCAGACCCCTCCCCAAGAGGTGACACTAGTTGAACCAACTAATGCTCACCACTAGATGTAGCATACATTAGTCAAATTAATATTAAGTTATCTTTATGACCTATACTTCACTTATTTTTCTGCTGTTTGATTCTCATTTAATACTAGTTATGATATGATTCTGGTTCTTTTGATAAACTGGACTTGTAACATTTTCTTAACTCATTGAACAAAAAGAAGAGCAAATTACAGTTTATTCTCTAGTCTTCACATTTTGCTAATTTTGTAGGCCATAGGAAGTGCCAATTACTTTCCTGAAGTTGAGAACCATACTAGTAATTTCACTCTTTTCTATACGACTGTACGTTCTTTTCATATGAGTTGGGTCTTTTCCTCTCCTTTTCTCCTCAGGCATATTTTCTCTTGTTATATTGGCTTCCTTTTTTCACCTTATGTTATATTTATCTGCATGGCGCAGAGTCCGCTTCCTGCGCAGTTCAGCAAAGGCCTAACAATGGCCAACCTGCCAGGACGGGCTCAGATTGTTCCTGATTGATATACAAACTCTGAAACATCTGGAGATCTGTTGTTTTATTTGGATGGAGCCCATAGTCCTGAAAGCATGGAAATATGTGCAAGATGGTTTTCTCTGGCAATTAAGGAGGAAAATCAGCAAGAACTATTTGATTTTCAACCACCAAATAGTTCTGGATCCTCCAATGGATTGCCGCAGAGACATCATTATGGAAAAACCAGAAAGAACTCTGCACAGGTAGAGAAACCAGCATCATCCTTTATGAGTATGTATGCTTTGCTTGGTAAATCCACTCTGATTGATTTCTATACTCCAAAACCACAGGAGAACTCGTAATTTAGTTACACAAATTCTTTAAATTACAGAATATAGGTGCTTCAGGTCACATGCCTTTTCCAGTGACTGCAAATCACATGCTTTAAATGAAGAGAGCCATTTGATTATGTGGTAAACACAATACTTACCCATATAAAAAAGCTGGGATGAGCTCCATTGCTTGCCTCAATATATGAGATTTTCACTGAATTTGGCTTTCCTCTATTTTCAGACCAAAAGTTAGCATTCCTTTCAATTGACACATCTAATAAAACAGCTTTTGATGGTGTCTTCGTATATTTGCATGTGATTTTGTGGGAGCATCCCGAATTTTAGATTGTGTTATTTATTGTGTACTCAGAGAATATTTGGCTCCATTGGGTCAAATTTGGGTGATGGTGAACTAAAGTTGTTGAAAAATCCTTGCAGATTCTGTTGTTCCATTGTATGTCCGTGCGAGATCCTCAGTTGCTTCTTCCTAGCCTGACGAAAACTTGTGCTAGACATGGTAAGTACAAGTCATCTTTTAGATATATTCTCCTACGTTTTTTCAGAACATGTAGGACTCATATATGGTTGAAGTACTTGGGAGTTTATTACTATATTTTTCGAAAAAGAAAAGAAGATTTTTTATTTTAATTTTGATGGTATTTATCACGTTGGTGTAGCTTAAACATTGCATTGTAACTGTAGGTGTTTACTTCAAGAAGGCTCTGTTTGTGCCAAATGCATGAGTGTACAATAAGGTTGGATCCCATGCTTTACCACTGACTGAGACTCAAGTTTTATGTGTCCTGGCAGTTTGCTCTTCAAAGAGTATGGGAAAACCTCATGCAGGGTGATAAGGGTATCAATTATATGCGCGGTGCCCATCGTTGTGATAATCATGTGGCATCAGCCTGACTTGATGAAATATATATCTCACAGAAACAAGTAGTTTATCTAAAGCCAGCCATTTTGTTTTATCTATGAAAATGATATTTTTTCACTCACTAGCAGGGGAGGCCAAGAATACACATAATGCATCTGAAGATGTAAAAGAAGACACAGAATTGAGTGCTAGGAGCTGTGAAAACAGTGCAGTCTTTTCTTCTCTGCCGTTCGCTATTAAATGGCTCAGAGACAGTGTCCAGCAGAATCGTTGTAGACCTTATTTGATTTACATTATTATCGATCAAAATTTTCTCTTTAATCAACCAGGTCCTTGTGGCCGGTTCGCTACATCTTATTGGTGATGTGCTGAAAGTAGTGAAGAAGCGAGGGGGAGTGACCAAAGTCGATGTTCATGAACGGCAAGTTTCTCTTCAGATCATCTTGATGCAATTCATGTCAGCATCATGGGCCATTTGACAAACACATTCTTTTGTGAAGAAAATGTGTTCAATTATTTTTAACCCAACGGGAGCACACAATTTCTTCGAAAGATTTACAGCTTCGTAGGGCTTGTACTTCATTGGAAGATCACAAAATTTTTACTGGCACTGAAAGTTTTGCACTTGGGTGGAAAAGATTTTGTAATTGATACTGCTGTGGAAGGAATTACAACTTATTAGTGAGATTAGAATTCGATGGGTCATGGTATTATTAGTCCATCATCAGTTCATCACACATGCAAAAGACAAAACTTATGCCACTTCTCTGCGGGCGTATCTAATCGTGTGTCGTCTCAACCACAGCTGATACATCACAGTATGAAAGGCATCTACCGGCTGTGGTTGCTCATTCCACACTAAGTGCTTACCCGCCGTTACACCCAATCCTCTAACCTCCAAGTACCTGTCATCCTCACCACACGTGCGATACAACACGCGCTTCAACACCTCCACATTAACCCCCGCCCCGCGTCCATTCCATCCCACAAACACCGCCATCTCCTGCCACCTCAGCACGTCCATCAACGGTAAGTCCTGGATCGGACGGTCAGTAATCAGCACAGGTACGCAACCATGACGGAGAGCATCACTAATCCCCGAGACATCCCCTTTACCGTATTCGAATAAACAAAACTTGCTAATTCCTAGTCTCTTCTGAAGTGTCAACTGATCCAACGGCTCAGAATCCACCAAAAACTCGGAATCAGCTCTCAATTCTTTGATCAAACTATGATCTTTGATGGCACCGTATGTAACATAGCCAAGGTGCAGATACTTTTTGGCCTTTTCCACTGGCGAGTGGGGACCCGCGAGTGGAGGCGGCAAAGTGATGTCCTTATGGGGAACAAATCTTTCTCGAGCTGTCGGAAAACAGGAGATCTGAACAGAGTTCTTCTTCAGCTCAAGTGCATTTCTGTCAGAACCGAAGCTAAAACCTTCGCAGGAGACAAAGAAATGATCGGCGCCAAGAGAGCGGTTCCAAAACGGGAAGTCGTATCGGAGGGCATCGACAAGACGCGAGAGGGAGCGCGTGGAGATGTTTATAGAGGGGAAGGGGATGAAAAAGAGGTGGGCTTGTTGTGGGTCTAGAGTGATAAAAGAGCTGTTGAGGAGGGAAGAAACGAAGAGGGGCTCGGAATCAGATGGGGTCGACAAAACTAGGGAAGGGGGAGGAAGGGGGTAAGTGAAAACTTTGAAAGATCGGAGCATTTTTTGGTAATCTGGGAAAAGCGTGGTAGGTGAGAGGTAAGGACTGGAGTGTAGATGGAGAGAAAATGAGAGAAAGAGGGAGATGAAGAGAGTGATGTTGGTGAGAAACATCTTTTAAGCTTCAACTATGGAGAGGTTGAAGAAGGAAAGTCTAGTCTAGTCTACTTTGGAGCTTGAAGCACCTCTTTATTATTGGAGAATGGAGGGAGACACTTGCGATGGCATATAAAAATTGTCTAAAAATTATATAATAACCGTTCAATTTTTCGTAATATTTAAGTCGAGTGTGTTTTTGACTTCATGAAGATTGCATCTGTTCAGATAAGTAATGTACATGAGATGACATGATCACCATGTCTGGGTGGTGTAGTTGGTTATCACGCTAGTCTCACACACTAGAGGTCCCCGGTTCGAACCCGGGCTCAGACATAAACAAATTTTAAACACCACAACACATTAACTGCAGCCAACGCGTGGCGGTATCCCGGCCAGTCGAGAGGCTTGTCTTAACTCTCTCTTATCCTTTTCCTCTTTCTTTCGTATCGTAAGGAAAAAGCAACATTTAGGGCTTGGCAATTTTTTAAAATCTCAAAATCAAATCTTGATCCATTTTCTTTCTCAAATTGAGAAAAGAATGCCTCTCTAATCAGCAGCAGAGTTTCCTTTTTGTTGATCGATCTGAATTCTCATCATGGACGAGTCTTACAATAACCTCCCCTCAAGCCATTTGCTCGGTTCGGTCCCCGTAAGCTCCGATTCAATTTCATTTCATTTCATTTCCTTCATTTTTTATTATTTGAAATTAAATAAATTTCCGAATGTTTAATTTTATTTTTATTTGAGTAATTAGTTCGTTTAGCTAAAGCTGCAAGATATTTTTGAAAGGTGTTTTTTTGTAAATGCTGTGGGTTAATTACTAATTATAATAGCTTATCAGAAAGTATAAAAAGAGTTTTCTTTCTCTCTTTTTTTTTTTTTTTTTTTAAAAATTTCCCCTCTTGTGTATAGGCCGTCGTGAGTGAAGAAAAGCACGCCACAAGCTATGAAGGTAATGGGGGTGGTCTATAAGAAATTCTTTTGTTTTAATTGAAGTGCTTTATTGTTTGATGCTGCATTTTATGAATTAAGTGAACAATATTGTTGCTCTTTTGCAGCTCCGGAGGCTACTATGCAAACATTTCCCCCAGGTAATGGAGGAGGCAGCAGGCCGGGTTATCAGTCTCTTGGAAGTTCAAGTGGTATGCTCATTTCTTGTTGATTTTAATGTGTTTGTGCTTTTATGAGAAAACATGGCTAACTTTAGTCATGTGAATTATTAGAACCTTTCTTGTTGCTTTTGGTTAAAAATGTGTTTCTCTATTCATACAGTGTCAACAGATACTTGGTCAAGACTAGAATGCAGATTGCAGCAATAATTGAGAAGGAAAATTGAATAAGTGACAATAAAATGATTTAGAAACGCAAGATGAAATTTACTAATAAGTCTCAGTTATTAGATCTGAAGTTGCTAATACCAGACATAGGAATATGGCTGAATGTTTTAAAAAAGTTTATATTTTTGTAACGTAGTGAGATGGAAACTAGCAGCAGAATGGTAAAACCTTCTTTTGTTTGTTTTGAATGGCAATGGATTTTGTCTGATTTGAATTTTTTCCTTGAAATATGCTCTACTTTTCTACTTGTCTTCGTTTTAGTAGGCATGTATCTGCATATAAAAAATGCCATATGAATATGCAACATCATATTAAGTTGTTGTAAGTAAAATGATTGAAAAATATTATATCTTGTGGGTGCCGTGGCTAGATATGGTCTCCAGGTTTGGCCGATCAAATGGGAACATGGAAGGTCTTTTCCGTAGTGCTTTATCTTTTACCTTGGGGCAGGGAGGGGATGAGAAAAGGGTGGCAATGGGGCTCTCTTACTTTTAGAATTGAGTCTTACAAATGCATAATTTTCATTTCAAAGTTACTGAAAGTATAGTCAGGGGCAAATTAGTGATGATATGTATTGCCTTTGCAAACAGATACTGCCGTTATGTTAACCTTTAACAGCATGTCTGACTTTGCCCCATGCAGAAGGATTGGAACAACAGCCACCAAACAATTGGAAGGGGTTTTTTAGCATCTCATCCTACACACAGTATTTCAATGTGGATACGGACATTGTCATAAACAGATTGATTAGTTCCTTGTATCCCCTTTCTGGAGATTTTTTCAGCAAGATTGATGCTAATCCCGATCTGTGAGTTTTGATATTCACTTCCTCTTGTTGTCGTTATAGTGAAACAGAGAGACAGGCTTATTTCTTTTTGTATGAATACAAAAATAGATTTTGCTAAGAAGTTGTAAATCGTAAAATGTCGTTTTTTGTAATAGCCATACAATTCATCAACATATAGACAAATCCAGATCTATACAATTTTTGTAATTGGAACAATGGATGAAACTGCACATTTATGTTGTGTTTTTTTTTTTTGGGCTTGTTTGCATCCTAATAGTTACAGTATAAATGCCTTTAATTTTATTTTGTGGTCTACATGTTAGATATGGGCTTATCTGGATCTCCACTACATTGGTATTTATGCTTGCTTCATTTGGAAACTGTGCCACGTACCTCATGCAAAAATATAATAACAGCAGTGCTTCTTGGAGCTTTGATGTCAGCTTTGTAAATGTGGCAGCATGCTCAGTCTATGGTTATGCAATACTGGTGCCATTGGCATATTACTTTTTGCTTCAGTACATGGGGTCAGCTGCTAGCCTTGTTCAGTTTTGGTGCCTCTGGGGATATTCTCTCTTCATTTTTGTCGTGACCTCGGTGAGCTTTTGTCTTTTCTGCTGAAAAGGTTTCTTGTTAAAAAAATCCTTCCCGTTTGATCCATGTAACAATTCTGTCATGTTAATTCTTCAATATTCAGGCTTTTTTTTTTGCTTAAGCATGTCCACTGATGCTAGATTATGTGAATATAGTAGTTCTTGGTGACATTGTGAGCAAGCGATAACCTTTAAAAGAATAAATTAAATATTGTTGAACCTTTATATTGTTGAAACATTTGAGAATCAGTTTGTTTTTTCTTTTTTTTTTTTTTTGGGGAGTGGTGTTGGGGTTTTGGGTATTCTATTATTCAGATGACCATCTAACATATGCCGTGCAATTTTTTCAGTTTCTGTTGCTTATTCCTATTGAGCTTCTCCGGTGGATCATCATACTTCTTGCTGGTACCATCTCATCTTGCTTCATTGCCTTCAACCTCAAATCTTATACACAGGGGAATGATCTTACAGTGCTGCTGGTTGCTTCATTCTGTTTGCAAATGGCTCTAGCAATCTTCATCAAGGTCTGGTTCTTTCCATAACCCGAATCTGTCTTGAGTATATTTCCAAACTTCCTGGGTAATTGGTTCCGGGGGAATATAACAACAATATGATAGCCGCATGTGTTTGGCATGTATTTGGAAGTAGAGGTTTCTATCTGCTTCGAGATCAGTCATTTGGTTGTGATGAGTTTAATACATGGAATGAAATTGAAAAGGCAAACTTTTGGAGGAAGTGCTTTTGAGTTTTGAAAGCTTTTTTAAAGACCAACACCAGCAAAAGGATAGACGAGCTGTATTAGATCTTGGAATTGCTTCCCTTAAACTTTGGTCGTGTAAATATATTGGCGTTTTAGTTAAAAAGTATTTTTGTGTTTGTTTTTTTTTTTGTTATTATTATCATTTGTTTCGGGAGTTAGGAACCTCTACACAAAGGAGAGGCTAAAAAATGATTCAGTAATATGAAATTTGAGTTTTCACTTTCCAGAACAAGCCACTAAATGTGTTACATTATTTAAGGAATACTGAGCGTATTTGTGAAAGTTCACGTGGTTAGAAGTAAGAAATAAATAGGCACTAAAACGTTGAAGTTGATAATATTGACATTCAAAGAAGTTGAATATGAAAGTGGTGACATAAAATATCTTACTGAGATGATGAATACATTTACAGGTGTAAACTAATACCGCCTCGATGTTGTAATCGGCGGCCCCTCGTACTCAATCATGGTGAGAGATTCCTTGAACACCTAATTCGATATCCAAAGCCACAATTTTCAATGGACAGCTTTAATTGCGTAAGTAAGGTTATACAATGAGAGGTCTTGCTAAATAACATTGTACGTTTCAGTTAGATTGTTAGTAAGTTGGGAAAATCTTATGATAAAATATGCATATTGTCCGTATCTTACTTTAAGGGACGTAGTATTTGACTTGGGGGGACCCCCAAAACAAAAAAAAAAAGAGGAAAAAGTTTGTGTACAATTAATATGAATTAATTAATTTGAAATTTATCTATCATTGGTAGAGAAGAAGGACAGTCTGGATCAATTTCTTCGAAAATATTAGGGAAACAAAATCAACGCCATGCAGGGGAAGGACGTGTGTATTGAATAGAAGAACCCTCTGCATGAATCATGTATGGCAAACAGTCTATTGTATATTTAAAATTTTTTATTTTAAATAATATAATATTAATTAATTTTAATTTTATTAATAATATATTATTCAAAATAAAAAAATTTAAGATGTATAATATTATTATAAAATTTATGATTCAATAAAATAATAATAACAAAAAAATCAATTAACTCCTTACGCACTAATAAACTCCCTCCGCATAATTATACATTTTCTTTCATCTAAAATAATATAAATAATAAATATCTAAGTACCTCTGACCAGCCGCACGACACGGATCTGAACTTCGACTTTTGATATATTTAATTAATTAATTAATTAGTTAATTAAAAACAATTTTACTTATATTCGGAAAACGGAAAAAAAAAATAAAGAAGAAACATGTTTTTTTTACTTCTTAACTTAATTTGTCGTGTAGCCCCAAAAGTTCATCTGCATGCGCCGCGTATCACTTTGAAAACGACACAAACTCCCTCCATCCCTCCATCAGGTTCCCAACCCTCCAGTTATTCTCTCCCACCAATAATCACTCGCCATGCCTCATTACGTGGCATTTCGTTACTCGTTTAAGCTGCGCAAATAAAATAAATTCTTCTAAAAAAAAAAAAACATGGCATAACAGTTTGATGTCTTCACGTTTTTGTCTCTTTGTTTGGATGATGATACTCTCGGCCTCAGGTTGGTTGAGTTGAGAACTACTTATTTGATTAAAAAAAAATTTAAAAAAAGGGGTTAATAAATAAAATCTTTAAACAAGGGGGTTGTGTATGCGGAATCGTGTTGGCTTGGGACTGAGTGGGTTACGAGCATGGTCAGTACCATGGATTCCTCTCGAGTTTTTGTCAAAGATGTCAAGCGTATTGTTGTTAAGGTTCGTTCATATCATCACTTTTTCTTTTTCCTGTTTTTCTTTTTCATTGCATTCATCACCCTCATATTGTTTCTTTCTTCCTTCTTTTTTTATTTGACTTTCATTGGTTTCCATGCAGTTTATGGACTCTTTTTCTTATTTTCTTATTTTTATTTTATTTTATTTTATTTATTTATTTATTTATTTATTTTAAATGGCGGGGGTAGTGAACTCAGTGGCATGCATGTTTGGTTGATGGCATGATGAGAAGATGGGGTTTTGTTTACAGCGTCTGCATGACTTGTTAAAATGGAAACAAGGGAAATGCGTTTTGTTGGATGTTTTCAAAATCCGTTTTTTGGAATGTAATATTGAAATCTACTTTTTAATCTGTTTTTGGGTCGTAGGATTGCTATCATTTGCTATGAAAGAGGGAGCTTTCCAGTCATTTTCATTACATTTATGTGGTTCATATTTTATTTTTGCATAAGTTTCTTTTTTTTTCTTTTAATTTCTTTTTTACATGTTAACTAATTCTCCATTTACAATTTAAGGTTGGAACCGCTGTTGTTACTCGAAGTGATGGAAGACTAGCACTTGGAAGACTAGGAGCTCTTTGTGAGCAGGCATGTTTACCCTGTCATTTGGAGATTTATAGTACCTTGTGAAATTTTTGTGTTCCTTGTTTATATATCTTGTGTGGTTCCTATTGATTTTAGAGTTCTAAATGTGATTGCAGATTAAAGAATTGAATTCACAAGGATATGAGGTTATTTTGGTATCATCAGGTGCTGTTGGCCTTGGTCGCCAGAGGCTTAGATACAGGAGATTAATTAACAGCAGGTCTTTGTTTTATCCTTCCTTACCTTTCCAGGCTTCTTTTATTAACATGGGGATATATGATTTTTAGAGGCATTTATCTTGGATGTTGTTCGATTCTTTATGTACATTATGAATTTAGTGACCCGAAAAATTAGTGCACATGCCAATTTATATTGTGGGGATTGCTGGTGGACTTTGCTGATACTTTTAAACATTTCTATCTGTCTTCATATGTGAAATTATGTTAGAGAGAGTTCCTAAATCAAAGCTTCCGTTATTAAGTTAACTAAAATGGTTTATGTATTAAGTAGTTGTTCATATCTTACAGCTTTGCTGATCTCCAAAAACCACAAGTTGAACTTGATGGGAAGGCATGTGCAGCTGTTGGCCAAAATTCTATCATGGCTCTCTATGATACGCTGTTTGGCGAGGTAATTAATTTTTATTTCTTAACATTTTGCAGCACTTTTGGTGCGTGCTCCTGTAAAGGTTTGGATACATTTTGTTTTCATTTCCATAATATTTATAAAAAAAATGTTGCAACCCAATATGGTCCTTGAATTTTGATTTAATAATTTTTTTTTTTCTTCAATGTTGCAGCTAGATGTGACATCAGCACAGCTCCTAGTAACAGATAATGATTTTAGAGACAAAGAATTTAGAAGTCAGCTTAGTGAAACAGTGAAATCATTGTTATCTCTGAGGGTGATTCCCGTTTTTAATGAAAATGATGCTGTGAGTACCAGGAAAGCTCCATATGAGGTATCATTCACATCCTAGCCACTTTTCGTTGTAGGAACCTTTCCTTTGATTACCTGGGTTTGGCCTGCTTTATTTATTTACTCTTTTGGCTATGTTATATTGTACTAAAATTAAGTATGATCTTTCCTGTTAGTAACAATCAGGAAACAGAGGCTCTCTAGTTGAGAACTCAATAATCCTACGACAATTATGGAAAAAGGAACCTGGAAAATGGTTGCAATAGTTCCACCACTACTAACTTTGTGTCAATAATTAATACATGTACTAAAACACAGTTCTGGTAATGTGCACGTTTTGCAGGATTCTTCCGGTATATTTTGGGACAATGATAGCTTAGCAGCCCTTCTGGCTTTGGAGTTAAAAGCTGATCTTCTCATTCTATTGAGTGATGTAGAAGGTCTTTATAGTGGCCCGCCAAGTGACCCACAGTCAAAGCTAATCGATACATACGTTAAGGAAAGGCATCAAGGTGAGATAACTTTTGGAGACAAGTCTAGGGTTGGAAGAGGGGGCATGACTGCCAAAGTTAAAGCTGCAGTCAATGCAGCTTATGCTGGCATCCCTGTGGTTATCACAAGGTATGGTTTTCTCTTATATTATAATAGTTTAATCCAACGTAGGATAATTAAGATGACAGTTTTCATATGAAAATATATTATCATGTGAATTCAATGCTTAGGCTTCACTTAAATATGAAATACTACAAGCGGAATAATTTCTTTATTTTGCTTTTGAAGTGGGTATTCTGATGAAAATATACTGAAAGTTCTGCAAGGAGAGCGTATCGGTACCCTTTTTCATCAAGATGCACATATTTTAGACCCGTTCAATGAAGTTGGTGCACGTGAAATGGCAGTGGCAGCGAGAGAGAGTTCCAGACGACTTCAGGTAACATTGAATTGCATCACAAATTCAAAGTTTAGTAAGTTTATGTTAGATGGGAAAATTGCAATTGGAGGTGCAATTTCTTCCTTGTTAACTTGGAAACAAGAATAACTAAGTAGTATCTTCTTTAACAGGCCATGTCATCTGAAGATAGGAAAAAGATATTGCTAGACATAGCTGATGCCTTAGAAGCTAATGAAGTATTGATCATTGAAGAAAATGAAGCTGATGTAGCAGCTGCAGAACAGGATGGATATGAGAAATCCTTGCTATCACGACTGGCTTTGAAATCTGGGAAGGCAAGACATTGCTGATACATTTGGCTGTTTCTAGTTCTTGTTGCTAGGCTCCATTTCATTTCTAACTAATTAGGTTATAGTATATTAATTTTTATTTTCTTCAAACAAATTCTGTTTTGATTGAAGTTTATTGTACGTGGCAGATTTCAAGTCTCACGAACTCAATTCGTGTGCTTGCAAACATGGAAGACCCCATTGGTCATATTCTGAAGAAAACCCAGGTAAGCAATATGTTTGTGCAATATATTTGTAAGTATACTAAATCCAAGGCTTTAGTCTTGTGATGGGATACCAAGAGATGGACAGACTTGGAATTTAGAACGAATATAAAATATTAGTGCCAATCTTGACTTTAATGCCTAGTAAGCAGCCAACTTAATTCAGTTTCATAGAAAACTTGTCAGAGACATATGGTCTACAGTCTGTCCCTGAGATTATTCCATGGATGTGAAGTACAATGCTTATTACAAATTCTATGGAGATCTTCCAAACTATCATAATCCTGTCTCTTGAACATTGATCTGAGATGTATCTGATTATTTTTTGCCATCAGCTTGCAGATGGACTCCTCTTAGAGAAAACTTCATGTCCCTTGGGTGTTCTCTTGATTGTTTTTGAGTCTCGACCTGATGCATTAGTGCAGGTAAATATAATCAGAATTATTATATGTTTAAGATGTGAAAAATCATCTGCCTGAACATTGTTTTGCACTTCTTAATATCTTTTATTGCATAAGGATTTTTTTAGCTGATTCATTACTTATATATACTCCTTTGCTTGTCTGTCTATTATGGGTATAATTGGAAAATAAATGCCAAGTCCTCTGCATGCGTGAAAAAATTGTGCTATATTAATTAGACTTCAATATATATATTTTGCAATGTAAGTCTGTTCTATATTATTTGTTTTTGGATTTTGTCTTCCTGTAAAGTTGCTGAGTAATTAATGAACTCATATGAACAAGTTTTGATGGGATTATGACTTTGTTCAGTTGGATATATGGACCACCTTGATTTATTTGTATCTGCTTTATGTATGCTTCCTTATTGCTCATGCGAATCCTTTTTTTTTGCTGTATAGATAGCTGCATTGGCAATCCGAAGTGGGAATGGGCTTTTATTGAAGGGGGGGAAGGAGGCCAAACGATCAAATGCAATTCTGCACAAGGTTTCATTTCTCAAAGTTAAAATGATTGCCCAGCAATATATTGAATGAATCTGTTTCTAAAGTTTCTGAGTCCTTGTCATATTTGTAGATAATTACTGAAGCCATCCCAGAAAGTGTTGGTGGAAGACTTATTGGACTAGTGACGTCAAGAGAGGAGATCCCAGATCTGCTTAAGGTATAGATTTACATTGATGACTGATGTTAAAGCATTTAACTTTGAAAATGATAAATAAAACCGAGCTTTTACATTTGTGTGCCAGCTTGATGATGTTATAGATCTTGTAATACCAAGAGGAAGCAATAGACTTGTTTCTCAAATCAAGGAATCGACTAAAATTCCTGTTCTGGGCCATGCTGGTGAGATAAAATACGGATGGAATCTTATTATTCTGTATAAGCTTGCTCTAGTCTAGAAATACTTAATGCGAGAATAAAATATTGGATGTTGTAAAAGAGTTGCCTTTTTGATACTCAGATGGAATTTGCCATATATATGTTGATAAGTCTGCCGATATGGATATGGCGAAGCAAATCGTCTTGGATGCAAAAGTAGATTACCCGGCAGCCTGTAATGCAATGGTAATTTGTTTTATATATTTGTTGATAATATTTGTGATAAAGCTCCTTCTTAATATAACTGCAAGTTTAGATTGGCAGGAGTCATGTTTTTTGTTCATAATACTAGGTGTGTTTTCTCTGAGTGTTGCTCTCTTCACTCTTGTCAGGAGACACTTCTTATACATCAGGATTTGGTGCCTACTGGCTTCAATGAGCTTATTGACAATCTTCGCTCCGAAGGTAAGGCTTTCCCTTGCAAAAGAAATTGTCACTCCCCACCTCGCCCTTCTAGGTGTATCAAGTCTCTCAAAGATCTGCAAAGTTTTGAATAGATTAATTAGTTTGCTCCATTACCATTTTATTGTATATCAAAATAGCCTTGTTAATTGTCTACCGTCAGATTTTTTGCATGTAAATCTATGCTGTACTAGCATAAATCGATTTTTTTTTTTTAATGGAACTTTTAAGAAAAACTTCGTTTCAGATTGCAAGGATATTTGTGAAAGGTAACTGATTCAATTCTTTTGCAGGTGTCACTTTGTATGGTGGACCAAGGGCAAGCTCGTTGCTGGATATTCCTGAGCCAAATTCATTTCATCATGAGTACAACTCAATGGCATGCACTATTGAAATCATCGATGACGTACATGCAGCCATTGATCATATACATCAACATGGAAGGCATGTTGCATATCCTTTTAGATCATATTTTATGTTCACATCCCCGAAACAGTCTTACATCTTTTTTGTTCCCTTTTGCAGTGGGCACACTGATTGCATTATTACAAATGACAGTGAAGCTGCAGAAATTTTTCTACGTCAAGTGGACAGGTAGAATGCTTCAATTGTCTGGGGCTCATTTGGTATTGAGGTGCTTTGGCCTTTTAATCCACTGCTATTTTGAAACAGAAGCACTAGCCTAAGAAAAAAGAACAAACAATTACAAGCAGGCCCTTAGACTTTATGTTGTTAATTTACATGGTTCTCTTGGAGGTTTCAGTTCTCTCATGTCAGGGAACAATACGATTAAAAATTTTGAATTATTGTTTTGTTCTTTGCAAATTATTTACCCTTATTTATTGTCCAAAATGTATCATTAAATTTTGTAACCATGTAATTTGAGTTGGTTCTTACGTTGGCAGTGCGGCTGTATTTCACAATGCAAGCACAAGATTTTGTGATGGAGCTCGATTTGGACTAGGTGCTGAGGTATATTATCACTTTCCAGTTATTTGATTATTTTTGTTAGTATATCCCATATAGCCCCTCCTCTATGGGTTCGGGAACGAAAGCTTTCTAAGGTGGGTCAGGATCGACCATAACTTCAGGATCCTCTGGTTCGACATTTGTATTTCATTTTCTTTTTCCAAGCCCTTCTTAGAAATACACTGAGTTACTTACGATTCTCTTTGGTATCTGATAAGGTTGGCATAAGCACGAGCAGAATTCATGCTCGAGGTCCAGTTGGAGTTGAAGGATTGTTAACTACAAGATGGTATGAATTTTCTTACAGTGTAAATGTACTTAATTCATATTGTTGCAATTTTTTTTCTATTATCTTCCACATATTACAACATTTATCATTTTTTTAAAAAAATAAAGGTAGGGAGTGGGCAGAGCACAAATCTATTTTTAAGTTCCTGCCTCCCCTAGAATTCAAACTCTGGTGGTCAGCCAAATAAACTTGCTGAAAGCCCTTGGCCATGCCCTTGGGGGCAATTATTAGATCATTTATTTAGTTACACCATGATTGCATTAGATGATTTTCGAGTAGAGTATTAACTCAAAAAATGTGTAATACAATTATTTTTGAGTTTACCATATGTTGTTTGTTGATAATTTGTTTGTTGATAATTAGCTTTCACTTATTGCGGCCTGAGCCTCTATTTTTCAATAAGCAAAGTAACTGAAATAAGAATATATTAGACATTTCTATACAGACACTATTCTTCATTTACTCCCTCTGCTTAGAAATAAGGCAAGATGCCCATTTGGTTGTGACTTCTTGTTGCTTTGTTAAATATGCAGGATTCTCAAAGGAAGCGGGCAAGTGGTGGATGGTGATAAAGGGGTCGAATACATCCACGAGGATGTAAATATTGAGTCCTGAGTACATGTACCAAAAGTTTTACAACATGCAGAAGAGAAGCGATTTTTATGGGCTTTTGCTGCGATTTTTTTTTTTTTTTTGCCCTTTTTAAGGCAGAATTACACTGGCAGTGCTGAAATCTCGCTGATTTCTGAGTCTGTAGCAAGAGAATTACTGCCCTCTTGAAATAAGCAAATTGTATCGACTTCCAGCTTGTTGACATTAATTTATTTAACAATAGCAGTATACACTACAGATCCTTTCTGGAGCATATCGTTCTTTCACTTCAGATAATTTTGTTACTGACGCAAGTGCATTGTAATAGTATTTTGTCGATAATTGCAAGAGTTAGGAAACTTATTATTCAAAGAATGCAGTTCAGGCCTTCAGGATCAACCTAATTTCAACCTTGATTGTTGATCACTGTTTTACAGCGAGTTTGCAATTAAAAAGATTTTATTGAGACCTCAAAACCTGCCAATATTAATCTAAACATACTCCAGAACAAGTACTTACCATTTAAATCACAAGATATACCAAATTCCTCAAACTAAAATCGGTGCAATTAATAGATATGGTTATGTTAATAAAATTGGTGCATTTAATAGATATAGTTGTGTTTTCACTCTCAAGGGGCAGTAAGCAAATGAATGCATTAACAGTACTTAAAAACCAAAAAACTAAAGCTACTCCTTGTGCAAAGCCTACGCCTCAACAAAGTCCTTAAGATTCTTCAACCAAACCAGATATTCGCGGCTGTCTTTGTTCAGCATGTACTCAAACAAGAAATTTGTCGTGCTTGGCTTTATTCCTCGAATCTCCAGGTACTTGTGGAAAGCTTTCTTCAGGTTCTCATCCAAGTCGCTTCAAAAGACGGAAGAGGAGAAAACTCATAACATATCTATGGGTAAAAGATTATAAATCATTGAAAAAAAATTTATGCACAACTTACTGGAAGTCGGGCCCCTCATAGCCAGCTTCATCCTCCAACTTTTCTGTCTTTCTAACAGCCAAGCTATCAATTGAAATCTCATCGGGATAAGCAACACAACTGAACTCGAGAGAGGTTCCACTACTCTTAGAGACAGTAACAATCAGCGGGATGCTAGATTGGTTGGGTGTTTCCATATCATTGTCCTCACCAACAGCCTCGGGTTGTTCACCAGTAACAAGATCAGGCATGTGAACCTCCACTTTAACAAGTTCACCATCATACTCTCTTGTCAGTGTTATGGTTTGCAGTCCAGGATTGTCTTCAATTTTGAAAGGAAAGCCACTGGGAGTCTCTTCAACCTATTCATAAAAAACAAAGTGAGAGCATATCACCCAACAAAAAAAAAAAAAAATACCATTATATAGACATAGAAAAAACAATTAAATGAACAGTAACAAAGCAAGCTGTGTTTGAAGGAATGAAAATTTTCTTATAGCACCAATGTGGCCAACAAGTGAACCGGCACAAAAGCCCGCCGCTGCAAACTGAGAACGCATGACAGCTATTGTTATTGGAAACTAGTGCAATTCCTAAAAGAACAAAACCGTTCACATGACAAGTTTCTTTTAGTAACTAAAGATAGCAATCTGCTCCCTTTAATCAAAAGAGGAAATTTTGGGAAATGATACAAACTGGGAGAAAAAAGCATGCCACTAATTGTTGTAACTGATAATGCAACATTGTGTTATATAGAACATCAGCTTGTCATATTTACAACTAGTTTTATGTTAAAGTTAATAATAACATAATATCATTCACTATTCAGGCAGGGCAAAAAAATATGACATCTAAAACTTAATTAGCTTCTAATTTTCCTTCATTTTCTCGAACCAAAAATGCCATATGAGTTCCTTTAATTTCTAAATCCAAAAACACCACAAAACCCTCAAATTTCTTTCATTCTCCCCCATTTTCTCAGCAGTCAAACAGAAAAAAAAAAATTCCTCACCCGGTCATGATTATCAGTTTCCATGGCACACTGGATTTCCGAGTCAATGATTCGGAGAAGCGAGTCATCAGACCTCGGCTTTGTAGTCTCAGTAGCCGTAGAGAACTGAAGATTCGGCAAAAAAGGGCTTAAATTTGGCTTCTGATAGAGGGTTTTTGAAGCGGTGAAGATGGCAGAGTGATAATTTCTGCTAACTCGGGTGAGTCGAGCAGCGAGTGGGGCCAACGAAGAGGCCGATTTCCAAAGAATTGAACTGAAAACCATTTTGAATTGGAAGGAGACAAAAAGCTTCAGGGTTTTTGTTTGGAAAAAAGAAAATGTAGGGTTTTAGAGGGTTCGTGTATGCGGAGGATTTTCATGAAGGTCCCTCAATTTCTATTATTTATATGTTAAAGGATATAATTTTTCATTTTATTCATGTAAGCCCATCCTCGTTTGCGCGACACTCGCCATCCCATTTATATATATTCTATTATTTGTAGTACATGCATGAGAGATTTAATTCCAACGAAAGCCGACGGCAACTGAATTTCTTCTTTTATGAGCAAGAGCCTGCCTAGGTTGCCTGCAGGTAACACCAGTGCTCGTAAACCCATACGGCCATACCTATACATGATTCTCTCCCCATTCTTGATCTTGGGATGTATTTCTTGTTTCATTTTCAATGAATTTCCCGTCGGGTTCGGGCGAAAAAAAAAAATTGTTTCACACAACAACAATTTTTTTAAGAAAAAAAAGGCACATGATATAAGTTGAGAAAATTTCATAATATTATTTGTTGAAACAAACCAACAATTTCACAGTTGATTAATAACAAGATTACATCTCGCTTTATTTATTTAAACATAACACAGAATAACACTATGCTTATAAAGTTTGTATGTCATATTTTGTGTACAAAGTAATATAAAATGACATTTTGAGATGTCACATCACCACTTTGTTTATAATCAGAATACAAACTATTAGAAACATAATAGTTGTTAGATTTAGTTGTATTGGGTTAGTATTCTTATCTGCGAGACAAGAAATCATAATCTTGATCTTCTTAACGTTCCTCAATACATAAATGAATCTTAACGTTAACGTGGTTAATTAGTTAAATTTGAATTTTTTTTTTTTTTTGAGTAATGTTGTATTTTAAAATATTTGTATTTCATCTCCAAAGTGTCAATATGGCACCTCAAAACACCATATGATATCACTTTGTATGAAAAATTATATATGGAATACAAAGTACTTACTTAATAAGCGTAATGTTACTATTCTATATTTTGTACAAATAAACAAAAGGACTTGGTGTTATTGTTAGCCAGATTAATTCAACAAATAAGATCTCTTGAGATATGGAAGAGATTTTCTTTGTGTATGCATCTATGTACTTAGATTTTCTTTGAAAAAAAAAAAAAGAAAAAAGTTTGTTGTGTTTTAAAGTGCTGATTTATTATGATTATTTGGGTGCAAATCCAGGACTAAGGAAATTTTTTAGAGAAAAGGAAAATGAAAAGAAGATTATAACTAAGCAAAAACAAGAAACAAAGAAGCTTATAAAGATGATCAGTAATGATATGATCAACCCAACGAGCAACACAGTGGTGACACAAATGTGTTTTTCATTCGCAAGAGTAATTACATAGTCTACTTGATATTGATACCGGTTAATACAGAAGGTGGTGCAAAGCTGTTGTCTGAAATCCTTGGTGGTTTTTTGGGCTTTCGATGTTTAGCGAGTGGCTCTAAAAACGGGCGTTCCCGATGAGAAATGATACGGAGAGTGGAGAGTAACTGATGATAAAATTCTGTCAAAGTGGCACCATGATTTCACATGTATGACACACGTGTGGTGTGGCCAAAGGCAGCTCAGCACTCGGGAGAGGCCGTTTTCCCCTATGGCTGTTTTTATGCCTTTTAATTCTATCATTTGACTACATCTCTGTGGGAACTATCCATTCATCTCAATATCCATATGTTCTTTTCGCCAAGGAAGAAGATTTTGATTGTTAAACATAGCTTAAGCCACAAGTAATTCTTAAGGCAATGGACACTTAACCAATCGCCATCTCATTATTATCATCAATTCGTGGTAAACTCCACAACTTTTGCTTTTATATGCTTTGGATCCGTAATATATTAAATGAAATGATAATGGAATTAGACAAGGGCAACCAATGCATGCTGTCATGACTCACAACCCCCACATGGCACATGCTTAGCTGCTAAACTCAAACATCAAAATGGTGGATAGTGTGCCCTTGAACGATTTTCGACCACAAAAAAAAAAAAAACCAATTCTATCAATTTCGGTTTCGGACAGCATAGCTTGTATCTTTTGTTATGCTTTGGCGACCATAAGACAACTTTACCCATTCATGAAATTAAAAATGTACGCAATTGGGTCCATATATGGACCTGCTGAAGCACTTATCCATTCCTATTTTTTGCTTGGGCCACCCTCCACAAAATCCTGGCCCATCTTTAAATTCAATTTATACGTAAGAGTCAACAAATTTAAAAAAAAAAAAAAAAAAAAAGATGATGCGTCGTTGAAACCTGAGCACACCGACAATTGAATTTGAACAAGTTAGAGAAAAAAATTTATATTACAACAATAAATGCATTTATACAAACATCATTCACAATTACAGACACAGGAACCAACCTGATGATTTATTGCGATATCTCTATAAACACTAGAGTTACAATTTCACTTCTCACACCAATGATAATTTTGAGCATTTTACATGAGAAACTGAAAAAAGCCTTCAACTTTAGAACTCACACAACTCAAAAAGACTAAAACACACTTTGAGTTCTACAATTGCAAAGAAGATGAAGAAAGGATAACGAACAAACACATTACCGGGCACAATGACTGAATAACTTCCTACCACCCGACCACATTCTCTACTTGCAATCTGATCAGTGGCTCACATGACTATCTCTGGCTTCAAAATGCTTGATTTTATCTCTTTGTGCGGCAAAACCACACCCCCGTTGCTATAAATTTCATCGCAGACATGAACATCTTCCCCGAGAATGGTCATGTTCTCTACACGAGCCCATTGCCCAACAGTGGAGTGCCATCCAATGATACTGCTGGATATGCAAGCATGCTTCTTGATGCGCACTCCACGCATCACTGTGCAGCGAGAGAGCCTGACTCCTGACTCAACAACACAACCCGGGCCAACGGCAACATCAGGTCCAATCAAACATCCCTCTCCAATTTGAGCACTCTCATGCACCAACACATTGCCTACAATGCTAGCACCAGTGGCCAACTTGAATGAAGACTTCTTCCTCAGGGAGTCCAGATAGAGTCTCAAGCCTGTGATGTAATCCCTCGGCTGTCCAATGTCCATCCAGAAACCTGGAAGAACCATTGCGAAGAGCTTTCCCTCTGAAGCAATTTTTGGAAAGACCTCTTTCTCAATGGAGGTGGGCCTCAGTTCAATGCGATCAAGAACCCCAGGGTTCAACAGATAAATTCCAGCATTGATTTTGTTACCCACAAATAATTTAGGTTTCTCCACAAATTTCTCAACTTTTCCAGTAGACTCTTCCATAACCACCACACCATATTTTGATGGCTCATCCACCTAGAAGACAAGTGAAAAACAAATAGCTTCAATCATTGAACTAAAATCACAATATTTCCAACATAGGGAATTAAAATAATCTAAAAGGAAATTTCAATCAAGATTACCTTGGTTACCATAATGGAGGCCTCTCCTCCATGTGCTTTATGGAATTCAATCATTTCTGCAAATGGGTACTCACTAATAACATCACTGTTAAGGACGAAAAATGGCTCACCAGTATTGTCAATCAATTTGTCTCTAGCCAGAGCAAGAGGACCAGCAGTGCCCAGTGGCTCAGTCTCTTGTGAGCAGATGATCTTGATCCCAAGCTTCGCTTCAAATTCCTTCAAAAAGTTCAACATCACCTGCAGAAACAAGGAATAGCGCCATAAGGCACTCTTGAGATCCTTGAAGAGTATTAAATCAACTTTCGAGTTCAAAAGAAATGGCATTATTCCTTCACCTCTGGCTGGTAGTTAATAGCCAAAACAACTTCAGTCACTCCAACTGCCTTAAGGGCCTCTATCTGTGGAAATTTCAGAAACACATGTCAGCCCATGATAGCATACAGAGACCATATTAGGCAAAGAACTGGACTAGCAACACTGTCATAGCTTATCAGAAAATAAAATAGAAACACAGTCATAAGATCTCTGGTTACTCTAAGGGTGTGCCCAATTTTTTTTTAAGCAAAATAAAATTCATTTTTTTCTTTTTAACTTTCTCTTGAAAACAGTTCGGTCTGAAACTAAAGGAGGAGTAAGCACAACGCCAAAATAAATGTCAAATTTCAAAATTCTATAAACTGGGGTTGACAAAGTGCATCATGGCAACCAATTCAACATATTATACTTGGTAATGTTGACTTTTCTTACCATCTTACAGGTTCTCTTATCAGTGGATTGCTTCTAGATTAGTGATCTCAAACAGAAAAATCAAAAACAGCAGGTTTTACTATTGTTTCTGGGGTGAAAAAATGAAAATCAAGACAATAAAGATTGTTATAGGAAGGACAATTTAAAGATGTGACAATTAACCATAAAAGATGCTTCCAAATCAAAGATATAAGAAACATAGATCAGATTTATTGATGAAAGGCCATGCTTGCAAAGTTATACCTGATGCAGGATCATGGGTTTGTTAGCAAATTCAACTAGTGGCTTTGGGACACTAAGTGTCAACGGCCTCAACCGTGTTCCGAACCCTCCAACAAGAATAAGTGCCTTCATTATGATACAAGAGCCTGCTTTATCCTGTACATTACACAGTCAGTTTCTGGTAACTAATTAACACAAGCTAACAGATTATGCATGGAGAAATATTATTAAAAGATGAAACCCAGCCTCTCTTATGTTTGCTTGTGACAAAAGGGAAAACAACAATGAATTCCTAAGTAATCTACGTTAACATTTATAGATCTAAAACAACTTAAGAGACAGAGCTGATCCTTTCAGGAAAGCTGCCATACCTGAACCAACAGGTATAAAATTGAGCTTGAAACAATTTCAAAACATGCAAGGAAAAACAAACCTCAAATATTTAAAGCTGATTTCACAGAAAACAACCAGAAGATTCAAATACGTGTCTTGAGATGAAACGTAACGCTTGTAGTGTTACCGAAAATCCGTCTAAATGGAGTAGCTTGTATTAGGACATATACAGGTTGGAGAATTGATGAGAGCGACAAAATCGGTTCTTGTTTTATGACCGGTTACTCCATATAGGACATAGAGAATCCAAATTCAAGATAACCCTTGCATCAAGCAAATGACAAAAGGTCTTGAACTGCTTCATTTTTTTCTTCACAAGAACCATATGATTTTACTATTTTAACAGCTGGAAACAGAAAAATGTTTCCTTTTCTTAACTCATCATTCATAAAGCACGAAAAATGATCACCTATTGGAACAAAAAGCGACTACTAAGTGACAAAATTTAAGCGGTTACATTCTGCCATTGAACTTAATACCATAAAGTTTTTTTTAGTAGTACTCACCACGTTTTAAATCATTTAGCAAACAGTAGAACCCCAAAAATTTTACCCAAAAAGAGTAGATTGTGAAAAGAATTCTGAAACATGTATTATGATTTTATCAAATAAAAATAACAAAAACAGTGCTAACTCAACAAAGTAATCAAGTTTCGCAAATGATCGGATCAAAAACGTATGTCAATGTAAGACCTCAATGGCTCATAAAAATTCAAACCTGTTATCATTTTGTTCAATGAAATAACACCAACACACAAACACATAACAATAAAACACAAAAAACAAAAAATGGAAGCAACAACAAGGGCAATCGCCGGATCTAACAAAATTCACATGATTTGCAACAATTCAAAACCAAAAACCACTTTTTTTTTTACAACAATTCAAAACCAAAAACGTCATAATTAAACCAAATCAATCCAATAAAAACACACAAACTCCAAATTTCAATCAAATCTTATCCACATTGCTTCTAATCCATCACAGACCTCCAAAACGGCACACAAAATTGAAGAATTACCTTTAATTAAGACCGGATCCGAACTGCGAACAACTGAGTTCCAAAAGCAAGAGTCTCGAGTCGACTCGGGGCCGACAGCTGAGTCAGCCGAGGAGGCGAGCTTCGCGCGCTTCGCTTTTGCTTTGCTTTTGTTGTCTTGAGAAAACAAGCTGATTGCTCATTTATATATTCATATTATCCGAACACACACACACACACATTCATGATGGATTGAAGGGTTGATGAATAAAATAACTAACGTGTGATCAGCGGATTTCAAATTAAAAATTGTTGTGCGGGTGACGTCCGCTTTGGGTTAGGCTTTTTCAATTTTATTTTCGAGTGTAATTTCGTCGTCGTTTCGATTTTTGGAAAGTTCGGGTTTCTGATAAATTTGTACTTGCGTACTCTAACTATACCGAAGTGTCTCTAACTATTCACTAAATTCCAAGGGCTCTCGACTTAAAGAAAATTATAAAAATTTCCACATGAAAGTCTTCGTTCAAAAAGAAATTTGGGTAGACACTTTTAATTAACTAGAGTGTTTATTGTCCAAATTAATGCAAATGTGTGATAAAAAAAGACAAATTAAAATCACATCGAAGGTTTATTTATTCATCATGTACTCTCTCACAAGCTAATTTCGTTGGACCAAACATTTCATTAATAAATAATTACCCATTTATTAATAGAGAGACCTTCGCAACGACGAAATTAAACCACTTGTAGTGCCTACAACAGCGTATTCCAAATTTAGATCCCTTATTCTATGTTTATATTTTTCTATTATGAAAGATAATAACTAATAATGGTATATTTACTTATCGGGAATAAGAATAAGAATTGAGAAATATAAATAAATGATATGTTTACTTATTTAAATAAGTGATAAAATACAAATCAAAGTGACAGGTCTTACCTAAAATTAAAAATTATTATTATATTTCTCATTCCTATGAGAGATGTGAGAATAGAAATTTCATTTTTTAAATTGGCTATATTATCTTTGAAATTCTCATTTTATCCTTTATTTTCATTATTATTAAAAATTTTATTATTGATAATAATCATAATAATAAAATTAAAAATTTTTATTATTAATATTAATTATAATTATGAATAAATATAATAGTACTACGATTATAATAATAATAACATTATTAATATTATTATGGATTAAGTACAATGATTAATTATTATAATTAATATTAATAATAAAATTACTACAATAATAATTACAATTATTATAATAAATAATAACAATAATCAACTAAGGTTTGGTTAGTAATTTCTAACAATCCATTTTGATTATAAGATAAAATCAACATATTACTAACAATATAGTTCATCCTGATTTTGATCCTCATATGTAAAATAAACAATTTATTATGATTTCTATTCCTCACTCCAATTTCACTTCATTCAATTTCCAATTAATAAATGCACTATAAGTTTAATTATAGTGGGACTTGTGTAAATAATGTTAACGTGTTATGGTACAACATAAAACAAGTTAGATAAGTCTTTAAATAATTGAACGGAATTTTTTTTTTTCACACAATAGATAAGGTGGGGAATTAAACACCTAGCTCTTTATTAATTTTTTTTTTTTTGGACAAAAACATGCTTTACATATATAAAAAGGAAAGTGACTAATTATCTTAATTATCAACGACGGATTCTACAATCCATGTGTACTATATCAAAGAATAGATTCTATCTATTAATAATGAAGTAAATAATAGTGCATAATTAACAAATACTAATAATATGGTGCCTACATAATTTTTTTAATATTACATGAGACTATTGTTTATATTACAACTTATATTATTTGAGATTATTATTGATATTTACAATTAAATAGTTACTATAATATTATAGAGATGACTATTTCATCTCACTTTTTATAAGAAAAAAAAAACTACTTCCACTAAATTATTTATAATTGAAAAAAAATTAAATTCCCATAATTATTTTTAAGAGAATTTGAACATTCACAAATATTCTCCTACTATACCAAAGATTTATTGGTTGTCCCTACATAATTGGAATACAAATTTTATTCCAAAACTAATGAGACAACAAAGAGGTGGACATAGGACAACCATTAATGCAACAAATTTATTAAAACAATATAGTTAAACACATGATTATTACTCTAAATCCCATCAAAATTGCGAAATTACGTTTAGGTAAAAACACTACTTTGATAACTCCTTATGCTACGGTTATCTACCTCTATTTTTCAGAAATTAATATAACATGATAATTAATTAAGCCTTATTCAGAAGCATGAAGTGAATAGAGTGATGATGACTAATAAAACACAATCTTGAACTTTGATGCCACTTCAAATCCGATTCAGTAGGCCTAGATGTCGGCCGCAAATCTTTCGTCTGAATTCAATTCTGGGTGTATTTTGGAGTTCCCTTTGATAATATGGCAAGTCAGATGTTTAATATTCAGTTATTCATGCACATTTTCTAAGCAATTGGGCGGCCTAATTTTAGAAACTTGTTAGTGTTCACAATTCCACCATTCTAATTAAAAGAAAAAAAAAAAAAAGTACCACCATTCCCGTAGCGATAACGTGGACGTTGTGTACCTGAACTTGAAGTAACATTACAATTAATGGAAGAACAGGAATTCTCGACGGAACATTGAGGATCAAAATGCAAAAAGCATGAATAGAAAATTTCAGTGAGGCGTAAACTTTTGTTGATGCAAGCATTAGCAACCGACGACATACATGATGTGTCCAAATCCAACTCTACTACTTACCCATAATTTCTTGAGTAAATGACATGAATATTTTTATTTCGTAAATAAGATTAAGACTTAGAAGAGATGCGTAGTTCTCAAAAAAAGCCTAGTCTCTCATTTATGTATTTCACAAGATCCGCAACGTGTATAGTACATCTGTGACACAAACGCATGTGAGAGTCTCGTCATATACAAGCAAGCAAGATAAATATTAGTTCTTTTTTTTTTTTTTTTTAATTTATACATTGTACATCATCAATTCACCAATAGAAAATTTCAAATCTTCTTAAAGCTGCGGGAGGACAGCTGGGAACGATTCACGGCATTGGCGATTTTTTTAACAATTCAAATGAGTTGAAAGTATTTTGCTTAATTTTGCTCTTTTATTCTGTTGGGAAAAAACAAAAGATTGGTATATATTTTGAAGACTTTATATATAGGCAATGCATATAGGTGAGATGATAAATCAAATAGAAGATGCACCAAAAAGGATAATATTATCATCAGAATTCTAAAGTGGACTGGTCAAGAATCTTAGACATGATGTAATATTGTGGTAAGTTTTAGGCTTTATTTTCCATCATTACCTACTTTCAATTAATATCTTAATAAGGATGGAACACCTCTTCTAGTTTGACTCAAATCATAAAACTCCTCGATTTATATTATATAAATTATTATTAATTTGAACTTTTATTTTTATTTTTTTTATACAGACATATTATTAAGTTATTAATTTCATATTTGATTCAAGAAGTGAGTCTATTATATTACGAAGCATAATAACATGTCCACATGAAAAAAATAAGGGTATCCACATGACTGCACCTGACTTTACACATGAAATTATAACTAAGCAACTACATGATTCGTTGGTGACTCCAGTGTGTAAGCTATAATATATAATATTATATTATCAATGAGAGTAGGAATTCCAATATATAAGTTCTTACTTAAGTTTTAATATTATATGTCATTTATTTATTAGGTGATATATTTTATAACTAATAAAATTACTTAATTATTATTTAATAGATAAATATTTCATTAGTTGATACTCAAATTATTATAACTTAAATATTATGATATTAACATTGCTATTATTCCATTAATTGCAAAAGGTTTTCGCACAGAGATCCACACGTAACAAAACAAAGTATATGAAAGCCCAAATTCCTTGTTGATGATACAGGCCCGATTCTCTTTTAATAGAGAACCCGCATTGCTTTTGATCTGCGTGTTTCTCCGACGTCGTATCAAACTAAGTCATCATCTTTATTAAACCCAAAACCCTTCGCCCCTTCGCTTCATTTCCTGCAAGGCCAGAACACACTCATCGCCGCCGCCATCGCGGCCCCAGCGCCCAGGTATGCGTATGTGACGTTCAAATTTATTATATTAGTTCAATTAAATAAATAAAGTCGGTGTTAATTTCCATAAGCGGTGACTAATTAGCCAATCACATAACGGCTTAAGTGCTGTTGTTGTTATTGTGTGAATGGTCAGTAAGCTCACCAACATCAACGCTGTGTTTGTGGCCTTTCATGGTGAATCGCAAACTCTGATTTCACTTTTAGGCCATTAACTACATTCCCACATTTTGCAGTACTATATATCCTAGTGCAACCATTCGATTCTGAATAAGAATCAGACATAGATCACATTTGATTAAACGCACATCAGGGGATGATTTTAATTTCGAGCAAATAAGCTTGTTTATTTTTGACATCTCTGGAATTGGTTTTGGTGTCTTTGCGCTTATCATTTTGGTTTCGGTTCCCCTTAATCATTTGCTGTAAATTTATCGGTTCATGTTGCGTGGCCAACTTAACTTGTACACGGGTTGTGTACAACAACTTAACTCAATTTATTACCAGCATCGTATGACACAGAAATATTGTGAGATGCAACGAAAACGCACCATCATATTTCTGTAAAACAACAGTACTGATTATACATTCCGAGCAACATGCAACAAGCAAACCAAAATTGATTCCAAAAAAAAAAAAAAAACCACCAAAATTAAGCTATAGTATATACTGGCAAAACCCATAAGCAAAACTAATTCTTTGCAGTGTCAGCTTTGGCAATGCTGATAATATATTCAATTTCCTCAGCTACTTCTTTCATTGAAGGCCTGTTCTGTCTCCGCTCCTCTAAGCAGCCCACTGCCAAGAAAGCCAATGCCTTAATTGTTTCCTGTTCTAATTCAGATGCTTTCTCTTTCAACACCGGATCAACTGTCTCCATTAGCTTCTCTTCCTCCACCATCCTCTGCACGTAAACTGCCAAGTTCACATCATCCTCTGCCCGGTTAAAATCAATCGCCTTTTGAGATGTCAAGAGCTCTAACAGCACAACCCCAAAGCTATATACATCGCTCTTATCAGTCAGCTGATACTTCTTGTAATACTCGGGATCCAGGTACCCCAGAGTCCCCTGTGCACAAGTTGATATGTGACTCATATCAGTGTGCGCCAACCTCGATAACCCAAAATCGGAAACCTTAGCATTGAGCTTCTCGTCAAGAAGTATGTTGCTGGACTTGACATCCCGGTGGTATATAGGAGGAATTGCTGATGAGTGAAGATAAGCAAGACCCTCAGCGGCATCATAAGCAATCTGGAGACGTCGAGGCCAAGTGAGTCTGCCGCTGCCTCCAGGTTTCAGACCTTGTAAATGCTCCAAAAGGGTTCCGTTAGAGATGTACTCGTAGACCATAATTGGCTGCTCTAGCTCAACGCAACAGCCGAGGAGACCAACAAGGCTCCGGTGATTCACTTGGCATAAGATTCTGACTTCATTGAGGACTTGATCAGTGCCTTTGGTGTTTCCAAGCTTGGCACATTTGACTGCAACTTCAGTTCCGTCTTTAAGGATGCCTTTGTACACTTCGCCGTAGCCACCAGACCCGAGAAGACAGTCTTTAGAGAAGTTGTTTGTTGCTTTCTTTATCTCTTTGCCGGTAAAGTTTTTTGCCGCTTTGCCTCCGCTGCCAGAGTTGAGGATCTCTTCTCTTTCTCTTACCAAATGTTCTCGTGCTTCTTTGATGCGTCTATGGCGTTTGTAGAGTAAAATGGCAATGGTGGCAGCAATGAGTGTTGCTCCAATGCCAGCAGTTAAACCTACACGTATATATGTGGCGAAGGAGCTTAGCCTTAAAATCAATTTTAACACTATAAGGTTTAGATCATTGTAAACAAAAGAAGTCTAAATTGTCTAAGTTGTCAATTGACAATATTTTATATATATATATATTTTTTCAAAAATGATCGAACAGCAATCATGTAAGAGACTTTGAGTATCTCTTATTAGGCCAATCATACAATACGGGGGAGTGTTTTTCTAAGTTGTTAATTATATATTAGTCTCCAATTTCCAACTAATAAAAAAGATGCAAAAGCTCGTCAACCGAGAACAATAGTTAAGGAAAGATAAAATAAATCACCTAATTATTAGACTAATATTCTGTAAAATCTCTTTAGAGTTATAACATTGGGACGGAACTAATTTTGTTATTATGAGGAGATTTTAAGTTATAATTATAAAAGTTATAGTTTTGGCTTAGTTATCTTTAGCGCAGATGATATATAGATAAAATGTGCACTACATTAATGATTAATTAATCAAACATCTCCGATTCAATATATAAAAAAATTAATACATGTATTTATGTATTGTCAGTAATATGTAAAGTTATATTACAAGTCTCTAAAATATTCCCGTTAACATTTTTCTCTCATTGTATTTATAGTATTAAGAGGAAGATAATATATATATATATACAGAGAGAGAGAGAGAGAGAGAGAGAGAGAGAGAGAGAGAGAGAGAGAGATAAGTTTTTTAAAATGAGATTTAAGAAATTATAACTTATAAAAATAATGCAAAATTTACTTTTATTAATAACTGGCTTAATTAATATTATAAGTTTTTATAATTAAATAGAAATTATACCGAGATTTTATTATAATATCAAATGTAAGTCGGCAAGATCCACGCCCTAGTATCATACCTGCTATGAGTGCAGTTTTATCAGATGAATCTCCGCAACCTCCAGGATCTTGACACGTAATCTCTGCAGGAGAACAAAAATCAGACGTCAAATCATTTGTTTTTTTAATTTTATTTTAACCAACATATGTCAGAACGCATAAACGGTGGAAAAGTCAAAGATAGACTCACTTTCAGCACAAACGCCTTCGATTGGGTCCCACAAAAGTCCAGATTTACAAAAACATCTCCTGACCCCACTCTGCCTTGCGTCGGGCCCACAGGTGGAGTTCCCATCACAGTCAGCCTGCGAACCGCACACGGGTTCCTGGGGCGACAACCACTGCAGCTCCAAACCCGGGTCGGACCACCGGTCAAGCGGCGTATTGGGGTTCAAGTTGACAAAGCTCGTGTAAGCCCTGCACCCGGATTGCCGCACCCTTATCATATAGGAAGTGGAGGAGCCGCCAGCTCTAAACGTACAACAGAGCCCATCCTGACAAGGTGCCGCGTTGGTAGTACCATTAATGTACACGTGGCACAAGCTGGAGGAGGTACAGTTCAAGGGAGAACTGAGCAAATTGGTGGTACAGTTCATGTACATGATGGTGTTGCTGCTGGTGATGTTAAAAGGCAAGCTGTTGTTGAGCTGGATGCCTTGGGTCATAAGGTCGGATGTGATGCAAGTGTTGGGCAAGAGACTGGAGGGCTGGATCACGAGCCGTTGGATTGAGGGGTTGATGGCAGTGATGGGGTAGGAGTTGTTGAGGGTGTCAAAGTGGAGGTCCCCGGCTGCGTCGCAGCGGATTTTGTAGTCCTGGTCGCCGCACGAGGAGCTCGTGCTGAGCGGGTAAGGGACTGGGGTGGTGCCACAGCTGGGGCAGCGGGTGGCCGAGAGTGCGCATCCAGCGTATGTTAGTAGCGACGCCGCGAGGAGGAGCAACTTGGTTGGGGGATCCATTTCAGACGGGTGTCCGTAGTGTGATGTGAGGACGGATTACGATGTCGTTTATAAAATGAGGATTTTTTGTCGAAAGTGGGCGTTATTGTGGGCTTGACTTTTGTAATATTGTAAAATTTAATTGGAGGAAAAAATAACACCGACGCCCCCGTTTTATATTGTATAAATTTTGTCCTCAATATTTTTTAAGATGTTTACACTATACTAACCCCTTTGTATAGTCGTAGTTTGGGCATTGATTTTATTATTCCATATAATCATGAAAATAGAATTCGACAATTTTTGGTTTATGTTCCTAATTTAACCAAAAATACTAATAAAAGAAAAGGTATATGCATCCGATCCTCAAATATACACTAGGAGGGGTGGTAAGTGCTATTTTCGTCCAAGATTCTTTACATTCAACGTTTCTATTATTTTTATACATTATAATATTGTTGTTGTACTTATATTGCAATCTTTGACTACGAATTTCCGACTAGCATGCAAGTTTTACAAGTTATCACGGAATAATAGTATATTTTTTTAATTGAGTTGTGCTAGCTAGCTAGAATCGTGAGAGAAGGGCTTTGGGCTTTCTTTCCCCACTCGACACTCACACACCATTCTAGAAAAAACACATTAAAACGCTAATAAAGAAATTTCAAGAAATCGAAGGCAAGCAAAATGCAGATCCAGCAAGACCCACTCTCATGGAATTGCTTGTTTTTTGAGGCCTTGGCTAGAATTGTCGATTGGTTGTCCCGGTTTTAAAAATAAAAAGATAAAAAATGGGTTAACTGAGAATGGGTTTGTTGAAAAAATAATTGATTTTTATAAGTGCGGATTGATTTTCTGGGTTTGAAAAAAAATTAAGAATGGGTTAGCTGAAAAAAAAAATTTTGATTTTGCTCTAGAACGATGAGTATGTTTTTATTAGTTGTTTATTGCTGTTCACTCTTTGCTTGTCTTTTTCGCTTGCCTTTGATTTTCCAAGCGTTTCTTTATTAACTTTTTATTATTATTATTATTATTATTATTTTTATGCGCGTCAGTTAAGGGGAGAAACGGCTGCCGTTTCTCTCGCCTTTCTCTCACCATTCTAGCTTCCAAGCATTTTCCATTTTAATTTCCAAAATGACTAGAATATGTTGGGGATAGCATATCCATCCTCGACTTTTACAAAATGAGAGGGTTAAATTCAGGATTGGTCATATATATGTGTGTGTATATATAACTAAAAAGAAAAATTAACTATATATATATATAACAAGAGAACAACCACCTGATTAGCTATTATTTATAGATAATCAATAGTTAATTTACAATATGGTTTGAAGAAGGGAAATTAAAGAAATAAAAGAAAATCAAGTATGAAGTGGTTGATTCATTAGCATTATAATATATAATCTCTTACCATTCTAAAGGAAAATAATGTAAATATCAAGTAACATCTCCAGTGTTTCTGAAAAAAAATCTTCACTTACTTTTAACTCGTGTTTTAATAAAATTATCTCTATATATAATATCCTCCCTAGTCACTACTCACTACAAACGAAAACTTGATCAAAACTAAATTAAATTAGTATATACAAGCTGCATTTATCTACAACACAGAGAAAATCTTCTTTTAAAACAATAGCTAGCTAGATCTTATCTTTATTGCTTATTGCTGCTGGTCAAATGACACATTATTGAGAGAGTTGAATTACTCCTTAATTGGCGAGTTAAATGAATGTAAAAGTCTTCTCCATATGATATAATGCTAATTGTACAGCCCACCAATAATATAATATAGGTTACAGATAAGATTAAACCTTTTGTCTTTTTGTTTTTTTGGTTCAAGTCATATCCAGCCACCACCATCAGAAATCCTAAATATTCTGTCTTTGTTTATTTGGAAATTATTGGCTGATTATGAATGGCACATTTCATCAATTTTTCTTTCTTTTAATCTTTTTCTATTTCCTGGTTTTGGGAATCATCCACAGGAATGCATGCAAATATGCAATAGGCCAATAAATTTATAGCAGTTTTTTCTTTGACCCCATCAACAAATTAAAGTGGATTCCCTTTCCCTTTCCCCTTCAACCGACTGTAGTTTTATTCTAGTTTAATTGGCACTTGTTTCTTCTGAGCCGCAAGCATGTACAGTACACACATTTACCACACGGGTGTTCCTTGGCTTGGCTTCTCGGTCAAGGCAGGTAAAACACAAGAACTTAGTTCAACTGATCATTAAACTTGTTCATTTCTGAAACAAAAATTCTCATCTCATTCCATTCCATGTCAATATATTCCAGGACTGTACATAAAATTTTTAAATATCTAATTCAAAACATTAAATTATTGAGTAGTTGAGACATATATGTTATTTATAATTGCTAAATAACTTTTTTTTACTGATCAATATGTAACACACAATTCAATAAAATATTCAAGAGTCTTTATATAATAAAATATAATAATTAAAGTGTCGTTTATATAAAATATCATTAAAATATAAGTGTTCAAAATATTTTTTAAAAGTACAAAACAGTCATGTTTTATTTTTATTTTTGTTCACTATTACAACAAAAAAAACACTGATTAGGGTATTGTCTGGACGAAATCATCAACACACTCAAAGTGAGGACCACCAAACCAGAGCCCATACATAACTTAATTAATGGCAAATTTTCTTAAACTACTACATAATTTCAAGATGGATTATATATGTGAAAATAAAGAGATCATCAAAGGTACTTAATTATTGAGAACTGAAATAGATTCTTATTCCAAAGAGTAGCTATTTCGATGTAGTGAAGACATTTATTCGATTAATTAACTTATATAACAAACTTAACGATGAAACCGGTAGCTATATATACTGATTTTTTTTTTATGAAGATGAAGATGATCGAAATCAGGCCCAAGAAAGTCACGAGGATTGGTTGGGTGTCCTTTCTCTGACGAATTATTAATTAATTAACAAGATGAGGATGGTTTTAAATTAATTTCGTAATTGCAGTTGGAGTGAATTTTTTCACAAATTAGTTTCAGTGAATATCCTTTTTTATTTTCGAAGTCTGTTTGTTGAGTTGGACTTGTAGTTGCTCTGCTGATCAACATTCAACAATACTATTTTAGGTAAATTTTCAATTTGCGAAGCTGATTTTTGGATTCTGCTCTTGTGCTAATGAAATTTGGTTTTGGCATTTTTTTTTTTCAAATGGAATATCAGTGTATTTATAATAAGGTGAACACAGTATTTTAAAATTTAGTCAAATTGGTCAGAACATACCAATTCGTTTGTAGGGCCAAACTATTTGGTAAATACCTATATCTTGTTCTAATAATCCAGTTGCAGTTGTATTGAATATGATAGATACCAGTACAGATCCATGGGCACCATGTGATGATGCTCAAGCAACCCACACAATCAAATACATGAAGGTCCAACATGTTGGACTCAGCATCGACAAAGATGAACCACTCGACGGGGGCCACTTGGTCACAATAATTGGGCCTCATTTCCGATCATCCGCTGAGCTGCATGGCCACAATCATTGGGCCTGTTCTTCTAACCACAAGATCATCACTTTGCCCCACGCTCAAATAATTGGACATGTTGACGTCACCTCATGGTCTTCTTCTATCCAAAACAGTAGCAACCTGAAGATTAACCACCAGATGACGGGGCCTATGACCGACACAATCAATCATCAACAGTGGCTTCGTCATCACACGATTGCCTTGATGATATAATTAGATGTACGATCTCAAATAATTAGAGGGGGCCCTGGTACATTTAAGTCACTGTGCTTCTTACTAATTGAGGCCCAAACGTGAGCGTTTGTTAAGGACATCGGCCTGAACGAGTGGCCTTACGGATCCGTACCCGATAGGCCACTTATAAATGAGCGGCTCTAAGGATTGCAGTTAATTCGGTTGATGCTCGGTTATTGACTTTGTTGACTGAATCTGAGCCGTTGAAGTGTATTACAGTTTGATTTCTAAGTTGGGCTCGTGGGCCAGCAATGTCAAAATACGTAGTTTCCATAACGGGGGGGAAAAAAAAAAATGAGAACATTCTCATTACAGTGCCTTGAAAAAGAGTTTGTACATGTACACAAAAATGGTTCAGATGTGGTGTGACGTGTGATTGTATATTTTGAACAGAAAGAAAGTGTGAATGTACATTGAAAGCTTTTATACAAGCTTCGGAACCTATCTAGGATGTGTTTAGGTTAGCTGTACTGTCACTTAATTGAGAAAAATAATAGTAACAATTAATATTTTTTGAAATCAACAATTAATTCTTAACTATTGAAAAAAAAAAATAAAAATAAAGACACACAAATTCATTTTAATTATGATATAATAGGCGATATTCTCACCGGCTACACTTTTAATCTAGCTCTTCTCACATTTCACGATAAATAATATAGTCATTATACTTATAACACATCAAATACTAATAATTTTCATAAACCATGTGATTGAGTTCTAATAATAGTTGGTCGAGTGACAATATTTCTCACCTAAATGTTTGTGATACTTGAAACTACAAAGGGCTTTGATCAGCTGTGCTAGTAGCTACGCAAACGCTTAAGTAGTTATGGAGCAGTAGGCCAAGTGAAGATAAAGCTTTTCAGTTAAACATAGATGTGATGTGGAAGCTCATTCATTGGAGTGCTCGATCAAAGAGATGCGTCAACATACACCTTAGATTGTTTTCCCAATTCTTTTGTCATTTTGCCTTCTCGGCCAAAAAATAATTATGCAAAGCAAAAACTCTTTGTCCTCTATAAAAGGTGTCTACATCTTTAAAAGGTTGAACAAGCATAAGATTTTTTATTTTTTGAAAAACTATCATGGTGTCGAGGGTTAAATGTAACAATTTCTGTTTGTATTATGGGTTTAAATCTCAGTTCTTTAATTCTTTCGCTTGAATGCGTAGGCCAAATTATGTGAGAGAAATAATTTTTTGTTGGGTAGATTCTCTTGGACAATAGATTAGCACTACTTCAGTTCTGAATGTTAAATGTAATGATTTAACTTAAAGATAGGTATTTACACTCTAAAAAATTATTTTGAATATTATATTATTTTATGCATTTATATATTAATTTTGAAAAATAAGTTCTACCTTATATACTCTTTAAAAATTTTTTTAAAAAATTCTTAATAAACCATTTAATTTTATTTACTTTAAACACTAATAAAACTATTAAGCACATCTAATTTTAATGGATTTGATAATACTTACAACAATGTAATCAAGTCAAGTTGTAAATAAATTATTTAACACAATTTTAATTATTAATTTTTTCTTTGTTTATGTTCACTGTTAATTAAATTTTGCACCCAAACAACTTGCAATGCGAAAATTATTATAAAAATATTTTATAAATACAACCATGAAAAATGAAAAAGAAGGAGAAGAAGTAAGTCAAAGACAAAGAAGGGTGAAAAAGTAAAAGGAAAAAATAATGATAGTTTTACAATATCTTTGTTTTATTTTATTTTTTAAAAAATAAAAAGTATTACACATATTGATTTCCTTAATGTTCATCTAATCATTGATTAAAATGCTAAAATAAAAGTTTTACAGTTTAAATCATAAGAATTATACATTGAATAATAATCTACCTTACAGATATTCAGAGTAATTATGTAATATTAATTTATAAAAAATAATGCTTAATAATAATTCATATAATGTGTATTTCTGTAATATTTTTTTTATTAAAATTAAAGTATTTAAAATAATTTTTATTATGTAAATAATCTTATTCTTTTAATTTAATATTTTCAACTTCAGGCTTAATGCACACACGTCATTCAATTTTATAATTAAGGAATTGTTTCTAAGCTAGTGAGTGATATTTACTCACTTCATAAGGACTAAACCGTCTGGTGATTATCGATTAAAAGAGGTTTTGATTAAGGAATTGCTTCTAGGCTAGTGAGTAATATTTACTCACTTCCTAAAGATTAAACCAATTTGTGATTATCAATTAAGACATATGCATAGTTTCATCTTTAAAATTATCAACATTTAATATAAAATCACATTATAAAAGAGGTTTATACTAATCAAGTGATATTTTTGAATTATTGCACATATTTGCTTAACTTTTTTGGTGGGCAATTATTTAACACATTTTGAAAATAAAATAAAAAACAAAGGTGTCAGAAGAATACTCCGTAGCACATGCCAGGCACTAATTGAATATTTAGAGAGAGGGAAAAAAAATGAAAAAGAAAAAAAAAAAGGAAAAAAGGGGTACCATTGGACTCTAACAAAACACTATGATTGAGGCAGGGTGGCCCTACACCTGATGTCGCAATACCCGAGCTCTGAAAGAGACACGTGGCAATACAAATGATTGCACTAATCCCCAGTATCCTTACACGTGGCAAGATATAGAGAGACCACGAGGTTACCGAAGGAGTAACCTTCCAGAAACTTCCCGGGGATTCCTGGATAGCATTCACCGAGGCATATAGCGGCCAACGTGAAGCCACGTGTAATAAATGACACGTGAGCATCCGACGTGGCATCCCCATTCTCCTGAAAATGATACGCTTTAGGGCAGGCAGGCAGCAGCAGAGCAGTTTTATTTGCTTGTTTAGAACTCGTTGTTGAGAAGTTCACCAAACTCGAAGTGGAAGCGCAGAAACCGAAAACAGTGAGAGAGCATTTGGCAACAAAACTTTAAACTTTTATCACATTCCTTCTTTTCATTTCCGAAATGAATGGAGAAGGGCAAGAAGAGAAAATGGAGAGAGTTGTGTTCATGTGGGGCTATCTGCCCGGAGCGTTGCCGCAGCGGTCGCCGATACTATCTCCGCTCCTCGTCAGATTACCGTTAACTGTTGGGTCCGCCTGGATGGATGTTTGCGGTGGCGGTTGCGGATTCGCCATGGCCATTTCTGGTGCTCTTTTAAATCTTTGAATTTCATAAGTTTTGACCTTTTTTTTTTTGTTCTTGAAAAAAAAAAAAAAAACTGTTTGCTTTCATTACTTTGGATCACTTAATTTTATTTATTGCATTTTTGTTGTCGCTTGTTGAGAGGAAATGTGGGAATACTAGATGCTGTTCTTATCTTCTTCCATGTTGCGTTGGCTTTAAAACAATCAATCTTTTATCAATTTATGTTTAATTTTGGTTATTTTCTAGGTAGCCAAATAGTTAGGGTTGCATTTACATGTTGTTCATTTTATTATTTTTTAACCTTCTTTTGCCGAAATTTTTTCGAAAGATAAAACTTTGAATTGCAGCCACCCTAAGTGTGTAATCGATGTTCATTTAATTTCTTTCATAGTAGCTTTCATTTGCTTCCAATTCAGTTTTGGGTTGTTGTTACGGTCAAAATCTTATTTTACATGTGTTGTGGTCAAGAAATATGAATTCTACCATGTTTTTGCCAGGGTAATTTTTATTTTGTTAATTAATCTTGGAAGCGGAAGAACTTTTTCTTTCTTTACTTATGTCTATCTTTCAATCAGACTCCGGAAAGCTCATTACATGGGGTTCTACGGATGACCTAGGCCAAAGCTATGTGACATCCGGGAAGCATGGGGTAGTGCAGCACCCACATAGTACAGCAAGTTCATTAGTATTTTCAAACTTTTATTTTCTGAACTAACTTATATTTCTTTGTAATTTGATTGTTAAGGAAATTCCTGAGCCTTTCCCTCTCCCAACTGAAGCCTCTATAGTAAAAGCTGCTGCAGGATGGGCACACTGTGTTGCAGTTATAGGTATGTTAAATTAGGTTATGCTATACACAGTTGGAAGCAATGAATTTTTCGGGTTAGCAATGAGAAGGTAAATAAATCTGAATGTGGTTGCCTTCCATCTGTCTTTTTCCAGAGGGTGGAGAAGTTTATACGTGGGGATGGAAAGAGTGTGTTCCTTCAGGGAGGGTCTTCGGAGATCTATCTACAGGGACAGGTTTAGATAAAGACGTGTTTGAAAGACAAAGTTCATTTTTGACAGAGCAAGGTAAATTCAAGTTTGGCAACATTATTAAGAAATGGACTACATAGGATAGATTTTATTTGATGCAGACTTGTGTGATGAAGGATCATTCTATTGCAGTAAGTCCACGTTCACAAGTCTCAAGATCAAGTGGTGGAACCTTGTCTGGTACCGATGGTAGAGGTAGTGGAGAGGAAGGTTCAAAACGGAGGAGAATATCGTCGGCAAAACAAGCTGCTGAAAGTTCATCTTCTGGTGATGAAAATCTCTCAGCTTTGCCGTGTCTAGTAACCCTGAATCCAGGAGTAAGGATAGCCACTGTTGCTGCTGGTGGAAGACATACTTTAGCTTTGTCAGGTAAATCATTTAAAAGGAAAAAAAAACTTTGTTGTCTACTTCTCTGCACAGTGATCACAGATCAGAGGTTGATCAGGCACCTCAGACCTATGAAGCTTTTGAAAGTCTTTTTCGTTAAACGAGTATAGTTTATGATCCTCAATCTGCTGAATATTCAGATATAGGACAGGTCTGGGGTTGGGGCTATGGTGGTGAGGGGCAGCTAGGCTTGGGTTCCAGAATACGAATGGTGTCCTCTCCACATCCTATACCTTGTATTGAGTCCTCCTATGGGAAAGATAGATCTACAGCACTTTCTCGGGGAAGTGTGGGTTCAGATGGAGCGGGCTTTAGAGTTCCTGGCAATTATGTGAAGGGGATTGCCTGCGGAGGGCGGCATAGTGCAGTGATCACTGGTATGTTTTTTTGGTGCTCTTTCTATCTCGTTGAATATGAAGAACAAACCAAGTTTGCTCAGGATTATTTTGAAGGACAGTTTGATTTACAACTTTAAGCGTTCAAACCTGGGCATTTGTGCTTACTGAAATTTTTAATTTAGCATATAATTTTCGAACTTGCCTCTTTACTTTTGTCTCCTTTGCACTATCTAGGTGACTCAATCTACATGTTTTCATATCATTAATTCGTAAACAAATTTTTCCACTAGCAGATGCTGGAGCACTACTTACTTTTGGTTGGGGGCTCTATGGACAGGTAAATTATCGCCTAGTAGCATTCACTGCTTCTTTCCTTTGATGTGATTTTTTTATTATTTTTCATTTTTATTAATAATTTGGTCATCTTTTCTTAAGTTCTGCCTCTCTCTCTCTCTCATTCTCCCCATCCACTAGCCCCTCTTTATCTCTCCCAACTGGAACAGATAGGAACTAGACATGGCCGGGCATGTTTTGGCTGGAGCTTAGGGTCTCATTGTGGAAGTCAGTTTTCTTTTTCTTTAATTAAGAGAGCAAAAGTCGAAAGAAAAATCTTCTATTCACTATTTTAGTCTTCTGTGTTAAGGGGCAGTAAGTTAATCAGAAAAAATATAGAGCGGACAATGGAGTTTGGACTTTGCAGGATTTGGCAGTTCTCTTTACCTCCTCTTTTCTCTTGATAACTTCTGTTAGAGGCCGGGATGTCAGGCATTCCTCTTGGATGTACTCCTCTTAGTCTGTGATTTTAAATGGCTGGTGTCACTAAGTAACCTGCACAAACTAGCTTGTTTCTGGTAAATTTCTTACTTAGCAACCATTAATAATTAATGTAGCTGTTTGAATCAGTTTCTTCCTAAATAGTCCAATCTCAGAGTTCTATGTCATTCAATGCTTTTGTGCTTAGGAATTCTTGATTGCAAAATCTAAGTTATGCACTTACCAGAGAATATTACATCTGAACCATATGTTCTACAATTTTAGATGGAATGTTCAACTTTCTGATCATTTTTTTCCGTACGTGAGACTGCCCCGAATTTCTCCTATTAACTGTTTTTCAGGATCCATTTGTAGGTAAAGTAGATTTTGGTGGAGAAAAAAGCACAGTAGATGTTCAGATGAAGTTCACTCTATAAGAAGGGATAGTTGACTGTTTGTTTTTCAATATTATCTTTTAATTTTTCGCTTATGATTAATTCGGATTGCTACATAATTATTCTATTACAGTGAATAAAATGTTTTTAAATTTTCTCTATTTTTATCAAGTGCGGGCAAGGAAGTACAGATGATGAGTTAAGCCCGAATTGCGTGTCTTCACTATTGGGCATCCGGATAGAGGGAGTGGCTGCAGGACTATGGCACACCATTTGCATTTCCAGTGATGGTGACGTGTATGCTTTTGGTGGGAATCAGTTTGGGCAATTGGGAACTGGTGGTGATCAAGCAGAGGTATAGTTATTTACTTTCCACCAGTAATATAGTCAATGTATCGACCTATCAGCAGTCATGCTCTTGTTAGCCAAATCATGATATGCAATTTTGATGATATTCTCATTATAGAATCCAGTCCAATTAGGCAAGAGTATTTTTAGTACATGCTACACTGGAATTGAATGTGTGAATTTAACACAAGGCAGAAGACTCAAACCTCTTCCTCAACTCCATCATAAGTTGAATTTTGAGGAGATTGCAAGGAAATTTGTGCCATTAACTTTAGTATTTATTGTATTTCTAAATCAGACTCTCCCCAGGCTGTTGGATGCTCCAAGTTTGGAAAATGTGCATGCAAAACGTGTCTCTTGTGGGGCTCGTCACACTGCTGTAATTACAGGTATGCATTTGTGAATCTATCTGCTTTTCTTACTTTTGAAGCTCACCCATAAAACCAACATCGCATGTTCGGAAATTTTTATGATTCAAACTTACATATGCTTGTCTCTTAGTTGTGTATTGTCTTATTTATAAAGCTGTAATTGGCTGACTCTTTGCTCTCTGCCGCTTGAAGATGATGGAAAAGTGTTGTGCTGGGGATGGAACAAGTATGGCCAGGTATTTTACTTCGTATTGATCAATTAGTTCATTTGGGGGCATATCAACACCACATGATACTAGATCATTTCATTTCTCTTTTATCACAAATGATGTGGGCTCTATGGTATTTTGAAGCAGTTTTAATTAACTGTTTGGTGCCTTGATGCCTTACAATGTCACAATTAACTAAACTTGGTAAATCTCTGGCTGCATGAAACAGCTTGGCTTGGGTGATGTCATTGATCGCAACATTCCATCTCAAGTTACTATTGAAGGTTGTGTCCCTAGGAACGTGGCATGTGGCTGGTGGCATACCCTACTCATTGCCGAGTCTCCTAGTTGAGCATCTACCTATATTAAGGCCCTGACAACAGTTTTGTTAGATTAGTAGTCTTATATAGTGGTTGTCTGCATATGTCGATGAAGTAGCTTGTACATGCATTCATGTGTGCTTCCTCTCATTCATTGGCGGGAGCTCACCGTGATCAGGTCTCTTGAAATATGAGTAATACTGACATGTACAACATGATTTAGGTCCATTGTGTATATTTCTATGTTAGTCAACTTGAACCATCCAATAGTCATATGTCGAGACGTCATGGGGTTGTGTATATTTCTATGTTAGTCAACTTGAACCATCCAATGTAGTCATATGCCAAGAGAAGTCGTGGGGTTGTATTCAGGTTCCATTAATCCAACATTGTTTCTCTGTATTCATTGTCATCTGAATTTGCATTGGTGGTTGTACACTTCTGTTAATGATTTTTCCATGACAAACATGGATTATTAATTGATTTCAAAGTTGTCTTACTAATTGATTTCAAAGTTGTCTCAAGAAATAGCCATTGTATTCTTGCTGTTTAAGAGATAATAGCGAGCTATCTATGATCACTGTTTAAGAGATAATAGCGTGCCATCTATGATCAAGTAACACTGTTCATTCACAATGAATGTTGACTGGAAGTCCCTTAGACACACTCGAGTAAGATAACTGCTAGCATTCTCCACGGCATAATATTAAATAAAATTAAACTAGCAAGGGCAAGAACCACTATCAGTTAACTTGATGGCACCAAATATTCAAAAAGCCATACGGGAAAGAAAGTTGTTCAGTCTTACATGTACACAAAAGTATAGGAAAAATTGACAATGTGAGAGGGAGTAAGGGTGAGAGAGAGAGAAAGAGAGAGAACAAAGATATTGGCATATTGCCCAACGAAAGTAAATCAGTTGAAATATTAGCCACTAAGGCAACATAACTACTTTTATACCAAAAAACCTAAGGACAGGGAATACTATGAGCACTTACTAATATTAACATGGAGAATGTAACTAGGTACTCTTGTCAGCCAAACAACTCAATATTCCTAGCATTGTAGCATTTGAAAGAGATGAAAGGTCTAAAACCGCCTTCGTACACGCCTGCCATTGGGATTTGCTGATTCTGCCGCTGCCCCATCTCCAGCTAGATCTAGTGCATATATACTGCTGCCACTTCTTTTCCTATTTGATGACAGACTTGAGTTATCATCACCTGAAGCCAGTGTCTTTAGAAGCTCGGACAACAGTGATGGGCAGCTCTCCTCCAGGTGCTTGAACCCTTCCGACTGCATTATCACTGCAACACAAAGGAATGTCTTAGTTTAAACTGCAGCTGATAATTGCAGAGATCAGGAAGCAATTGCATACATAAACAGAAATATCTATTCTTTTAGGTGTCCACATAGACAATATTTGGGCAGTGCTCTTTCTAAATTACATGCTCTTAAAAGAAAAATGCACAACGATCAACAAATGAATATGGAAAACTTCTAAAATACAGAGTACTCAGATTGGGCAGTAGTCCAAATACAATGCATGTTTCCATTTCGAGCTATAAAACTAGAAAAAGCATAGTGGATTCAATTGAAGACTGATGACACTCATTTGTATGGTCCAGAGTCCATACTCTATTGGAAACCATATTCCTTAATCTGATTTCAAGCATGTGCAGGAGGTTAAGAGCTTGCATATGAAAAATTAAATTCACATGCCTGACCTTGTAAAAACTTAAGTCAAAAAAATCTTCAATCAGATCACCTTCTATCCTTCCCCTATATAACACCAGAAATTGTTTCTAGACAGAAAAATACAGGGGGAGCGGATATCTCAAAGTGAAAAAGAGAGAATGCTCTTATTTCAAGATCAGGAAGCATGGTGCATAACAGAAAAATTATTTTCAAATAAGATCTAAACAATCATGTTAACCAAGAATTTAGAATCTTTGAGCATCCCCAGTGACCTATGTATATGGGGAAGTAGGGGAAATCATCAGGCAAACTTCATCAGACTAAACAATAAAAACAGAAGCAGGTATAACCTGAAATTTGTACTGCTCAATATCTACGAACAACACGCACCTCCCAAGTTCGCCGGAGTTGCAGCAAACTTCAAGCAGATAGCCTTAAGCTGGGGACATTGATGTTGCTCTGCTAGTGCAAGTGTTGTCGCCACTGTCTCAGCATTTAGTTCTTCACATAATTTTGATTCACACAACAATTTTAACCGATCTACATTATAAAGATCAGCTGCAGCCAATAGATGCTGTACCATGTTTGTTGTTGTGCACATCGATGTTGTGCCAGTAATTTCATATACATCAGGAAATTTATCGGTGTAAATAAACAGGAGCATTGCCTGGAATAACAGAATGGCCCATTTAGGTTAAGAGTGTCTGCTCATGACATAAGCGAATTTGCCTAAATAAAAGCTTATAGTCAGATATTCATAGAACTTCACTTCTGAACATGCAGATAAAGTGCCAAGTTATACACGCCCATCTAAAAGTGAAAAAGAGTAGTATATAGCCTATTTGGTTTGACCTCTTGCAATAAAAGTAAGAGATCAAAGGGTTCAATCCCAAGGGGTATAAGTTTAGTTTGGGGTGGAGTGTATGGTAACTTAGAAAAACAAGGGAGTTAACAGTTAAGGATTTATAAAAGTATGACTCAAACAATTGAGCTACAAAAGTTACATATTATGAAGCATTTAAAAAGATTACAAGCAAATGCAAAATGCCACAAATATAAATTATACATATAAGAACACATCTACATCTCTGCCTTTATTCTCAGTTTTAGGATGCCTTGATCATACAATTGAGTGATCTACAGTTAACAGGTTCCCTCTCTAAGTCGAGTTTTTTTTTTTTTTTCCTCTTTCAATGGTTTTTACTGATGTTTAGAGATTTTACAAAGCCTAAATAGTGGTTATGCTGGAATATGAGAACTACATGCATGAAAATATATGCATATTGGAACCATAATCCCTCTTCAAACCCCATCCCATTTATTGCTGTTGTGCAACAATACACTATTTGCAGAAAGACTGCATTCCTTTGATAGCATTCTCTCATTAATCTTAATCCGCACCTGAGCATGACTATATATATGCAGTATCTTTCAAGGTTGTTAAATCACAATGCAAGCAAAAATCTTTATTATCTCCGTACACGATTGGAAATGATGGTTTTCTTTTTTCTCTCAAGAAGCATAGAAATAAAGGTTTTCTTTAGTGCATATATACACATGCATTTTTTTAAATCCTTTTTTTATGTACTGATGAATGCAAGTAAGAAGAAAAAAGAAGCATTACCTTGAAGATTGAGGGTTCAACGTCCTTCACAACTACTTTATCCAAGTTACGATCCCCAACAAGCCCATAAAACTGGGCTCTGAAAACAGGCGAGCGAGCAGCAAGTATCAGCTTATGAGCTTTAAATGTTTCATCGCCAACCTGAAAAACTATGTCACATCCAACTTCAGACTCTAGCAAATCCTTAAGACCCTGACCCATGTCTGATGGCGGCAAAGGTATGGAATACTGTTTTGGTCCCTCAAGGCGATTTCTAACAACTCCAACAGTGCAATTGATGAGAAGGCAATCATCCTTTATATAATCAGAAGTCTCCAAAGATGTTCTTTTAAAGAATCGCTTATAACCCCTGAAATGCATTCAAGAAGCAAAATGAAGAAATCGAAATACAGAGACATAAATTTTGGTAAGCATGCACCCTGAAATTGATGATGAAAAATCCAAACTGGATACAAGCAATAAACTGTCACCGAATCTTAGCAGTTACCAGAACAGTAAAATTTTGGTAATCCATACCCTACTTAAACTGACACACAGAAGCATCTATAAGCTGTCTAGAAAGCAGATTTTTTCCGGCGCCTCTAGTCATGAAAAATTCATCCACAATGACAAATAAAGAAGAATTCAACAAAAATACACAGAAACTAGAAAATTACAATAGGCAATCACATAAAAGTTCAAAACTGCAGTTGCTTTAGCTATTTTTCATCAAAGTCCATCCTACACCAGTACCATAACTCTACACACATATGCACTCCTCATTCTAAGCACAATAACTCAATCCATAAGACGCCCTGAAATCCCATTTCTACCGACAGGAAGCAATCCAAAAAAAAAAAAACAAATAAAAACCCATCATCGGTAGTTGCAAAAACATCCAAACAAATACACCAAATCCAACATTAACCACTACAAATTCAAAATTTATTGACATAAGAATAAAAAAAGTTAATAAAAGAACTACCACATGCTTCCACGATACTTCAAGGTGTACGGGCCACTCTCTAACGCCCGATCAAAATGACTATGAACTTTATGCTTTCCTTTCCCACTTTGGTCAACCAAAGTCAACTCAAACAGCGCCCTCACGTCCGTTCCTTCACTCGCCAACGCAATAAACACCGAAACATACAAAGCCCCATCTTCCGGGTTCTTGCCGTCGGGGTAAAAGTAAATCGCCCAATCGTAACCGCCCACAGTAAAAACGTCGCTCGATAAGCACTTGCCAGGGCCCATTCCCTTCGCCAAGGAGTAACCTTTTACCGTGAACTGGTGGGACCCGTTCACCGTCTCGTTAATTGACTTCGACGTCGAATCTTTCTCCGAATTGCCCATGATTTCATTGAATTTCAAAACGGCAGATTCGGGGTTTTACAAATCTGTGCTCTAATTCTTTGATTACGGAGATGGGGAAACTCGCGATTCAAGGAATTGAATCGAATCCCCCCAAAAAGAAAAATCAATTTTCGTATGTGTAATATCGGACGGTTCTTAGGGCTAAATTTGGAATTGAATTTCTTTAGCGGTGGTGACGATGGCGGTGATTTTAACAGAGAGCTAAGAGTAATGAAGAGAAGAGGGGTTTTGATTGAGTGTGGTGACTGGAGATGGACTCGATATTTATATGTAAAACGGACGGTGTTGGGCAGTTGAGATACTATGCTCCGCAGACGGTATATATATATATATATATATATATATATTTTAAATAGAACTAAATTTTTAGGTTATTATCTTCTACACCCCTGATTTTTTATGTATTGTATTTAAATTACGATAATAAACTAGTACCGTTTATCAAGTAGGTCGTTACACTTAAACTTCTTGTTAATTATAAACTATAAGTATTTGATTTATTTATCTATAATATTACTATATTCATAACTGATGATTCCATAGCATAACATAAAAATTTTGTGATAATTTGTTAGTTAGAATGAGTAGCGTTACTTTATTCTTATTATTGAATATTTTGGCGAGAGTTCTTTTAACATGTAAAATTCAATATACAAAAAAACAAAGTAAAATGTAAAATCATAGATAAAGGGTCGCATTCATCAGACCTTTCTTGAAACGTAATTAAACTTCAGTATTTTGCATACACCAAAGTTTGTAATTAATTAGTAATCGAGATTGACAAGAGACTAATTTGTAATAAAGAAGACATCTTACAAATTTCTTTTTTTTTTTTTAAATTTATGGAATGAACACGTAAATTCCTTTTGTCATTTTCTTTACTTCTAAGCATCATACGTTCCATTAATTTTTTTTTTTTTGAGATGTTCACAATGTATGATCGGTTTCAAAAAAGGAGTAATCGCAGAATAATATATCTCATTTTTTTAATGAAGATTTGTAAATTATAAATTATGATATTTCTTATATTTTTTTATTTTCTTATTTAGGAGGATTATTGTTAAAGACGTAAGTAATTTCTCTTTTAAAACTTAACTTATTCAATGAGAAATACAATTAGTATAAGAAAATAAATATTCTTCCTACAAGAAATAATCACTATATTTATAAAGAGATTGAACTCGTTTATATAACGTGACACAACAATCAATTTTCTTTGAAATACACAGTTTTTAATGTGAGAGAAACGATAAGTCTATTGGGAAATTGAGTATTATTGAAATTTTAAATGTAAGAAAAATACTAAAATGATTATAATAATTTTTCACAATATGAATTTTCTCTCGTCGTCCTTAATAGTTGTGATTTTACTCTAGTATAAGAGTTTTTCATATAAATTCTTGTGTTATGTAATTAGTTTCATTCTTCATCTATTTTTGGTTTATTATTTATTTGATATTTTTGCTTGCAAGATCTTTGATGGGATTAAAATTCCCTAATAAGTGGTATCACCTAAGTTGTTCCACAAACACATTCCAACCAATAAATAAAAGTTACTTGAGTTTAAAAGTATGATAAGTCACTTCACCCAATAGACTAGTCTTTCAAATTAGATACCTATAAGTAAAGTCCCTTAATAGTGAGATCTGAAGAAGATAACTTTGTTAAGCAGTAATCCTGTTGAGAGAATTTCTTCGATAACCATGCTCATCAACTGCTATACAAATTAAGTAATTCTTATAAGAGCTCTTGTATTTAATCAAATTAATTAGTGCGAAACACTAATGGAGTCTCAAAAGAACAAAGATCATGTTGGACATACATGCATGTGTGTGTGTGTGTGTGTGTGTATTAGTATTGATCTGGTCTAGGATCTTAGGCTTTATTAAAGTCCGAAAAAACTATTAAACAACATAGTTTAATAGAGTAATGTCATTTCACAGTAATTTTACTATTACACTGCACGGTTTAATAACTTTTTTGGACTTTAACAAAGTCCATGATCCTGAATTGACAAAATTAATGAACGTGATACGAAATAGAGGATAAAAAGATGAGTTCGCCTTGGAATTGGGTATCTGATGTTCTGTAGACATCATTTAACTTTCTGTAGTCAATGACTAATCTTTTCTTTCCATTGGTTTCTTGACATCCAAATTTTTGTGGTTTAGTATTGCAATACTTAGAGAGAGAAGTTTTCTCAATCTGCTTCTTGTGTTTTTTAAGCTCCTAATTTCTGTAATGATCCTGGATTTATGAAGCTCAAGAAGAATCCTAAAGACAAACACATTATTTCCATGTAGGCTGCTCTATCCTTTAGTTTAACATCATCAATGGTCCAAAATATTTTCATATTTAGAGCTTGAGGAACATGCCATTCGAGTTAAAGAATGCACCATCAGAGTTTTAGCACAGGATGGATGGAGTGTATAGACCAATATCATACTTTTGTCTAGTATACATTAATGATACTCTCATATTCTTCAATCATTTCTGCTACTGACTGAGGCATGTTGAAAACAAATGCTCTTTTGATTATATTGATGGCTTGTGTGGATGACATTTGGCTCAAACAATATGAAGTGTACAGGTCAATATCAGACTTTTGTCTAGTATATATTGATGATGCTCTCATATTCAGCCAAGATGAAGAACTTTAGGCACTTTTTATGGTTTAGGCCACTTGTCCCAATCATTATTCTGTAATTATTGTTCAACTTCATCATATGGGTGTTGTATCATGACTGACTTGTGTGGATGACATTTGGCTCAAACAGTACGGCTACTAGATACATATTTAACCAGTACCAAAAGATTTTCGAATAACATCAATCCATGCTTGAACGTCAATTCTTTAAACTGTTGGAGATGTTCAGCATGTTGTTCTTCATCTTGGCTGAATATAACAACATCAGCTTCATTGTCTTTTATTCCAATGAAATATAAAATCAAGACATTTATAAGAGCAGTGCATAGTTATAGTCTGCTCAAGATGTATTATATTGTCTCATTGCCATACAAAGATGGAAAGATCTGCCTGAGCTCTTTTAAAACTTGTGTTTTTTGATAAATTTATCCTTGAAATTGGGTATCTGATGCCTTGTAAACAGTCATTTAACTTTTTGTAGTCAATGACTAATTTTTTCTTTTCACGGACCTATTCTGAATGTTTATTAATATAAAAGGTTGGGCTGGCCCAATAAGACTTAAAGAGCCTGATGAGATTGAAATTCTTTTATCATAAATTTCTATTATAATAATTAACGAAATATATTCTTGGTAAGGTGTAAAGTAGATTCTTTAGAGATAAGATGTAATAATAGTATTTCGTCTTAATGCTCTGATATTCAGTTAAAATGACGAATAGCATGTTGAACATCTCCAATAGTTTAAAGAATTGACGTTCAAGCATGGATTGGCGTTATTTGAGACAAAGATGAAAATTAATCTTGAAGAAATTAATTTTTTAGGACTTCACATCAAGAATGAACACATCATACTACAGCCACATATTGCAGAAAAAATATCTCAGTTCCCGATTGATTTGGCAAGTAGGAAGCAAATTTAACAATTTTAAGGAATCATCAATTATGCAGTAGATCACATCCATACCAAACCAATTAAACTTTTGCCATTTGGCAAAAGACAATTTTTTTGCTTATGATCAATCCGATGAAGACCTCTTGCTTGGAGCTGATTTTCTCAGTTTACCAATCTGCCAAAATTCTGACTGCATGTCGAATTTTGAAAACATCTTAACAAAGCAAAAAAAAATGTGTCTTTTGCCAAATGGCAAAAGTTCAATTGGTTTCTAAAACTTGAATTTTTTGACAAATCTTTGCTTTCATCCTTTGTACGGCTTCCAGGTTTTCCATATGCTAGTGATAATTATTGGAGTGCAATACTGATAAAGGAATTCGAAGGCAACAGGAATGTCTGTGGCTATAAATCAGGACAATTCAGTGAATCTTACAAGAACAGCATGCTGGACATCTCCAACAGTTTATAGAATTGACGTTTGAGGCCAGTTGTCCTAGATATCATTCTGCAACCATTGCTTAACCTTATCGTTTTTCTCATTGTCATTCAAAAATTGATGGACTATACCTCATCAAACAACCCATTAATAACCCTGATTGGACCCATATGTCTGATTGGGCAAGATCTTCTCGGCATGTGTGAACAAGATTCTGGATGCTTGCCAAGTAGTTGACATTTTTCACAAGGATACAAAGATTTTGTTTCTCTGGGAAAAGAAATTGATACTCTTCATTCTGGCCTTCTTTCAATATATGAGACTTCATAGATCTGTAAAGATTTACTATTTTGTTCATGTTCATTAATCCATTGAGGAGGAAAGGGTAATTTGTTTTGGCTATATGTCTGGGGGATTGATGATCCATTACAATACTTAGGACTCCCTTTAATAGGTACTAAAGAATCTTACTATGGAATTGATGCCTACACACCATACAAGTTCTGGCCTTCTTTCAATATATGGGACTTCATGGATCTGTAAAGATTTATTGTTTTGTTCATATTCAACGATCCATTGATGAGGAAAGGATAATTTGTTTTGGCTATATGTCTGAGGGATCGATGATCAATTACAATACTTAGGACTCCCTTTAATAGATACTAAGGAATCTTACTATGGAATGGATGACTACACGCCAGACAAGTTCTAGCAGAAGTGTATAGGATAGAGCCCCAGCACAACATTTCGATCACAAATGGAGTTAGAGAAAGAAAGAATTGGAATTTTGAGGTTCTCCTAAAAAAGGAATAGCATCTATGCATCTATGTCGTATAAGCTAGTTATTATCATCTTTTCTGTCAATCTGTAAAAATCTTGACTTCACAGTGAGCATTGATGATGTTTGTGTGTATATATATATATACACACATACTTTTATTTAATTTTGAAAAACTTATTAACTGAAGTATTTGATAAGTACCCATTTTTACTTGGTATTATAATTTATCAATTTAATTTTTACCCACCAACATGTTTTATCAAACTTGTTTTTGAATTATATAAAAGCCTCAATTAAGAATTAGGGAGAGTGAGTATCCATTTATTTACACGCCAATATGTCTATTTCTAATAACGAGAATGTATATTATTTATAGGATATAGGTAGACTGTAGAGATACCTTGGATTGGATAGTATTTAAGGTCGGATCTACATAATACAAGACCTTCAATAGAAACAGGGTGTTCAGTTTCGGATTTGGATTTATCAACATTTGGGTGAGGTCTAGAAGTGCGATCCTCAGGATTTGATTTGGAACCATGGTCATTATCAGTAGGTTTTGTTTTTCGTTTTGGGATTGTATACATGACTTTCAGGATTTGATTTTTCCAATTTCAGGATTGGAATTGTAAATGCAAACACTTGCAGAGGCAAGGAATTACATTAGCAATGACGAGAATCAAAGAAGCAATATCGAGAAGGAAACGGGTGGTGGTATATAACCATTAATTACAAGAGAAGCAGATAATTAAAGAGAGTTATAATTTGTAATATCAAATATAATATGCATGCAAAAGGTGCCACCATATGGATGATCCTCAATGTATAAATTGTTGAAAAAATATGCTCTTTAAAGCATATTTATATTTATTGTAATAAATAATATTTTTGATTAATGAAATAAAATGAGGTATTTTATTCATGTATCTTTATTGAGTTAATATTTTGAGTAAAGACCATTTAATCATATTATATATATTTCTACGATCATCATGTGGATTCGCAGAAGACATAAATACAAGTTATCTTATGATTAAATAAATTATGTTCGTAGTTGATAAATAAAGTTAGGCACTTTATTTAGGTATAGACTGTAATGAATTCATTGAGTGATTTATCTTAATCATTTATGAATTTATTGATGTAGTATGACTACATTGAACTGGATCACATATGATATTTAATTAACCTAGTAATAACTATCAGACTTATTAAATCTCATAAGCATTGATTTACTGTAATCTTAATCTTGAGTTAGCTATAATTTCTTGATTGTAATTGTTATTTCAGTTAAGTTATCAATGGGCACGATATACATTTGTAGTCAAGATTACCCGGTATCTTAGTGGGAGAATTACAAGTATTGAAATTATAGATTAACAATACATAATTTGTACGACACATCTCTTAATGAGTTTTCAGTACTTGATCATAGAATTCTCTGGCCAAAGTGTGTCAACATAAATACATATGTTGAAATGATCATTAGAGAAAACCAATAAGCATCAAGGAATAAGATGTAATTAAATTGATTGGACAGTTGAGATATCAATTTAAATTAACGATGTGGTACAAAAGATTGTGCAGTAAAGAAATCAATATGGCTTGGGCGAATTATATTCTAGCATACAATTATGGAGGTCAGTTCCAATCTTATAGTGGAGTAGAATTGGAGTTAAATAATTATATTTGTTTAATTACAAATTTAATTATTGTAGCCACTATTGTATGTTCCCAAATGATCCCCAGGTTAGCTCATTTAATTGACAACACCATCACTGGACTCAAAAGCAAAAAAATTGGTATATTAGATGAAAATCATAATTATAATATTTGTTAAGACCTAGTATGTTATATTTAAGTGTAAAAAGGGGCTTGTAATATTTGACAAGACGGTCTCCTAGTTAGTTACACATTCTATTCACTTTTACGTAAGTGGAGAGATAGTATTTAATTTAAATATTTAAATTAAAAGATGAATTCTGTTTTGAATAGGAATCATAATCCTAACATAGTAGGGTTTTTCATAAGATATTATAAAAGGGGAATTATTCTTTTAAGATTAAAAAAAAAAAAGAGAGAAGAGAATTATAAAACTTTTTAGAAAAATACAGAAGACATCTAAGAGAAGCCAGTTACAATTGGAGAGTGGTGAAACAGACACCCACACGTTCAGTATTGATCAATCTTTAGTCATAGCCTGGAAGATCGTTTGGAGACGGATCTACAACTTTCAATTATTTATCTTCTCAAAAATAAATATATGAATTTCTAGATTACTTAATTCTTATATATTGTATCAAATCGGTTCTAAAAAGATTTTAATTGAAAAATTAAAAAATCTAATTTTTTTCCCTTCGTAAATAACTCGGCAGCGCGTAATATTGATTTCAACAAAAACTCTAATTTCAGGTGGGTGTAAAATGCATGAACTTGAATCATTTCATAGTTTTGTGCGCCGACGTGACATCCAAAAATTTTAGAATTTGTTGTAGCTCATCAATAATTACAGACGAAGCAGATCATTCAGCTCTAATACCCATTTGCTCATCGATAACACTAGGTTGATTCATTAAGACTTCATTTATGACCATTTTCCATTACAAAATAATAATCGGTGAATTCCCTTTAGTCCCGATGGCTAGACATTAATTTTCAACTGATTTTGTATTCTGAAAAAATGAGCTGATCCATCCTGTCATTACTTCTATTTGGGTTCAATGTTACTGTTTTATGGCGAAAAAATATTTTTATTTTTGTTATAAGGGATGGTGATATTCGGGGGATGGGATGATTGCCCATCAAATCCCATATACTATGTGTGTGTGTGTATATATATATCACGTTTCATTACATAAAAGGATCCTTCTCTTAATGCAAATCCCAAAGGCTGTGTGCAACATTCTGCCGGCTAATTGAAAAATAAAATAAGCACTTAACAAGAAAAGCTTCTACTCCCCTTCAGAATAAATTGAAAATAAAAAACCAGAAAATGAAAAAAAAAAAAAGTATGCTTAACAAAGAATAAAATTAATTTAGTAGCCATGGGGGGTTGATTCAGTCTCTGAAGAGAAGAAGAAGGGCTTCAACGAGTAAAGCTTCATCTTCTTGTCGTGGAGGATGCGGTAAGAAGAAAGGAGAGCACCAGAGACTCCTTTGTTAAAATCTGAAGTAATTTTACAGGTTTCTGATAGAGACTTTTCCAGGAAAGCCTTGCGCTCTTTAATCCTCAAGCTGTTTGTGTCTGTGAGCTTTGAAGGAGATAATAAGCTAGCAAGGAAGTAACCTTTGGCATCAGTTGTTCCTCTGATATTGAATAAATATTTTATCTCGTACCCATTCTCATCAATTGCTAGACATGTTATTCTTGCCACAGCTCCTATATTCAAAGACAAATTTGAACCAAGTAAATAATTCTGAAGTATTGGAAAAAATATATGTCAAAGCTGCGAGCTAGGCAGTTAATCAATCGACAGAAAATGTGGATTAAAAGCCAAGAGTACCTCAAATTCTAATGTACCTCTTTACTTCTACAACTTGGCAACCGTGAGTACATGGTGTTCATTAAGAATTTAATTTCCAATGTAGAAAGCAGAATAGTATAGGCTTGGAGTTGGAGAGAATAAAAAAATTGGACATACCTTAAATTGGATAGATTTTAGAGCCTGATTTACAAAGAACAAGTCCTTGAATGCCAATGGGAAAGGACTTTTCGATTTCTTCTAATTTGGGCCATGGCCATTGTCCTCATCCTCAGGTTTGGACTTGTCGGAATCTTGTTTGGAGCCGTAACCATAATTCTCTGGCTTTGGTTCATCTTCGTCTACATTTAACTGAACAGGGCTGTAAGTTTTATACTCAGGCTTCGGCTTGTTATTATCTGGGTTGGAGTAGTAAGCATTGTCATTGGCAGAGGCAATGATTAGCAATGGCAAGAGAAGCAAAGAGGTTATGAAGAAGAAACGGGCAAGAGCCATGTGTTACGGGCCGCATGATTCCAGCCCGCAATGGCCCAAGAGAATGAGCCAAGATGTGCTAGCTTGGCCCGATTCTAGAACATTCTAGCAAACTCTAGCACTTTTGTACATAGCCTAGATTTGTGACACTTATGCGGTCTAGGTTTGAACACATGTACATAGAACTCTCTAGAACTAGCCAAGCTTTGCTATAAATAGAGATGAGCTCTAAGCATTGTAATCGATCCAAGCAAAGCATCAAACACTTGTAAGCTCTCTTGTAAGTTTCTCTTGAGTAATACAATTTCCGCATTTGGCTACATTGCTCGCTAGCTTCTCCTTCTCTTTAGCATTTCGGGAACCTCTTGGCTTAGCTATCGAGAAGCGCAAAGGCTTACTTAGCAACATCCAGACAAGGTTGTCTAAGTGCATGCGCAGGTTTCTTCGCGAAAACACCCATCCGTGACAAGTGGTATCGAGCTACGGTTTGCACACACGCATTCTAGCAATGGCCAACCTTCCAACCTCAAGCTTGACGCAGAAGGTGCTCATGGTGTGGAGATCATCCGGAACCAAGCCGGGGCCGCGATGACACTCGCGGGCAGGCCAAGACTCGAGGCAAGTCGAAGGCCGCATCTGTCGATGCTTTGGAGCCACGATTGGCTACGTTGGAAACAACAATGTCCGTCAGTCGAGGACACCCTCGAAACATTGGAGGAAAGGGTTGGCGGCCTCGAGGCGAATATCGCCGACTTCACGGTGCAGCGAAGGCCCTCATGCAAGAGCAAGCCAACACCTCGGGGAATTCCAAGTATTCCACGAGGAGTTGATGAAACTCCGCGACTTCGTGCAAGGCGAGGCTGCGCTGTCCGCATGGAAGTAGAGGAAGTCCGCGAAGATTGGGCATGCCACAGCGCACACTCTCCGCTAGCCAAGCTTCTACAAGCATGAGTGATGCGCGGCGCATTGGCGATGCCAAAGCCGGACACCTACGATGGCACACGGAATGCAACCATCGTGGATAACTTTCTCTTGGGTTAGACCAATATTTCGATGCCATGGGTGTGAGAGATGAGGCATCAAAGGTGGGCACTTGCACCGCGTTCCTTGAGGCGTTGCACAACTATGGTGGCGTCGCAAGCATGGCGAAATGGGCAAAGGCATCTGCGCCATCAACACATGGGCGGACTTCAAGCAAGAACTCCGAAGCGGTTTGCCCCGAGCAATGCCGAAAGAGGCGAGAACACGCCTACGTCGCCTCAAGCAAGCGGGTGGCGTCCACGACTACGTCAGCGAGTTCACTACCCTCGTGCTCGAGATCAGCGACATGTCCAGAAAGGATTCGCTCTTCTATTTGAAGATGGCCTCAAGGATTGGGCCAAAGCAGAGCTCGACCGGCGTGGCGTCCAAACACTTGACGACGCTTGTGCCACCGCGAGTCGCTGCACGAGTACTCCACCCAATCCAAGGAGAAAGCCTAGCCAAGGCAAAAGTGGGGAGAGAGTCGCGAGGACAAGGGCCGAATCACAAGGATTGGGGGCGAGAAAAAGCCTCCGGCGGCAGAGTGGGCAAGAAAAATCGGAAGGCAAGAAGGAAGCACCAAGCCTCGCGACCCATGCTTCATATACAGCAGGCCTCATTGGGTTCGCGACTGTCCGGAGAAGAAGTCGCTCAATGCCCTCGCTGCCCAGCTCGAGGCACTCCCACATCATCATCGGATGAACCCCAGACCCAGCATGGGTTCGATCCAAGACTTGGCGCACTTGACGACCCTCAATCGGCACTCGAAAGGGCTGATGTACGTAGCAGCGAAGATAAGCGGCCACACCGTTCGGCGTTCTGCTGGATACTGGGAGCCACGCACAACTTCGTATCCGAGGATGAGGCCAAGCGCCTGGGCCTTAGAACTACGAGGCAAGGAGGTACAATGAAGGCGGTGAACTCACCCGCCAAGCCCATCGCGGGCACCGCACATGGAGTGAATGTTGCACTTGGCACATGGGCGGAAAGCTCAACTTTTCAATCGTGCCCATGGATGACTTCAAGATGGTCCTTGGCATGGGTTCTTCGACCAAGTCCATGCCTTCCCTCTTCCGACCACGAACTCCCTAAGCATCCTCGGCGGGAGCAAGGCATGCATGGTTATTACGGAGCGAGGAAAGTCGAGGAGAGACACTCTCCGCCATGCAGTTCAAGAAGGGTTTCAAGAAGGACCCAAGCTTCTTGGTCTCCATCCAGGGAGCTTAACGAGGGGAAAATTCAGCAAGTGCTCCAGCCCAAGTCCCTCCATCCATACAATCCGGTCCTCGAGGAGTTCAAGGACGTGATGCCTCCATGACTTCGAAGAAGCTTCCACCTGAGCGAGAGGTGGATCATCGAATAGAGTTGGAGCAAAGTTCAAAGCCTCCGACTTTGGCGCCTACCGCGTGGCGCCACCCGAGCTCGAAGAGTTGCGAAGACAGCTCGCGGTTTATTGGATGCACGGCTATGTGCGCCCATCAAAGCCCCATTCGGTGCACCGGTCTTGTTCCAAAAGAAGAAGGATGGATCCTGCGGATGTGCATCGACTATCGGGCGCTCAACAAGATCACTATCAAGAACAAGTACCCAATACCCTTGATAGCGGATCTATTCGACCGACTTAGCGGTGCAAGGTACTTCACCAAACTTGACTTGCGCTCCGGGTACTACCAAGTACGCATCGCAGAAGGAGATGAACAAAAGACAGCGTGCGTCACAGAGTACGGATCATTTGAGTTTCTTGTTATGCCTTTCGGACTAACGAATGCACAGCAACGTTCGCACTCTCATGAACAAAGTGCTGCAACCATTCCTCGACCAGCTTTGTGGTGCGTGTACTGGATGACATTGTGGTGTACAGCACCACGCTCGAGGAACATGTCAAACATTTGCAGCAAGTCTTCCAAGTACTTCGGAGAATGAACTCTACATCAAAATGGAGAAATGTTCGTTTGCTCAAGAAGAAGTAGAGTTCCTCGGGCACAAAATCTCAGTCAGGCAAGATAATGATGGAGAACTCAAAGATCAAGGCCATCCTCGATTGGAAGCCTCCCACAAAGGTACCGAGCTTCGATCATTCCTTGGCTTGGTGAACTACTATCGCCGCTTCATTCAAGGCTACTCAATAAGCGGCACCCTTGACCGATATGCTCGAGAAGAATCGGACATGGCATTGGTCCGAAGATTGCCAACATGCATTCGAAGGCTTGAAGCAAGCAATTTCGGAGAGCCGGTCCTAGTTCTTCCGGATCACACAAAGACCTTCGAAGTGCAAGCGGATGCCTCCGACTTCGCCATTGGCGGAGTCCTTATGCAAGATAGCCACCCATTGCGTTCGAGAGCCGAAAGCTTAATGACACGAACAGCCGCTACGGTTCAAGAAAGGAGATGACAACCATCATCCATTGCCTACGAGTGTGGCGACACTACTTGCTTAGCTCACACTTCACAATCATGACGGACAACGTAGCCACAAGCTACTTTGAGGCCAGAAGAAGTTGAGCCCCAAGCAAGCACGGTGGCGAGATTTTCTTGCGGAGTTTGACTACGAGGCTCGAGTACAAGCCGAGGCAAGGCCAGCGTCGTTGCGGACGCACTAAGCCGCAAGGCGGAATTAGCCACACTTAGCGCGAGCCAACCAAACTCGGACCTTGTCTCACGCATCAAGGAAGGCCTCCAACAAGACCCATTGGCGAAGGACTTGCTTGGAGAAGGTGCTTCAAGGAAAGACAAGGCGGTTTTGGCAAAAGAGGGCATCCTCCTCACCAAGGGAGATCGGCTATTTGTGCCAAGGTGGGGGAATCTACGCAAAGAATTCATCAAGGAGTGCCACGACTCCAAGTGGGCTGGTCACCCGAGGAATTGAGCGCACCACCGCACTAGTCCAAGCCTCGTATTTTTGGCCAAGTATGCGGGACGACATCGAGGCATATGTGCGGACTTGTCTTGTGTGCCAACAAGACAAGATTGATCACCAATTACCGGCAGGATTGTTGCAGCCCCTGCCCTTATCATCAAGGCCGTGGGAGAGCGTCTCGATGGATTTCATAGCGGCCTTACCAAAATCCGAAGGTTCGTGGCAGCATCATGGTCGTGGTGAGACCGCTATAGCAAGTATGCTACTTTCATTGCCGCATCCGCATGATTGTAAAGTTGACGAAGCAGCCGTCTCTTCATCAAACATATAGTGAAGCATTGGGGTGTTCCAAGAAGCATCGTGAGCGATCGAGACCCACGCTTCACCGGAAAATTTTGGACGGAGCTCTTCAAGATGTTGGGGACCGACCTCAAGTTCTCAACAAGTTTTCATCCGCAGACGGATGGACAAACCGAGCGCATCAATGGCCTCCTCGAGATGTACTTGAGGCATTATGTGAGTGCTCATCAGCGAGATTGGGCGAAGTTGCTAGATGTTGCCCAATTTTCTTATAATCTCCAGCGGAGCGAGGCTACCGGCAAGAGTCCTTTCGAGATCATCATGGGATTCCAGCCCATGACCCCCAACGCCATAGCCTCGACATATGGAGGGAAAAGCCCATGACACACAAGCTCGCCCGTGAATGGCATGAAAGCGGACATCACGCGAGCATACCTCGACAAAGCCGCGAGGAAAATGAAGAAGTGGGCTGACACACGGAGACGGCACGTCGAGTACATGGAAGGTGATCGAGTTATGATCAAGCTCCTACCCCAACAGTTCAAGACACTTCGCAAAGTCCACAAGGGGTTAGTGAGGCGCCTACGAAGGACCCTTCCGCATCATCCGGCGTGTGAGCAGCGTCTCGTATCAACTAGAGCTTCCACCAAGACTCAAGATTCATCCGGTCTTCCATGTGAGTCTTCTCAAGCCATACCACGAAGACATGGAAGAACCAAGTCGCGGAGAATCAAGGCGTGCCCCAACAGCCGTTGTCACCGCGTTCGACAAAGATGTGGACTACATCCTTGCTGATCGCATCATTCGAAGAAGGGGCGTGCCACCATACTACGAGTACTTGGTGAAGTGGAAGAACCTCCCGAGGCGAAGCCACTTGGGAGCGTGAAGATGAGTTGTGGCGGTTCGCGGAGCATGTCCAACGATACAAGCACGAGAACGCGGCGAGGGCGCCGCGAGCTTAAGTGGGGAGGATGTTACGGGCGCATGATTCCAGCCCGCAATGGCCCAAGAGAATGAGCCAAGATGTGCTAGCTTGGCCGATTCTAGAACATTCTAGCAAACTCTAGCACTTTTGTACATAGCCTAGATTTGTGACACTTGTACGGTCTAGGTTTAGACACATGTACATAGAACTCTCTAGAACTAGCCAAGCTTTGCTATAAATAGAGATGAGCTCTAAGCATTGTAATGATCCAAGCAAAGCATCAAACACTTGTAAGCTCTCTTGTAAGTTTCTCTTGAGTAATACAATTTCCGCATTTGGCTACATTACTCGCTAGCTTCTCCTTCTCTTTAGCATTTCGGGAACCTCTTGGCTTAGCTATCGAGAAGCGCAAAGGCTTACTTAGCAACATCCCGACAAGGTTGTCTAAGTGCCGCACGGGTTTGCTGCGCAAAACACCCATCCCGTGACACATGGCTATGTTTAATATGTATGAAGAAATTAATTAAGATTGGTGACATGCAAATGAGCTACCACCCACAGCCTTTTTATAGCCAACCATGGGCCACTTCATCTTATTAATTATGAATAGAATTAAAATACACAATAATTGCTGTGACTCCTCTGCACGATTTATTTCCAGCAGAATCTCTAATCTCGTTGGCAGTAAAATGAACTTGAATTTATGTGCAATGCGTGATCGCAGTACAACTATATATACTCTGTTGCTGCGCATAAATTGCAAAGTAGTTCATTCAACTCTATTTTTCGAGGGGTATCATTCTCCAAATCCCTTTACTCGCCTACTGTCACTACTTCTACTCATCTGCTGTCGCTGCTACTCCTCCTCTGCCGTCAACCTTCAGCACATCCGCCACATCCCGCCCTTTCCTCTGCCAGTCGTTTTAGCACAAAAGCAGTCTTCTATTTCATGAAGCTGTGAGAGACGTGTGGTGAGTATTGGCCTAAAATGTTATATAATCTTTAATTTTGATGATAATAAATATCATGCACAAAGGTTAATTTTTCCATTTCATATCTTATTATCATACACATATTCAAAAGGCAAATCGAATGCAAGTAGAATCAAGCAAGATCATGAATAAAGGTATACCCGAAGAAAAATCATTAAATAAGTACTAATTTGTGTAATAAATTTCATAATTATTGAAAAGTTAGTATAATTTTATGTATACGTGTCTTAGCAATTCAAAAGTTCAAGATGCTCTTTTTAAAATTATGAACAAATCATCATTTCAGTTTTTAAAGTAAATGATTTGATCAAAATAAGTATTTTTAAGTTTTAAGGACTAAATTATAAATATTTGAATCTTTTATAGTTCATAAATTTATTTTTAAAATTCTGAAAAATGATCTATTTAAAGAGTTTTTAACAATGTTGGGCCACAATATAATTTCAAGAAGTATTTTGGGGCTATAACTAAATTTTTAAAAAATTATTTTTCAATTTTCAAAGTATTTTAGGGCTATAACTCAAATTATCATTTGTATATTTACTCTAATAGAGAGTTTTTATTATTATACTTAAATCCTTTATCAAGATTGTAAAATTGTAAGTGTCGAAAACACTTGGAAAATGTGTGTGTGAATACAACATTATTGTAAAGACTTATTGACACCTTAGAAGTCAATTGTAAGAAGTTAAAGTCTTGGAAGGCTTGATAATGAAATTCTCAAGCATGGTTATTTTGAAGGCGTGAATGTAAGCAGAGCTTGCCAAACTACGTAAAAACTCTCGAGTTTACTTTCTTTTTACCTTAATTTTTTTTTACTTATAGTGTGCTTGAATTTACATAAATTAAATTATTTCGCTTAATTCGTTTAAATTGATTTGTGCTGAGAATTTGTATAATTTTAAAATACCCTATTCACCTCCTTAGGTTGTAGCTTAGAATTTTAATGAGACGTCATCGTTTTTGGTCAAACCAATACGCACAAGGCTCACCGCTATAAACACCACTCTCACAGCTCTTAAAGCTTTCATATCAGCCCATCACCGTAACTCTTTTGACTGTCGTCGCCAGATTTCAGTAGGAGTTAGCAACCAGCAACATTGTTTATTATAATAATCTATTTTGTTGAAACTTGTGCCGACATTCCCAACCAAAGGGAGCATCTTCCCCTCTGGCCGATACCACTTTAATTTTTTCATTTTTACTTTATTTTTATGTTTCTTTATCTTTGTATTTCTAGTTTATTCTCTGTTACTGTATAATGGTTTTTGGTGAGCTAGTTGTTATTTTGCTATTCCGAGAGGTGATTTTGGTAACTATTGATGGTGCTACCCCAATGGTTGGATCAAGGAGGGTATGCTTGTGTTGGAGTCATTGGGTGGCTCTAATGGTTTGTGTGTCAAGGCAAGGTTTCCGATAGCCTGAGGTGGGGGCTCGTCGTGGGTTTATCAGTAAATCGCTTGGAGTAATTTATTGTGGTTTTTACTTTTAGTATATTATTGTCTTAATAATGTCTGTGAATTTTAATTCAGATTCAGCGGTAGTAATATGTTAAATTGTATTGTTTTGAGGTTTAGCGGGCACTATAATGTCTGCTTTTTCTGATTGAATGTAGTTTTACCTTATAAATTTGAGCTGGGTATCGGAGCTTGTAAAAAATTCTCCAATGCCTCATGAGACCTAATGCGTGAAACTACTCTCCAATTCGATTATAAAGGAAAAATTTGTAGTGAACAAAATTTAAGACTTAGGTTTATCTTAAAAGACTTGAAGATTGGGTTTATCCTAAGTATTATATTTTAGCTTATTCTGGCATTATATTTCTGTTCTTGTGACGATGTATTATTGGTTGTTTTAGCCTATCATGAAAGGTTTACTTTCCTATTAAAAAGAAAACTCTATTTTTCAAGAAAGTATATAATATATCAAAGATAATATAATCAATTAATGCATGTATGATATGTATAACTAAATTTAATATAACCACTACTTGTATGACATTTTTTAAAAATAAATACACACATATCATAACATCATTTACTTATTGTATGACTAATATGGTAGCTCCAATATATTCTAGAATTTATAACCTTTTATAAATTTCTCATCAATAAATTTGGCCGTTTCATGAACTTTGATTGAGACTTAAATTTATAACAGCTTTTATAGAAAAAAAAAGTTTTTTTTTTTAAATTATACGTGCGCGTTGATTTATAATGATTAACATACTATTCTAAATATGAACTAAAACATTACGGCATATTATTTATTGTACTAAAAATATAAATGACATAACATACAATTTACTCATTGGAGTAAAACCAATATAACATGTTATATATATTTTAACTATAAATGACATACCATACAATTTTCACTCCAAAGTAAAATGTTTACCACATTTCATCTCGCAAAAAATATATTCGAGAAGGCATACATTTGTACTACGGATTAAAAGTTTTACGGTATGTCATCTATGTTCTAAAACTTTAAAAGACATATCATACAAGTTCTTTGAACTTGTACTTCATGTCATGCACTTGATGAAGTTATAAATGATATATAGTACATTATTGGTCAAAAAAATTATTTTCTCTTTTTCTCTCTTCCAACTTAAAAACCACTCAAAGGAGTAGGCTTGCTTGTCACAAACCAAGTTTCAAAGGAGTAGATTTTTTTTTTAAAAAAAAAAATTAAACTAAAAGAGGAGGTATGTTATGTTGTAAATCATCTTTGATATTAATATTAATTTTTTCCAAAAGCATATTGATATATATTTTCTTGATATGAACTCTCTTAGCATTTTAAACATCTCGTGTCATGTGTTTTTGTACTTCATGTCATGTATTGATCAGCAATTATACATTCGAGTGTATGGTTGGACTAATGAATTAATTTCTCCTGTATTTGATTGGAAGCAATCATGTGCCCAATTTTATCTCCATATATCATTTCATTTTATTTTTAAAATAATCGAATAATTATGCTGCACATACCAATAATAATTCTCAAAATCTAGTTACTAAAAAGAAATTTAGAAGTAAACATTTGATTATACATTTACAAATAAATTAATTGGGTAATTCGCATTTGGTACCTACACAAGAAATGTACAATTATTTTTTTCCTTTAGGCTTTCCACCATGGGCTTTTTTTCAAAATACTGTCTTCTTGTATTGATTAATACAAATGGATAAATATTTGTTTAGTCCATATATTTTTAATTAAGTATTTACTTAGTTCTTATATTTTAAAAAATATCTCAAAACGCTCCTACTGTTAAATATTTGACACTTTTGCCTTTATTTTTTCTTTGTTGTTATAATAATAATACTCATACTACAATCTTGAGAGCATTAATTAATTTATCCATAAAAGAATGTAATTATAAAATTAACAAATAATTATTAATCTAAAAGAACTAATATTTTTCTAATAATTTTCTATAAATAAATTAATACCAATCAACTTAAAACTATGTTTGATACCTTGATATCTTGCTAAAAATTTTTATAAAAAAATTTAAATTACCAAATTAACCCTAAAAATAAAATAATGAAAAAATACTTTAATTTTTATTTTACTTTTAGTGTTAAGCAATAGTAAAAATTTAAATTTAATTTTAATTTTAAAATTAGCGTTAATTTGATAAATTAATATTTTTTTTTCTTTTCATTAATGTCACCAAGAAATTTTGTTGCAATTTACAAAGATATTATTGTAAAATAAAAGAAATATAAAGGCAAGAGTATCACATATTTAATAGTAGGAGTGTATGGAGATATTTTTTAAAATATAAGAATTTAACTCAAAACATAGTGACTAAACGAGCATTTACCTAAAATAGCTCTTATAGTTAAACTAACTCAATTACAAATATGATATTCCTGAAGGGATTTGCATAAATAAATAATTGGTTACAATATGTCTATTACATGTAATTATATCATTTTCATAAATCTCATCTCAATTCTGATATAATTGGACGGAATTGCAGCCAAGATATGCACCTGAAAATCTTATCAATTGAATTTTAACAATGGTATAAGATGGATAATTTGGAATAACAAATTAAGGTAATGTGAGCTAACTTAATATTTCTTGATCTTACCTAATTCAATTTGTTCCCATATTTATTTAAGTATAATACCAATCACGGATAAATTTTCTCAGCTCAATGACTAGATTTCAAGTAGGAGAAAATTCTGCTTTTCGATAAGAGTTAATATGTACTGAAGGACAAACAATTTCAACTGAATGCCCCAACAACATATCAATTATAACATAAAATGAACAAGATGACAACCAGAGTCATGAATTGCACAACAGCACAAGCATATGATGCAACTCCGTTTTTGTGAAACAAATAAAAATAAAAGATAAAAACCAAAAAAAATAAAACGTAGGTTGTTTAATATGCTCAACAAAGAACAGAATTAATTTAATTAGTAGCCAACGGGGGTTGATGAAGTGAAGAAGAAAGGCCTTGCTGAGTAAAGCTTCATCTTCTTCTCATGCAGGATTTGGAAAGAAGTAAGGACAGCCCCAGAAATTCCTTTGTTTACATCTGAAGGAACTTTACAGTTTTCCAATGGAGACTTTTCCAAGAAAGCCTTGCACTCTTTAATCTTCAAGTTGTCTCGGAGATGTAATGGAGACCTTATTGTAGCTAGGAAGTAACCTTTGGCATCAGTTGTGCCTCTGCAGTTGAAGAAAGATTTTGTTCCGTACCCATTTTCATCAACTGCTTCACACGTTACTCTTGCTACAGCCCCTGTGCATGTGATCAAATAAATATGTGCAAAAGGCAAAATTAACAAGTCAGATATAATAGATTCAAGATGCTCTTAAACTTAACTTTCATGGGAAGAAAATTAAAATAAATGGAACCACGCATACCTTGAATTGGAAAGTAATTGGACCCGGATTTACATAGAATAAGTCCTTGGATACCAATAGGCAGTAACTTTTCAATATCTCCTGAAATGGTTTTGCTAAAGTCATCATTTTCGGGCTTTGATTTTTCAGCATCTGGTTTCGAGCCATAGCCATTATCTACTGACTTGGATTGGTCTTCGGACTTCTTCGATTCGTCGACGTTTGGCGTAGGGTTGTATTCATTATCGTCGGACTTTGACTTGTCAGTGTCTGGTTTGGAGGAATAGCCATAATTCTCTGACTTGGGTTTATCTTCCACCTGTGGCTTAGAGTTGTATTGGTTGTCCTTTTTGGCGTCTGGCTTGGAGCCATGGCCATAATCCTCTAGTTTGGATTTATCTTCATACTTGGATTTCTCAAAGTCTAGCTCAGAAACGTATTTATTCTGCTCAGGCTTTGACTTTTCTGTGTCCTTTTTGGAGACGTAGTAATAATTCTCCGACTTGGGTTTCTCTTCTGGCTTGTCCTCGGACTTTGATTTGTCAGTGTGTGGATTGGAGCCGTAACCGTAATTCTCTGACTTGGGTTTATCTTCTGGCTTCGATTTGTCAGTTTCTGGCTTAGGGCTAGGGCTATATCCATTCTTCTCAGGCTTTGACTTGTTAACGACTGGTTTGGAGCCATAGTCATAATTCTCCGACTTAGGTTTCTCTTCTGGCTTCGATTTGTCAGCATCTGGCTTAGGGTCGTATTCATGATTATCCTCGGGCTTTGACTTGTCAGTGTCTGGTTTGGCGCCGTAATTGTAATTCTCCGACTTGGGTTTCTCTTCTGGCTTCGATTTGTCGGCATCCGGCCTAGGTCTATACTCATTATCCTTAGACTCTGACCCGCCATTGTCTGGTTTATAGCCATAGCCATTGTCCTCTTGCTTGGATTTCTCTTCAGACTCGGACTCGTCAAGGCCTCGCTGGGGGCTGTATTCTTCGACTTCGTCATAGCCTTCTTCCTCATCTTCCTCCGGTGTGGATCCATAACCATAATTCTCGGGCTTGGACTCATCTTTGGACTTCGATTTGTCAACATATGGCTTAGTGTTGTACTCACTATTTTCGGGCTTTGACTTGTAACCCTCGGGTGTTAATCCAGAACCATGGTCTCCTTTCTTGGATTCATCTTCCGATTTTGATTTGCCAGCATTTACCTGGAGGCTATGAGTATGATACTCAGACTCTGGCTTATTAACATTCTGCTTGGAGCTATAACTGTAATCATAATTAGCAGAAGCTAGGATTAGAAATGACAAGAGAATAAGCAAAGAGGTTGTGAAGGAGAATCGGCTAAGAGTCATGACTGAGTAAATAACGTAAAAAGAAAGGTGGAAGGATCTATGCTAAGTGAATACCTTGACGAGCTACCGCCATGGCCTTTTATACGCATTAAAGGTTTATTTATTTTATTTCTCTGTGAGCCTGAGGCATAACGTGCGAGGATGAAAGTACCTAGGTGGACTGCACGATTTCAATCTCTGGCCGGCGGTGGCACTAAGATGAACGTTGAATGCTTGCCATGAAGCTGGCTTCCCATCATCCTTAACGTGATACCGAACACTCTGGGTTTCCGTAGTATATGCAACTCACGATCATAATACCATCATCGAGACCCACGATTTGTTCTAATATACAAGTAGACCTTCAATATTTAAAAATGTCCTTTCATGCCTTCCATTCGCAAAATCAAACTCATTATGGATCTCATGGAGTATAGTGTGCGGTGGGCGTATTTGAAGTCATTTAATTTTTTTTTAATATCTATTTTTTTAATTAAGATAATTATTAAAGTATAATTTGTATTTAATTCACTAATTCTCATAAATCACAAAATTACATTTGATTAACTACTTTCTCTCTTTAGTGTAACAATGGTCAAAACCTACATTAATTTCTCTTTTTTATTTTTTTTACTAAATTAAATTTATCTTTTCTCTTACTTTCAGAGTTTCAGTATATATAACATTATCAGTTCTTACGTATTATTATCAATTATAGTTTGTGTTAATAAGATTTGATAAAAAAAGATTCTAATAGATTCAAAATATTAAAGAAACTTTTATTTTTTATTATTTTTACATGATAAGTATTGATCATTTCATTTTGTTTATATTACAATAGAGCTGAATTTGTTATTTTTTTAACAATTTTATTGTTTAAATGCAATATTTACTTATTGTATAAATATTGATAATGGAAGGCAATGAAAAGAGAGTGAACAAACGACCAATTTAGAATTACGGTGACAAATTAAATAAGTTATTTTTATTGTGCGAATAAAATAAGTTATTGATTAAAAAAGTGCCTTAGTATTTAGTAAACTATATTATTGCAATTGTTATAAGTTTAAAAAACAGAATACATATATTTAGTAAATTTTATTACAAAAGTATTATTTAATTATATAATAACCAAAATATAAATGAGTTTAAATTATTTTTTAAATTAAATAAAATATAATAAACTTCATAATCTGATACATATAATATAATAAAACTTAATAATATGTTACATAAAATATAATAAAAATTCATATTAATACATAGTCCAATAAAATAAAAGTAATATACATTAGCTTCACATTAAACGTATTAAAATAATATTCCTCAAATTTTTCATTTTTTGTGATCCGAAATATTAGTATTGTGATAACCTTCTTAAATGTCCTTGTTTCTTTTTATTCATTCATCAGAGATCGAATTAGAATCATTTTCAATGTTGTTAAAATAAAAATTAGGTTGTTATGTCTCCTTATATAATTGTGTAATGTTGCAATGACATAATTATTATTAAGATAATTTGATTGTGACGCTAAAATAATATCTAATTATTTATATATTAATATTCATAGAATTAAGACATAATTATCTTTTTATTAAAATATTAAAACTATAATAATAGTTTTAAAAAAATATAATAACTTATTTATTAAGTTGTTTATAAAAAATAACTTCTACTTGTTTTTAAGAATTATTATTAAAATAAAAAAATTATGAAATACAAAATTTACTAAATACTATTTTGATTAAAAATTATGAAGTAAACAACTTATTGAATTTCAACAAAAAAATAAAAATAAAAATTTTAATTCAAAACAATATATGTGGTAAAAAATTTAATAAATTCAAATAATCCCACCTATTTAAAAATGATGACAAAAACTTACATACGCTGTCCTACCCTCACACAAGTCTTTCTAAAGAATTGAGTCCAATCGATGTTCAATATCCCCAACCAAATGAAATTACAGTAACGAGAGCAGTATCCCCCTTAGGGGCTAAGTGCCAGTTTCCAAATGTATTTCTATTAAAGAGAGAGGTAAGAACAACTCAGGTAAAAACAATAAATATTACAAACGCATCAATTTAAGAACACTGCATCTAATGCTTGGTGTTTTACTTAAACTACACGAAGACTTGCCCAATCTCTCATTATATCAGAGTCAACACCTACCAAATAATTAGTAAAAACAAGATAAAATCTAAAATGGTATTAGATGTTCACTATATAAACACACAAATGAAACAATTCTCTCTCTTTCTATCTCTTCCTCTGTGAAATAAATTTTCCTTGGAGCATCTTCCATCTCTTATCTTGGTATTGGAGAGATATCACTCCATGCTGTTAATTTTACAGTCTCACCCAAAGCAGATGAAGTCTGGAAGAGAATCCAATTGCTCTAAGAATGCAGAAGGTGCTTATCACACGTTAAGATCCGGTAATGTGCATGAGGTCCCTCGGCTGTCTCACGCAAAGTCACACGCCAACCCATAGCTTTTCCAATCTCTTGAAGTTCATCCATGACATCAATTGAGTCACGAATATATACATGTCCACCAGGTCTGAGCATCCGGTCCATCTCAAGCATGATAGTAGACATATTGCATCTGGTATGAAAAGATAAATCAGGTAAGAAAAACCACCATACTAAAACTAGCCTCAAATTCCCACATTACACCCAAACTTTTATTAAGGAAATGTACGCAACTCATTATTAATGCATAAAATGAAGAATGCAATATACTTGAGTAATTCTTATATCTAAAGTGACGTACCTTTTCCTCTCAACAGAGAAGAGGCCAGCAGCATGCAATAGATCATAGGTTCTTGGATATGTATCAAACGGTTCACACCTGAAAAATATCATATAATTCATGTATACTGAAATTTGTTACTATCAAGGACAACCACCAATAGCTTCAACACAATCCCAATCCAATAATATGAATGCATATGATGAGTTAGTGTTGAAACAGATATATGGCATGCATTCCACCAAAAACTGGAAAAAACCCATGGTAGTGCTTGTACTATAGAGGAAATGGCTGAAGACAGGGTCCAAACATTTTGAGAGAATACGTGCCTACTGTAATGTGTTGTGTAACCATCACAACACAATCCGATCAATTATAATTAGCTAGTTTCAAGGAAGAATCAAGAATATTACCAATCATGCATAGCTCCTATTAGTCCACGGTCATAAATAACGGACAAGGTATTGAACCCACTAACTGGAACCACATTCATAACCCAGCAATTAAATTTTTGCTCAATTAATGCTGCTGCAAATCTGCCAAAATAGAAAGTAAGCAATAAAAGTATGAAAACTTCAAAGGAAACTTTTCTTTAGTGTCCAGAATGAGACAGAAATAGTACCCTCCATAGCCAGCTCTCATGTCCAATACATTTCTCAACTTCATTTTCTTCCAATGTAAAGCACGAACATAGCTTTCTATTATCTCATTCCAGTACTTTGATTCTGCCTTGAAAAGTTCTTTCCTAGCAATATAGGCATCAAGCTGTATGCTCTGTAGTCTATCAGGTGGAGTACGCAAACGCTCAGGCCACGAGTAAACATTAGCTCCATATCCATTCTCAGGAAGTCTAGTGATGCATGCCTTCAGATCAACATACCTAAATAATCATGCAAAGAATTCTGTAACAGATAACACTAAAAACAAATGATGAAAGCAAAATTGATTGTAAAAACTTCTAAAGAACAACTCTTGAGCTAGATGCAAAAAAAGGCCAGAATAACTTTTAGAAAATGTCCTAATGAAAGTAAACTTGGTGATCCAGTAGAATGTTGTTAATGAGATTTAGTTTATAATTTCAGGGTTCAACACTAATCATAACACCCACTATCCATATGAAGTCTATTTCCGGTTGCCAGCTAATATTGTGGTGAAAGCTCAAAATACATAGAAGGAACATGGAGAAGTACTGCCATTCATTACAGTTGATGAATTATCAAAACATCTTCACATTAACAGAAAGTAGAATAGCATATATACCAAACATTATCTGGATTGTCATTTGGGTCGCACAATGGGGGTATGGTTCCACCCTCGCGGTTTAGATAACAGCTGTTGTTAATAGGCTTCTTCCATATTGCAATATATCCCTCCTTCTTCACAAGCTCCCAGCAAAGCCTAGTGGTTAGATCAAGCATCTCTGAAAATAACAAAAGAGAAAACACAATTAGGTATTCTAAATACCTTGATAATTGTCTATTACTGGTACTCTACAGATAACAAACAGAGTATGGACAATTATGTGCTCAGGGGTCAACTAATGCAAATGCTACGGAGTTTGGCCTTGGCAAAACTACAAAAAAATGGTAAGGAAACAGATACATGGCATATCCTTTTCTAATAATAGATATATAGCATAACACTTAGAACCATTACTTGAATTCTGCCTAAGCTTCAACTCCTCAAAAGTGCTCAAATTTGGAAATGCAAACACAGATTGCAAAAGGTGAAAAGTGACAGATGGTTGTTTAGTTTGACTTGCCAATTTCTTGGCAGCCAGATTGGCCAAGAAAAATTGAATGTCTGAGACTATGACCGATGCTTCATTTGAACAACTTATGAATTAAGGAGATTCCAGACTATTAAGAAAGTAAAGGTTATAACATTGAACATAAAACTTTTGGAGCTTGCAATACTCTAATGAGTTATTCATTCACCAGGACAGCCTGGCAATTTTAATACAAATTGAGATTTCAAATGGTGATAACCTCTCCAGTGTTCCTCTTGGGCTTCTTCGTGTTTATAAACTGGCTGTGCTGCCCAAGCAAAGTATCCTCCTGCTCGAAGCATCCGATTGACCTCAAGAAGTAAAATCCCATCTTCACCACAAAAGTATTTAGGAAAAATGTAGGATCAGAAGATATAGTGTAAGTACAAATATCACAGTAATAAAATACAAAATAACTTAGTTATACAGTCCATAGTAGAAATATAACTTCATCGTGCGAACAAACAAAACCAAAAATAAATAAATTCATCAAGTGAACAAACAAAACAAAACAAAAAAAAATTGAAGAACTTGACACAACTGAGACGCTTTTACCAGTACATAGCAAAGGTCAAATGCTGGGATGCAGTATCTTAACAGAAAAATAAGATAAAACAACACTTTAAATCAACAGTTCCACCATGACTTCAGTAGTTAAGCCACCAGCAACATGCACGCGGCCCAATGGGAACTTTTAGGTCAAAAGGAAAGCAGTGGTTCTAAGGTAATTAATCACTAAGATTGGGGGGAAAAAAAAAAAGTTCACAAGGAAATGCATACCATCACGAGTCCAGTTGATTCTACATCTTGAACAATGTATCAAGTCAAAAGCTTGACTTGGATACAGTAATCGACGAGTTGCAAATGCTGCTACCATTGCAGGCACTCCACGCTCAAGAGCAAATTGAATTTGGTTCTCATGAACATCTTTTGGAGCTACGGACATAGTTATCACATTTCGTGGCAATAGATAGGCACCAAAACTTGCCACGCCACATCCGACATCCATGACAACTCTGATATGGTGACCCCAAGAAATAGCAGGGACCATCTACAAATAAAAGACGAGAAGATGAAATTCCGCAAAGCAATACACTAAGCCTATCAGTCATTTTTCCTTAAGAAAAAAAAATGAAATTTCAAAGTTCAATACCTTAGCAATCTGATCCAAGTACTGATCTGCCCCATGTATAAACTGCGTACCACCTCCAGGAAACTTAAACTTATCTTTCTCTTTAGAAATCCAGTTTTGACCCCCCTTATCTTCAACTAGTCGCGAATGGGGAACATTATTGTACCATACCTGCAAAAAGTGGCATTTCCAATTAAGCAAGCTCCATGCATACAGATTAGATACTCAACAAACAGATCTCAAATACCAAGCACCACATTAGCTTTTGTATAAACATTCTTAAAATTTATCAGTAATCTAATATGCATATTTATTTATCCATGCTTATTTCCAGAAAATTCAAAACAATTTACTTAATATTTATATATCTAGAATCATACATTATCGAAAATTTGAGTAGATTTTAAAGTAAAGCAGGCGATTAAATTTCAGATTCCAATTGATTGATTATTAAGTAATTAATCACTAAAAAAACTTCGATTTTCAAATTTAATACCTCGTCACGACTTCTGGGCCAGGGAATAGGCGTCTTATAACCTTTAGGTGCAGGTACTAAGCAATTCAATCCGGTACCATTTAGAGGACAGTGTCGCTCAAATCTCTCCCCTTTATCGGTCGACTTCAACTGCTTAATCGCATCCACATTATCCAAACAAGGTATATACTCCCTCATTCTCTCCGCACACATCTGATACCTTCTAATCTTAACGCTCTTGGTCACCTCCGTCCCGTTCGTGTTCCCATTCCACTCCGTTTCCACCAAATCCGGATCGTACTCTCCGGTCTCGAAGTCATCCGACATTGTTCCGTTCTCATTCACAATTCCATACCTCGCCGGCGGAGGAGGAGGATCGACGGGAGCAGGAGACAGAACAGCAGACGGTGAGATTAGCGTTTGGTTTTGTAAAATGAGTGAGGAAATGTTGAACGATTTGTTGAGGTTGGGGGAGAGCGAAACGGCAACGTATTGTTGGGAGGCGCGTGATGAAGTGGAGGAGGAGGAGGAGGAGGAGAAGAGGACCCGTTGGTTGCCATCGGACCAACGCTTTCCGAGGTAGAAGAACGCGAAGGAGACGAAGAGCAAAGCCGAGAACTTGAAGAGATCTGTGTTTGAGAGTAGATTCTTCATTGTTCGTTCGATAGATCTCAGCAGAGATTGGACGGTGTTTCACATTTACGATGGCCAAGCCAAGTGATTGCGAGCTGTTCAACAAGTAATCATTCGTTAGACTAGCGTTGCCGTTGGGAGTGGGAGTAAAAATGAGGCTTTTGGCGGTGGTTTCATGGTCTTTTCCTTTCTACCGTTGATCGGCGGCTGAAAATAATTATTATTTATTTAAATAATATTTATCCACTTATATATAGTCGTAATAATAATTATTATTATTATAATAAATCTGTCTTAAAAGGATTTATTATTGGCGTTGGATAAATATAAATTAATGAATTATTTAATTGGAGAAATTTGATTCCCTTTTTGTTTTCACTTTCAGTATAGACAAATTGCTCTCAATCTCATTGCATGCCCAAACAGATGCTTATATAGTCATGAAAAGCCTTATATTTGTCAGAGTTTATGGGCCACAATGCGAATGTCCACTGCTGCTGGACATAGGCAGAAATACCACACTAAAAGTCCTCTCCTCGTTCAGAGCTACCAATATGGTTGGGTTTTCCTAGTACTTAAAATCCTTGACAGACAAATCTCACCCACATGGTTACATGAATTTCATATGTAACTTAATTTGATGTCCAGAGCATTCACTGCCCTTGTCTCAATAAACTTTTATGAAAGATATCAACCTCGCTTCATGGGATCTCTCCCTGTGGATGACAAAAATACAGGCGTTTTAACAAGTGCTTATGCAGCACAAACTGTATGCAAAGCCATCTATTTATCAGATTTCAGCCTCCACATGTGATGGACTTGGCTGCTGCAGTGCATCAGGTTTCGGCCTCCATATTTGCTGGACTTGGCCGTTATTCTGACGCACGGGTTGGCTTTGATGTTGTTGCACAGGCTGTTGGGACGTGGATCTGTTGGGATGATTTTCTTTCCTTGCATTGTGAGATTGATGTTGAGCTTGCGACGGTGAATTCATTGACTTTTGATTTTGTGGACGAGTTCTGCGGTGCCCATTGTTGTAGTTTGGGTACCTAACCGGTGTTCCTCCAAAGAACTGTACTATGGATGGCCTGGCCAACGAGGAAAGGAGAGCATAACGAGTCTGATTCATTAAGGTGAGCCTAATGTGGGTCATCTCAAAGGCATTGGATATCTTGGCCAAATTTTTTTCACTGACAGCTCGAGCACTATTTTCTGGCTGCTCAAAAGGATCCTCGATCTAAACAACCATTAGAAGCAGCAAATAAATAAATCAGTGTAAGGGGGAGTTGTGATTATTGTCATTATTGGAGAATGGCAATGGGGAAGACAGAAGATTAGAAGCAATGGAAAAGGAAAGGATGAGTTTACAAATAACGGGTGATTATTGGGCAGCCATCTCGTATTACTTCCGATGTGTTCCCATCTTCCTGTGAAAGGGCAGATTCCTAGCTCAGAAGCCTTCAAAGTTATGCCAGAAAACTGCAAAATGCATGGAAATGTCAAGAGTATGATATCATCCTCACCTTATCCAGTGAGCACTTAACATTATCCCTAAAGATCAAAAGAAAGAACATGACTTGAATGAATACCTTTTGAAGAAAAGAAACAAAAAGATGGGCTAAGGAACTTGGATTGATTTTTCTGTACTTGTCAGATCTAAACCTGGTTATGTTTTCGGCACATATTTCTGCTATTTGTCTCTCTGCATTAGCCCTCGTTCCTGCATGAATAACATAGGAAGATAATTTCTATCAGAAATGAATTCCTTGAAATAGTACATTCAGTATTTCAGAATCATTTTTTTTTTAATTCAAATATATTCTCAGGATGGTTTTCATGCTGTGGCTGGATGCAAATATGCCAAAAAGGTCTGGAGACTATCTTTGTTTGCAAATGCAGTTTCTAACAAAACATAGCTAAAGTAACCATGAAACATAAGATGAAAATATGCATTTTAGCCTGCACAGATAGACACAAATATTATAAACCTTAAATCATCATTTCCTCCTTTGACAGATGAATCTTTAGTTCCCTAAAACCGAATAACCTTCTAAGGATTACTTTGTAACCATGAAACAGATAAGTGATCAATCAGAAGCTTCAGCTTAGATTTCAAATAATTACATAAAGATGGAACATACCTTTGAGGTCATCAACAAGATTTCCCGGATATATATCTTTTAGGGGAGGTAAAATTGCAGGTACACATGTCTGCCAGAGAAAGTAAAAAATAAAAAATAAAGAAAGAAAGAAAGAAAATGGAAGTTCTGGTTATAACCGATCATGGTTCCTTCAGCAAATAAATCCACATAAAACATTTTACAAAGATGTATGGCATGGAACAGCTTGAACAGAAAATCACCAGAATTATAACAATTCTTTCAATGATATCAGACATAAAGATAGTAATCATCACCTGAAAATGGAATAGAACGAGCAAGCTGAGAGAGTATGAGCTGAATGTCCCAGTCTTAGGATTATTGATGTCATGAGCTTTGGCCCATTCCTTGACCTACATAAGCAAGAAGGTATAGATGAGATGGAAGAACTGCACTTCTCACTGCAGCAACTGTTGCTGCACCATAAAGACTTACCAATAGAACCATATCACGAAAACGTCCATCCATTTCATTGATCCAAAACAAGAATTTTGATTTCATTTGACCACACAGGTTATCAATTGAAATATCGCAAGAGATGTTCTGGCAGACGGTCTCAAATTTTAGAATGGGAACTCTTGCATGAGCAACAAACTGCAATCTACGGTATCCACCTAAAGGTCAGAGTTGTCAGTACACAATTAAGGAGGTACTCTTTTAAGATAGAATTAAGCCATTAAGAGAAGCAATATGTCACCCTAAAGCCATCCCTCTTCTCCACATGAAAGAATAAATCGAAAAATGAGGCGAACACAGGTGTCATGCTCCTTGCTGCTAATGCAGTGTTGCCTTTCTTAATTAAAAGATATTGTTTCATTAGGGACACAATGATATTACATGCAATAAAAAATAGCATTCTATTGCATAAACACGAGGAAAGTGCAAAAAGTACATGGATCTACAGGATGTATTGTGCTTAAAATATGTGTGCAAGGGAGAAAACAGAATACAAAAAGACCTTTTTGCCTCAAAGCTCTCAGTAAATCTCCTAGTAAACTTTGTTTCAGCTTCTTTCCAGCAGATGAAATACACGAACCATTGGATAACTCAATGGAGATATCCAGATCTCCCCAACGTGAGAAGAGATTTGACACAAATGATCCAAATGGCTCCACAGTTGCGCCTGTTTGAACCCATTAAACAATGCATTTATAATGCTAACCATAGTAACTTCTAATCGAAAAAAATAAACCATGCAAGAAGGAAGAAAAATTTTATAATGACTCAACAAAAGATGAGGGTAGAAAAGAAAACCCACCCTTGTCTGTCCTAGGAAATAAAAGCTTTTATGGCAATCAATTGGCAAGATATATAGGGGCAGAATATAGTGTGAAGGATTCATTTCGTTATAAAAACCTACAAAGCGTGTGCCAAAATCAAGCTTGGTAGCAAGACTCTTTTGACTAAGGTAAATCACTTGAAATTCTATGGATTTATCAACAATCATAAGAACTGCAGCCCCATCGTAATTGAAAATAATTTGAACATCGATGATAGGAACTTTAAGTAATTCATATATAAAACATTTGAACTGAAAGAAATGCACCATCATATTCATATTCTCTGAACACCATATAATAAAAACACCTAATTACCTCTCAAACTTTCCACAGATTCAACAACTTCTCGTAAATCACTGATGACTTGCATTCGTGTCTCCCAATCCTCCCGTAAAGGATTGAGCATGCCCAGTATATCCTTCAGAACTGGCTCCAACACAATATAAGAGCCCATCTTCATTCACTGTAAGAAACTGAAGTAGGCAATTAAACAAGTCAGAAACAAAGTGTAATAACAAATATAGTTAAAAAATAACTTTTTAACAATTAAATAACAAGAATTTCTGGAAAACCTCACTAATTCACAATTCCCAAATAAAATTTACAAAAACCCAAATAAATTAACCAAACTATCGTACTAAAAACACAAACTTTACCGCTGAAAATCAAACAAAATGCAAAGTTCACACAAACCCAAATCCCAAAATTACATTCAGAAACAAACCCACAGAAGAAATAACCAAGAAAGAAACCAAATCAACCAAAAATAAATAAAATCATCCGAAATTGTAATCTTTAACATTACCTGATGTAATCACACAATCGAATTCACGAATTCGAGCTTTAAAGGAGTGTAAAGTCAAGTCAACAACAGTCCATAGTCACATTGGTTTGAGCACACTGTATGTGAATGAAGACGAGAGAATGTGTTTGCGTACAAATTGGGCTTTTTGCTTAGCGGGAAGGGTTTCGCACTTTAGCTTTTATTATTTTTATTATAGCTGTAATTTTGTGCGTGGACTGCACTGCTCATTGCTCAAAATAAATACACCGTACAGGAAGCGGGAAAAGCCTAAAGCAAAGTATCATCATTTTAAACTAATTTATATTAAATATTATCTAAAAAAAATTATTTTATTTAATATTTGAGAAGAGAGTGGCTCTGACGATTTAGCTAAAAGTTAAGCAGTTTGAATACCAAAAATGAGTCCTGATTTAATAGAAATTTTTTCACGTAATATTATTTTAACCTATATACATGTACAATTTCAAATTCACCATGGGTAAAAGTCATTAATTCAATTTCAACTAACCTTGTCATATAGCTTTATTTAATTATTTCACAATCAGAAACCAATCGAGGCACGCTACATCAAGCCTGGTGATTAACAAAGAATACATAGTTTATATCAAATTAATTTAACTTTAACGCTTTAAGGCTAGGGTTTTGTAAGATTTTGAATAATCTAAATGTTTCATATTGAATTGGGAGATGTCCTTGTAAATTCACTTGGTTATTGTTGAATACCTATAAGATTGATTGATCAAATGCAAGATCATTATTCTTGTTGATTATCAATGACTTACTCGAGATATTCTATCAAATAATAAAAAACAATTTGAAGTATTAAATAATAAATAATAATGATAATAATAAGAGGAAAAGTTCTTTGAGCAAAGCCAGATTTAAGCATAGTTAGGGTTAATTTGATTGGATAACGTGGTCTTTTTCTTTTTCTTTTTTTTTGTTTAGATTTTACTTTAGCAATTACCATTAGTGGATTATTTAGAAACGTGACAATGTAGTCCTCCTTTATCTTTTTCTTTAGCTTTTTGCCTACCTTTGATTAATATTAAAAACATGATTGATACCTTCATAATTTTAAGACGAGAGAATAAAAAAAAAAATGCTTTTGGTTTAATTAATTCCGAAAGAAAAATCATTTTCCCAAAAAAAAATCTCATTCAAATTTATTCGCCTTATGTTTTGGTATTCACGAGTGAATTGGAAATCAGAAAATTGAGAACCAAAATTATGAGTCAAAATCTTTTGAATTAGATCATGTAGAGCATGTACCTTATAGCATAACTGCATATGGTCCTACTTCTTGTCATAGCTAAAGATTTAGGAATATGACCCATTTGCATTGGAAAAGTAAATGCAGCACTATAAAAAATTGAACAATAATTGCATCATAAAACGATATTTGTTGAAAATGGCATAGGTGCATATAGACAAGATTGGAGTGGGCTGCTATTTAATTGGGCTTAAGATTAATTCGACACAGAAGAGACTCCTTCGGCATAGTCAGGGTAAAAAAATCCTTCCGGACCGGATTCGGCCCGTACCCGGTCAATCCGGTCCGGGCGGAACTCGGATCGCATGTTAAAAAATGGGTCCGGGTATTGAAATTCAAAATCCAGGCATTTCCGGGTACGGGTTCGGAGAAGGAGTTAAAAACTCATAACCCGGATTGAGTCCGATTTATTTATTTATTTATATTTTTTAAATATAAAATCACAATGAAAAATATTAATTTTTGTTATATATTTTGGGATTTTCATATGTTATGTTGATAGTTGGTATTGTAGTTATGAACTTATGATATGTTGGATGTTATATTTATTTAAATTTATTTAGTGATTATTATATTGTTGGATATAGATTAAATGAATTTAGGTAATAAATAGTATATTGAAATAATTTTTATGTGTTAGTTAATTAAAATTTGCTAAGTTAATTAAAATTGGTTAGTTAATTAAAATTTTTATGTGTTAGTTAATTAATATTGGTATTGTAATTATGATATGTTGGATGTTACATTTATTTAAATTTATTTAGTGATTATTGTATTGTTGGATATAGATTAAATGAATTTAGGTAGTAAATAGTATATTGGAATAATTTAATTGAGATGTTGAAATAATATCATAGGAATTTTAGAATTTTAAAGACACATGCGGGCTGGAAGCCAGAATTAAAAACCCGGGCCCTGAAGATGCCGGGCTTGACCCTGCCCGCATGTGTAAAATCTGGGCTTTAGTTCGGGTCTAGGTAGTAGTTTTATTTATTCGGGATTGGCCCGGGTAGGCACCAACTCGACCCAGACCCGAACTTTTGCTAAGCCTACTTCGGCAACTTCCCTTTCTAATATGACGATTGTGGGTAGCGCTGGTTAAATTTGACTCGATCCGATTATTTAATATAAATAAATAAGTATAGATTGTTAAAATTTGATTGATTCTTAAATAAGTTAGATTCGGGTCGACACAATTTTTTTTCTATGTCAGGTTATGGTTAAAGCTCTTAACCAATTTATTCAATTAATGACACAATTATATTTTATATTTTAAATTAAATTGTATGTTCTTATTATCAAATTTCAAATATTTGATATGATTCTCTCTTTTTATTTTTATTTTTTTGGAATGATGAACATATATATAATATTTTATTTATAAAATTTTATATATTTTTTGAACTTCAATAATCTAAATGTGTTAAATATTAGTAGTCACCTACATTTTATTAAAACATATAATATTATATACATACATATAATTAAAAATTTAATAGTGTAAATATATAATATTTTATTTGATATGTATATTTTATAATATCGATATATATGCACACAAATATTTAATGTAAATTTTTTTAAATATATAGATATTAAACTGGTTATTAGGTAACTTATTTATTTTTCATATCATATTAGGGTATTAATATTTTAACTTGATTATTAAATGAAATGTTTTTTAGTCGATTTAAATTTAATATGATACGAAGCTAACATGACACGAACACGACCCAGTAACTCATTTTGCCAACTCTAATTGTGAGAATTTTGAACGTTGAAATATTCTTAAAACATAAAATTGCTTTCTCAATTGGGCTGTAAGTCAAAAGTTCAACGTTAAAATTAAACAAATAAGCATCCAATTAAATTAAATTAATCATTCCTCTGTTGTGCATGGTATTTTCCAATTTATTTATTCAATTATTGTTATGTTTTTGTCTTCTGCTATGTGCTGTCAAAATATTTAGGATATTCACTTGTTTAGATATTTAATAAAGCCATATCATCGTACTAATTCAATAACCTTAGCGATTTAACTAACAATAAGAGCATCAGAACATCACAAATCATATGTTGTATATTTCTAAAAAGTGGTTATGTTAGGATATATTCCATCAGCATCACATAAAAAATCGATAATTATGATAATTTGAGCTAGACATCGTCTAGTTATCATTTTATGTTAGATAATGACTCCAATTAATTTTTTTTTTATAAATATACAGATATTTACAATTAAAAAAGATCATTTTAACATGCTAAAACTAACTCTTTTATGAATAGGGATAGTCAAATACCAATTTGGTTAATGAAAATTTGAATTGATAATGATTTTGTTGATACTAAAATTTGGATCAATAATAAGAGGTCGCGAAGAGTTATTTTACTTGAGAAACGAATTATGAGAGAACTTGATGTCCTCATAATTATTGTTGTCAAGAGTAAAGATGTTAGTGGTTGGAATCCTGTAAAACAATAACTCATCAGGGGTCGTCGGAGATATTACCAGCGTATATCTTCTGATGCTCAAGTCAAAGATCGAAAATGACGCAATAACAACTAAATAAGAAAGAGAAAATAGAGCAAAAGAAAATGCTTATATAATATTGTACCCCTCCTCTAATATACATATTTTTTGTGCATACCTTTAATATATATATATTATTGAGTATCACCTCTTTATATAAGAAAAAATATAATTAAATTAAAAAAAAACTTATCTCTTATTTTATAGGATTCGGGTTTAAAAAGGATTAGGATTTATTATTGGATGCAGGTCTTTATGTTCGGATTTAGTAAAAATATGCGCATAACATGAGTCTCATAATTTATAGTATTCATGAGTTTACGGGTGAATGTTGTAAACTAATATAGTTCATAAAACATTGGATTTTCTTATGGGCATAACAGACTTAAGTTTTCATAATGAAGTGAATCAAATAAAAAATGGATTATTGAATTGAACCGATATGATTGGATAATTTTTGTGCATCCATAGGTATTGATGCAATCCAGATATTTAAGTTTCTAGTATACTTTTAAACAGTTGGGTCCAAATCTTTTCGATGTACAGACTTCAAAATCTTCCCCAACTTGTGCACATAACCTTTCAAATATTTTGTATATATTACAAATAAAGCATACCACATAGTGAAAAAATATATATATATAAATCTAATTCAAGAACTTAAGTTTTATTAAAGTTTTAAAAAATTTATTTATCGTTGAATTTAATAAATTATATAATTATATTATTATTATATAACTTCATAATTTTTTATAAATATTATATTATTAAATTATATAATTTAATAATTTTTAAAATAATATATATACACACAGAGAGACACAGAATATTTATAAAACTTATGATAGTGGTAATTAGTACGAGGAGGCGCACCACACAATGAACTGAAAAAGAGGTGGGCAGCGCACAAGAGAGAGAAAGCAAAATGGCCGACCATTGAAGGGTCAATTTACTAGGCATGTTGGCTTAATCGTACCAAGCAATAATTGTCACAAAATAGTGAACCAAATAATATTCATCATTAATTTTGGAGCAAATAGGCAAAATGCAAAAGCAAATGCAACTGGCAGATTGATGACGCCACCCCCGCAATCAACATCAAAAATCTTACAAAATCCAGTCCAGCGAAGAGATTGCGATGGCAAAGTGCCAAATAGGGACCAAAACGCAACGTGTCGATTGCTTATTGATGATCCTACACATGTTGTCGAATCAAATTCGGTCGAATCGTGTCATGCTTCTCGCAATCTCACGACTTCCATTCTTGCTGTTCATCATCATCAACTTGACCTCTCATCTCTCTTTTATTATAGATTATCTTCCTTTTCTTTCACCTCATCACCTTTTACAAAAGGATCCGCACCATGCTGGCAACTGATAAAATTTTGAAATTCTTAAAACGACCGGAAATGAATGTCAAACAAGGGACTCGTTAGCTTACAGTTTATGTAAGTTATTGTTTCTTATAAAATAAATAATCGACCCATCTTTAATTACTCAATTTAAAATAAATGTAACATATATAAACTATAAGTTAAACAAAATTTAAAAAATAATTCTTATTTTTTTTACTAAAAATAATCTGATGGAATATTAATAGAATGGACTATTATAATATTACGTAATATTACAATTTTAATTAATTATTTTATTATCTTTTCTTTAAAGCCATATAGAATATCATAGAACTTATCTACGATGGTATAATCATAATATTAGAATCAAAATAATTTTATTACTTAATTATTTTCAATACAAATGATATAAAGATAAAGTATATACTATATTAATAATTGATTAATAAAATACCTTAAATTTAATGTATTGATATTAATAAGAAAAATAGGTATAATTTTAAAAAATTAACATATACTTTTATTATTACGACCACATAAACAAGTTTTTTAAAATATGATTTAAAAAAATATTAGTTGTTATAATATATAATTTATTTTTATTTATAAATAATCTAATCTTAATTTTGTGCCTACTTAGCGTTTTATTACTAGGCGATGATTCAGATCAAAATGACCAAGAGAATGAGTCAAGATGTCTTCAAACATGGATTCTAGAACGTTCTAGCAAATTCAAATAATTAGCACACTTGTATAGACTTTCAGCAACTAGCACACTTGTATAGACTTTCATAGATTTGTGACACATGTACGATCTAGATTTAGACACACGTATCATAGAATTCTCTAGAACTAGCCAAGCTTTCACTATAAATAGAGGTGAGCTCTAGGCATTTGTATCATCCAAGCGTCGAGCATCAAACACTGTAAGCTCTCTTGTAAGCTTTCTTACTATCAATACTGATTTCGCGTTTAGCTACGTTGCTTCGCTAGGCTCTTCTTTCTCTTTAGCATTTGGGAACCTCTTGGCTTAGCTATTGAGAAGCGCAAAGGCTTACTTAGCAACATCCGAGCCAAGGTTGTCTAAGTGCTTGCACGGGTTTGTTCGTAAAATACCCATCCGTGACAAGTGGTATCGAGCCCGAGGTTTGCACTCACGCATTCCAGTGACAATGGCCAACCTCTCGACCTCAGCGTGACACGAGAGGGTGTTGTTGGTGTGGAGACCATCCGGGAACCAAGATGGGCCGCGATGACACTCGTGGGCGAGGCCAAGACTTGTGGCAAGTCGAAGGCCACATCTGTCGATGCTTTGGAGCCACGATTGGCTACGCTTGAAAGCACTGATGTCCGCCACTCGGGACTCCTCGAAACATTGGAGGAAAGGGTTGGCTGGCCTCGAGGCGAATCTGGCAGACTTCAGCGGTGCAGCGAGGCCCTCGTGCAAGAGCAAGCCAACACCCTCAGGGAATTTCGGGCATTCCACGAAGAATTGCTTGAAATTCAGCGACTTCGTGCAGAGGCAGTGCTGCAGCCGTCCGTCTGGAGTAGAGAAGTCCGCTCGGTTGGGCATGGCACAGGCGCACACTCTCCGTAGCCCGACCTCACAAGCACGAGTGATCGCGGCGCATTGGCGATGCTAAGCCGGACACGTCACGATGGCACCGAGAATGCAACCATCGTGAGACAACTTCTATTCGAGGTTGGATCGATACTTGATGCCATGAGTGTGAGAGATGAGGCATCAAAGTGGGGACTGCACCAGCGTTCCTACGGTCTTGCCTGACTATGGTGGCGTCGGAGCATGGTGAAATGGGCAAGGCATCTGCGCCATCAATACATGGGCGGACTTCAAGCAAGAACTCCGAAGCAATTTGCCCCGAGCGATGCTAGAAAGAGGCGAGACACGCTCTCGTCGCCTCGAGCAAGCGGGTAGTGTTCACGACTACATCAGCGAGTTCACTACCCTCGTGCTCGAGATCGGCGACATGTCCGAGCAAGGATTCGCTCTTCACTTTCAAGATGGCCTCGAGGATTGGGCCGAGGCCGGAACTTCGACGGTGGGGTGTCCAAACACTCAACGACGCCATTGCCATTGCAGAGTCGCTGCATGAGTACTCCACCTAATCCAAGAAGAAAAGGCCTAACCAAGGCAAAGGTGGGGGAGAGAGTTGCAAGGACAAGGGGCACAATCGCAAGGATTAGGGGCAGAAAAAACCTCCAAGCGGCAAGAACGGGCAAGCAAAATCGGAAGGCAATAAGGAAGCTCCGAAGCCTTACAGCCCATACTTCATTTGCAATGGCCCTCATTGGGTTCGCGGCTGTCCGGAGAAGAAGTCGTTGAATGCCCTCGCTGCCCAGCTCAATGGCACCTCCACACCATCAACGGAAGAACCCCGACACAGTATGGGTTCTATCCAAAGACTTGGCGCACTCGACAGCCCTCAAACGACACTCAAGAAAGGGCTGATGTATGTAAACACGAAGATAAACGGCCACACCGTTCGCGCATTGTTGGATACGGGAGCCACACACAACTTCGTATTCGATGATGAGGCCAAGCGCCTAGGCCTCAAGACTACGAGAGTAGGAGGCACAATGAAGGTAATGAACTCACCCATGAGCCCATTCACGAGCACCGCGCGAGGAGTTAATGTTGCACTTGGCACGTGGAGCGGAAAACTCAATTTCTCTATCGTGCCCATGGACGACTTCAAGATGGTCCTTGGCATGGAATTCTTCGACCAAGTCCATGCCTTCCCTCTTCCGACCACGAACTCCTCAAACATCCTCGGCGGGAGTAAGGCATGCATAGTTCCTACGGAGCGAGGAAAGTCAGGAGAAGACACTCTCCGCCATGCAATTCAGAAGGGTTTCGAAGGACCCGAGCTTCTTGGTCTCCATCAGGGAGCTCAGCGAGGGAAAATCCAGCAAGTGCTCCGACCCGAGTCCCTCACTGTGATACAATCCAGTCCTCGAGGAGTTCGAGGGCGTAATGCCTCCCGAGCTTAGAAGAAGCTTCCACTGAGCGAGAGGTGGATCGCCGAATCGAGTTGGAGCGAGGTTGAAGCCTCAGGCCTTGGCGCCTACCGCGTGGCGCCTCGTTAGCTCGAAGAATTGCGAAGGCAGCTCGCTGATTTGTTGGATGCAGGCTATGTGCGCCCATCCAAAACCTCATTTGGTGCACCAGTCCTTTTCCAGAAGAAGAAGGATGTGCATCGACTATCGGGCGCTCAGCAAGATCACTTATCGAGAACAAGTACCCGATACCCTGATAGCGGATCTATTCGACCGGTTTGGCAATGCAGGTGCTTCACCAAACTTAACTTGCACTCGGGTACAACCAAGTGCGCATTGCAGAAGGAGATGAGCCCAAGGCGGCATGCGTCACGAGGTGCGGATCTTTCGAGTTCCTAGTTATTCCTTTCGGACTAACAAATGCACGGCTACATTACGCACACTCGTGAACAAGGTGCTTGACCATTCCTCGACCGCTTCGTGGTGCGTGTATGAACGCCATAGTGGTGTACTGCAGCCGCATTTGAGGAGCATGCCAAACATTTCGACAAGTGTTCCAAGTACTTGGAGAGCGAGCTCTACCTCGAGTTGGAGAAGTGCTCATTCGCTGAGAGGAGGTAGAGTTCCTCGGGCACTGAGATATCGGTAAGCAAGCTAATGATGGAGAACTTGAAGGTGAAGGCCATACTTGATTGGGAGCCTCCAGCTAAAGTGCAGAGCTACGATCATTTCTTGACTTAGTGAATTACTACTGCAGATTCATTCAAGGCTACTCGTCAGTGGCACCGCTAGCGAATATGCTCGAGAAGAATCGGATATGGCATTGGTCGAGGATTGCCAACAAGCATTCGAAGGTTTAAAGCAAGCAATTTCGGAGGAACTCGTCCTGGTTCTCCGGGACTACCGAAGCCGCTCGAGTGCAAGCGGATGCCTCAGACTTCGCCATTGGCGAGTCCTTATGTAAGAAGGTCACCCATGGCGTTCGATAGCGGAAAGCTTAATGACACGAGCAGCGCTACTGCGGTACAAGAGAAGGAGATGGCGACCATCATCCATTGCCTAAGAGTGTGGCGACACTACTTGCTAGCTCACGCTTCACCATCGTGGCGGACAAGCGTAGCCACGAGCTACTTTCGAGCGCGAAGAAGTTGAGCCCCAAGCGAGCAAGGTGGCGAGATTTCCTTGGAGAGTTCGACTATAGGCTCGAGTGCAAGCCGGACAAAGCCAATGTCGTTGCGAGCGCACTAAGCGCAAGGCGAGTGGCCACTCTAGCGTGAGCCAGCCGAAGTCCGACCTTGTCTCACGCATCGAGGAAGGCCTCAGCAGAGACCCGTTGGCGAAGGACTTGCTTGGAGAAGGTGCTTGAGGAAAGACAAGGCGGTTTTGGCAAGAAGAAGGCATCCTCCTCACTGAGGAGATCAGTTTGTTGTGCGAGGTGAGGAAACTTCGCAGAGAGTAATCAAGGAGTGCCACGACTCCAGTGGGCTGGTCGCCCTGGAATTGAGCGCACCGCGCACTTGTTCAAGTCTCGTATTTTTGGCCAAGTATGCGGGGACGACATCGAGGCATATGTGCGGACTTGTCTTGTGTGCCAACAAGACAAGATTGATCACCGATTGCAAGCAAGATTGTTGCGACCCAGCCTGCCCACTGCATCAGGCAGTGGGAGAGTGTCTCGATGGATTTTATAACGGCCTTACCAAGATCCAGAAGGTTCTGGCTGACATCGTGGTCGTGGTGAGACCGCTACTGACAAGTATCTTACTTTCATTACTCGCGCCATGATTGCAAAGTTGATGAAGCGGCCAGTCTCTTCATCAAACACATAGTGAAGTTTTGGGGTGTTCTAGAAGTATTGTGAGTGATCGAGACCACGCTTGATTGGAAAATTTTGGACTGAGCTCTTGAGATGTTGGGGACCGACCTCGAGTTCTCAACAAGTTTTCATCCATGAGACGGACGGTCGGGACCAAGCGCATCAGCGGCCTTCTTGAGATATATTTGAGGCATTATGTGGCGCTCGTTAGCGAGATTAGGCGAGGTTGCTTGATGTTGCCCGATTTTCTTATAATCTCCAGTGGAGTGAGGCTCTCGAGCAAAAGTCCCTCGAGATCATCATGGGATTCCGGCCCATGACCCCAACGCCATAACCTCGACTTATGGAGGAAAAAGCCCATGACATACAAGCTCGCCGCGAATGGCATGAAGAAGCGGACATCACGCGAGCTTACCTCGACAAAGCCGCGAGGAAGATGAAAAAGTGGGGCGATCTGAGGAGGCGACACGTCGAATACGAGGAAGGAGATCGAGTCATGATCAAGCTCTTGCCCAGCAGATTCAAGACACCATGAAAGTTCACGAGGGGTTAGTGAGGCGCTACGAAGGACCCTTCCGCATTTTCGGCGTGTAGGCAGCGTCTCGTATCAACTTAGAGCTTCCACCGAGGCTCGAGATTCATCTAGTCTTCCATGTGAATCTTTTCAAGCCATATCATGAAGGCGATGGAAGAACCAAGTCGCGGAGAATCAGGCGTGCCCAGCGACCATTGTCATCGCGTTCGACAAAGATGTGGACTACATCGCTTCTGATCGCATCATTCGAATGAGGCGTGCCACCGTACTACGAGTACTTGGTGAAGTGGAAGAACCTCCCGAAAGTGAAGCCACTTGGGAGCGAGAAGATGAATTGTGACGATTCGCGGAACACATCCAAAGTACTAAGACGAGGCAGCGACGAGGCGCCGCGAGCTTAAGTGGAGGAGGATGTTACGGTCGCATGATTCCAGTCCAAAATAGCCCAAGAGAATGAGCTAGAGATGTCTTGAGCATGCGGATTCTAGAAACATTCTAGCAAATTCAGACAACTAGCACACTTGTATAGACTTTCCTAGATTTGTGACACATATACGATCTAGATTTAGACACATGTACATAGAATTCTCTAGAACTAGCCAAACTTTCCTATAAATGAGGTGAGCTCTAGGCATTTGTATCATCCAAGCATCGAGCATCAAACGACATGTAAGCTCTCTTGTAAGCTTTCTTACTATCAATCTGATTTCAGCGTTTAGTCTACGTTCTTCCATTAGCTCTTCTTTCTCTTTAGCGTTTCGAGAGCCTCTTGGCTTAGCTATTGAGAAGCGCTAAATCTTCTTATGAACATTCAACGTAGGGTTGTCTAAGTCTTGCGTCTGAGTTTATTACGTGAAACACTTCGTTCAGTGACAATTTATTCTTATATAAAATATCATTATAATTTACTGTACAATTCATTTTTATAATATTTTTCTATCTAAATATCATCTTTATAGTATCTTTCTATCTAAATATCATCGTGTTGACCAATTTAATAAATATCATCACTTTTAAAAATCGGCCTTTGGCGGCCAAATGAGAGAGCACTTACGCACTTGTTCTACTTGAATTTCATAAAAATATTATAAATTAATTTAATTATTTCTTAATTATTTTATAATTAAATATAAATAATTTTATTATTGTATAATTGCATGTAAACAGCAATTCTCTTTATTTACCAAATATAAATAAAATACACACCTCTCAAATATTAACAAATATTTAAAAATTTAAACAATATTTTAAATAAATTATTATACCGTAATCTATAATATAACGACAATTATTTACATCAATATATATATATATATATATAAAATAAAAATATCTACTTAATAAATAAAAAAATATAAATAAAAAACTATAATTTTTTATTTATTAACAACATCCCACAGCTCAACTAAAATAAGGAAAAATCGACAACACTTTCGATACCGACGTACTCAAACTGCGCTGTTCAGGTTTGTTCAAAGAAATGAAAATCTTACCGTGGGTGAAAGGGGAGATCGAAAGTGTTTTGTTTTGTAATGAAAGATTATTTCGAGTACTCGTTATACCACAAAGCAGCCATTCATACAGGAGGACAAATCCATAATCATTTGGGCTAAAATTCACAACATAACTATGAGACTTAAGATTCAATCCCACTTTGGATTAAAGAAATTTGTACAACGGCATGCACTAATCTAGTACTACTAGTCCCCATTTTCTGCAAATTTTCTTGCAGCTCTGTGAACAATTCTCCACAATCACAACCAGCAAAAAAAGAAACAAAAAAATTAGGAGAGCCTTGCCACTATTTTTCAACCCCTACAAGTTACAATTATTATATTTAATATGACTTCCTTGATGAAAATCAGTAACTTATATATATATGTCTCATTTTAATTAACTACTATAATTGCTGCCTTTGATTTTGATTTTGATTTTGATTCTTTCTCAAATCAACCACCACAACGCTAACATTATCCGAACTACGCCTAGCCAGGGCCAGCTTGGTCAACAAAATTGAAGCGTCCAAGCAAGCTTTGTCGGAGCTTTGACCACACACTGCTACCTCACTTCCCGGCGATCCGGGTGGTGATGCTGCGGCCGCCTTCTGAGCTCGGAAGCACGTGCGCACCACGCTGCACGCCGTCTCGTTCGACACCACGTCCCACAACCCATCGCTCGCCAGAATCAAACACTCATCCTCCGCCGTCCGCTCCGTCACAGTCACCTCCGGCTCCGATATCACAAACGGCTTTAAGTAATTGTCCCCAATCGCTCTCGACATCGCTAGAACGCCAAGCACTCTCGGACCGTCCCAGTAAATGACACGGCCACCGGCGGCCTCGATTCTAAGTAACTCATCCGGACGATCAGGCTGGATAAAACAGAGAGAATTCACACACTAGTTAGAGAACACGTCCACGCGTCATAATTTCATTGAATAACTATTTAACTTTTCTCGAATATTTGGCTCACTTTATGATCGTTGGATAGCGGAACCGCAACGCCGTCTCGGCAGAGCACAGCACGCGAGTCGCCGCAGTTAGAGACGATAAGCTTTTCAGGAGTGACGACAGCAACAACGGCGGTAGATCCTACGGCGTCACACTGCGGAGTCTGTAACTCGCAGCGGCATTTAAAGATCTTGGAACTCACACTCCAATCTTGCACCTCTTTATCCATCTTCTCAAAGCTCGCCTGCATTGTTTGCTTCCACTTCACCGATTCTTCAACAACGTTACAAGATTCAATCTCCTCCCTGAGTATATCATGCAGCCGATCTTTACACTTCATCGCCACCTACAAGCAAAATTATAAAACAAGCAAGATTAGAAACATTTAAAGAAATAATAATAAATAAATAACAATGGTTCGAGAATATTAATTTGCAAAGCGCCTAGTGCTTACATGGGAGCAACCATGGCCGTCGAACACGCCGTAGAAGTGAGTGCTATTTTGCTTACAAAACGAAGGATGAATGGACACAGTATCCTCCATATCTCGTCTTCTTCCACAAACTGAAGTCACCCCGAACTTGGGATTATCATTTTCCAAATCATCAACCGCTTCAGTATTCTCGGTTAATTCTTCGTTGTTTACGGTACGACTTCGCTTAGTATCGTTCGCTTCACAATTCTGTTTTGTGTTATGTTGAGCACGTGCAGGTGGTAAGGCAGTGTAAAGCTCGAGCTTTTTTCGTTTCCGATCATTTTCTAACGGCGGCAGAACTGCCACGTCTGCAACCAAGTTAAACGGACGGAGCTCTAACCTCCTTCGTCTAGAAGCTCGTGAGCTTTGCTCAACTGATACCGCTGGTTCACTCTCACCAACTACTCCACAGCACATCCCAGCCATTGGAATTGAAGAATTCCACGAAAAATGGTCGACCAAGAAACGAAAATACTTGAATAAATTCTAATTTCTTCCACCTAGTGCTAAGTAAGTTTCTATCAACGAGAGCTGGCTACTAAATAATAGCTTGGCGTAGACAAAGAAGAGACAAAAGATCAATGAGAATTCTCTTGCTGAAATGGAGAGGCCCCCCGTTAAAAAGGCTTTCCATGGGAGAAGACTCTCTCTTTCTCTCACTCTAATTCACCTGGGGGCCACCACGTATTTGCGGGCAGCCTACCCGTCACCGTCCCGGGCACGTATCAGACATGTACAGTTGTTGTGACGTCGATTTACTGAATGAAATATACCATCACAACCGTCCATTTAGCTCACGTTGTTTCTCTCTCTTCCTGCGTCTCAACACGTGTACTGGCCTTTTGAGGATTTATTTACGTAGCCCAATGAGAATTAGACACGACCGGCTTGAAACGACTTCCTTTTCTGACACGCATGTGGTCCGCTCTCGCTCCTCTTTTCTGTGCCCTCGCTCTTTGTCGAAGAGAAAGGGCCACCGTATTCATTGTACGTATTTTTGTGTCTATAAAATAAGTAACTGCGGCATACGATATCACCACGTGGCCAGATCGTGTAATACGAGATTCGGCCTTGATTCGCCTCGCCAAACGCTTCTGGTGCGAGTGGTAGCAACACCATTTTTTTTTCTTCCGAAATTATAATTCGTAAATCTAGGAGGACCTCGGAATTTGATTTCGTGATCCTATAGTTTCATAAATAAATATGTAAGTTCATAATTAATTGTATATATTTTCACATATTTGAAGAAAAAAATATTTTCATTTATTAATAAAGTAAAAAAATTTATAATTCAATCAAAAAGTGATTTGCCGTTGCTAACTTTACCATAAATTATTTTTTTTCTCTTCTCTTTTAAATGATAATGCAATTAAAATCTACTAATTATTTTAAAATTTAAAAATGTATTACTATAAGACTCGTAAATTTTTTTTATATTTATTAAACTATATCTAATATGTCTAATGCTAAGCTTGAAAAATTAAAATAAAATAATTTACTTTCCAAACAATTTTAACACTTATTAATACTAATATTTAAAATTTACTAAATTTTTATATTTTTATGATTATCCAAACGATTTGACACGGAATACTGGTCACAAACAACATTTTATTAAAAATAAGATAATTATGTTACGTAACACCAAAATAAATGGACAATGGCATTAGTGGAGCGTGACAAGACGCGCAATAGTGTGTGGGGGGAAGAGAAATAGTACTTGCTGCTTTATTCGGGTCGTTCCCAGTTGTGTAATGAAAGCGTCTACGTAAGCGTAACAAGGTAGATTTTGACGCGTGTGGGACCACATGTCAAAGTCGATACATCCTTGCAGAATATCTGAGGTTCGGTAGCTGTTCACTAGCCACGTGTCGTATTCTGACGTGGATCTGATGGTGCGCTTCTCGTTCCTCGCGGTCTTACACGTTTCAACCACTGTTTGCTCCCGAAATTATAAAATTTCGCCGCCCTCTTCTGCAATTTAGACTGTTGATTGTACGCGAGACCCCGTTTTAATAAATTTACTTCAGTTCCCAATACTCTTCTGTATCTCTACTCTTACCCAAATTTAACTTATTTTCACATTTTGACGCCTTTTGTCATTTCTCGTTACTCCCTTGCATAAAATACATAAATCAATTGACAGACAAACTTTGTATGTCAATTGATGTTATAAAAGAGAGTAAAATGAGTTAACGAGTCATATTTGAATTGCATCAAATTTAAATTTATACAAATACAATCTATTTATTAATTATATAAAAAAATTAATAAATCTAAACTTGAAATAAAGTATATACAAATAACACAATATGATATATTTGATAATATTTTTACACACATAATTCAAGTCACTGATCCATGTAACATCTATTTAACTTTACTCACATAACGAAAAATTTAAACAGTGAAATGTCACGTATATCTTCAAATATTTTTGTAAATATACAGCAATGCCATTATTTTCATAGAGTTGGATAATTGTCGAGTTGGTGTGTCAAAACTAGGGGTGGGCATTTTTCGGTTCGGTTCAGTTCGGTATCCGAACCAAACCGAACCGAAACCGATTGGTTCTTAAGAATTCAAACCGAATCGAACCGAATTTTAAAACCAAACCGAACCGAACCGAAATAATTCGGTTCGGTTCGGTTTTAAAAATTCGGTTTGGTTCGGTTCGGAAAATTAAGTTAATAATTTAGAATTTAGATTTTAGATTTTAGAATTTAGGTTTTAAAAATTCGGTTCGGTTCAGTTTTATTATATTTAATCGAACTGATCGGCTTTTTAATTCGGTTCGGTTCGGTTTTATTATATTTAATCGAACCAATCGGTTTTTTAATTCTGTTCAGTTTAAAACCGAACCGAACATAAACCGTTCGGTTCTTAATTTTTCAAACCGTTCGATTTTTACTTCTAAAACTGAACCGAACCGAACCAAATTAAATATTTCGGTTCGGTTCGGTAAAAACCGAACCGTTTGCCCACCCCTAATCAAAACTTAAAACTCTAATCTGACGTGATTATTAATTGGAATAACATGAACACAATCCATTTACCCATATTCATAAAATAGAAGTTTAAATAATAAGATGTCACATATATCTTTAGATGTTTTTGTAAATATATAAAATTATTGTTATTTCATATGATTGGAGGGTTCATAGATTGTTAAAAATCTAAAATTCTAATTTAATAGGATTATTAATTGAATTGACACGAACATAATCTATTTACCTAAACTTATTAATTTATATTGAATTCTTATCAAATTTTGTCACCTCTACAATTAATCATAGAGTCGTGAGAATACAAGTTAATTAATCCCTTAGCATATGCCAATTTTGTGAGATGGTATATCATATCATATGTTAATTTAGTAAAGATATCGTTCTCATTATTACTATTATTATTATTGAAAACCGAACAGGTAAATTCAATTACTGCATTAATTCTCCATAAACTATTGCATCACCTCCTTTATTGTAAAATCATAACCGTGTCGTTTCTCATAAATTTTACAAACCTAATTTCTCACCAGCCTAACTTATTTGGTTTGTTTTGTTTGTTTAGCAATTATCTTATCACATATTTCTGATCAATTATTAATTTATTTCCAGCGAATATATATAACTATTTTTTTTTCTTCCTTATAGATGAGGAAAATTGTTTTCAAAAGATCATAACTTTTTTATTATATATATACACATATATGCATATACATTTTTTTAAAAATAAAATTTTTGAGTTGAGAATAAATGAATATAATAGAACTGGACTTCAAATTATTGAAGTACGTAGGAGTACTTTGCTAAATATCCACGAGTTGACGACAAAGCTAGGTAGAGTACACGTGTAGGGTCAGAATTTAATTAGCAAGGGCAATCATGCACGAACCTGGACTGGAATTATTAATTATACGTAAGGTAGGGACAGAAAAGGAATTCAAGTAAGTCCCTGCCCACTCTGTGCATCCGCCACGTTGAAGGTGTAAGCTGTAAAGCTGAGACTCTACTCTACGATGTGACGCAACCAAACACAGGGCCACGTGACTGAGGAAGCTACTGTCAGCGAGTCCCGTCGTCCCTCGGTGACTTTAACCCCGCAGTTTTGGTTTTTCGGGTAATTTACACTACACTCCTTGCTGCTTGTGCTTGACATAAATAAAACGATATTGCAAGTTGCTAAATTCTAATAAATTATTATATGAATTGTTGAAAGGTAATATTTTAAAAATAAAAATTTATTATATTTTAATTATTTTTTATTAATTAACTTGTAAAATATTAAATTTATCTTTAATAATTAACTCTTAAACTGAAAAAAATAATATAAATTAATATAATGTGAACTGATAATTTTGAGCTACTCTCCATGTGAAATAACTCGTTTAATTGGAGTTTTTAATTGTTTGTAATTAAAAGGACAAAATGGACGGAAGAGTGAAAAATATCATTGCCACTTATATTTACAATGATAACTAAATGAAAATATTGCCTCTACAATTGATTTGTGGCACGATCAATTGTAAATTAATGGAAAGCGTAGTAAAATTGTTATTTTTTTTAAAAAAGGTTAATATAATTAAGTGTTATCTTTTAATAATTTATGTAATAATTTATTGTTTTACAATAATTATTACAGTATAAGAATGATAATTTTAAAAAATTTAATTAGAAACTTAGACTTTTATTTAAAGAAAATATAATTCTACTTATACGACATCAGTGTGGCATTATTATTAGATTAATAATAAGAACGAGAATGATAATAAATTCTCATTTTAAAAAAAATTAATGTAATAAAATATTATATTTCAATAGTTTATTTAATGGTTTATTATGGTTTGGTAATAGTTGATATGTCGAAATGATGATAAGTTAATAACCCATAAATTTAGAAAGGAAAATATAGATGCGCACGTGAGAGCGATGAGAAGTGTCTACTGAAGAGAAATGTTATGAGGTAATTAATTAACCAGGCACCGAAACTTTGCAAGTCTTTAGATATTTTCTGTGGATTTTTGGGGAGGTTGCAGTTGCAGTTGCAGTACATATAGTTGGCAAACGCTGACTCGTGAAGCAATCATTAATATTTTTAAATATTTTTCTTCTTCGAAGAGACTTGAGACTTTCTCTTTCAACTTCAGACTCCGATAATTGATGATACCTGCAATTTTGCATTATTATTTGTTTTTTTTTTTTTTTCTTTTTGGAGAGTGTTACGGCCTCACGAGGACAATTAAACTGGGAAAAGGATAACACAAATTGATTCTTTAAATTTGGATTTAGTTCGGACTTCTGATGTGGATTGAATAATTAATTCAGCAATGGGCAAGAGACAACTGTTAGCAAAAACAGGAAAATTGGTGATAAGTTTTTTTTTTTTTTTAAATTTTAAAAATATCAAAACTAGAAAGAGAAAGAAATTTTTTCAAAAATTCCAAATATTCAACATGGTACGCTCGTGGAAGAAAGGCAACTTGATTGATCATGTCCCCAAGGCCATTTGGCCATCCTCCTATTGCTGTCTGCAGTTGCGAGTTCATTGTGCGGAAAAACAGCTAATTTTTATAAATCTAGTCTCATCCCAGGGTTAAACCATTCACAGTAAATCCTCCATCAACAGAAATAATCTGTCCAGTGATATAAGAAGCAGCAGGTAGGCAAAGGTATGCCACCAGAGATGCAACTTCCTCAGGTTCTCCAACACGTTGAAGAGGAGTCCGAGCCACTACCTTGTCCATGAATTCTTTGTTTTCAAGCAACTGCATCAAAGAGAAATATGCAGGCAGTGAGGGTGGATTTTTATTTTTGGGTAATGAAACTGTTGATATTCTCTAACTGTAAACAGCTGAAACCATGAACGATGAAACCCCTAAGCACCTTAGGCTAATCAGCACAAGATATTGTGTTAAATTCATAAACTTTGGCCAATTTGTATTTGGTAATTGCTACCAGCATCTCAGCTTCAGTTGATTCAAGTAATCAAACAAAAGCCCCGAACCTGTTCTAGATTTAGCTTAGGGCAGCCGAGCTTCAAGAAACAAAGATGATACACAATCTTCTTTTCTCTAGAGTTACAGAAGTATGAGGGTAGGGATGACAATTAACATTGTTCACACAAGAGTGGTTCACAATATGAATCACATCACTCACCATTAGTCCATGAATAAAAGAAGACAAGTGTTACTCCTACCTAAGATCTACCAGTGTTTCTCGATATACTTTCCAAAATATTAATGGAAAGAAGATAAGCTGATGAAAAGAAGTGTTAGCTTAAATCAAAATTTCAAAATAATAATCACAAGACGATTAGAGAACATTACATGTTCTACCAGCGAGGTCTTGGTATACCACGGTGCAACAGAATTTGTCCTGATATTGTCTTTTGCCCATTCACAAGCCAGATTTCTTGTAAGTTGATTCATTGCAGCTATGGATAACAAGTGTTAAACAAAAGCCTTTTAAACATCTTCACACATCATACTCATGCCTATGTATTATTATCACCAGATCAGGAACTGACCTTTAGTTGCTCCGTACATTGATCCACTATCTATATGTGAAAGACCAGCAACAGATGAAATGAACACATTGCTTCCAACTCCAGATGCTTTGAGAAGAGGATGTGCAAGTTGGCACAAATGGTATGTGGATTCAAAGTTGGTAGTCATTACTTTCGAATATTCTTCTGCAGAATACTCAATAGTTGGCTTCCTGATATTAGTTCCAACATTGTTTACCTAAAAAACCAATGAGATCGAGTAAATGTCCTCCAAAGGTGAGGGGACTGTTAAAAAAAAGTAGGATCAAGAGTTTGGGTCCAAAAGTGAAAGAATTCACCATTATAGACTTAGAAAACCAACATCATATCGTGATTAATTTCACAAATGGCTAAAAGATTGTTGCAAAGCATTAGTCCATTAAGTAGCCACGAGTTTATTCAAATACTGTAAAATTCAGCTCCAACTTTGTATCAACAAAAATTAATATAACAAGTATCATAGCCATCTCCCACCCCCTATAACTGATAATACTTCATAGAACACTATATAGAAAAATAAAATGACGCAGCATAACAATGAGAACAACAGCGGATCTAGGACCATATCAAGTTCTACTTCTCCTGTAAACAAAAGCCACAGGTTCAACACATAAGAGCCAATTTACAATGTCACATTGTAATGAAATCCAAAATGACTTCAGGTTTTACAAGTCTATGTCAAAATCATACAAAAGCCGGCCAACAGTTAAAACAGCAAAGTCCATATTCTGATAACTCAAAAATTACAGATCAAAGTCCATATTTGTCCGAGACTGTCAATCAATCACCTAGGGCAACATGAACCATACTTTATTATTGATCCAAGTCACTGTGGATTTGAATTATTCTAAAAACAAAAATATCCATGTCATACAACATAAATACATCCTCACATTCCCAAGCATCATAAATGATTAATTAAATTTTACAATTTTAAGAATAAACATAACAGAAAACTAAATTCCCTGCCCACCCATACGAGTATGCTCAAACATAGGAACTCTTGTAAATCGCTTAAAAACCCAAAGCGCAGGCCTTACAAGGTGCTAACAGATTACTAAAGGAGGAGGCCTAGATGGAACCAAATGAAATCATTAATAGAGAGCTTAAAACTAATCAACAAATTGCAATTCGAATAGTAAAAGTAAAAAATTCAAGGTTTTATGCATCGATATTAAATTTCATCACATGGACAAATATTAATAATTAACGCTTCAAAAAGAAAACTTTTGATGCAAACACTCACCAAAATGTTGAGTTTGCCACTGAACTTGGAACCCACTTCCTGAATCAGCGCCTCTCTCTGATCAGGAGATGTAACATCACAAACTGACCCAGTAACAACGAAGCCTTTGCGTTGCCATTCTTTTAAGCACTTATTAAGCTCAACTTCGTTTCTCGAACATGTGTGTACTACAGCACCCAACCCAGCCAGTTCCTCCACAGTAGCTTGCCTGAACACATTATAAAATAAATAAATAAAAAATAAACAAAAGGGCCATTTAGCCAAAAGAGTTTTGCTTAATTCAGTGATTAAATTAATTATAAAAAAGAGTGTTTTATTAAGGACCCAATTCCACGAGTGCCACCAGTGACAAGAGCAGTCATTCCTTTGAGTGACCATCTTGAGCTTTTGAAACTGCTCGCTGCATTCGCCATGACCACTTATTCTTCTTCGCTCTCTGTGTGGGATTTGTTGCAGTGATTCATCCAGTTTTATCAATCGATGTGACCTAGTTGAAATGCTCAAAATACCAAAAGTGTCCCTGTGAAATTTTTTTAGTAAAATCTATATAAATAGTTTAAGGTTAAAAGACATAAAGACCCTCGTATAGTCTAATTATATTAATGAATTTTGTACATTTAAATAGAAATGAAAGTATTATATAGTGCAATTATGAAGATTAGATGTTTACTTATGATTAAATAAATTAATAAATTCATTTAAGATTAAAATTTTAGATGTTTACTTATGCAACTATGAAGTTTTAGCTATCCATTTAAGATCAATAATGACCTTAACATCTTTTCAATCTCTTTATTTTTAAATAAAAATCTTGAACAAAGATTACAATTATAATCTCCATAAGTGTAAAACCACGTCAATTAAATTTTGTTGAAATTGATTATTATAATTTTTGTAAACTATTGGAATTGGGGGATAGTTATGAATTGGGGACGATAGTTATGAATTGGGGAAATTAAAAAAAAAAATTAAATAAACCACTTATTCTTCTTCACAACAAGAGAGAGAGAGAAAAGAGAGATAAAAATAATAAAAGAGCATGCTTATGCAAGCAGAGACGAATGAGACAAAATATAAATGGGCATTAAATTTGAGCGTGTCCTTGAAAGTAATTTCGATGGAAGAGCGATTTTATCAGTATATTGAGGGGTGTTAAAAGCACCACTCAACATCTAACAAGAATCATGGGCTAATGGACCCACATTAAACCCAATATTTTTCATTCGTTAGGCCTGGGCCCAATATTTGGTCCGATGGGTTGGTTGGCTTCATTTTCCTAACAATGATGTGATTTACTGTACACCGGGGTATCCTGCAATATGTTTACAAGCTAGAATTGAGGCTTTCAAGTTACAGATTTAAAGTACAAGTTCTGGGTTGAAACTTGATACTTGGAGATATCTCATTGTGTTATAGTTGGTAAAATTAATAACAGAAGTGGAGGTTTTTATTTTATTTTTTTTTATTTTACTAAGAATTATTATTTGGGAGGCTTTATGTGTTGAATGCACGTTGAGTGAAAGGCATATTTTTCAAGCACCTCATATACGGAGTTTCTTTCTGTTATGCTCGATAGTAAGATTAAAATAATTTAGCCAACTATTTGTCTATTGATTTAGATTTTTTATGGAAAAAAATGACTGAAAACTATTCATTTTCTTTTAAAATATTGAGTGATATCTACTAATATGTAATATTGGAAATTCGTTGCGACAGGCCAATGTATGATCTTATTCTTTAAAATGAGAAAATTACTCCAACAAATGATGGAGAAATGAACGTGCAGCATATATTACAATAAAATCTCTCTGTAGTGATACTCTATATATAAATAACTTATATGTAGGCATAAAAAATGATGGTCTCAATTTAGGCCAGTTATAAATAAAAATAAATTCTACACTGTAATAAGTTATAAATTTTATAAATTCCGTCTTAAGAAACTTACCTCCACATAATAATATTTATTTGTATACTTAAAAAATGAATGTTATGTTACATAAGAACCTGCGTTCACATAGTACAATGAAATAATGGAGAAAAATTAAAGAGAATGCGAAAATTTAGAGACTTTTAAGATAACTTTGCATATTTTTAATATTGTATAGAAGCCTATACTAATTTTTGAAAATTATGTATCTTTTTTTTATTAATGTCTATACATTAGATTTGACATACTCTATTAATTAATTATTAATATGGTGCATACTGTACCTCTATATCACTTGCAATGAGGATAACTAAGCCAAAACAATAATTTCTAAAATTATATCTCTATTAAGCTATAATCTCATCATAATAATAAAATTAGCATAGAGAAGTTTTACCGTACTATTTTAAACTTTTCATTAACCTATCAAGTCTTATCCTATATATATGAACGCTCATTATCCGTTTTTCTATTTTTGCAAAGAAACCACCAAAAAGCTTAAAGAATAATAAAATCATTCCCTTACATAATTCTACAATCAATCCATGAAAGCAGCATGGAAACAGACGCATCAATTAGCCCCGCATGACCATGTGCACCCTCTGGCTCAGCAACACAGCCACTACTGATGCACTTAAAACCCCACTGACTCTTGATGATGAGGCAGCCTCACTTCTAAATGCTCTTTTACACAAAATTGGAAACTTCATGAAACCCTAAGCAACCAACTTCAATTTCCCTTACAATCTCTAAGAACCCACGTAGAAATTTGAGTACCCACGTAAGCATTCTTCATTTCACATCCTTTAAATGGCTAAAAAAGCTGCTGGGTGCTACATAAATTCTTCGTGAGCACAACAATATATGTGATAGATTCATACATCAAGTCAAAATTATATTGGCGATGTTTCATCAAATTTCCTTATAAAGAAACGTTGAAAAACACAGCAATAAAACACTGAGACCTCGCCGTGTTTTATGGAGGAACCGTCGGTATCAAAGGTTACCTATTCGGAAATTACTGTAAAGCTACGTGTGCCCATGTGTACTAAAACCAGACATAGTCTAGGGTTTTGGAATTTTTATTTTTAGGCTTTTAGGGTTTGGTTGTTGAAGGTTTAATAGCTATAGCTTTGTAGAGTAAACGCGTAAATAGTGGCAATGATGTGATGTATTATGTCAAAAGCGAAGTAAATTATAGTTTATTCAATTGAATTCATTCTAGTTTCAATGAAGTTGTTGAGTTATGGCATGTCTTTCTTTCTTTTCTTTCTTTTTTTTTTTAAGCAAATTATGTTGCAATCTATTGAAATTATAACTACATAAGGCAGTAGTTTATAGAGTTTTAGTGTAGTTCAAAGTATACTAAGCATGAATTTAATACCGTGATAATCTAAGTTGTTTTTGCTTTTAAAAAATTTGGTAATACGTGTGTATCTATAATTGTGTACCACATATAGTTGAGATTGAATTACACACTTCTAATTTAATAACCACTAATCATAGCTTCATGAAAAGACCCACACAATGTATCATATTAATATTTGATTCAAATTTATCAAACATAGTTTAATTTTATTTTATTTTTGTTAATGTCATAGGTATTAACAAGATGAGCAATGTTTACTTCACAAACTCACAGTTAATAAATAAATATGTAGAAAAGAAATTCTTAATCATACAGTGGGTGAAATTATTGGATGATTGAAGAGTAAAAGTATGAAGAGAAATGATATATTGAGATTATCAGGAGGCAACTAGCGGATTTTATGCAGGTCGTCAAAAAGGCAACACATGTTGTGATGTGAAATGCCAAGCTATTAATTAGATCTTCTTATAATATTTAGTATGAAGTGACTCACTGTCAGTTCTTTCAACCCTTTATGAACCTTGAGTCAAATTCCTTCTCTCTATTTGATTTATCTGTACTCGTAGTTTACCAATTGTATTCTTAAAAAAAAACTAATTGTATTCCCTGTGAAAAATCTACAGAAAATATCGATGGGTTTTCTTAGCATTTCGGCAAAAAATTTCCACTATGCAAAATATACTAATCATTAATGAACATATCTGACTTTTTTTGTTTTTTCTGAAAGGAGAATGTATACACAACTTGAATTTCCATTTAACAAGAATATTCTTAGCTACTTTCAATCTTTGATCATATGCACATGCTACATTGACATATATTTGGAGGTTATAAATCTAAAGAAAATGGTCGAATTTTTTTACAATATATACATTTAATCATATGGAGCAAATAAAAAATTTAATAACAAGAAGTATAGACTGATCAAAACGAAATAAGAGAGAATTCTGATACTTCTTTCATTCTATTCATATTTTAAAATGTGCAGAAGCGGCGTTTGATTTTGCCTGCTTTTCATTAGACGGATGGCATAAAAGGAAACTTAAAAAAAAAAAGGAAAAGGAAAAAAGAAATACAATTTCTCTAAGAGCAAGCTTTCTGCAGAGTCCATTGGAGCTTTATAGAGCTTCTACTTCATCTTTGGTGGATCACCAAGCCTGAGTTCGAGATCCAAATTCTCTTTTTGGAGACTGAATTTGTTGCTTGATATGAAGAAAGGCAGTGTTGATTTTGAAACAGGATCACTAGTCTTTGTTCTTTTGCAGCTGATTGCCTCATCACACCAATTATTTGGTTTCAATCCCACAGACAAGTTGGTTTCAACAAAATCACCTTCTTGATTAATGTGAACAAAAGAAGAAGAAGAATTTTCTTTAGTAGTGGTGGATAAAGCTGCTGTCACCCTAGTATTTAAAAGAGTAGGAGATGATGCAACAACAACAACATTAGTGCTGGGGATAGAATGATCAGATGGGCATTTATGGTTTGTTGATTTATTGAGAGAATTTTTAAGCCTAGCTCTATCCCTTCGATGGACATTCATATGCCCACCTAGGGCTTGAGCAGACTTAAATTCTCTTCTGCAAAAGCTACAAGAATAAGATCTCGGTGGCCATATGCATCCACCAAGTGACCTTGCTGCTGCATCTTCTGCAAAAGCTTTTTCTTCCCATGATGATGATGTTGAGTCGCTAAAAGAGTACTTCAAAATCTGATCTCTCTGCCTCTTCATCCACATCCAATACTGAGCTTGTGCCTCCATTGTGCTAGCTATTTCTTTAATTTAGCAAGAATAAAGAGAAAGTTAAGAGAGTTTATTAATATAGCGAAACGAGTAATGCTGAAGCAGTACTAGCTAGCTCTATATAAATTCATATTGAATGCTTGAAAGCTACTTGAGAATCTAAGAGGAAGCAAAAGAGCTGAGATGGAAAAGTCTTCTCACTAGCTTTTTTTGGTGTGATGATCAATTTGCCCTTTCTCCTTTGGCTCTTTCAATGTCTTGTAGCTGGGGTTTGACGGATATAGACAGTCAATGTTATGGGTAATATTTTGGCAATTTCTAAAGAGAGGCCCCATTGAAGCAATTATCATACAAATACAAATGACAAATCTACATGATATACACAGAAATTATTACTGGAAAATATATGCATATTTTATAATACATATTTGAAATTAAACGACATTCTATTAGAATTAGACAGAGATCTAGTATCAAATTCATATATTAAAATGTGTGAACATTTACATTGTAAGAATATGATTTGATGAGAAATTTTTAAAATTAGTCAATAATTACACATATGATATCCTCTAAGAATGTTAGTTTTGTACATCTACAAATAAAAAAACTTGAGTTAGATCATATTGTTTTATCACTAGAAAATAATATTCCATCTCAAATTCCCATTTTGAAACACATATTTTTCATTGGAGACTCTAATTAACATTGAGATACATGAAAGAAATCATTGATATTGATCAATATACAATGACAAGTGATGCAGCGAAAGTTTAAAGTACTAATAATATTTCGTTGATTTTAAAGAATATTGGAATAAAGAATGAATTAAATTTACGTTGATTCAAAAGAATACCGTGAATATAAAAATTAAGTCTAGTTGAATCTGCATAATACCGAGAATTAATTAAAATTTAAAAACTTACAAGGAGCTTTAAAAACTAAAAATATTATTGAACTCAAATCTAAAGTTTTTTTTAAGAAATAATTAATAACAAACTAATCAAGACCTAATTGTAAAAGCTACAAAAAATACACATCTATACTGTCTATGACTTATCTTAATTTGATTAGAAAACTTATTTTAATCAGACTTATATATATAAGTTTTAACTAAACAATTAAAGTCTAAATAGAAAACCAAATTAAAGTATAGTATAAATTAATTAAAATATTCCTAAATATTATCAATTTCAATCTACTTAGGATCTTCGATTTATTGCTCTGCATCAACTATAATATATATAAATTTTTCTAATGATAATATCTTTATTTTAGCAATATGATGATATTACTAACCAAAAAAAATTATTGCATTAACAAACAAAAAAATTATGTTCAATATATTAAAATTAATTTTTTTTAATTTTCGTAATATGTTTATTTTGTTAAAAGGAAGATGTACTATATATATTCTGATCAAAATGCTATAAATTAATTATGATTTAATTAATGATGAAAACATATTCGTCTTCTTCTAGCTCTAGCTTTGAAAGACATGACGTAACATGTGGAAAAGTGGAGACCCATACGAGGACTATTATTGGAAAAGACAAGCAGCTGGTGAAGATTGATAAAACGAATTGCTTTCATTAAATAAGGATATAATAATAATTGCTGCTGAATTCTAATTGTCTTTTCTTCAATCTTCTATCTCGTAGGGAAAGCTAATGCTTTCTCAATTCTTGAGTTAATCTTGTCAATATCCATTTTAATAGTCATTAATGTTTATGATAACCATTAAAAAGAAAAATTAAAAAATATGCTTATGCTAAAAAATTAACCTTTTGATTTGATCACTTCAAATTAAAGTATTACATTTGGGTGTTTAGTGAATGTGTTCAGAATCTTTAGGTTTTTCCTTCTGTATCACGTTAAGTTAAAAAGACAATTAGTCTGGTCAAATGAAGCATTCATATAATTATTAAGATTTGCCAAATGCTCAATCTCTCTCTCTCTCTCCTCTCATTCATTCCCACATTTATTTTTAGGTTTCTATATATATATATATATATAATAAAATTACTTCACACAATTAATTTAGGCATCAATTAAATTTATTAATTCATGGGAGCTACGGGTGCGCATTTTGCGTAAACCAACAGGATATCGGTTTGGATTAGAGTTTTTTAGCCGATCAGAATCGAAAACAAACATTGTTGAAGAATTAATCAATTCCAAAATTTGTAATATGAGCTTTTTTAATCGGAGGCAGGTGGGATGTCAAGAAATTTAGAGAGAAGAATACTTTCGTTTCTTGATGATTTTTTTTTTAACAAATTAGATGCTTTATAAATTTATAATTCCTTCTTTTGTTCCTAACATTAAACGGTCAACTTAAAAAACACACCGATGAAGATTAAACGTCATATATAATTAAAAGTAGTAATTGAATTTAGATAAAAAAAAAATCAAACATGTGAAAAAGTTAAATCGGATCATCAATTTATATGTTAAAATATCACATTTAATATTAAAAATGGACAAAACGATAATAAAAGACCCAACTGTTAAAAAATAAAAATTTCATCGATATCCGTATTTTTATTTTATATGTAGTGAAATGGTATCAATCAAGGAGACTTATGGGATCTGCAATCTCATCAAACTTTGCTGCTAGCTCAAGCTATAAACCAAAACATTGTGATTTGTTTATATTTGTATTAGGTCAAGATTTCGCGTAATTCCAAAAGCTTAATAAATAAGAAAAAGAAGAGCAGACACATATAATACTTTAATTATCAACATAATTGACTACTAATGACTTTAATCATCTTTTAAAATACAGCTAAAATTGTCATTACACTGTTTAGATTCTACCTCGAATGTATTCACTAATCCTCAACTTGCAGTAGAAGAAATTTGAAAAAGAACATCTACACATTTATGACTTGATTGCAATGCAAACCAACAAATGGATAGATTTAAAAAACAATTACATGTCTTATTCAGGTTTCTTAAGAACTGATAATGGAGGAGTTTATGGAATTAATTAAGATCTTTGCCGCCTGCGAGATTGAGTCGACAAATGTGATGTTAGGTATGTGACATGACACTCAATGACTCGATTGATCGTATTATATATATAGATTTTTTAAACTTCTTGTTATTTAATTCAAATGAACAATGAATTTGGAATATCTGGTGCAATAATATGTTGAAATCATGCACTTGGATTCATATTGATACTTTTCTTTGAACTTAATTTGGTGAATTAATGCTTTTGAATCGGGGGATTGACGCTTCCTCTAATTTTTGTATTTTTGCAACTCACCCCTCTTAATATAGGTTCGGTCCTATGTCATATGTTCACCCTCTCCACATAATTAGGGTCAGTTTAGTAATGTGGTAGTTTTTAAAATAATTGTTGTTAACTATAATGAGAATCAGTTAAGTGTTTGGTAAATTTTATTTTTAGAAATACTGTACGTTTATAAAGTAGTTATGAATGTTTAATAAATTTTACTATTAAACTGCTACAAAAGAAGCAAATTACTAAAATGAACATGATGTAGAATGAAATTTACTTACATATATAAAAATATATATATATATAGTATTTTTAATTGTGTATTATAATAAATTTAATTAAAACATTTTATACTATATTAATTTTATTTCTTTTATTTTTTTATAATAAAAAATTATTGAAATATTAATTTTGTTTTTAATTTGAATAAGGATAGTTTTGGGTTTATGTAATAATTTAAGGGTATTTATAGAATTATATTAAAGAATAAAATTGATTTTCAAAATTATAATGTAAAAACTATTCCTTTCATACTTTTCAAAATCAGCTGTAGGAAATGTTGATTTTGACAAAAGTGATTTTAATTTTTTTTTATCAAACATTAAAATTAATTTTTATATTCTCAAAATCACTTTTAAGACTCCTAAAAGTAGTTCCAAACGAACCCTTAATTTGATTATGATTTTGATTTTGATGAGTAATAACTTTGTTATGGAATTAAGTGATTGTTAAAGACTAGCTTTATTCTTTCTACGGACATATAAACATATATAGAAGAGAGATATAGCAGGAAAAGCATGCACACATGTATTAATTAAAGTATATGATTGAAATTTATTGTCATTATGTTATTTTTAAAAAATCATGCTATGTTTAAGTTGCTCTACCTTAAAATATTTTTTTATAACTGTAAAATTAAAATTATAACATATTTTTTATTATTTATTACTTTGTATATGTAGTTATAATTCATGTTCTTTCGTAGAGTAATAATAAAATAGTCATGGCCTATTGTCATTTGTTAATCGACATTCATGATTTGAATTTTAAGCTCCAAAAAAAAATGAGAAAAGGAAAACACTTATGTCATGGGTAAATCTGATCAAATACGTGAAGTTAATCGAAAATCTAAAAAAAATGAAAGTTGCGATGTCTTGGAGTTGGATTTTAGGCCCATTAGTTCCTTTTGCAGCATTTTTTTTTTTTTTCAAAAAAGGTAATCGTAGTTCTATTGTTATTTGAATTACGTTAAAGGATAGATATCAATTTAATTAAAATAAGCCCCTAATAGCCAACTAAGGCTTTTCTTTATTCTATATCATTGAGAAATTGATGAGTCGATCCGCCTCCCTAATTATTTTAATCCTCACGTGTGATATAATTAATTTTGTAGATAAAATTAAAATAAATTTGAAACAATGAAGAAGTAAATTACCTAATGATAAATAATTTTACTATGACACGACAAAGGTATGTTTATAATTTAAATAATTTTTTATGAATAATAGTAAAACTTAATTAGAATTCCATTAGAATCTTATAATTTTAGATACATATAAAAAAAAATTGAGTGTTTTAAGAATTTTAAAAGGGTGTTAGAAGTTCCGCTCCATTTTTTTCTTATTTGGGCTTGGCCCATTTATTTAGCTTTAGATCTATCCAATTCAAGCGTAGCCCAAACTTCCTTTTAAAGAAGAAAAAGCACGACTTGGTCACGCACACCCTAGGAGCCGGAGGAGTCTAAGTCAATGCAGCAAGGTGACGCCATGTGATATTATCCCACATTCCGTAAAGGACATGTTAAATAACGAATGACCCACACCACTGGTTTGCATTCAATTTTTCACTATTTATTTATGGTCCACTCATTTTGAATATTGAATTTTTTCGTTTCAATCACATTTTATTTTGTCCAATGAAAAATTTGAGACGCGCTGAGAAAATTCGCATCCGCCCCTCCAAATCGGCTTTATTAATACTGAAATAAATATTCGTTTATGATGAACATAAGTAGCAATGTATCATAGTCATAATAATTAAAGGAAAAAAATAATGTTTTTTTTTTTTTTTTTGGGGGTGGTGGTGGTGGGGGAGTTAATTTCTACTTGAAGCAGTCCCTAGTGAGTGAATGAAACGTTCATCAAGGTGAAGGTGGCGAAATTTCATTAATCAAGGGGGCTCCTTTTTCTTTTAAATATTTATCGTATTATAAAATTACAGTAATGATTATAACTCGCTGTTTAACCACATGTGGCCACCCGTTAAACTTGGACCATAATTAACAAAAGCTACAACAGTATCTTCTTTGAAAGCAAATGTGATGCCATGGGAATGGGATCTCTCTCTCTTTCATTTACCCCGGTTTAAAAAAGTTTCTCCTTTTTTTTATTAAAACTTCAGAAAAAATAAAAACAATAATAACAAAAACTTCTTCTTGTTATATTCACTGCTTCACATTCGGTTTCAACTCTTCTGAGCTCCAACGAAAAGCCTCTCTGTCTCTGTGTGTTCAGCCATCAGAGACTCTTCACGGGGTTTTGCATATTTTCTGGGTTGATGATTGTTGATGAAGAAGAAGAATTTCAGAGAATCCAGGAGTGTAAATGCAAACACCTTGAACTATCTGGGTAAGCCCATAAATTCGAATTATTAATTCAAGGATATATATATATATAGTTTTCTTGTTTTGGTTTTGGTGAAGATGAGTCAAGCTCGAGTTCAGGACCCGAGTCGTAACCCGTTGAAATCTTCTTTCCCGAACAAACACCGCCGTTTTTTCGTTCTTCTCGCGAGAATTCCTGTCATCGTCTGCTTGATCGCCTCCGTTTGTTTTGTTCTTTACTCGGCCTTCTCGAATCACTCCCGGGGCAACCATATTTTCTTACCCCAGCTCAAATCCGAGCTCACGCCCGACCCGGAAACCACCAACATCTCCCACATTCTATTCTCCATCAGTGGCTCCGCAGCCACGTGGCACGACCGGACTCGTTACATCAACCTCTGGTGGAAACCCGACAGGACGCGTGGCTTTGTCTGGCTGGACGAGGAACCCAGAGGAAAAAGCAAGACTAGTAGTAGCATCACTAATACGATGCCGTTTAGGGTTTCAGATCCGGGATGGACCCGGTTCAGGTACTCGAGTTCGAGATCGGCGGTGCGGATTGCGCGGATTATTTGGGACAGCTTTAAACTGAACTTGCCAAATGTGAGATGGTTTGTAATGGGAGATGATGATACGGTGTTCTTCACTGACAACTTACTTTCGGTGCTAACGAGGTATGATCACAATCAGATGTGGTACATTGGTTGTAATAGCGAGAGTGTGGAACAAAATGTGATGCACGCGTACGACATGGCGTTTGGTGGCGGTGGATTCGCGGTCAGCTATCCTTTAGCCGAGAAGTTGGTCAACGCATTGGACGGTTGCCTTGAACGGTACTATTATTTCTACGGCTCTGATCAGAGGATCTGGGCCTGCATCAGCGAAATTGGCGTGTCCTTAACCCCAGAACGCGGGTTCCACCAGGTACTCTCACTTACCTTTTGTTTCCGATTTGATCTCTTTCTGTGCTGCCACGTTGCATATTGTTTGAACGTGATTTGATGGCGATGTGGGTTCCAGCCACGTGTTTATTTATTTATTTTATTTTGAAGCTATGGATCACCGTCGTTGACTTAGGTCAAATATATATATATATATATATATATATATATATATATATATATATATATATATTTTTTTTTTTTGGGTTGGTTCATATATATATGGATTTGGATGCGAAAGCCATTTGGTATGAGTTCAAAAGGTGAATTTGAAATTTAGATTAAAATGACGGAGCATTTCCAGATTATTAGGATTTCTGACGCCGGCTTCGGATTAGAAAGTAAAATTGTTCAACAAACGCAGCTTGAAATTTACGAAGCATCTGTGATCTGTCCCAAAAAACCCACAAAGTGTACACGACAAAATGTTATCACCTTGCATCGGGAACTTCCAAGCAAATATCACCAACAAACACAGCAGCAGCCAGCTAATCATAGGACTTAAAGCACTGTTCTAGTAGACACGTGTCATCAAGGCATCTTGTTTGTCTCCATCATTAGTTCTAAACTATTTCTTAATCAGGATTAGATTAGTTTAGTTCCCTCACCCAACTACATCCCCAGAAGTAATTTTTGGATGGGAAAACGACATTCAAAACCCCGAAGTTGGTTCGAATGTACAAGTAACCTCCTAATTCTTCAGAAAAGAACGCACAACATCGACCTAAAACAGGGCTTTTGTATTTATTTTGAGCCATTCAAAGTCTGTATCTGTATGTACGTTAGGGAAATCCTTAAGGTTTAAGTGTCATTTTGCCTTTAGTTTCATTAGATGTATTATGTGTACCTCTTGCGGCCGCATTGAGGTAGGAGTTTCATACATTCATTCTGCTGACAAGTGACGAGTAATCTTACCTTAACCTTAGGCACTAAGCACTTTCCCAGAAGTGCTTTTTGAATTAGAAATTATTTGTGGCTACACGCCAGTGCTTGTGGTGGCTTGAGATAAAGTTTCACGAGTAAAGAAAACAAAAGCCTACCAGCTGCGTGCTCAATGCAATAGGTAGATTAACTTTTTCCGTCTGCTTTTGCCCCAAGAATTTAAAGCCTTCTTTGTCACTCACTTTGTACGGCAAGTCTGCAATATGGCGGAGACTTTGCATGGAAAAATGACACCTACATCAGAAACGTGCAGCACAGACCAAACCTTTTGGTCGTCTGTTGTTAGGTTGGTAGGGAATAGATATTGAATATCTTTTTTTTTTTACAAATTAGATACTCAACATGTTTGGTGAAGAAAATTAAAATAAATTAATTCCATGTTTTGGTTACCATAAAAGTAAGCAGAGACTAGATATGTTGGAGATATTCCACAGAGAAGTAATCTTTTATAATTATATAATTAAAGTTATGATTTTTTTTTTTATTTATCACTTTAATAGTATGGTTATGGTTATAAAGGAGTATTTTATAATGGAACATTTCCAACATAATCATTGTCAAGCAAGTAATTTAGCGATAATATTTTGATTTGACATATAACTTTTAATCATTATTTTGTTATAATACAAAAATGCACATATTTATTTGAGAAAGACCTCTGGCCAAAATATACTATTTATGATTCTTGTGAATGTAGTTTAGCCACGAAAACTAGATAAGTAAATACTTCTAAGATTAGATTCAATCCACTTTTTAAATAATAGACAATTAAACTTTAAATCTTCACTGTTGGAAAATTAATATCTATGCTCTTTTCCGTTAGTTTGTTTCATCTATTTGGATGGAAATAAGGGCATTATAATTAATTTTAGTGGACATTATAATACATTAATCTTATAGGTGTTATATAGTTCATTAATGCTCTTATATTCTTCCAAATAGATATTTGTTAAAGTAAATCTTAGATGTATGTGTTTTATTCCATTAAGTGATAAATAATATATTTAGATGTTTGAGTTGGTTTTGTAGAAAATTATATGCGTGGATCAATGGTCATTCAGAAAATTGAATAGGGAATTTCGTGTAATCATAAAATTTTGTAGTATGATTGGATAGTGATTTGAGAATGCAAAGTTAGCCTTAATGGTTAATATAAAAGAGGCTTTTTGTTCCTATGATTATGTTAATGAGAATGTGTCATATGTTGACAACTTTTGTAGTGCCCGAAAGTTCTTTATGCGTTATGACTTCTTATAACTTCTTTGTGTTGTTTATAAAATTTTATGTTCATTCTTTAGGGTGGTTGAATTTGTATTTATAATACTAAGTTTCATTTTCTTAATTTTTTTTCTCAGTTGGACATTAGAGGGGATCCTTATGGTCTTTTGGGAGCCCATCCGATCGCGCCACTTGTAACACTCCACCACATTGATTATTTAAACTCCTTATTTCCCAACCGGACCCAATTAGACTCATTAGAGACCCTTATTCATGCATACCGGATTGACCCAAACCGGATCCTACAACAAAGTTTATGCTATGACACCAAGCGAGAATGGTCCATTTCCATCTCATGGGGCTACACCATCCAAATATACCCGTTGTTCCTATCCGCGAACAACTTGGCCATGCCGTTGCAAACGTTTAAGACTTGGCGTAGCTGGAAAGACGGTCCTTTTGTATTCAACACCCGACCGGTTAGCCCTGACCCGTGTGATAACCCGGTCATTTATTTCTTAGACCGGGTAGAAAATGTGGGTAGGACTGGAACCCGGACCATTTACACCAAGTCCGGGCCCTTAATTGGCAAGAACTGTGATAAACCAGGCTTTGTTAAGGCCATGGAAGTGAAGACCATTATTGTCTCGGCCTTGAAATTGCACCCAAAATATTGGCACAAGGTTGGTGCAATAATTTGACCTTTTCTGGTCCATTTAACATCATAAGAGCTTGTGTCTTGTCAAGAACAGCCAACCTTGCTGATGATTTTTTTTGTTTATAATTGTGTGAGCAGGCAACACAGAGACAGTGCTGTGAAATTATGGATGGTGGAAGCATAACCGATGGCACAATGAGGATTAGGATTAGAAAATGCAGGCCCAAGGAAATTATGGCTGCTTAGAAGTCGATTTTACTTACTAGGTTAATCCTTTGAAATTTTCCACTAATGTAATTATTCATTGTATATCACCTAAGTTTTAGGAAATTGAGAATTATTTTTCTTATATAGTATGTGTTTACTGCTTACCACATTATACAAATTACATATAAGCTTCTTTAAATTGTGTAGAAATTGAAGAATGACTCAATGCCACTATTTATGGGTAAATTCATGTCTTACATTAGTTTTAGCACATGAACTGTGTGGATCTCACTCTAACTCAAATGAAAATCGATGCTGTCGATGAAGCGAAACCAATGACATTGGTCTTTATCAGATAGGGAAGTACTGAGGAAAGGAAATTCTAGCTGCAAAGCAATGTGTCGCGGGTTGCATTTCCAGTTGTCGCATTTACACTGACGAGAGAACACTGCCTTGATTATAGATGAATGATGTATCAAAAGCAACTTATATAATAAAATTTGGCTTACCCATCCGCGACTTTGCAAAGATATTCCCGTTGATCATCTCTCAAAGGCACATCAGTGAAGTCTGACATCATATAGGGCAATAAGCCAGTAGCTTTCAGTAGCATATGAAATCTCAAGTACAATTATCAAAATCAAGAAAGAGAGCTCTACTATGGCCAATAAATTCAAGCTACTAAAGGGATTCAAATGAGTCGTCCTTTAGAATATCACTGAAAACGAACACTATGGACCTCTGAGAACCCCATAAGATGTATGTGTGAGTGGTTGCAGGATCATGCATTTTATGAATATGAAAAATGGAGTTGGCTTCTACCACTTCCAAAAACATAATTTGGTAAGAAGCTTTTTGCAATCATGAACCCTAAAACAAAAGCTTTAGTTGCCAAAAGAAATCATTACAAAATGGAGTTTCTACATACCAGCCCCAGTTATATTCGATCCCCTGAAAGATGTGTTGCCAGTAGCAAAAGCACCTTCCAAGTTAGCATTACTCAAGTTTGCCTGCCAAAATTTGAAAGTACATACACACATTACAACCTCAGAGGAACCTCTAACATTATATATTGGCATAGTAAGAATGAAACTCAACAAAGGATACAACAAGTTTACACCTCAAATAGCTAATACTAGATGGAACGTACAAAATCCGTAGTCTGGTCTGTCTTATAAACAGTGACTGCAAACTATATCTAAGAGCATTTTCATTTTAAAAATATTGGTGGCGAGCATACAGACACAAACAATTGTTATCGATAACACATGCTCCTCCCTAATCGCATTGTGAAAGTAAAGGAACTGCAGTCTACCACTAATATAATCCATAAGAAACAATTACCAGTCACCGAAAAATATTTTCCCACGAAACTGACACATGAAGGGAAAAAGTGTAAATGGTTTTTAAACATGAAATGGACATTGAACAATTAGAAAAAAAAAAAATAATCACCTTTGTCACATTTGCCAATGAAAAGTCTGCACTTCTGAGATCGGCATCTGAAAGATCAGCCCCTGATAAAGGAACAAGCAATAAACAATGGATATACTAGATATTCCCCATTTGACAGCTACAGGCAATGAGAGTAATATATGCAACAACCCTCAACCAGAAAGCTCATATAGAGTTGTTTGATATAAGCAAGTTGCCTTTTTCATTTTCCCCCAAATATGACATTGGTTTAATAAATGAAAGTTGCTAAGCTGTATTTAGTGACAATTACCACCAGAGAGAGTGTAATAATAAACCAAATCTTTTGTAATGTTTAGTTACTGAGGTCAATACACATGTTTTCCTACACTTCATTTCTGGATCATTGAATTCAGAAACTTATGTGGCACAATAGCTCCTGAACAAGAGGACCAGAAGGCCAACTATTGGAACACAACTTGAACTTCAAGAGTCAACTAAAGAAGATTTCTTTCTTTAGACAGCACATATAAGCATTCATCAATAAAACAAATAACAATTAATATACATATATATACCTGTTAAATCGGCATCAAAGAAGCTAGCACCCAGTAACTTGGCACCCTTAAAATTGGCTTGTCTCAATATAGACTGAAACAAAACAAAACAAATTATTTTATCAATCATCATATTGTGGCAAAATGCACATGCATTGTAAACAAAATTTGATTAATTAAGACCGTTTTGAAGTCTTGCTTGATCAAAGTCTTGCCACTAAAGTCCTTCCCCGTAAGATCTTGACCCCTTGTCACTTCAGCACCATATGGACCTCCCCCCTTTAAAATTATCAACATCACCATGAAAAATGAATCAAAGACTAGCAAACTTACAAAAGATAAGAAGAACAAACAAACACAGACGGTTAGAAGGGATTTGATTTTGGTTAAATTGTACCTTAAATGCCAGAGCAGGATCAACGAAGAACAAAGAAGCAGAAACAAGAGCTAGCAAGCTGGTTTTAGCCACTGACTCACGTAAAGTAAAGAGAAAATTCTCCTGAGACTTTATCTGCGTCTTCATCAACTGCTGTCAAAACATAAGACCAAAAGTAAGAGCATTGCGTTGGCTAAGCTAACAAGTGAAAATTAACAATGCGATCGTCACTGTGTATGCAACTAAAGGTTACAATGAGTGAAAACCTGAGGCGAAGAGTGGCCTGAGAAAGAGACAAGTGGGTTTGTCGATGTGAAGAGGGGTTTGGTGGGAGAAATAGGAGGGTTTTGCGTGAATTTGGAAGACATGGAGATGTTCAGAAGCGCCATTATTTTAGTGTAATGTGCAAAGGGATAATGAAAGAGCGTAATCCGATTCTAACAGCAAGTTGCGGTAGCCTTTGTGAGTTGTTACTTAGAACTGATATCGTGTGCTTTTAGCGTATGGTTGTGACACGTGGACGGTACTGATTTTATGGGCTTTGCCCTTTTTTTTTGACTTTGGGTCGGGCTTGTTTTGGAGTCGTGGATATATTGGGCTAGTTTGGGCTGCTTCAAGAACCATAAATTTGAGCTTAAGTATTGGGAGTTCAGTATTATACTAAAAATTTAAAAAAAAAATACATACATATATATATATATATATATATATATTTCTGATATTATTAATTGAGACTAAAAAATTGATTTTAAGAGTTCTTAAAATACATATTTTTAGTTGATATGTATTGTCAAATTTAAAGAATTATTTTACTATCCCCTTTTCCTTAAACTATATAGACTATAGTTCATTTTTCGATATTAAATGCCATGTTATCGTTGTTATACTTTATTGATTTGATGCTAATATTCTTTTTTATTTTACCTTAAGACTTTGATAGCAAAATAGAATCTGAATACTATCATCACTGGAAACTTCAACCTTTGCTTACCTTCTGTTTTAGGGTTGGTCCTTTATTAAATTATTATAAAGAGGAGTATTTTCTGCAGATGCAAAACTGTGAATAATGCGATGTGCACTTATTCCTTGGTCCTTGCCGAATCTGTTGCTTTTTCTAACTGTGTTGTCATATTTTTTCCCTTAGATTTTTGGAAAGCTTTTGCACATTGTATAGATATTATGAATTTTACTATAAGATCGGATTTTATTTAAAATATTTTATTTTATGCCTATGTTTATTTTTAAAAATTTTTATTTATTTCACAAGAAGATATTTTAATGAAATATTTTTCGATCATCAACCATCTCTTTTCATTGTTCATGATCTTTTCATTGGTGAAATATTTTGATGGGTTTTGATAGCGGCTCTTATTTTCTTATTTATCATTCTTCATTTATTGGCAAAATTTATTTTATGGCCATGTTAGGGAATTTTTTTAATCTTGTCCAAGATCTTACAAGTAAAAATATTAAATAAATAATAAACAAAAATATATAAAAAAATAAAACTAATCACATAACGCAAAATTTTATTTGAAAAACTCTTATATTAAATAAAACTACAGCTGCCAAGGGCGATAAAAGAACAATCTATTATATGAAAAAATATTACAATCATTTTAATATATTTTTTTTCATATCCAAAACTTCAATAACACTCAATCTCTCAATAGACCGACATTTTTTCTCACCTTCTAAACTGTCTACTCACAGAAAACTAATTGCTGTGTTATGTTCTGCAAATAAGTGAACTCAATCTTTCTATATATAGTGATTATTTATTGTATGAGAACTATTTGAATATTTATTTTCTTATACTAGTTGTATTTCTCATTGAATAAGTTAAATCCCAAAGAAAAAATTACTCATTTCTTAAATAGGAACCATATTAAATAAGAAAAAATTCTATAAAATTATCATTGAAAACTAAAACATATTTCCTAACATGCCAAATGATTAAATTTTAATAATAAAAGAGTATTTAGAGAAATTTTTTGAGTTTGTATAGTATTTTCATGAATGTGTAGATTAAAGAAATATAACTAATTTAAAAGGGATTAAGTGAGGATTTTTTGGGCATTAAAAAGAGTGTATAAAAATTAACAAATAAGTATACATAGTAATATAGTATTAAGAATAATTTTTAAAGCGCATATAACTCTACCTTTTATGATTATGTAATCGATGGCTCTATTAATTTAAAATATTTTAACAATTTATATAGTCTTTTATCTAAAATAAAGTATACTGGAGTTAAACTCCGTAGCCTCTTTTTTTTTTTATTTATTACAAGGGGCCAAAGTATCAAGATTATATTTTTAGTTGATAATTATTTATAAGATTCAAGTAAATTAATTATATTATTTTAAAATATTAATTAATAAATGTCACGTTATTTAAAATATGCTACTCTTGAATATTCACTAACTTTTAATAAATAATTTGTTGCGTCCATTTTATGATTAAAGACTATATTTGGATGTCTTTTTTTTTTTTAAAAAAAAAAATTATGCTTTGATGCTTAAACAATTAAGCACAAAAGATTCTCTTGTAAAATAGAATAATAATTAACATCTCATGATATTATTTTAAATAATATAATATATAATATATTATTTATTAAGTGATTAATAATTTTTTATAAATTTTAAGTAAATTAATTATTTTATTTTATTAAATATCACAACCTTAAAGATAATGTTTTAAAATATTTGACACTGCTCTTAATAATTAATATTTTAAACTATTTTTTAGTGAGTGTGAGGTTCTCACGTGAACAAATAAAATAAAATAATAAATGTTACGTTGTGATTACTGCGACTTCAAATTTACCACGCAGAGCAAATGTAGTTTGTCTCGTATTTTTACCTGACCTGTATATTCGTGGCATATTGTATACATTTCTCTTTACTTGAAATTTTCAATGCATAAATTTATATATTTTTACATTAAAAAAATTGGCAATTGATTTTTTGATGGAGTAATTCGAATAACTTGGATCAAGACTAGCTAGATTTGCCTTTACTCATGTTGAGAAAAAAAATAATACTATATGTTTCAAATTTTTTATCTTAAATAACCATTCTAAATGGCGTGGCATTCATTATTTAGTTGGTAAAATAATATAATTAATTTATTTTAATTTTATCAACCAATTAATGAATAACACATCATATGAGATAGTTGTTTGTAATAAAAAATTGAGGATATTTAGTATTATTGAAAAAATTTATCACTGTATAGAAGCAAAAGAAAATTATCACCAATTAATATCTCATGAGAATTTTAAGGAAAAATCTAATATTGCCCAATTCATTTGATTTCAATAAATTATTTTTCCTGCCTATACATGTGCATATTCTCATTTGTTTGAGAAAAAATATGAACATTGCAAATAAAGCAATAAAAGGAAGTAAATAAAATATACAAAATAAAAAAAAAAAGTGAACGTCAGTTTGTTGTCTGCTAGTATTTTTGCGATTAATGAGATAAGATAAAAATAAATAAAATATTGTCTATTGAATTATTAAAATCATACATATTATTTTTTTAAAAAAATATTTAAGAAAGTAGATTAAAAGAGGTTAAATCCAATTGGTAAACGGTCGCTTGCCGAATTATAACTTTTTCCTTAAACAAGGGAAAAATGATTTTTACACCTTAATATTTTGAAGAAATAGACACAAATACCACTATATTTTTAAAAAGAGATATTATTTTTTTTATTATAATACCATTTACTTCTATTATCTTAAAAAATTAGACCTTAATATTTTATGATAAATAAAAATATAACATTAAAATAAATGTAATAATATATATTTTTAATAATAATTTTAATATTTAAAAACCATTTAATATTTTATAATCTATTAGATATATTTTTTATATTAAAGTAAATTTTATAATAAATAGAAACATAATATTAAAATAAATGTATTAAAATTTAAATTATTTTAAATATTATGTAAAATAATAATTTTAATTGTAAAATATATTTAATGTAAATATTTATTTAAAATCTTTATAATAAATAAAAATATATTATTAAAATCTTTATAATAAATAAAAATATATTATTAAAATAATTATAATAAATTATATATTTAAATTTATGAAAATATTTTAATATCGATATTTTATTGCATATATTATATTATTTATATTTATTAAAGATTTTAAAATAATATTTTTAAAATAATAAAAATAAATAATATTATAATAAAAAAAGAGTCTCAATATATTTTTTAAAAAAAATATATAAAGATATTGGTGATAATTTTTAAAATTTTTATAGATATAAATATATTTTTTCCCCTCAACAAGATTAATTATGTTTCTTCCAACACAATAATACCATCGTTATACAAATAATGTTCGATCAGATAAGACGTACGCGTACCCCCAATACCCTGTAAAGCGGATAAGAAGAAGAAAATAAAATGTACAAGAGATTGATTACTCAACACCACCAGATCCATATATATATATATATATCTTCTGATAAGGCCAACTCACGTGCTTGTAATTTGGTTTGTACTCATGGAAACTACAAAATCGTGATATATCCAGTCAGTTATCAATGGTAAAAGTAGCACTAGTCCTTTCCCATTGTGGCAGGGACGAAGAAAAAGAAAAAAGAACAAGAGAGTAAATGTCACAATCCCAGGAGCTAAGCAAAAGGGAAGGCCTATTAGGGCAAAAGAGCAACGGGCAGCCGTTGTCTAAATTAAAGTCGGTGGCTTTGGTAACACAAAATTTTTTCCCATTCAAAAAGTTGATAAACGTGGCGGCTACATACTGAGCCACCGAAAATGGGACTCTCTTAGAAAGCGGCAGCATGGCGAAAGCTGATCTGCTAGCTCTGAAAATTGGTAGAAATGAGGGGCTCGGCCTCGGTTACTGGGAGGTGGTGACATGTTGCAGACCTTGGCATTCAAAACCTTGTCGGGACTTGAAGACAGTGACGTGTTTTCATGACTACCCACTCTCTGTCTCTCTCTCTCTCTCTCCATCCCTCCATTTCATGCGCACGTTACCCAACACAATTCAAAGAATGAGAAATTTACATCAATTCTCTCACCAAATTGCTTGCCAATTCACTCAAAGTTTCCACCATCTATACCAGCCACAACCGCCCACGTCATCAACACAAGGGTAATTAGGTCATTTTAGAGTACTTGATAAGAAGGCCATGGCAACCTTATCGAAGTCAAGAATGATACGCTTACTAGGGTTAATATTATTATAGTCAGTACACCATTCTTACATAATAATAATAAAAATTGTTATGAAACAAATTTTTATACTAATTCTTGCAGTAATTTTAAATTTTGTATGTACATCATTATCCCATGAAAATAGCCCGTTGAAGGGGAAAAAATGAAAAAGAAAGAAACCTTATTATTTTTATCATTAAAATGGCTAAAAAAAATATGTTGGACAATAATAACTAAGTAGGAGTGTAAGATAATATCACTATAAACAATACATTCATTGTGATTGATATTATATCTATCATGATCAACAATATGGATAGACCACGGATGATAGAATTTTCTACAGTTTTGGACTTATATACGAAGGGCTTCCCATTCAAACCGATTAGAAATTGAAGCTACTTTATGTGCCACCGAATGTTAATAGAGTAGAGAAGTAAGTAACTTTTCAGTTTTTAAATTTGTTTTTAAGGTAGTTTAGTATGAAGAAATATAAAGAGAGGTGAAGAGAGGAAAGGAGGAAAAAAAAAGAATTATATATTTAATTAAATAATAAAATTAAAATTAATTTTTTATCTTTATTTTTCTCATATTCTTTTCTTTTTATTTCTCCCTTTCTCCTATTATTTTTTCTAACTAATCATGGCCTTAAAGCAGAATTTGGGATTTTTAGCTCGCTGTCATCATTAGAACTAGAAATGACGTAATTCTTCGAAAACCCATAACGCTTGTCTAATTCGGGCTTACTTTTAAGTAATGTCGATAATGACATTCCTCGCCAGTCACCCTGTAATTACCATTCCTACATTAGACACTGTCGTAATTGAGATAATAGATTGTGATGAGATAGGTGCAGACGGTCGTATAATTTATGGGCGTTATTGTCTACATGAGTTATTTTTATAAAGTAACTTAAAAATATTGGGTTATTTTCATGAATTTGCAATGAGAAACCAATGTTATCCTATTGGTGCATTTATCTAAGTGCTCTGCCACTAAGCGTAGGGTAATAAATGTTCATTCAACTTGGGGGCTTGAAACTTGTGCGCACAAAACTGAAAAACCAAAACCAGGGAGACAAGCCAAAACCAGAGTCTGTAAAGCCCCTAGCTTGTTTTCAAGAGGATACATGAACCCTTATCGTACGCCAGTGTCGAGCGCTTTTTTGAGTTAACGTGCGCTCCCACGCAAAAAAGGAAATTAACTAACTGGCATCTCTAGCCTCGCTACCTGCAGCTGATCAAACTCGTCGTACTTATCTATCCAACAGAACAGAAGCTTAAACTGCAGATTATTGTCTGAACCAGAAGAGGTACCACAATTGTGTTAAGTTTGTTACTCTACTTTCATAGTACAAGTTTAAATCTTTGGATATTTGCGCTAGGGTTTAGCTGTACATGTGGAGTGGGTTTTGTTGGATCTGATTTAATGATTTAGGGTTTCTTCCATGCAAAACAAGCGGAACCCATATCTCAAATGTCTTGTTCATGCAGCAACAACAACAACATGAAAGGAAGATAAGGTTTTGGATTTGGACTGTATCTGTTGGATTTGAGTTTCTCTTCTCTTGCCATTTTGGTAGTTAGCTAGTGCTAGACATATATCTTTCAATTTTTTTGTTTACCCAAGAAACAAACAAACAGCATGGCGAATCGATGGTGGGCTGGAAATATAGCAATGAGAGGAGCTCCAACGCTTCATCTGAGAAACCCGGCTGAAGAAGACCATTCCGGTCTAACCGGCCGTCTCGGTTCACATCAAAGGGAGCAAGAACTCCTCATTGACACAAATAATAACAACACAAATAGCCCTACCGCCACTCACCATAATCAAGAAGATCAAGAAGAAGATCTTGGTGGAGGGGACAACAACCAAGAAGCCGAAGAACAAGGCTTCGCTCTTGAAACTGTCGAACCGGGTTCCAGCGGTGGCGGCGGCTCCGGCTCAAGCTCTCGTCGACCCAGAGGCAGGCCACCCGGTTCAAAGAACAAGCCGAAACCCCCTATTGTCATCACCAAAGAAAGCCCCAACTCTCTCCGCAGCCACGTGCTTGAAATCACTAGCGGCACCGATATTGTCGAGAGCGTTGCTAATTTTGCTCAGCGTCGCCACCGTGGGGTGTCTATATTGAGTGGGAGTGGAATTGTGACCAATGTGAGTCTTCGGCAACCGGCAGCACCCGGTGGAGTCATCACTTTGCATGGAAGATTTGAGATTTTATCGTTATCAGGTGCGTTTTTGCCCGCTCCATCTCCCCCGGGGGCCACGGGGCTAACAGTGTACTTGGCGGGTGGGCAGGGGCAGGTGGTTGGCGGGACAGTAATGGGGGCATTAATGGCATCAGGGCCGGTTATGGTGATAGCAGCTACATTTACTAATGCTACATATGAGAGGCTCCCTATTGAGGATGAAGGAGAAATGGTTCAGTCTCAGAATTTGCAGCAGCAAGGAAGTGGAAATGGAGGGACTAATAGTGGCGGCGGAGGTAGCGGTGGTGGTAGGGGCCATTCTCATGGTATGGGTAGTGGTGATCATCAAGGTGGTGGTTCAACAACAATGCCAATGCCAATATACAATTTGCCACCGAATTTGATGCCCAATGGACAAATGCCACATGATATATTTTGGGGGCCGCCGCCTCGACCACCTCCGTTTAACTAATGGGAAGAGAGTTGGGTTAAAAGTGCATGCATTTTGCTGACCGGTTTTGTTAAAAAATGTACTGATCATCATAATCTATTGTAAGCATAGCTAGCAATTAAGGCAGGTAGGTTTTCTTTTTTATCTTTTGTGAATCTTGGCTAAGTGCTTACTATGGTTAATTAATTAGCTGGGTTTTTGCAAATGTTTTGGAACTTGTGGGTTGTTTTTGTTTTTGCTCTCTAATCAATTTTCTATGTGGTAGACTTTTGTTTTTGCTGATATAGGAAATTAAAGAAGCAGTAGTCAAGCAAAATGGAGTTCTTGCTACTGAAAGTTTTTTGATGGATCAATGAAAACACTTTCTTGTATAGACGGTAAGCTTTCAGAAGTTTTATGTGTTTTTATGCCTCACTGTGGTAAGGGTAAAAATTATATGAAATGAATTTGAATTTTTTTTTTTGGGGTGTAATGATTGAAGTTGAATTAATAGTAATTACCTATTTGAGTTAAGCATAGGAGAGTACTGAGAGTGAAAGGAATATAAGGTTGGGGTTGATTCATAAGTATTTACTCTCAAATGTCCATTTTCACTCCAAGTTGAAAGTATGATGCATGCATTTGCATCATTATTTGTGGTAGACAAAAGCCATGGTCGGTTTCCTTCTTGATTTGTGTCTCTGCAGGTTTGATTGGAAAGCTTACACATGTTGGGTCTTTTAGGGTTTGTCTGGGATGTGGCTATATTAGACATGAAGGGAAATCCCCCCCCAATAATAGCTATTTGATATTTGGCATATAGATGGAAACCTTTCTGGTAACATCCAGGATGTATTTGACCTTTCTGAGTACATGTATGGCATGCTCACTCTTTGGGCAGATTCGATTGAATCACAATTGTTTCCATTTACAGGTTGATATATAGGCTACCTAGTTTAATTATAGTGTTAAATTAAACAATCCATGCTTGCTATGGTATATTTCACTTTTATCCTTGATTGTTTACATCTCCATTAGTGAAGATATTGTTGTGCAGTAAAATGACAAATTGATTCAAGTGGACTTCCAATTGTTGGTGGGAATTATTGTTGTTTGCATTAAAAACTTACCTTGTTTATTTGATCTCTTCCCTCATTTTAAAGTCTCTATTCAACCACTTCATTTTGTGAACAGTTAAGCTAACTTGTTATGATATGATGACGTAAGTTTTATCTATTTCATATTGTGGTTTGGGCTTTTTCTTTAATTTGCACTTGTAAGGATGAGTTGTTTTAAAGGCTGTAACTTCATCCATCATACTCTTCTAGATCATGCTGAGAAGATAAGTAAGTCATATACAGCAATAAATGGTTGCATTGGTTTGACAAATTGTAAGGAATTTTTTGTCTCTTCTACACTCTTTTAGTCAAAGGTAGTTGATATATATTGTTCGTGTCAAATTTTTTGAGTTTTCACTTTAATCTTTGATAGTGAATCATGTTTAAAAGTCAAATCCTAATCTACCAAACTGGTGTAAGTCCATCTCTTGCAGATTCATTTGAGAGCGTTTGTCTTTGAGCTTGCACTAACCTCCGTATGTTGATGTTCCTTGAATGTGTGTTCAAGAACAATATTTGATCTTAGCTCTGGTTGTTGGCATGAATGTTGGCTGTAATTGTATGTATTAATTAAAATTGGGACTTGATGATCATTAAAATTGTTATATAAATTAATGACACTTGTTATTCAACTTGTGTACTTGAGATGAGATAATTAGCGTGATATATGTAGAAGAAGAATAATGCAGCGTGATATGAGAAGGAAAGGAAGATCTGTCGGTTTTCAATAGCCTGAGCCAAGTTTTGCTTTTCTTGATCAAAACCCATTTATTTCTATGAAATCTTAACTGCTAGGTAATCATACATGAATCCCATATTGCTTCATATTACATATAAGGTGGTGGATGCATTCAGATTATGTCAATATCTTGGCTATGTGCTTAATTCTCGTTGCACCTTTAAACTTGTGCATGAAGGAATAGTGCACACTGAAATGAATTCAATTTTGCATCTGGGGTGATCCCTCATTTGTGGAATTAGCATTCCCAGCTGCAGCTACATGGGAGTACCTATGATTCCTGCGAATGATTTTATTGCTTTGATATCTTGCAAAGATTCTTTTGCTTTTATGATTAGAATTACAGTACTGCAGCTGTAATTGGTTGCTCTTAATTTGATTATTTTCATTTTCGGATTATTTTGCGTTTATTTTTGTATTAAGATAATGTTGATGTTCATCAGAATGTTCGTGAATCGAAAATTCGCGGTCTTTCTGCACTCTTGGTTCATCAGAATGTTCGTGAATAGAAAATTCGCTGTCTTTCTGCACTCTTCGTTCGTTTTCAGGCTAAGCCCTAATTTCTAAACCCGAGTTCTGCTAAATTGGGTCATTTTTTGTCGAGTTTGAAACACTTTAAGCCGAATGTAGAAAATAAACGAAATAATAGAAGGATTATGATATTTTTTTTTTATTAACTACCTGTAATTCACATGAATTTTGTTCAGGAGGAATTCAAATCATGAGAGAACGCTGATTCAAAATAGAAACCAAACTCAATTACATTGAAGCTTTATTTGGCCTATATATATAACTATAAATGATAAATATTCATTTAGTCTTTTTATTTTAATTTAATTGTTTGTTCAGTTTTTATTTTTTAAATATATCTTGAAATATTCTTGTAGTTAAATATTTTATATTTTTATCCTTACTTTTTTATTTCTTTTGCAATAATATTATTGACATTAATTAATCCATATGTAAAAAACTAATTAAAAATTTAATTAATAATATTTATTAACAAATTAATCAATAAATATTAGTGTAAAAGAATTATTACTTTGGTACATGTACAATAATTTTAATAATTCTTTTAATAAATTAATATCAATCAACTTAAAGTAATGTTTAATATTCTTACAACTATTTTATTAAAAATTATTTTATGAAAAATAATTTAATAAATTAATGCTAAAAGTAAAAAGAATTAAAAATATCTGTTAATTTGATAAATTATTATTTTTTTAAATTAATATATCAAAAATATTATTGTAAGGATATTATTATATAAAAAAATAAGGATATAAGTATAATATATTTAATAACAGAAATATCTTGAGATATGTTTTTAAATATAGAGATTAAACATATACTTAGCTCAACATATAAAGATAAATAAGTATTTATCTTTTTTATAAATATAGGGAGATCATGATGAATTTGGTCTTAATTTTCGTTATATATATATATACACATTTGTTTTTTTTTCCCTAATATATAAATTCTGACAAATACAGGTTAATGCTTCACATATAAAAATTGAATCTGTGTCTAGGGCAAATTCTATTTTTACTTTTAAAATGAAAAGTTTCTCTCCTCATTCCTCTATACAACACCGTGGTCCGCAAAATCCACAATTTTTCTTTTTCTTTTTTTAAATGAAAATGTTGTCTCATCATTCCTCCATTGAGAGAATATATACATTTTATTCAAACCGATTGAAAATTAAAAAGGAAACATGCCCAAAGCATAATTATACTTCAAGGGGTGTGAATAAGCTTAATCGGTTTCATCAAATGACATATATTTGTGTGTTTGTAAACAAGATTCAATGACTTGGCACCAAGTTTATAAAAGTAATATTTATCAAGACTACGGAAGGCAACGAGGAGGGGAGGGGAATGGACCGATATCTCCGTAATTATCATAATATTCTATATAGTTTACGTCCCCTCCCCATCCCTGTTAAAATTGTTGGAGGAAATTTCTGTCTCATCTCTAAATAATAATAAGAAATCTCAGAGGTTCTAATCTCTGAATAAATGTTTTAAATTTATTTATTTAATTTAATCATATTAAAAAATTTAAATAAAAATAAAATTTGACAGCATATCTTACTTAAAATTAATCCGTTATAAAAATCACAATACAAAATATAAATTGCCAAAATGATTAGCTTCATCTCATTCAATCTTCATAAACCTATAATAAAAAGAAAAACAAAAATATATTATTTTATATCAATAATAAAATAAATAAAATTGATATAGATATTTAAATTAATATTTTCAATAAAAGTATTTACCTCTTGCACTCTCTGTTAATGTGGTAAATTGAGAGATGACCTTAGATTTCAAATATAAAATAATAAAAATAATATAAGCAACGTAACTTATAAGTGAAAATAATAATAATTATATAATATAATTGCAATGTAAAATAAACTCATACTACTATTGTAAGCTTGTAGTCAACTTTGAGAGCATATTAAAATCTCTAATGTACTTTGATGAAGTCTGTTACAGTGTGAGCTCATAAATTAAATATTAATGATTTTTCTTTACTTTTATTTTATTAGATAAAAAATTAAAAATATATAATAAATATTATAATTTAAACAAAATTTTTGGGTCAATAAGATCTATACAGTCTTGTTAATGTCCAAAATAGAAATGTAAAATTATAACTACTAAAGTTTAAAATTTTAATAATATAAATATTTGATATTTATTACTCATACCAATATTTAATATTTTATAATTTAAATTTTATTATTTATTTATTAATAATTTTTTTTTAAAAAATAAAAATAAAATAAAAAATAAGAAAATTGAGAGTGGATGGAGATTCTATTTTATCTTCATCCATTCCGCAAATAAAAAATTATCTTCATTTCTTTTTCATTAAGTATAAAATCATCCTCACATCATCTCTTGAATAAAAAAAAATCTCAAAATCTCCGTCCCACGCGAATTTCTACCATCCCTGAAATTCAAGACTTGTAAGTTCAGTCGCACCCAAGTAAACATCAAGGTGTTCTTTAATTATCGATTAATAAAATATAGAGACAAGTCGGAACCTCAATGTTTTCGCTAAATCGGAAAATTCAACGTCAACATTCAACGGCTGCATGGGGGCCTCTTTAATGTGCATGCGTTGTCAGGAATATGATCATTAATAAATTCACTTAGGTGGTTACGAGTTGAGGACGGAGTTGATGTTTTCTAAACCAAAAAGGAAAAAACTTTGGTGTATATTTTGAGATATTTTATTATTATTTAAATTAAATGGACATTCATATAATCAACTCCCAAGAGTAGGCATAAAGTTTGCGCATATAAAGTGATATAAGATGAAATTTTAAGGCGCCAAATTTTCACTTTGTATATGAAATACAAACTTTTAGGGCATAATAATATTATTAAGATAATTTAGGTAATTAACAACTCTAGTGAGGATTTCTCCCATGTTGAGGGACTGTAAAAAAATCGTGAGTGTCAGTCCCTATCTCATCAGAGTCCATACTCGTCACTGTTGTAAGCCTTCTTTTATACCTGTAAATGGAATATTACAAAACTTATTAAAAAAATGACATACACCAATATATAAGAATTAGAAGTGGTATTCAAATGATCAATTTGCCCTACAGTACCTGCAAAAGCAGACTTCATAGTCCTCAGTTGAGACGAGAACTCTTCCTCTAGGATAATCAAAAGGTAAGAGTTGAGCGGTTTTTTCTATTTTATATTTCCCCCCTTTGAAGTTGAGCGATTTCTTAGTTCTGGTATATATGCACATTCAAGCGGCCCAGCGTTGGGGCCTTGGGGCGTTCGGTTGATTTTCCTTTCATCAGATTTCGCTTTCACAAAGACATGAATTTTCGATTCGGGATGAACACAGAAATTGACTATAATTGTAATGAGCTAGCATTCAATTTGATAACGTTATCTTATGAGTTAAATGTCACCCAATAATTGGTTTTCAAGATCAATTATTAGGTAACCTAATAATTTGTACCAACGTCATTGTAATTGTAAATCAACGTTGCTTTTGTTATTTCTAGTCAGATTGACACATATCATTGGTTAATTTGTCATAATCTGATTGATTGACATGTGTTTTATTCGAGGTTTGGGATAGCGGGAAATGAGAATTTCATTTACTAAACAGCAAACGTTCCCTTAGTATACTAGGGTGACCATGAGTGGAGATCGACACATTTTAGAAAGATTTGGATTTGTTATTGGTTTCTATTTTGGACAGGAATTTCATCATCAATTACTTGCTGGTTCGAGCTGATTTGTACGACGACATGCATAAACAGAGAGAGCCCCAGTCGAGACCTTTTCATCATCTGACACTGTGAATATGACCTTTTCATCATTTGACACTGTCAATAAGTTTTGGTGGATCAGAAGGAAAATGCCAGATACGCTCGCTTGCTAGCTAATGGCATAGCAGTTCCAATTCTTGCCGAATCCAAAATTGATGAGTTGCTCCATCGATTGCGATGATGGTGATGAATCAACACATTCACACATAACAACACCGTTTGTGTTTTTCTTGATGAACAACAAGTGGGTATAAGAGCAAGCGCAAAAAACATACACGTACTCCCAAACGTATTTGCAAAAGATTGACTGACTAATACCGGTTTGGTAGATGGTCGGAAATTAAGTTACTTTTGAGTCATGATTCACTAGCAAAGGTTTATGGCCACTCAATTGTCTATTAATTTTCGAAAATTTACCAACAATCATCTTAGAAACTAATTGTCTTATTGCATCAACCACATTCGACTAAAAGATTACAAAAGGGACAAAAATAAAATAAAATAAAATTCCTGACAATTTGTTAAACTAATGCAACCGTTTGATGTTGTATTAGTTCAAAGGCTATAAAAAACTGAAACTAGATACACATACACAATAAGAAGAAGATCAAACGATAGGAAATGGAGAAGGCGGCCACTCGGGGTTGAAGTGAGGGAACAAATGGAAGTACGTCCGAATAAAGGCATGACCAACGTATTGAACTAATCTCATTTTAGAGCTCTCCATATCATAACATAAGATATTCGGATCCTTTCTGAGAAATACAAACTGTGAATCCAAAGGTGCCGGAAAGGGAACACTTGGTTTAAAATCTATCGCATAACACTGCCTCCATTCCGTTTCAGGAATCACCAAAGAATTATCATAATTCGCGAGTTTCTTTCGAAGAACGAAAAATCTGAACCCCAAGAAAACATCATCGTATGTGACATTCTGATCATTCATCCACAAGTTATTGGCGGCCGTGTAGGGTCGTGTGCAACAGTAGATTTTGAACGTGTTAACCAATAAAAGATGCCAATCTGAACTGTACAAGGCCACCGGCCGGCTTACACGAAATCATCTGGCGCAGTAAAAATGGATTGCTTCTTCGCGAGAGTTTGAGATGAATAGGTCTCGATTGGGACTCTGTTGTACGAGGAGTTGTTAAAAGTACCACCGCTGTTTTCTCCTCGAACGACCAAGTAATGATGAGATTCGGGATGATGATGGAAACCAATAGCAAGATTTATGGGATTGCAGCCTCTGTTAGGACGTGGGAGTGGGAGACACAAAGTATGTCGTGGGATGGCGGCCGCAAAGGATGGAGCAGCCCAAGATGAAACCAATCTTCTTAATGAAAGGAGGCATGCCCTGTTTGCGGAGAGCCTAGGGGCCCTTTTGGTTCAATTGTAGTTAAAGTCTAGTATTTGGTTCAATTACTATTAACAAATTTATGGGTGAAGTATTGCTATAGTTAAAATGGAATTGAGAAGAAAATGAAAAATAAGCACACACAAAGATATTAGAAATTACGTTATTCGACTTATAGCCTACATTCACGGACGAAAACAGAAGGAAAATATTTTACTAGTGATATGAGGATTACAAATATTGTAATATTTTGGCTCACTTCCCAAAACCTCAATACACCTAATCTCTCAAATCCTAAACACACAAAATTACTAAAACTCTTAATTAACTATCACATAAATTCTCTCAAAACAAAGGAAAATAACTTGTAGATTTGGATGAATTACAAAGAAAGAGAGCCTTTCATTTTATAACCAAAACTTAAGAATAAAATAATAATAATTTTTTTTCTTGTTCAAAAGAGTAAGCAACCTTCTCTTTTATTCTTCTCCTATCTTCTTTCTTCCTTCAAATATTTCGGCTTCCCTTTCGTTTCTTCAAGATTCAGCTCCTATTTCTAAGTTTCAATTTTCCAACACTTTTAGAAGTCATTTTTTTTGTTCAAACTTGAGTGGCTTCTAGAATACCAACTTTGACATTCTCCCACTTGGAGATTTAATTAAAAACTAATCAATCTTCACACCATCCTTTTTGCTTCGCCATTAACTTGTTTACGTCTCTGCTAGGCCACAAGAGGATCTACTCCATATAAACTTGTCAGTAATGATTGGCTTGGTCATAACATCTGCTAGGTTCTCATTGGTATCGATTTTCTGTAAATCTACACTTCCATCTTCAACTACTTCTCGAACGAAGTGATATTGAACTCCTATATGTTTTGTTTTGGAATGAAAGGCTGGATTCTTTGCAATGTGCAAAGCACTCTGACTGTCACCAAACACAAGAATTTTCTCTTGTTTGTGCCCGAGTACCTCCAGTAATCTTTGTATCCAAATTGCTTCCTTGCATGCTTGTGTAGCTGCCATGTATTCTGCTTCTGTCGTAGATAAAGTCACAACAGTCTGTAGCTTTGAAACCCAGCTTACAACTCCTCCCGCAAGTGTAAACACATAGCCAGTAGTAGATTTTCTTTTATCAATGTCACCTGCAAAATCTGAATCCACGTAGCCTCTGACAGTAAATTCTGACCCTTCATAACATAATGCAACATCTGAGGTTCCTCTGATATATCTTAGAATCCTCTTAACTGTTTGCCAATGTTCTCCACCAGGATTCGCCATGTATCGACTAACTGCTCCCACTGCTTGTGCAATATTTGGTCTTATACAAATCATAGCGAACATCAAACTTCCCATTGCTGATGCATACGGTACTCGAGACATCTCCTTCCTCTCTACTTCATTGCTAGAACATATACTTGAGGATAACTTGAAATTAATGGGAAGTGGGGTAGAAATTGGCTTATAATCTTACATGTTGAAGCGTCGTAAGATTTTCTTCAAGTAATTCTTCTGTGAAAGCCAAATCTTCCTGTTATTTCTGTCTCGGTGAATTTGCATCCCTAGAATCTTGTTTGCTGGTCCCAAGTCATTCATTTCAAACTACCTAGCCAACTGTACCTTTAATTATTGGATTTAATCTTTGTTGGGGCCTGCGACCAACATGTCATCCACATACAACAGTAAAATGATAAAATCATTATCCTCAAATCTGTTATAATAAGCACAATGGTCTAAACTGAGTCTATTGTATCCAAGGCTCATGATGAAGGAATCAAATCTCTTATACCAACACCTCGGCGGCTGTTTAAGACCGTATAGAGATTTGTTCAATCTGCAAACCAAGTTCTCCTTGTCTGTTTCAACAAAACCTTCTAGTTGGAGCATATAAATCTCTTCTTCAAGTTCTCCATAAAGAAATATAGTTTTCACATCTAACTGTTCTAGATGTAGGTCAAATGTAACACATATTACTAAGACTACTCTGACTGTCGTGAGTCAAACTATTGGAGAAAATATCTCATTGAAGTCAATACCTTCTTTCTGAGTATATCCATTTACCACCAATCTTGCACGATACCGCTCTACTTGATTATTGCCATCACATTTAATCTTTTAGACCCATTTGTTTTCAATGACTTTTCTTCCATGTGACAATGACATAAGTTCCCATGTCTTGTTTTTGTGTAGAGCTTTAATTTCTTCCTTCATTATTACCATCCACAAAGTAACATCTGAGCTGTTTAAAGCTTCATGGAAAGTTGATGGCTCTCCATTCTCTGTTGAAAGACAATATGCAACATTGATCTCTGTAACATACTCTGAGTGCCAAGTTGGTGGTCGTCTTTCTCGAGTTGATCGATGAATTTCTAGAGCCTCAGACTCGACTGGTTCTTGTTCCTCGTGCTCTGGTGCTGCTTCAGAAGACTCTGAATCTTCCTGATTATTTTCTACATATACCGGTGTAGTCTCTGACTTTTCTTTCACAGTACTATCATCCCCATCTTTCTTTTGCAGTTGATCTTCTACAAAGACAACATCTCTGCTGATGACAATTTTGTAGGCAATGGGATCCCACAGACGATACCCCTTTACACCATCAGCATACACCAAAAAGATACACCTCCTAGATTTTGGATCTAGCTTTGTTTTTTCTTAGGCATTATACATTACATATACAGGACATCCAAATGCATGTAAATAAGAGTAATCAGCTGGCTTACCTGTCTACATCTCCATTAGCGTCTTCAACTCAATAGCTGTTGATAGAGACCGATTTACCACATAACAGGCAGTTTTGGTTGCTTCAACCTAAAAAGAGTTAAATAGGCTAGCAGTCCTCAATATAGCTCTTATCCTCTATGTAAGAGTTCTGTTTATTCGTTCCGCCACTCCATTTTGTTGAGGAGTGTATGCCACTGTAAACTGTCTCTGAATACCTTATTGCTTATAGTATGCAAGAAATGCACCATCTGTATACTCTCCACCATTATCTGTTCTTAAGCACTTAATCATTTTCCCAGATTCAAGTTCAACCCGCGCTTTGTATTCATTGAATACTGGAACACATCTGACTTTTTCTTGATTGGATACACCCAACATCTCCTTGAGTAATCATCAATAAAAGTAACGAAGTACTTTGCACTTCCTTGTGATAAATCCGGTGATTCCCAAACATCAGAATGAACTAAGTCGAGAATGCATTTATTTCTAGCATGAGATCTGCTAAACTTCAATCTATGCTGCTTACTTGTAACACAATGCTCGCAAAATGGTAAACTTACCGATTTGAGTCCCAGAAGCAGCTTTTGCTCAGAGAGAATCTTCAAACCTTGTTCTGACATATGGCCAAATCTAATATGCCACATCATCACTGAATCTTCTCCATTTGATGCAACACACGCATCAGCTTCTTGTAGTATTTCTCCTTGAAGCATGAATAGATTCGCACCGATCTTTTTTTATTTCATTAATACAAGCGCTCCTCTAATAATTTTTATCATTCCATTTTCAATATGGGCTTTTCACCCAAGACTATCTATTTGTCCCAAAGATGATAGATTTTTCTTCAGGCCTTTGACATATCGTACTTCCTAAATTGTGCGAACTGTACCATCATACATTTTTATTTTGACAGTACCAATACCAGCGATCTCCAAGGCATGGTCATCGCTCATGTACACAAATCCTCCTGAGATAGGTTCATATGTGTGGAACCATTCTCTCCAAGAGGTCATGTGCCATGTTGCTCCTAAGTCTATAAGCCAGACGCCAGCTAACCGCTTTCTGCCTTCTGTAACAGCTGCTGCCTCGCTATAGAGAATTTCACCATTATCCGAAGTACTAGCCACACAACCCTGAGCATTTGATGACTCATGTGCTTTATTCTCTCCACTCTTCTGATTATTCCAACATTCTTTCTTCATATGCCCTTTCTTGCCACAATTGTAGCATTTCACATTCTTCTTAATTCTGGATTTTGATCTACCATGATTATAACTCCCACTGGGACCATGTTCTGTTGATCTCCCTCTCGTCACTAATAGCGCTTCTGCTTGCTGTGAACTTGCATGTCTATCTTCCTTGGTCTTGCGCCTACTTTCATCGTTTAAAATGGAGGCTGCAACATCATTGAAAACTAGACTGTCCTTCGAGTTGTTGTTTGTCAGATTGATGATGAGTTAATTATACGAATCTGGTAGACTTTGAAGTAGAAGCTCTGCACGTTCATTTTCCTCTATTTTGCGAAAATAGAGTCTTCAAGGTGTTGATATGGTCGGTCACTGATATAGATTCCGCCATGCGAAGAGTATAGAGTCTCCTCTTTAAAAAGATCTTGTTGTGCATCGACTTAGTCTCGTACAATTTTGTGGGAGTATCCCATATTTCTTTCACTGTCTTTTTCTCTGCCACACTGGATAACACCTCATCTGCAAGTGCTAAGTGTAGATCAGTAATTGCATTATCTTCTATCTTATTCCACTTGGCATTATCAATTATTTCCATGGGTCTTTCTCTAATTGCTGCCAAACAATTATTTTTTTTCTCATAATAGTTTTCATCTTCATTTTCCATAACGAGAATAAACTTCTTAATCTCGTATTTTATCGCCATTATTTTCACCACAAACTACCTTTGTTAGGATTGGATCTCACTATTTCAAGTGAACAATATCGTAACATGAATAGTAACTGTATACGTGAATAGTAACCGTATACATGAATAGTAACTATATATATGAATAATAACCCCGATTCCAAAAAATGCAACCTGCCTCTGATACCACTGTTAGGAAATTTATGGGTGAAGCAGGGCCACAGTTAAAATGAAATTGGACAGAAAATGAAAAACAAACACACACGAGGACACTAGAAATTACGTGGTTCGGCTTATAGCCTACGTCCACGAGTGAATACAGAAGAAAAATATTTTACTAGTGATATGAAGATTACAAATATTGTAATATTTTGGCTCACTTCCCAAAACCCCAATACACCAAATCTCTCAAATCCTAGATACACAAGAGTACTAAAACTCTTAATTAACTCTCACATAAATTCTCTCAAAACAAAGGAGAATAACTTGTAGAATTGAATGAATTACAAACAAAGAGAGCCTTTCCTTTTATAACCAAAACTTAGGAATAAAATAATAATAATTTTTTTTTCTTGTTCAAAGGAGTAAGCAACATTCTCTTTTCTTCTTCCCCTATCTTCTTTCTTTCTTCAAATATTTCGGTTTCCCTTTCATTTCTTCAAGATTCGGCTCCTATTTCTAAGTTTCAATTTTCCAATACTTCTAGAAGCCATTTTCTTTGTTCAAATTTGAGTGGCTTCTAGAATACCAACTTTGACAATTGCAACTGTTGTGATTCCTTATTAAGCCTGCGCCGGCGCTAGTATTGGGCTCAGAATGAGGGTCAGATAGTAAGCGGTTCCACGACAATCATCTATATTGGAATATGTATTGTACATTTTTATAGGCAATCGAAGGAAGAAGAAGATTTCAAGAACAATATCATCACTCAATTCAACATGATGATGATGATCACCCGTATTACTTAATAGCAAATTAAGGGATTTCATTTGAGTGCAGAGGCCATGTACCAACAAATAAATATAAATTAATTCTTATCATATATAGGATATATAAATCAACGAAATTCTTTCTACTTTGGAATCCTGTTTAGTGCTTACAGACTTATTCCTTATTGGTGGAGTGTCTGTTCTAGGGTTAGTCGTACAAGTATAGTCCTATCTGAAGGCAGCAAGTCAACATTCAAAAGGAATGTGATTGCATAATTAATCAACTATTATTCGTGGGAGAGATTATTTGATAAAGAGTTTAAACCATCGAGTTTTTGTTATTTATCTTGTTCAATTTTTCGTCCTTTCCATGTTTTGTTGATTATGGATCATACTGACCGTCTTCGTTACTAATTTTATGTTATTGCCAGCTTACTTGTATAATTTCTGCATGATAACCCCATCAAATACCCGATGCATCCACCTCTTTTTAGCTCATGCGCGGACTGCTGAGTCCTGGTTCCAAAAACATATTTATATTTAAGAAGATAGGTTAGCTACCCCCTCATTATGTTGTTGGTAGATCACATGAAACTTGGAGGAGCTAAATTAATCTTATTTTGCAGCAATTTTATAGCTGATCACCTGTTGAATCATTAAGGAAATAATGTGTTTTGTTGCTAACATCGTAAATTCTTCAATAAGAGACACTAAAAATTGATTTAATAAAATTGTCAATTCTCTCTTCTAATTAAAAGATCAAAAGTAATTATCAAATGTCCTTACAAAGTAAATAACAATAACCACACCCGGCATTTCAATTTATTTGTCACACACAAAATAATATATGCTCCACTTATGTACACATCAGCATGTTATATGTGTATAAGATGGTATGTGCCTCATTTCAATCCTCTCCTTGTTTGCCTTCTTCAATTTTATTAATTATGAAAAGGAATAAAATTGTTTCTTCTAAATTCACTCAAACAAGTTGTTGATCTAAATGAAATTTTGAATTCGTGTGCAATAATTTCAATGGAATCTGTTCTAGAGTTACTTTAAATAATTGGTATGCAATTAAGTGATGATGAGTGGTCATAGCATATTGAGTAAGAAAAATTAAATTAAGAAAACACAACCCAAAAAATAAATGATTAATATGCATACCATGAAAATTTGGATTTTGTGTCTTATTTTCAAGACAAAATAGCAAATTTGATCATAAGTAGTCTGAGAATCTCGCTTTGGTCTAAAATATATCTTAAATAATAGCTAAATAAAAAAAAAAAGGTCAAGGCTGACTCACATCAGTCATCTCGTACGAAGTAGAAGTGGAAGTAGGGTTTTGTACTTCTTCTGTACAGAAACAGAACGGGAGGGCAACCAAGCCCAGTTCGGCTTCGGCTCTCACTCTCCGAGTTTTGCTTACAAAACAAAATCACTTGCTTTTGATTTGAGTTACGAAAAAATTGGCTTTCTTAAGGAATAGAATTAACAAGGTTCCCTTCATTCTTCATTCTTTTCTACATGTATTAATAGTTTTTTTAATAGTTCATGTCTCTGCTGTAATTTGATTAATTTGTGAGCGATTTTTATTGTTTTGCTGAAAAGCTTTTACTTTTCTCTTTTAATGCGAAAATATGGATAACGGTTTCGTTAATTCTGGTTTTTTTTTTTTTTGGGTTTTGCAGGCGGAGTGAGAGAATGGCGGGCTTAAAAGAAATTACAGCAGTTACGGCGGCAGATTTTTTGCAAGTAAGTAGTTGTAGTTTTGATTCTCTTCTGTTAGTATTATGATTAATCTACCAAAAGGGAAATAGCATAAATTTGATGACGCTTTGTTCTTCTCGGAATTTCGATTACAGGGTACCCACAGGAACACACTGTTCCTGAATGGGAATTCTGCTATCAAGCGGAAGACTTTGCTATGGGGTGCGCTGAGCAATCAAAATTCAAAATTTGGTATCTCTAATAGAAATAATATTTCATTGAAGTGTTGTGCTCAATCAAAGTCTAGAGCCGTTGTCTCTGGGCATGTGACCACTTCAGTGGATGAGCAACCGAATTTGATTGAGAAGCCTGCCCAAGAGGTTATTCATTTCTATCGGCTTCCGTTACTTCAGGACAGTGCCGCTGCTGAGCTTCTCAAGTCTGTTCAGACAAAGATTTCAAATAAGATTGTTGGGTTGAAAACAGAGCAGTGTTTTAATACTGGTCTTAATTCTGGGATTTCGACCGAGAAGCTTCAAGTTTTGAAGTGGCTTCTTCAAGAAACATATGAGCCGGAGAATTTGGGCACTGAGAGCTTTCTTGAGAAGAAGAAGCAAGAAGGATTGAAAGCTGTGATTGTTGAGGTTGGGCCTAGATTGTCTTTTACCACTGCATGGTCTTCTAATGCTGTATCTATTTGTCGTGTGTGTGGGTTAACAGAGGTGACTCGGTTGGAGAGGTCAAGAAGATACTTGTTGTTCAGTAAAGGTGCACTGCAAGATCATCAAATTAATGATTTTGCTGCAATGGTTCATGATCGGATGACCGAGTGTGTTTATACTGAGAAGCTGACATCATTTGAGACCAGTGTGGTCCCAGAGGAAGTTAGATATGTGCCAGTTATGGAGAAGGGCAGAAAGGCATTGGAGGAAATCAATCAGGAGATGGGTCTGGCTTTTGATGAGCAAGATATGCAGTACTACACCCGGCTCTTCAAAGAGGACATTAAGCGGAATCCAACTACGGTCGAATTGTTTGATATTGCGCAATCCAATAGTGAGCACAGCCGACATTGGTTTTTTACTGGGAAGATTGTCATTGATGGAAAACCTATGGATAGGACTCTTATGCAGATTGTGAAGAGCACTCTACAGGCAAACCCTAATAATTCTGTCATTGGCTTCAAGGATAACTCAAGCGCAATCAAGGGATTCCCTGTCAAGCAATTGCGACCGGTTCAGCCTGGTTCAACATGTCCATTAAGTGAAAGTTCTCAGGACCTTGATGTTTTATTTACTGCAGAGACCCATAATTTCCCATGTGCAGTGGCACCGTACCCAGGAGCAGAGACAGGTGCAGGGGGTCGAATTAGGGATACCCATGCGACAGGAATGGGGTCTTTTGTAGTGGCATCTACAGCTGGTTACTGTGTTGGGAATCTGAATGTAGAAGGGTCTTATGCTCCTTGGGAAGATCCGTCTTTTACATATCCATCAAATCTGGCTTCCCCTCTCCAAATTCTTATTGATGCTAGCAATGGGGCATCCGACTATGGAAACAAATTTGGAGAGCCTTTGATTCAGGGCTATACGCGGACATTTGGAATGAGACTTCCAAGTGGGGAAAGACGAGAATGGTTGAAGCCAATCATGTTTAGTGGAGGTATTGGGCAGATTGATCACAACCATATATCAAAAGGCGAGCCTGACATTGGGATGTTGGTTGTGAAGATTGGAGGTCCTGCATATCGTATTGGAATGGGAGGTGGAGCAGCATCTAGCATGGTTAGTGGGCAGAATGATGCAGATCTTGATTTTAATGCTGTACAGCGTGGGGATGCTGAGATGGCACAAAAGTTGTATCGTGTTGTTCGTGCTTGCATTGAGATGGGGGAAACTAACCCAATTATCAGCATTCATGATCAAGGAGCTGGTGGGAATTGTAATGTTGTCAAGGAAATCATATACCCTAAGGGTGCTGAGATTGATATCCGGGCGATTGTAGTTGGTGATCATACTCTGTCTGTTTTAGAGATATGGGGAGCTGAATACCAGGAGCAGGATGCAATTTTGGTGAAACCTGAAAGCCGTCATCTTTTACAATCAATCTGTGAAAGAGAAAGGGTCTCGATGGCTGTTATTGGAACCATTAGTGGTGAGGGACGTGTTGTTTTAGTTGATAGTGCAGCTGTTCAAAAATGTCAGTCAAGTGGACTCCCTCCTCCTCCTGCTGTAGATCTTGAGCTTGAGAGAGTTCTTGGAGACATGCCTCAAAAAACCTTTGAATTCCATCATGTGGACCAGGCTCGAGAACCACTTGATATTGCTCCTGGGATTACGTTGATGGATTCTTTGAAGAGGGTATTGAGACTTCCATCAGTCTGTTCGAAACGCTTTTTAACAACAAAGGTGGATAGGTGTGTGACAGGACTTGTTGCTCAGCAGCAAACTGTTGGTCCATTGCAGATTACTCTTGCAGATGTTGCAGTCATTGCTCAAACTTATACTGATTTGACTGGAGGAGCATGTGCCATTGGTGAGCAGCCAATCAAGGGTTTGCTGAATCCAAAAGCAATGGCTAGATTAGCAGTTGGGGAAGCACTGATAAATCTGGTGTGGGCAAAGGTCACTTCTCTTTCTCATGTGAAAGCAAGTGGTAATTGGATGTATGCTGCCAAGCTTGATGGAGAAGGAGCAGCCATGTATGATGCTGCAACAGCTCTTGCGGAAGCTATGATAGAACTTGGAATTGCTATTGATGGGGGAAAGGACAGCCTTTCCATGGCTGCGTATGCAGGTGGAGAGGTTGTTAAGGCTCCTGGTAATCTTGTAATTAGTGTCTATGTCACATGTCCTGACATAACAAAAACTGTGACTCCGGATTTGAAACTAGGGGATGATGGTATTTTGCTTCACGTTGATTTGGCAAAGGGGAAACGCCGGTTAGGTGGATCTGCTCTTGCCCAGGTTTTTGACCAAGTGGGGAATGAGAGCCCAGATCTAGAAGATGTTCCTTACTTGAAAAGAGTATTTGAAACTGTTCAAGACCTTATAGATGATGAACTTGTATCTGCTGGTCATGATATTAGTGATGGTGGGCTGTTGGTGTGTGCCCTGGAGATGGCATTTGCTGGGAATTATGGTATTAGCTTGGACTTGAATTCACAAGGTAATAGCCTCTTCCAGACACTATTTTCTGAAGAGCTCGGCCTTGTTCTTGAGGTAAGCAAGTCAAACTTGGATACTGTATCCAATAAACTTCATGGTGCAGGTGTTTCTGCTGATGTCATTGGACAAGTAAACAGTTCACACTCAGTAGAAATAAAAGTCAATGGAGTAACCCATTTGAATGAGAAAACTTCTCTCCTTAGAGACATGTGGGAGGAAACTAGTTTTGAGCTGGAAAAATTCCAAAGATTGGCTTCTTGTGTGGAATCAGAGAAAGAAGGTTTGAAGTCAAGGTGTGAACCTTCATGGAAGTTGTCCTTCACTCCTTCCTTAACAGATGAGAAGTATATGAATGCAACTTCAAAACCAAAAGTAGCTGTGATTCGAGAGGAAGGCAGCAATGGAGACAGAGAAATGTCTGCAGCATTTTATGCTGCTGGTTTTGAACCATGGGATGTTACAATGTCAGACCTTATTAGCGGAGTCATCTGTCTAGATGAGTTCCGTGGAATTGTGTTCGTTGGAGGTTTTAGTTATGCTGATGTTCTTGATTCTGCAAAAGGTTGGTCTGCTTCCATACGGTTCAATCAACCTCTTCTAAACCAATTTCAGGAGTTTTACAAGCGTCCGGACACATTCAGTCTTGGTGTTTGCAATGGGTGTCAGCTCATGGCTCTATTGGGGTGGATCCCAGGGCCCCAAGTCGGGGGTGTGCATGGTGCTGGTGGGGACCCATCACAGCCAAGGTTTGTTCACAATGAGTCAGGTCGGTTTGAATGCCGCTTCTCAAGTGTAACAATAAATGACTCACCTGCTATAATGTTGAAAGGAATGGAAGGCAGCACATTAGGTGTCTGGGCTGCCCATGGTGAGGGGAGAGCGTATTTCCCTGATGATGGTGTTCTTGATCGTGTCCTTCATTCACATTTGGCTCCTGTAAGATATTGTGATGATGATGGGAATCCTACAGAAGTTTACCCTTTTAATGTGAATGGCTCTCCCTTAGGAGTGGCAGCAATTTGTTCTCCTGATGGAAGACATCTTGCTATGATGCCTCATCCAGAGCGATGCTTCTTAATGTGGCAGTACCCATGGTACCCCAAGAACTGGAATGTGGACAAAAAGGGCCCTAGCCCATGGTTAAAGATGTTCCAAAATGCCAGAGAATGGTGTTCCTGAGAGTTCCATTTTCCCTTCAGGAAAGTTACTGCCTCCAATTGCTTGCTGATTCATTTCTGTCCTGATGTATAGTATGTTTGATGCTGGGAAAGCGAGGGCTCTGATTGCTACATAAAAAATCTGCATACATTTTGAAGTGAGTTGTATTTGGCTTTCTGATTTAGGCCAATTTTAGAAGACATCCAAAGTGTTAATTTCTTTTGATAATTTTTATTTGCAAGAATTACATTGAAGGATAACTGAAGAATAGGCATCATTCTCTTCAATATTTTTTTATTTCTTTTGTGGCCAAGTTCATCATATAGGATAATTAAACTACTTTTAAATGAAAATTATACATTTTTGGTTGCTCTAAGTTCTTTGTTATGAGGACATAAAATAAATGCAGCCTGCATGTAAAGGCATATTGGCTGTTGTATTGCTACTCTACAATGCTGCTATTTGATGTGGCATTGCATAACTGACACTAATCTCTTGTCAATCAAATGCTGATCACTGCAGAATCAACTTTAGCTGGATCTTGCTATACTGGCTTTGCGGAACTTGATACCTTCTTCCGTGATATGTTTTGTGCAATAATAAAGACCTTGACAGTGTCAGTAGTCATCTTTGTTTTTTACCAAAATTTCAGTAATTGAATATATTGGCTGGCAATAATAATGAATGGCGATGCTAGATTCCTCTGTCGTCACATCTTTAAGCTTGGCCGTGCTCATTGGTTGTGGTTCAAAATCAGTGGTCTAGGTGTACAAATTTCAATATTCCATATCCTGTGCCACGACTTCTTTTTTTTTTAAATACAAGTAGGTGATAATTTCTTAAAAGAAGTCAATTATAAAAATCTTAGATTACTTTAGATATTAATAAATAATCTCTGTACAAAGCAAAAACTAAGTGAGATGTTGACTTTTGCTAAAATGGAGCATTCTTTTCTTTTGGATACAGATTATAATAAAAGTTAATGCAGCTGCATGGTTAAGTTATCTTAGAAGGTAAAGACTGCAACTATGGTTGTGGGAGTTCAACTGGAGCTAGATTATTCCTACATTTTAGTCTTCAAAATCATGTTTATACACATACTTGATATAACAAAATAGATATAACGATGCTTGTTTTCATTTAAAAGCCAAAGGACATCTCATCTTGCGGAAGTTTTTCATATACTGCTAGAGCAAATCTCGCCACCACGTTGGACCCTGTAAATTTGTGGCATTGCCATTGATATCAAATGATGGATAATTTGCAAAATTCTCTTGCTCCTCTGCATCAAGGATTCCAAGTAAATGATTTGGATTCGACTCAAGTAGAAAGTTTTGGTCATCCCAGCCCTGAAAGCAAGGAATCTCTGCATTCGTTTGGCTTTCAAAAGCTTGGTTAATGTTTATGTTTACCGCATGGTTTTGCAGCAGTTCTGTCTGTTGGGTTGGATAGTAAAGTGTGTTCATGACATCAGGTTGTGGAGAAAAGTATGACTGACTACAAGGCTCATTAGGTGTTTGAGAACTTCCACTGAAAACTACTCCAACCAAGTTATTGGCCATGTGATTTTCGAGCATCTCTATTTCTTCTTGTAAGTTTGCTACCTGCAAAGCACTTGTTGATTCAAACTCATTTAATTATGTCATAATTTTGCAGTGCAGCATGGAAAAGGCAAACCTGTTGTTGGAGCGCAAAGATATGAGCAACACACCCATAGATAGGATCGTGGATGCGAGCTAATGCTTCATAAGATATGGTGAGAGCAGCATCACTGCGGTTGTGAACTGGAAGGTGTAGTAATAGCTTTGAGACATTGCTTGCACCAAACACTTTATGCACTGCTGCAAAATGAGTTGCAGCCTGGTCATAGCAGAAGTAAGGAGCAAAGATGCAATCATTTGTGCACCTTCTTCTCAGGAACTTGCATGCTCCACATGAAGAGCCAAGCCCTGTCATTGTCCTAATCTTTTACTTATCTGTGTGAATGCTATTTCACTAGGGCTTGCAACTTTGAATTGCTTTGTTTAGGATAAGAAGTCAGAAATTTACTCTTTATAACAATCAGTAAAAGGGTTAAAAGTACTTTTTGTTGCGGGCAAGGGACAATTCTCACTTTAGTTAAAAAAGTTAGTTTCTTTTGGGTCTCCTTTGTGGCGTACATTGTCATTCTCAAATTTGGTAAGACTTCTTAATTTATGCCTTAAAAGGATGTTTTCTTTGAAAAAAAAAAAAAAAAAGATTCTTCATAAAATAAGACAGTTGCTAGAAATAGCTAATCATCACTATCATAAGTTGGGCTCTTAAAGTGAGATAAAATTGCCTTATATAGTATATTTTGAGTTTATAATGTTATCGATAGGTAGACGAGTACAATCTGAATTTTTCCTTTACTTAGAAAACTTATTTTAATTATTCTTGTTGTGCTCTTACTTATTAGCTTAAGTCTTTGCATGAAGTGATTCCCTGTGTAAATTCTATTCAAATCATTCCATTATTTAAGCTAATTTTTGGACTCTTTGGCCTTTCGGGGTCTATCTATGAGCTTTGTCTCAAATCTTAGCGGTTTCATCACTAACACTAGGCAATTATCGAAAGTTGAAAATGCTTCTAAGAAATAAACGGCGAAAGAATAAATAGTTAACTTTTAACCCTTTAGATAGGTTGTGAACATCAGTAACCAAATTATAAATGAAATAGTTATCCGACTTTTCCTCAAGTACTCTATTCTTTTCATATTTTGAAGGCTTGACGACTTGTATAAAAGTGAGCGTCTATTTTCATAGTTTCTATAAGATCGCTGTTGCTTTAGTGAATCCAAGATCGAGTTCAGTAGTTGCATGCAGGAATAATGATGATGGAATTTGTATAAAGTTTTATGCTTTCAGGTCAAAATCGAGTTACAGGGATTGGTGCATTACAGCTCAGAACTTGCTCATTTAGCTAATGATAACAAATCTATGTTGTTTTACATGCACACTCTAGAGCTTAAAGATTGGACATAGACTGCATGACTCATGACGGCTATTTGTCCGGTTTCTGATAATTCCCCGGAATTAAGCAATTTTAATACTTAATTAGCTTAGTTGTGTTAATTTTTCTCCATTATTATGTATATTTTATTCTTGCACTTAATCAGGTTGTGCTGTTTGCCACTTTACAAATGGTAAAAGACTTCGAGTCATTTAATTCTCTGGAAAGGCAAAAGCGGAAGTCACGTCCATCAGCCACAGTTATCACTTTGCAAGTGCTTAACACTTGTGCTTAATTATATGCTTCTTGGCTCTAGAAGTAAAGTGGGAATTGGCAAATCAAAACAAAAAGAGAAGGGCAGACAAAATGGTGCCATTACATTCACATTAACACGATCGTTCCCACTTTGCGTTTTGTTTTTGGATGAAAATGATATATGCATGAGTGAAGAACTTTTCCACTTTCGAGTTTAACGATGAAAGTGTCTTTCTCTATCATGGATCAATTATCATTTCTCTTCCATTAACATCTCCAAATGCTAGCTAGGGTTTGCTGGCTTGCTAGCTAGTTCTTGCTGAAGTGTTCACATGTAGCTCCTGTTGATGCTATATACGGTTTCAAGAGAAACCAATCTAGGACTGATCGCAAGTTTAATTTCTTATGCATTTATATTTACTTGTGCAGATTTGAGCTGTCATCAACTGCAATTCATTACAACTCTTATAGCAGATGCAAATTTATCAATAGATAATATATTTTTAACTATGTGAGGACATTGATTTCTCCAAGTTTCTGTATTACTTGCTTTATATTTTCATGCGTTGGCCCAAATTCTTTTCAGAATGATATGTAGATATATAATTTGGCTTTATGATGTATTTTTATCAGCATGAAATGGATGAAAGTGAATTTACATTACATTTTAGTGTAATGCATTAATATTTACCTTCCAAGAAAGAGTATGATTAATATTTGAGAGAAGCTATTATTTAGATACTTGCCGAGACCTGATTCAGTGATTTGAATTGTTTCAAGATGTTTAGGCTATATTTTTTGGGGTTATGTGTGCATCTAAATTCATGTGAAATCTATATATATTCAAAAACATGATGTCCATGTGGGCGCAAAATGAAGTGATATTTATTTATTTATTTAAGTATATGAATATGAGTGTTAAGTAGTTTATCTTTTTAATTAAAAAATATTTGAAAACTAATATTTTTAAAATTTTTATCCTATGAATTTTTAATGTTTATTAACTAATTAAACATCCTAGAAGAATATAAATGAAATGGAAATTATCACTCGTCTACTCTTAAATTACCTGTTATTAAATGTACTATACAAAAAAATATTTTTTATTTACTAAATTATTAGTTGTCATTTGAATATGGTGACATCATAGGAGTAACCTAGTTATTTAATATAGAAATAAAAGAAATTATCACTCATATATCCTTAAATTGCTATGTTATCAAACATATTACAATACTTTCAAACTTTATTATTCGTTTACCTAAAGTTGATAAAATGAATTTATCATCCACTAAATCGTTACCACTCCGATCTGCCTTCACCATTGTGAGTTCACCTTCATCACAGCACTCTTCACCACCAAATCTAACAATCACCACTCCAATTTACGGCCACTGGCCGCTGGCTATTTTGCATGACCCTAATCCTCTTAATTGTAAACTTCGAGGACAAAGCAACTGTGTGAAGCTAATTCCTGGGAAGAAGAAATCAATTAATTGGTTATTTTTTATTTTAGGATAAATGCTTAAATGCATGCTTTCTTGTGTTGAAGTATTTTTGCAAGCATACGAAGAATCATAGGATGAGTGCCAAAGATAAGGTTCTTATCTTATTTATTTAGGCTTGTGAAAATAATTAGATCCTAAAGATTTTAATTAATTAATTAAAAAATATTATTTCTATAATCTTTTGCCCATGTGATGTCATCTCATTAAAACGGCAGTTAATGATTCATAGATGATAAATATATTTTACTAATTTTGAGTAGACGAATGATACAGATTAAAAATATTATAATATATTTGATAACACAATAATTTAAGGATAAAATTATTATTTTACTACAATTTTATAAATATTCAAACGACATTTAACGATCTAGTAGATCACAAATATATTTTATCAATTATCTAAAATAATATAATATGTTTAATAATAAAATAATTTAAAAATATACGGGTGTTAATTTTCCTCAATATTCATATTTCTCATGACATGAGCATCCACAAGAGTCGTGTAAATGAATTTTACCATTCAGGAATTTTTTTCTCTTCGGTTTAAAGCTCTAGGATTTTGGATATTTTAAATTGTAGCCTCTAGAATGTCGGTTTATGCAGATTTTATTGCCTTATCTGCTTATCAATCGAAAAACCAATGCGATTGGTGGATGGTGATCTAATCGAGCTTACGAGATATTTACAATGGTGCTTGTGCGCACATCATCCTGAACGAAAAATCCCAAATACAAGATTCTTTTTACTGAATTTTCAGTTTGTTTTTACAATTTTTCTGATTGCTTACTTTATCAAATTATGTGTATCGATCTTGTTACAATTTTTCTTTTCTTTTTTTTTTTTCCCTTCAAAGAGATGATTAAAGGATAATCATAAGTATTTTAGTATATAAATTTTAATTTGAGTTATAATTGATATCATATTTATTCACTGAATGATAATTAAATAATTTTATTAACTATAAAATTTATTATCTAATATATAAATGATACATAATATTAAAATTTAAATTTAAATACAAATATTAAAATTACAAACATTATTAATCTTTAAAAAAAAAGATTATAATGAAATTATTATGTTCCTACTGTGATTAGTGGCCTAGTTTTTATCTTATCCAATCTCCTCCATCCATTGCATTGGGCCATATTAGAGAGCCCACTCCGTATCATATTCTCAATGCACATATTGGACTGGTGGCTCAATGAACCACATAATTTTAATCAAATTATATGACAACGATTTTATTTTTCCAACAAATATGTTTTAAGAAATTATTGCAGCTCCTGAATGGGACTGAGAGAATGTGTTAACGGGACCACAAATGGCTCACCACGACAAAACACATCTGGCCTCTGACAATTCCACTACAGTAACAACAACTAGATTTAGAAATTATACATAAACCATGAACAATTTTGCACCTCACGTGTCATTTTTAATCCTTTTCCCGCAAAATTAAACAACGAAAAATTTTTCAAAGCAAAAAATGGTTTCCACATTAGGCTGTGTGTGGTGACAGAATAAGCTCAATTTAAGTGGTAAGGAACCAAAGTAAAGTACCCGTACGCGAACTCAATAGCTAAGCAACTCATCATTTGCCACGTGTCATCCATGCAATCTTGAATGTGTGGCCGTTAATAACGGATAAACCAATCTTCAAGCTTGATCCATTTTGGTACACTCAAAAAACCACTATAAGTTTTCACTACAATCTTCACTTTCCTCCTCAAAGAGCACAACACGCTCTCAGCGCATTGCTTTACTTTCCTTTGCCTGCATTGCAGCGTGACCCTTTAGCTACTTCAATCAGAGCTGTCCAATTCTGACTACCCTGATGGCTGCTACTGTACCGGTACTGTTATATTTCTTTTTCCCGCCACCTTTTCATGGCTTAGCTTGCTTCTTCATTACTAGGTATTAATTAGCCTATTTAGCTTCATGAGTTCTTTTGTTTAATTTGAATTGTATTCTTACTTTTTAGTTAACGAAAGAAGCTTGTGCTTTTGCTCTTAACCAATTGGAAAATAAGGAACTTGTTGATTAGTATGAACCTAAGTTCATAAATATCTTAGCATATTTGCATGTATATGTAATTGGATGGAAAGTATGTATCTGATTTTGTGTATGTATGGGTTAATCTTGGTGGAAGTAGCTTAATTTGTTTATAAATTGAAGAAGTAGAGATTGGTGTTCATATTGGATGGTTAAATATTATGGGATAAGTTCATTTTTTGAAACAGTTGAGCTTGAATGGCTCTGGTGCTGCAACCTCTGTCCCAAGCTCATCTTTCTTCGGCACCAGCTTGAAGAAAGTAAGCTCAAGAATCCCTGTATCCAAGGTCCCTTCTGCGAGCTTCAAGATTACTGCTGAAATTGATGAGGGCAAGCAGACCAACAAGGACAGATGGAAAGGTCTTGCTTTCGACGAATCTGATGACCAACAAGACATCACCAGGGGAAAGGGTTCGGTGGACTCTCTGTTCCAAGCCCCCATGGGAACCGGAACTCACTATGCTGTCATGAGTTCTTATGACTACATCAGCCAAGGTCTCCGCACGTAAGTGTGTATGATGCTTATTTGTCAATTGTTAATCGATTATTATCAGTGCCTGGTTTTGATCGTGGATTGATCTAATATGATGATTTAGATACAACTTGGACAACAACATGGATGGTTTCTACATTGCCCCTGCTTTCATGGACAAGCTTGTTGTTCACATCACCAAGAACTTCATGTCCCTGCCCAACATCAAGGTATATTTACTTATAGTTTCTATAATGACAAGTACTTTTGGGGAAATGTAATTAATAATTTTTCAAAACTTACATTTTTCAGGTTCCCCTCATCTTGGGTATTTGGGGAGGCAAAGGGCAAGGAAAATCATTCCAATGTGAGCTTGTTTTCGCCAAGATGGGCATCAAGTGAGTCCATGCTCTCTTGTCAATTTTTTTTTTTTTTGGGGGGGTTTGAGGATATGTTTGATGCGTACTTACTCTTTGATGTAATGGTAATGAATTTTCAGCCCAATTATGATGAGTGCCGGAGAATTGGAAAGTGGCAATGCTGGAGAACCCGCTAAGTTGATCCGGCAAAGGTACCGTGAGGCAGCTGACATTATCAAGAAGGGAAAAATGTGCTGCCTCTTCATCAATGATCTTGATGCAGGAGCTGGTCGTCTTGGTGGCACCACCCAGTACACAGTTAACAACCAAATGGTTAACGCCACACTCATGAACATTGCTGATAACCCAACTAATGTCCAACTCCCTGGTATGTACAACAAGGAGGATAACCCCCGTGTCCCAATCATTGTCACCGGTAATGACTTCTCTACATTGTATGCTCCTCTCATCCGTGATGGTCGTATGGAGAAATTCTACTGGGCACCTACAAGGGACGACCGTATTGGTGTGTGCAAAGGTATCTTCAGGCATGACAATATTGCTGATGATGACATTGTCAAGCTTGTTGACACCTTCCCCGGCCAATCCATTGGTAAGTTTCCAGTTACATTGATGATTCAAACTCTTCATCAAATGCACACTAGCTAATCACTCATTTGGCTGTGTTTTAGATTTCTTTGGAGCCCTGAGGGCCAGAGTCTACGATGATGAGGTGAGAAAGTGGATCTCTGGTATTGGTGTTGGAGGCATTGGAAAGAGCCTTGTGAACTCAAAGGAAGGACCCCCGACATTTGAGCAACCAAAGATGACAATCGAGAAGCTGCTCGAGTACGGAAACATGCTTGTGCAAGAGCAAGAGAATGTGAAGAGAGTTCAGTTGGCTGACAAGTATTTGAGCGAGGCTGCTCTTGGTGAAGCTAACGAAGATGCTATTAACAGTGGAAATTTCTACGGTTAGCCCCCTTGATCCTAGCTAAGAGGCCTTGGTGGGAGGTTTGCTACTAGCTTTCTAGCAAATATAGAGCATAAATCGAGATCAAATCAAGAATATAACAAAGCATTTATTTTCGTTTTTTGGGGTTTTTTTTTTTTTTTTGTTGCAGGCAAAGCAGCCCAGCAAGTGAATGTTCCAGTTCCTGAAGGATGTACTGATCCTGTTGCAGAAAACTTTGATCCAACTGCAAGAAGTGATGATGGAAGCTGCCTTTACACATTTTAGGCCTTTTTTCTAGGGTTTGAGAAGTGTCGTACTTTGCTTAGCATGTGAGATACTCAAATAATATTGTTGCTTTTGCATTTCTTAGTTGATTGGAGTCCTCTAATTTTGTGTTATATTACAACTCTTAATTCAATCTTTAGAAAGTACTTCCTTCCTACCATTATTTACATTTCCAATATCTAAGAACCTCTCAAGTATGAACTTCCGCACATTTTAAAATACAAATGTAATGTTAGGTAGCAAATCTTATATTGCAGTTAAACACCACGGTCTTGCCTCAAAATCGCAGACTGGCCACTGATAATTGAGATGATTTGCATCGATTTATAGACTGGCTCATCCCAGTATTTGCATTATTAGCGGCCCAATAGTGGCATTGGTTAGATCTCAAATATAATAATAATAATAATAATTTTTTAATTGAGACATTTTAATTTTAATAAAGTAGAGATATTATTAACAGAAAAAAAAAGATATATTTTAATATATTAATAGATAAAAAAAAATATAATTTTTAATATATTAAAATTAATATTTTTATATTTTAGTGGATATCTTCGCTTTAAATTTTAAAAAAAAATACAGGATTAAAAATAAATTTTAACTTTGTCTATTCTTATTCTTTTTTAAAAAGAAAAAATTATTTTAAAATAGTCTAAAATAATGAGAAATCTAAAGTTGTAGAAAGAGAAATTTATGAGATTAAAAAGGAAGTAATGGGATTAGAATAATAATTAATCAGTGTTTAGATTCTCTTTTCCCAATTTATCTATTTCTTATATTGTATTTTAGTCCATTTTCTTTATTCAATCAATCAAATTTTCTTTTCTTTTTTCCTTTTCGTTAATCTTCCAACAAGTTGAGTAATAAAAGATTAGCTGGGCTGTGAAGATAAGCGAATCCATAATTATGAAATTATAGCTCGATTGAAGTGAATAAATCCACGGAGTACAGTATATCTTGAGTAATAAAAGTCAGTAATTGGTCATATCTCTTTTATAAATTCTCTAAATTGGTGGCCGCTTGTTTCAAAAAAAAAAAAAATTTCATCACAATTAAGAGAGAAAACTTAGTAGGATTGTTGTCTAATAAATTAGTATTATGTAATAAATTGATATTATGTATTTTTAATTAATTTTTAAATAAGAACTATTAATGTGATAATATTTTATTAAATCGAATTAGTTGGGTGAGGTATTCATTTCCCGTCAAAGCTTTCTCCAGCAGCGTTAGATCAACATTTAATTAAAATTATTCTGAATTGGGCAATAGTCTGGATGAAATTACCCACATAGGATCATTAATTAAGAGTAGACCCCACTGATTTTTGATCTAATCCATGCTGACTCCTGGTAGAAAAACAATTTTGATTGATTTAACAATTCACAGTGACAGTGTCCCATTTATAAAATACATTTATTACAGAGATTAGATTAGTGTAAGGGACAGTGTATGAAGCACTCGAATATCAGCCCCCAATGTTTTATTGGTCAAAAAAGCACAAATTCATGGCTCACCAAACTCCAATAGCACGTATGTGTTAGACTATTGAATGCTAAGTGCCACACCACTAACTTGAGAAGAAGCCATCATTTCAAGCCTAACAAATTTTCAATTTCCAAAATAACTTCAAATTTCAATCCCACGAGAAGAAAAACAAAAGCCCCAAAAGGGGTTGAATTTTTAAGAACTTTGCACCACACCATACCATTTACAAGAAATTAGATTGCAAGAATTTTGCATAAACTTTAAATATCACGTGTTGCATGAAGTTTTCGCTTTATGCATTTTACATGTACTGGAGTTCAATGAAATAATGATAATAACTCCCCAATTTATTATGCTGCCGGCCAGTATTAGTTAACAGGATTGGAACGCGGTTGTGTTAGCGAGGCAGGAGACCACAAGAAGTACTCTTTCTGAGGAAAACACGAAAAGGAAAATCTCTTTAAAGTTCTGATTAGACCATTGACATTTCAAATCCTCTGCAATTCCAATTTGATTTTGATTGTTGTACACGAATAAAAATTAACTTTTTTTTTAAGTATATATATATATATATATATATTTTTTTTCATTACATATGAATGTATAGTAAGTACACCAAAATAATCTCTTAATTTATAGAAAATATGAAAAAAAAGGAAATAAGAAAGAAATAGCAGTAGATCATGTGAATGAAAGAGGCGTCAGTCTCTTTGGACTGAAATGTGCATGTGTGGTATGGTGTTCCAGTCCTTTCCTCTGCTTTTAACAGGTTCAAACTCCACCATCACAACCCCAACCCCAACCCCAACCCCAACCCCAACCCCACGTGTAAAATATTAATATTTTATCAAACTGAAATCTATCATGAACTCTTTCCCATTCGCACATTATAAAATATATATATATATATATATATATATATATATATATATATATATATATATATTTTTTTTTTAAACCACTATATGGTGGGGTTAGGCATAACCTTATCTGTAATATAAATCATGTAAGAAAAAATATATACATAAGGAGGGGGACATGAACCAAAACCTCCTCAATAAGTAGAAAATATACAAACGGTAATATAATAAAACTAGCGTCTGATATACGGAGCCGCATGAGCATCTATATGAATAATCCCAAATAAACTTATAGGCAGATCACGGACCGATAAGAAACGTCGGCTGGAACGAGAAGTGCAAGTTCAATTGGCCAAAAAGTCAGCTGTAGACGTAACCTCACGATACACATGCCGAACCACAATCGAATGAGAGGACACCAAAGATCGAACCTGACGCAAGGACAAAGCATAATCTTATCGGACAGAACTGTCTGAGAGGACTCAGGAAACCACAGTAGCCGAGTCAACCTCCACAACAGAATAACCTATCTGAACCACCAGCTCCAAACTCTCATAAACAACCGTAAGCTCCGTATAAAGGTTCAGATAATGGCTAAGAAAATAGCAAAACTCTGCCAAAAACATACCCCGATGATCTCAAAGAACACTCCCTGCAGCGGACAACTCAGGATTACCCCTCGAACACCCATCAACAGTCAGCTTGACTGCACTAAGAGGCGGTCGCGTCTAAGCGACAACTCGAATAAGCCGTTAGGGTGAAGCAATCACTCGTAACTCATCCGCAAGCTGCGAATCCAGCACTCCCCGCAACTGAGACAGCTTGAAACTAAAAGTAGAGCCAGCAAGCTGAATGTCAGACATCACTCGAAAAATAACCGCATCTATAAAAAATGAGTGAGAATCAAACCTGAAATTATAAAATATATAAATTCATTAATATTATTTAACTATAAATAAATTTATATTTAAAAATATAACCAAAAAATATTTAATTCAAGGAACAAAATATTGTTTTTTTTCAAAAAAAAAGAAATTTAAACTCCACTTAGATAAATATTCAACGGTCAGTCATAAATTGGATTACGCATCATTCACCTGATGATGACGACTATGGGGAATTGACTATGCCATTATTCACCAAAGTTATAAATTGGAAGAAAATGAAATGATAAGTGAACAATGAAGTAACTTGCTCCTGTTGTCTCCAAAAACAAACAGCAGCTGCCGCAAGAAAATTACATAAGAAGAATAAAAACCATAGCTTTACTAATTGATTAACTTTCCACAAATTTCAAACAATCTGTGGGAAAAACTAAAGTGCCAGCAGCCTCTGTTCGTAAGTTAAGCTTCCTCCTTCTTTCCTCCTTCAGACCACACAATTTCTAATCACTGCTTTCGAAAAACAAAAATTGGTAACGTTATTCCATTGTCAAGCATCATCCTCTGGTTCACAAAGTTCTATTCCCCCCTCCCCTCAATGGCAAAAAGCTCAAATTTTTCTTGGTTCTTTTAATTTTTCTTGCCAACCCAGTTTTTTCTCAACAAGATGAGTTCTTTTTCAGTGGGTTTCTTGACGCAGCCAACAACAACTTGAGCTTAAATGGGGTTGCAGAGATTGAAAAAAAGGGCATACTCATGTTAACCAGCACTGCACTTAGAGTTCTTGGGCATGCTTTTTATTCATCTCCGATCAAATTCAAGAACTCGACTCGCAACAACAAGTCTTTATCTTTCTCGACTTGTTTTGCCTTTGCCATAGTTCCTGAGTATGCAGCACTTGGTGGTCATGGCTTTGCTTTCACTATCTCTCCTTCGAAGGAGCTCCCAGGTACTCTTCCAAGCCAGTACCTTGGCCTGCTCAATTCGAGTGGCATGGGAAATTCAACCAACCACATATTTGCAGTTGAATTTGACACTGTGCAAGATTTTGAGTTTGGTGATATCAATGATAATCATGTTGGCATTGATATCAACAGCTTGAAATCGAATGCCTCAGAGCCGGCTGCTTATTTTCTTGATAATTCAACAAAACAAGTGTTGAATCTCAAGAGCGGTGGGGTTATACAAGCTTGGATTGATTATGACTCATCCAGGAATCACTTAGAAGTGAGACTCTCACCTTCTTCCATCAAACCAACATCACCAGTTTTGTCCTTTGATGTCGATCTATCACCAATTGTGAGAGAAACTATGTATGTTGGATTCTCAGCGTCAACAGGTTTGCTTGCAAGCTCACATTATATATTGGGGTGGAGTTTTAACATGAGTGGTGATGCTAAATCTTTGTCTTTGGATTCTCTTCCTTCACTTCCTGGGCCTAAGAAGAATCATAGAGGTTTAATTGTTGGGGCTCCGGTTTCTGCTTTTTTTGTGATGTTTTTGGCTATTGCTGTAGCTTGTTACCTTGTTAAGAAAATTAAGAATGCTGATGTTCTTGAATCATGGGAGCTTGATGTTGGTCCTCATAGATTTTCTTATAAAGAGCTCAAGAAAGCAACAAGAGGTTTTAGAGACAAGGAGCTACTTGGTTTTGGTGGATTTGGTAGAGTTTACAAAGGGACACTACCAAGTACTAATACTCAAGTGGCTGTCAAGAGAGTTTCTCATGAATCAAAACAAGGCCTGAGAGAATTTGCTTCTGAGATTTCAAGTATTGGTCGTCTTCGCCACAGAAATCTTGTTCAGCTCCTAGGATGGTGTCGACGCAGAGGTGACTTGTTACTTGTCTATGATTTTATGCCTAATGGTAGCTTAGACAAGTATCTTTTTGATGAACCAAAAGCTATTCTCACTTGGGAGCAGAGATTTAGGATCATCAAAGGTGTGGCTTCAGGCCTTTTGTATTTGCATGAGGAATGGGAACAAACTGTGATTCATAGAGACGTTAAGGCAGGGAATGTGTTGTTAGATTCTGAGTTAAATGGAAGATTAGGTGACTTTGGTTTGGCTAAGTTATATGAACATGGCTCAAATCCAAGCACCACTAGAGTTGTGGGAACGTTGGGATACTTAGCCCCTGAGCTCACACGCACTGGGAAGCCAATAACAAGCTCAGATGTATATGCATTTGGTGCACTTTTACTAGAAGTGGTATGTGGGAGGAGACCGATTGAGCCCAAGGCTTTGCCTGAAGAGCTCATATTGGTTGATTGGGTTTGGGACAGATGGAAAGCTGGTGCAATTCTTGAGGTGGTTGATCCAAGATTGAATGGTGAGTTCAATGAGATTGAGGCTCAAGTTGTGGTGAAATTGGGGATAATGTGTTCTAACAATGCAGCCGAGATGCGGCCAACAATGAGGCAAGTGGTGAGGTACTTGGAAGGAGAGGTTCCATTGCCTCGAGTGGTTGCAGCACCTGATGCATATGACGGAAAGAAAGAAAACACTAGTGGTGCTGGTGCTGGGGTCAATGGTCCTGAGTTTGAAGATTTTGTTCATTCATATCTCAATTCTTCATTTCTTGATAAGGTGAGTAATTGGTCGTCCGCTGGTGACGATGCAGATGTCAATATTGAAGCTGGATCATTGTCACCACTTTCAGGTAGTGGTGATGTAGATAGACATGTTTAGGGAGAGAGCTTTCACTATCTTATATTTGTATTTAGATTTTTAATTTTTCACTATATGGGTATAGAACTTACTGTTAATGCATCATGTACAATATGCCCTGCGTCTGGTTAGTATTTGGTGTCAACAATATTTAATCTATACGCAGGGTAGCGAGCTGGTTTTGATAGTAATATAACTAAGTAGATATTGACTGCCTTAGATAGTGGATGCACAGCTTGTCACAGTTTTATTATTTAGTTTTGGAACCCAATACATTCCTACGTTACCCATTTTGTAACTGTAATTTATGCACTGGTTACATCGCCAATATTCAAACATGATGAACTTTACTCTAAAATAAAGAGACAAACATGACAGCCACTGAAGTAGGTACATTTAAATTTAATATTTTAATAATCACATTATGAACAATCTAGGAAACTCAGCAATAACAAGTGTGATGATACTGTTTTAAGACAATCTCTTGTAAATCTGAAGTTGGATCTCACATTCTCTCTGTCTTCATAGTACTTGTCGCTAGAAGAAAATGAACAAACAACAAGCATCTAGCATGACTGTTAGCCGATAACGATAAGTATTGGTCGGTGACCTGGTGGTGGACCTACTTTGAACCTGAAAATGAGTCTTCAAAGCCAAAAGAAAATCACAAGAATTACATCCAAACAGGCCTTCAATTATTATAGGGCAACAATACGCAGTGGCGGGCGTAAGCTTCGTCAACTTGTTAGGTAAATTGACAAATTCTTTAACGGTCCAGCTCTACACGTAATCTTTAGCATAAACGACATCCAGTTGCAATATTAAAACATAGCAGAAAAACATGTTGAACGAGAAACAGCACATGATCTTTTTATGGGGATATTTAGTGGATTTGTCATGCTATATGATTAATGATTTCATATAGGGCGGTGAATTGGATTGAATCTGCTCTCTATTCTAATATTTTCAATGTTGAAAAAAAAGTAGTTTCAAAAATAAAATAATGTGAAAAAGATATTGAAATCAAACAAATTTTGCTGAGAAAATAGAGACAGGGCAACCTTGACATGGTCCCGGATTCAGATTTCAGAGGCTTGAATTAGTTGTCCACAAAAACAATACAGTATCTCTATCGATAATTTGAATTTTTACAACCACATTGCTATAATGCCACATAAACTTCTAGCCTGGGGGACTCCCATTTCATCTGATACGCAGGAGTAATTACTGGCATTTAACAGACAAGAGCTGCAGGATTACAACTTTAACATGCTAAAGAAGAGGTTCTTCGATTGTAAAATTATCTTAGAAAATTTGGGGACAATCTCTTTTCTCCAATCTCCATCTTCTTCAACTAAATCTATAATGAAAATATTATTGAAAGAGCAAGCAATTACAGCAGCAAAACAGTTATTCTCAATATAAAAGCAAAAATCATCGTGGTAAGATACCAAAAGCAATAAAAACATGTGCAGCCATGCAGGAATACAAACAAAACGTGTAACAAGAAGGAAGCAATTCGCTAAACTTGGCTCATGCAAGTGACAACTGATAGTTCCTTTCATGTCAACATTCTTCTTCTAGGTAATATTCACACCTCTCTCATTTCAAGTACACAGGATCAACAAATTGGACTAAAATCAGAGTCATTACAAAGAGCCAAAATTAGACTCAAAACATCAACATAATGTTAGCAAACTTTCTATCTTAGAAATAACGTAAAAATATAGACTCACTTGCAATTTGTTCAGCAGGTTTGAATTATGTGAAGGCAACAAAGCGTTCAGCTATGATCAACCAGTTCGAAACTCACAGAAACATATCGCATTAAATCCAGCAAATAGAAGCCACCAATGTGACAGGGTAGACTTGATAAAACAAATTGGGCTAAAATCACAGTCATCTTACAATGTCTACACAACCAAAATCAGACTCAAAGACTTCAACACAACATCAGCAAAGGCACCATCTTAGAAATCATGAAAAAACCTTTACTGACCGTCCTGCCTTCCAAACCCCCACCAACACAAGAAAATGAATTGGTGTATGCTGATAATGGAAGTTCTATGATGCTATCATGAGAAGGATCCCAGTCAGGAACAGCAGCCACCAGACTTGGGAGAGGTGGCAGTGTCGGCTCGTATGACAGGGACAGGGCCATCGAACAAGCTGTCAAAGACAACATTCAACAAACTATTCCGTTAGAAAACAAAATATATATTAACTAAACATCTAGTCGTCAACAGCTAAGTCCACGATGCAACTAACATGCCAAAATAAAATAAAATATGATGGTCTCCAAAAGTCTTTTGCTAAATATCATATTGCTAACGCCAACCGAACACCTAATTTCTGAAATCCATCCTCTCGGACAAAAGTCTTTTGCTTCTTTGCAAGCTCATTCTCTGTAGAAGAATTATGCACCTTCATACCATTAGAGACTTGGCAGATATACTTGCGTCTTGCACGATTTAGCTGGAGCTTCATCGTATGACTCGTGACTCCCTTCCAACTTGCCAAGTCAATCACAGTCTTCCAAGGGTACCACTTCTTTGTATGGACACACAGTATCAACTTTGCACCAAGCATTGAGAATGTTAATCAACAACTACAATCTGATGCAAAAACTCCAGTTTACAGTAACATTCCAACAATGGCATCCACGGATGCAGCCAAACATGGATTGGGACAGTAATACTACTAGTTAATTCTGACATGGTGGTATTGCTATCCACAAGTTCACAGCACTGGACAGCATCGCAATATTACAGTATCCAATATGGCGGCAAGAACTGAAGAAGGCAGCAACTCATCCCAAGACTCCAGAAATTTAAACATCGGCTGAGGGTCTCTTGCGGCATCCCAGGTAGTGATTCCAGATACTTTCGCAGCAGCTACGACAACTTGTGAAACCAATTAGTATAAAGCTTTTCATGACCTTGCAGGAGTTGCATCCAAGTGGACATGTAATTTTTTTTTTTTTTTTTTGGAGCAGCCGACGGGTTTTGATCACGAGGGTCCCAATCTTGAAACATCTTTGTCAGTAAGGCAAAAGCAAGTGAAAAAGCAGTATCAGACAACTTAAGGCTCTCAAAATACTCATAAGAGAAGTTCTCCTCTAACTGGATGAAATAATATCCAAGAATGTGCAATAACATAGAACCCCCCGCATTATCCTCCTCTCCCTTGATTTTGTGAAAATACATCCAGGACTCGCGCGATAAAATCCAACAGCCGGTCATGCAATGCTTTAATCTTTGGAAACTTGTCCGTATTTCTCTGCAAGCTCAATGATATTGGAGACTGATTATTATTAGACGATAAGTCTCAAATCAGCATCAATCTAATCAATCCTAAGGTCAGACTGCAGAACCTTCTCTGGTTGTAGCCCCATGTTATTGTTGCTCTTCTCCACATACATGAAGCTCGAAGTTATCTTGTCTTGTTCGGAGATCATATCCTTCCTCTCAGTCCCGTAGAGGTTAGCGTTACCATTCTTCAAGTCATCCATTGCAACTGTAAAATTAAATAAATCACAAAAAATAAAGATGGTAATTCAAACCCTAACTTTATAGAAAATTAGAAGCAGAGTAAGAGAAGAAGAGCAAAAGCAAGAACAGACAAGAGAAAGTTGCGGAGAGGAATAAAGAATTTGAGGAAAATTACTTCTTGTTCATTAAAAAAAACAACATTTAAATAAAGAGTCACCACTTCCCAAAACAATTCCTATTCCTAATCGTAGATAGGTAAATAGAGAAAAAAATAGTATCCAACATTACAAAACCGTAATTTCATAATGACTTTCTGAGATTATTAATGGCTTTTTGACTTTTAGCTTTTAAGAATCAATGATTTCACAATATATTAACGTGATATTAAAGAATCAAATATTGCAAGTTCAATATGACTATTGACAACATATTAAATATAAGCCTTAATGAGACAAGACAAAGGACATACATTTCATTTCAAGGACTTTTGAGAGCAATGCAAAGAAATTATAAAAAGATTGAAGAGAAGATAACGGGACTGAAATTTTACTGAACTTGGAGAGAAGAAGTGAGGGGAAATGAGAGAACTGAGTAAAGCAAGAGAAAGATTGGAGAGGGGTGAGAGAAGGCAACAGATTTTGTGTTAAGATGATGAATGTAGTGGGTATTGCATACGAATTAATATAATATTTTGCTATAACGGTTAATAGTGCATACATTAACTGAAATAACTGCTATCCAGATTCCAAATAAAAACTAAGATTACCTGAAAACTGAAACAATACCATCATCAATTAATGCATTTTTTACCATAAAACGAAACCTCCCCTTTCCTTTTTTAAGATGAATTTTACTGATATATAATAATAATAATATTAGTTACTTCAATTTAATATACACAATAATCTCTAATCTTAAGTTAGTTATGAACTTGTTAGAAAATTAATATCAATAATTAATTTAATTTTTAATTTGATTAAGGATCTAAAAGGATGGTATATTTCCACAAATGATAAAAATTTAGACTAAAAACGGAGTTTTTTCATTCCTAAAACAAGACATAATAGATAGAAAAAACACACTATTAACGAATTTTCGATCTCGCATACGTACGAACTTTTACCATACTGAAACAACTCCCATTATTGGTATTAAACTAATGCACGATTTCATTCAAATTAAATCTTCTAATGGAGATTAGCTCAAATAAAAAATTTTAATTTAATTAGTTGATTTTTTTCTCTAACAAAAATTTTTTTTTTCAAATTGTGACCGCCCCTTTTTCATTATTAAAAAATATTAGATTTATCTGCATACCATTTTTATTTTTTGAATTAAAACAAATTAGAGTTCTTAATTCATTAGACGTTTACGGAGCAAAATATTTTTAAGAACAAGCAAATTATAATTATTTTTGTTTCTATTTCCAGTATGATTTCATCAAAATCCTTTTTATCTACATAGCCTTTTTCTTGGTATCTTTTAGAAACAATACCCATCTTCCCGCTAATAATAATTTTTTTTTTCCTTTTTCTTGGAAACTCCACAGTTCGCATGATCGCCTCCCCACTGATCATTCACCAGCGCAAAAAATTCTTAATCTCTACTTTACATCTGCGATGCCACGCCGGGCATGCCATCCGAGATGGGTATGGCGTCTGAGCATATCTGCGTGTGTGATTTTGCCGCTCGTGCGTTTTGTTTGTCTGAGTACTTCGTTTAAGTTCACTGTCAGTGTGTAATGAAGAGGGCCAGCTTTAAATTGTCATTTGGAGCCCAAGTTGCCAAATTAGCCCAGTTTGATAAAATATGAGTAATACTTTTCATACCCCTTTAATTTCCATATATCACCCCTCTAGTGTAATCACAGTTTTATTGTTACTAAAAATTACATGAAAGAACAAATATTATTTTAATTAAACTAAATTGTCTTATGAATTATGGACCATAAATATTTTTTAATCCCAACATATGATATATAGTTAATTTTGTTAATAAAATAAAAAAAATTACAACAATAAAGAAATAAATTATCTAAATAAGGATAATTTTATTTATAAGAAAGTAGGTTTACATAATTTACTAAGAATAATAGTGATTTAATTAAAATTATATTGCAATTTTATGTCTTTTCTGTAATTTCATAAAAAGAAGGGACATAAAAATGACAAGTGGGTTTCTTAAGAGTTTAAAAGAGGTGTAAAGAGTTTAAAGGTTCTATTCTAATGGCATGTTTGATTTGGAGAATTGAAGGAGAGGAAAGGAAGAGATGGTAAAGAAGTAAGATGATATAAAAAATTTATGTAAAACTGGAAGAGTAACAAGGCAAGCTTACTTGTCTCGGGTTCAGAGGCTTGAATTATTCACAAAACCAAGCACAATATGTATCAAGAATTTGAAATTTTACAACCACATTGCTATAATGCCACATAAAATTACCCAGCTGTACTCGCGTTAGTACACAGGGGTAATCATCGGCATTTAACCGACAAGAGCTGCAGTTCATCATCTTAAAATGCTAAAATGTGATTGCATTTTGTATGTACATTTGAGTGTCTTATTATCTCAGCTTTAAAGTGCAGCAGTTTCAATTGAACCTCCTTGATCAGGACTTTCAGTAACTTTGCTCTCAGCTTGTTGATAAGAGAGAAAGAACAGAAACTGAATTTAATCTGACCACGATTTAAACAGGAGAAAATTACTACCATTGAAACATTTAAAACACTTTCAATTACATTCCTACATCTTCCTAGTCACTACAGCACCTAAGTATTTATAGGTCTTAACCAGCATCAAAGATAGACAACTAGTTAACTTACATGGCAACAATCATCAGTTCATCAGTTTACTGGCTTGAAACATTTTTCATCAACGTTCTATTCATCCTCACCCTCTTTCACTCTAGTAAAAATCTCATAATCATCAAAACCTGCATAATTGATCCAAAAAAAAAGGAAAATTTAAGTATAAATTTTCTTCAGGAATATTTTTCTACACTGGATGAACTGTAATTACCTCCAGCTAATTCCTCGACTTCATCATCTGAAGATCCTAAAATAATTGGATTACCAGAGGGTGGCTCAACTGCCATCCAATCTGAGCTCCCATAGTCTTCCAAACATATGTCCTTCCCTGTAATCCAGTCTTCAAGAGTGCTAAGGCTGTCAAACGACAATGGGTCCATAGAATCCTGTTGTTTCTTCTTGCTAACCATGTGAAAAAATAGTTGGTCAAATAATAATATTTTCTTTCCTGTGGAATTTTCATTTACCTTCTTCAAAGATATTAAGGGTCCTTAGAATCTACTTACATATGTTTCAGTCGTAAGTTGTACTGGACAAAGACAAGGTCACTCAAACGCTGACGCTCTAGGCAGTTCCTTGTATCATATATTTGTTCAAAAGGAATCTGATTTCTTCTATCCCCCAATGAACTGCAAGTTTGACTCTGAATACGGATGGCTAAACGTGCCAAATTCGGGCAACTTCCTCCATATGTTGACCACCATTCAGCTACAACAAGTAGTATACTAAAACCATCAGCAAACCACAAACTTACCAAAAGACTTCTTATAACAAGAGGTAAGAATGAGAGCTTGCTAATATTTAATTGCCTCAAGTAACTTTGAATCTACTAGTTCATCAATGCTCACATTTTCTACATGCACAGGCAAAACCAGTTTTCCTCCCATTTAATCATGTTTTTTTTATGTGTGGGAAAACATAAGGGACAGCTTCTTATGCCCCCCCTCCCTGATATAGGTATTATATTTCCAGTTAATTTAACTTATGCAAATAAGGTAGGTCAGGTTTTACAGCAGTTGAAAATAACCAGATAATCGAATAGAATGGACCTCACCAGGAAGCAAAGTGTCTCTCGCTCTGATTGCCATCTTCCTCCCGAAATCTCCAACAGCATCTTTGTATGAGTTTATCTCTTTGCTGATTTTATCCTGCACTTTCGTATCAGGAACCAATCTCTCTATGCAATCAAACATTCCTGACACGATCTCATTATGTATGTCACCTTTGATACTGTAAAAGAACTTGGGGTTAAGATAGAAACCAGCAGCATGGAGAGGAAGATGCCACAGTTGTTCCCACCAATGATCTATAATATTCCAGTAGACCATGTACTCGTCCCTCTTAATTAGTTCTTTCTTAAGTGCATCTTTTGCACGATACATTCCCGCATACACATACCCAATGGAAGGCCTCCTCTGACTACCAACAATTCTGAGAAGCCGCAAAAGGGGATTTGTTAAACGCACAATTAAACCAGAAGAAGACCAAAACGACTGATTGCTTACTATGTCTAACATTTCCAGTCCACCTGGTTTTTTTGAATATGGACAGTCCATCCACTCCTGTGAAGTGACCATGGCCTGCAAATTTGGTTTAAGAGAAATCATTCTTCTCAAAGTCGTAAAGTTTGTTGCAGAGCGAGTTATTCCCAGTTCTACAATATCATTGCCATAAGTATACCTCCTCAACATATTCAAAACGACACTGTGATTGTACACAAATCTTGTGACAGCTCTAGCCTGTTCAATTATTGCATTTATCCACTCAAGCTTTGCAAAATCCTCAAGTATCAAATCCAAGCAACGAGCTGCACATGGAGTCCAATAGAGATTTGGGAATGTATCAGTTAACCTCCTCCCAGCAACGATAAACTGCTCTTCACTACTAGTAATCACTTGCAAAACATGTCTTTCTCCAACTTCTTCCACCACTTGCTTAAGCAATTCATACAGAGCATCCGAGGAGTTCATAATGCCAGATGCATCTACTGATTTCAAAAAGACAGTTCCTTCAGGACAATAAGCCAAAAAACAAAGCAAAGTCCTGCCTGCTTCTGTATTGCACTGGTCAACCAAAATAGAACAACCAGTCCTTCCCCATGTTGCTGTGTATCTGTCAACATCATTCTTCACCTCCTCAACTGAATTCTTCAATACCCAACCCCGAATATCATGATACGAAGGCAATGCAGCCTCAGGACCTCCTGAAGCAATAGCATCAACCATTGGTTGGAAATATTGCGAGTTCACAGCATCTAGAGGTGCCCCTACATCATAAAGAAATCTTCCTACTGCCATAAAGATAGGATTGTTCACCCTTGTAGCATCTAATGAAGCATTGATTATAGCACCAGTATAAGCATTCAAAGACGAATTTTTCCCTCTCCATCTCTTTCTCTTATCTCCAGTAGTATTACTGATCACTTCTCTACTAACTAACAAATTTGAACAAGTCTCAGGTGCATTTGAATCATCTAGCAATGGCAGACCAGGAGTAACATCGCCCTGATCAGTAAATGCATCCACCTCACCAAAATTGGGGTTATTATTTGTAATCTCTTCTGCAATCTTTTGTTTCTTCTTCTTTTTCACAACAACCCCATCTAAACTTTGTTGCATTGCAAGGCGAACATCAAGTGGAACACGCGAACAGGTAGATGCATTACCCTTCTGGCATGCTAAATGTTCCTTAATCCTGTGAATTCCCCCACCTCTAAATAGTTTGAAACAATACAAACATCTAAGCTGTACTCTATCGCCATTTTTGAACATTTGACAGTGCTTCCATGCCGGGTCATGTTTTTGTGATGATATCGGAATGGGTTCCAGTCCAGATGCCATTACATCAACCTTAGTAATGCTATAAGAAAAAGAATAGTCTGTTAATGCTATAGCTTACAACAGCAAGCGCTTCTTTCAAATACACCCAAAATCAAGTAATTCATTTAGTAAAAAGGCAAAGCAATAATTAAAAAAGAAAAAGGCCAATGCTCAAGTTCTATAACAAAACTATAGTGATTTTAAAATATACTAGGCCTCTAAAAAAAATCTACAATATAAACGTCACAAATATAGTGTGTATTTGTAACTGTTATTCTTCTGCTTAAATTTGAAACATAGGACTTAATTGTTTTACTTTGCAACTAATATTTAACAATCACCCATCTATTCACATAGTAGAGCACCTCAACTCTAGCATTAACCTTTCTTTTTTTTTTTTTTTTTTTTTGGGGTACTGAAAAGAAAAAGTAAATTATGCTTGCTAAAAATAAAAAGGCAATTCATTAAACTTCACAAAATGCAAGAACTTTGCAATATTATTAAAAAAGGAAAAAAGGCAGAGAACACATTTTCCAATAATGAATAAATAAAAATAAAGAGAATAGAGAAATTGGAACTTACTTGTGATTAGAGTCTCTGATCTTTCGAATGTGAGCGAGAGAACCGAGTTAATGTGGGCTGGTGGGTTGCGGATGGGATATAAACCGAAAAGAGGTTAACCGGACGGACCGGTTAGGGTACGGTCCCATCCGGATTGATTAACCAAAAGTAATCCGAGTTTTACCGGGTCATCCCGTCACGTGATGAAGTGGACCGGCTTTAATAATTATAAAACCGGAACTCCCGGTTGTCTCGTAAACGGTTGTACCTCCAAAATTAAAGGGAAAAAAACATTAAAAAAATAATTAATTAAAAAAATCGCTAATACATTTAAACCGGCCGCTGACCGCCGTTTTGAACCGATCAGTTTTCTGGTTCGTTACCGTTAATGGTTCTGAACCCGCGTTCTTCAGTTTCTCTCTTTCCTTTGTTTTCTCGAGAAACAAACAGAAAGTTTATATCTCAAAAACCGTTTCTAATGTAGCAGTTAACAGTTAATTTTTCTGTCCGTCGGGAATTTAATGGATTTCTGACCTATGCTCTTGTATTTTTTTAATGGGTTTTTTGAAATCTAATTGAAATTCGAATCAAAGTTTAAATTTTTTTTAAAATCCCAGTTGATAATTAGTGAAAAAAATTACTGTGAAAATTCAATTTCAAGTTTCTTATTTCATAATTAAGATTAATTTACAACCTATCTGATTGATTATTTCACACAAATATAGAATCTAGGAATAAATTTGGAGTCATGTAAATCATTGAATTTGGTTAAAAAAAACTATAAGGAAAATTAAATGAAAAAATCTTACATTACAGAAAATCCCATCTCACAGTTAAATTTTTCAATCGGGTTTCTGTTTATTTACAAAAATATATATTGTTGATGCAGTTTTTTCGCGTGCCTTTAAACAGTGCCTCGAATCTTCTGTTCGCAACTAGCTCGAGCTCGAGCAGGACTGTCTCCTTCGTCCTATTCCACTGTCTTTTCAGAGCGGAGATCTCCGGACCTGTCTTCACGAAAACAGGTCGGGGTGGCCGAGCGTGTTTGTGAAACCCTCCGACGCTCAAGTCGATGTCGGGTTGTTCTTTTGGTATCTCCTTAGTCGAGAGGCCAGGAAGATGAAAGAGATATTTTTGCCTCCCTTTTGAATAAATATGGTTTTCGGAGAATCGAGGTAAGGGAAGTAGGGATAGGAAGAACACATGTCGATTTTGGAATCCTCTAAATAAATTTTTCCAACCCTCATAACGTACTCCATTCATTTCCTTTTATACTCCATTTTCCAGCTCTTTCTCTCCAAGAGCATCCATTCCCGCGTCGGTGGTGTCCGGGTCCCTCGGCAGTGGGATTGGCGTAATATTCCACAGGGATGCTTGGTTGTCTCCTTAACCCGGTTCACGTGGCGGATCACCATGTCGGGCATGTGCGCTAGGAATGATGACACAGTGGGGGCATGTCTTGAGCCATCGGCAATAGTACCACCACCATACCATGTGGGGCCCGATCGGACATCTAAAGGTGTGCGGGACTACGAGAAAGCAGGTCGGGTTGCCTCAGGCTAGAGTCTTGCCCAGTTGTACTCGGGGACTTAACCTCTGCGAGCAGGAAAGGAGTGCTCAGTTCTCGACCTTGACCAGCTTTGACTGGGACGGACGACCTTGAGCAGGCAAAAGAGCTCAGAGCTCGGGCGGCTCTGAATTCCTCGACCTTGACGAGCTTTGACATCTAGTGAGATCATCTTTGTGCCAGTGGTCGGGACTTCTACTCGAGGTAGACTGTCCTCGGGGTATTTTTATTCGAGCTAAAAGGGCCTCGAGGAGACCTGCCCGATATTACCCAAACACTAGTCCCTCAGTTTCTAGTCTTTTGAGTGAAACGAGATAAGACTGGAAACTTATTAGTGATGGGCCGACTTCCCCATGTTTTCCAGCTGTAACATTCTTCCATCATTTCGCATTTAATGCGGGACACGTGGATGGATCCCGGTAGTGCGTTTGAAATTTGAAGGGACGTTACCGAAAGGTCGTGTCCTCGAAGCATGCGTCGTCGATCGAAGAGCAGCGTCCTCCTCTTTAAAACCCCAACCTCTTCACTGTTCCCTCTATTTGCTCATTTTCGTTCAAACTCAAAATTAATCTGTAAGTACTTCTTCATCTTCCTCTTCCGGGTTAAGGTGATTTCCTGTGGTGTAAAACTCTTTCTGTGTTCAGGTACACACCCTTTTTCCCTCTTTTCTCATCGGTTTCATTCCTCCTTCTTCCTGGTTTCCGATTTTATCTAGGTAGATTGAATTTTAAGAAAAATGTACGGTAGGATGTTGCGGAGGATTAGTCCTCCTCTAGTGAAGCACTGACCCATTAGTATAATTCCAGTGAGGGATTTTAGTTCGGAGGGAACTACCATGGCGAGGACCCAGTAGCGTCGAGGAAAAGGGCGGTCGAAGGTCAGAGTGGGGAATACCCCGTCGACCAGTATGAGATGTGAGACCACCCCTTGATTTAGATAGGCTTAGGAGCACTTACCACATACCGAGAGTGTGGATTTAAGGTTCTTAGGGCAGGGTGAGACCCCAGTAGTCCCCCAAGGCTACACGACCTTCCACTGGAGTGTTTCAAATGGGGGTCAGTGCCTCTCTAACTTTACTTTGTCCGGGTTTTGTCGGGTTCAGTGCGGCCCGGGCAATTGAACCCGAATGGGTGGAGGGTCCTTTCCGGACTCTTCGTTTTACTTTTAGCGTTGCGACCTGGGTGAACCCTCAGTAGGGGAAATCAGGCACCTTTACCGGTTGAAGTGCGGCCGAAGGACTGGTTGGTATTATCTTACCTCCGGCCGGAAGGGTAAAAGCCCATCATCGATCTCCGACCTCCGGTGGCAGCTGGAAGAGCAAATTCTTCTCGTTGGGGAGAATGAGGGCAAGTGCACCTCTCGTGAGGGTCCCTCAGGTTCTCGGCATTTTGCACTCGGGTCGTTTATTACGTCCGTGAGTTTTTACTTTTAGTTTTCCGCTTGCATCTGTTCTCGTTATTTTGCCTTGGTTGTTTCACGATCTCCAGGGTGCTTCTTATTCGATTGGGGAGAGTTTCAAGCAAGCGTGCGGACCGTACTCCTAGCGCTGAGCTCATCGTGAGGCTGCTAACACCCAAAATTTTTGGAGTCGGTTTAATACCAAGTGAAGACATGACCGGGGTCCGGTGAAATCTTGCTGCCGTGCGTGGGAGCAGTAGAAGGTCGCGGGGACTTCGAAAAGAACTCGAGCTTAAAGGAAGCCCGCCTCCTCCTACTCGGCTGTTCCTACTGCTCGGCGAGGCGGGACGGCAGTGGGTCCTCCACGTGAGCGGCGAGGACCGCGGCTCGGCTCGCCCTCGAGTTGATGATGTTCGGGAGGCGGTCGGGGCCGGCGAGAGCCTTACATGAGAACCTCGGTGAGGAGGCTGGACGATAGGTTCCTTGATGGGTTTGGATGGATTGTGTTGACAGTTGTTCGATCTGCCTGACGCCTCTCCTTTGTGTCTCGGCGGTGTGGCTAGGATCGAGGCCAAAGCTCAAGAATCTCGGGAGGAACTCCAGTCGAAGATTCGGAGCTTAGAGCGAGCCGTCGGGGAGGCGAAGAGGACAATACAAAGCTTTAGAGGAGAATGCCACCTCTGCAGAGAGGGCGGTGGCGGTGACTCAAGGTTTCTCGATTTGAGAGGAGGCGGCCGACATCCATGAAGGCTGGTCGAGGCTCGAAAGGATTTGGGAACCAAAGATCCTCTTTGAGAAGACCGTGGAGGAAACTTCTCGTCTCAGAGGCAAATAGGCGCATGAAGGTCCAGCTCGCACTCGAGTACAACAGCGAGGCGGACTTGAGCTATGATTGCCTCGTGTATGCCTTGGGCAAGGCACATCCTGAGTTCGACCTATCACGAGATCCGGAGGGTGTTGCAGAGTACATACTGCACTACAGCCCCACCGAAGTCCGGAGCTTCCTCAGTTGCTTCTTGGAGATATTCCTCCTCCTCCGTCGGCGCTCCTCCTGCTGCTGCTTGAAGATGTTCCTCCTCCTCCTGCTGATGCTCCTCCATTGCTTTGTTCCTCCTCCTGCTTGCTTCTCCTACTTCTGCTGCTTGCTCACGATGCCCTGCCATCTGCTGTGACTTGGACTAAACTTGGACTCTTTTCCTTTTTTTTTTTTTTTACATTTCCTGTACTTGTAATCATTCCAATAAATAAATAAAAAATATGCATTTGAGTAACAATCATATGTGCAAGCTTGTGTTTCACACTTATGAGATTATCTTCGTGTGCTTGGTTAAGAAGAATTATTTATAAGTGTTGGGCTCTTCTTTTTTTTCGCCTGAGTATAATGTTGTTTAACTCGTGCATGATAGAGTTTTGCTTTGAATTGAGGCTGAAAGCCTTATGTTTATCTTGTGAGCTCATTCTACTTGGCTCGACATTTTGCTCGTGGTGCGTGACCACTTATTTTGTGAGCTCTGTTTACCTCGAGCTCGGTTATTGCTCGAGTTTAAACTATGTAACCTCCTCGCACTTTTCTTGCTCGAGCCTACAATTGGCTCACTGCTGAACACAGTCCTGCTTAGGGCTTAGGCTCTGGGACTTTTGGCCTTAGCATTTTTCATGAGCTTCCTCTGTTTGTAATTAGCCTCGCTAGGCACAGTCACGCCTAGGACTTAGGCTTTGGGACTTCGGCCTTTGTGTTCTTCGTGAGCACTCGCTCGGGCTGCAATTGACCTGAGCTTCTTCGTGTTTCTTACGCTCGGGCTGCAATTGACCCAGCGTCTTACGCTCGGGCCTGCAATTGACCCAAGCTTAGCACGTCGCGCTAATACTTAGGCTTTGGGACTTCGGCCATGGAGTTCTTCTTGAACTTCGCTCGGGCTGCAATTGACCCAGCGACTTCATGTTTCTTCCGCTCGGGCTCTAATTGACCCGAGCTTGGCACGTCACGCTTAAGACTTAGGCTTTGGGACTTCTGACCATAGCGTTCTTCGCGAGCTGCATCCGGTCGGACTGCAATTGACCCAGCGTCTTACTTAGGCTGCAATTGACCTGAGCTTGGCGCAGTCACGCTAATACTTAGGTTTTGGGACTTCGGCCATGGAGTTCTTCGAACTTACGCTCGGGCCTGCAATTGACCTAACGACTTCTTGTATTTCTTACGCTCGGGCTGCGATTGACCCGAGCTTGGCACGTCCGCCTAAGACTTAGGCTTTGGGACTTACGACCATAGCGTTCTTCACGAGCTGCTTCTACTCGGGCCTGCAATTGACCCAAGCGTCTTCTCGTGTTTCTGGTTTTCAACTTGAACTTACATTATAAATGTTTTTCTCATTCTTATATACATTTATGATTTTACACATATTATTTTGGGAAGGAATCTTACGTTAACACTCACAATACAAGGAAACTTATTGGAAGTATTTCGCCAAGAGTTGTGCGTTCCACGGCCTCTTGACTTCTCGTCCATCCGGATGAGCTAGCCGGTATGCTCCTGGTCCTGCTAATTGAGTGACTCGATAAGGGCCTTCCCAATTTGGTCATAGCACACCTTGTCTTGGGTCGCTTCGTGCTCGGTTGACTTTCCTCGATGCCAGATCACCCGCAGGACCGGCGAATGTGCACATTTCGGTTGTAATAACGAGCCACTCTCGTGATGATACTGCGATCTTAGCGACGACCCTTCTCTCTTCCCTTTCAGCAAGTCGAGACTACGCACATCGCTCGTTGTTTTGCTCCTCATTGAAGTATTCAGTCCGATGCGTCCCGTTATTATTTCGGAAGGAACCGCTGCTCGTGCCCAACGCCGAGGAGAGCGGAGTCTCTCGAGTGGCCGTTTTGTGTGTGGTTACTGTAAGCCCATGAGACACCAGGCAGCTCGTCCACCGGGCTCCCTTTTGCTCGCTCGAGTGTTGTCTTGGGAGGCGTTTTATGGTTTTATTCGCGGCCTCTGCTTGCCCGTTGGCTCTGTGGGTGTGAGGAGAGCAAAACTTCAACTCTATCCCAGATTTGGCGAAATCTCTAAATTACCGTTGTCAAGCTGTCTCCCGTTATGCGTGACCAATGCATGAGGAATCTCATACCTACAAATCACATTCTTCGAGATAAAGTCGGTGGTTTTACCTTCAGTAATCTTGCTCGAGGCTCCCACTTCGACCTATTTGGTGAAATAATCGATTGCGACTATGGCATGGGTGGCAGACGCTTTCCCCTTCGGCAATGGCCCGATCAAATCAATTCCCCATTGAGCAAACGGCCATGGCGAGCTCATCACCGTAAGGTTCTCCGGAGGTCGAGTTAGGTAGTTGGCAAAGCTACGGCAACTCTTGCGACTTCTTGTCTTCTCACGAGCATCTTGATGCATGCGGGGCCAAAAGTATCCTTGCCTCGAGGCCTTGAAAGCCGAGGACCTCGCGCGGAATGATTTCCACGTATTCCCTCGTGTATCTCCCGGAGGACATAATCGACCTCCTCGCGGTCTAAGCACCACAGCAAGGGGAGAGTGTACCTGGCTGCTTTGCACCTCAACTTCCTTGCCTGCTTATCGGCTGGCACTGTCCCTTCCTTGAGGTAAGAAACGATCGGCTCTATCTAGGTGTTGCTCGTCGATAAGCTCATCACCTCGTCCACCTGCTCGATGCTCGAGCATGTCTTCATTTCCAAAGGTATAGACTTTGGTAACTTGGGATCCGATGCGGCTGCCATGCGAGCTATCATATCAGCTCGATAATTCTTCCCCCTTGGGATTTGTTCCATCTCGTCGAAGTGATTTGTTACCAGCTGCGAGTCTGTTCGAAGCTTTACCTCCTCTGCTTTTACTACCGAGGCGAGCTTGATCCCGCTATTACGACCGTACTCGGCCGATTGTTGGTAACTCGAACTCCAATTTCACGACGTATTGCATCTACGCCCTTCGGGACTTAGGAGCACAACTCACGCTCCTGCTCCACGATTTCACAGGATCCATCTCTGTGACTATCCATGTGTTGGTCGAGGCACGGGAACACGATGGGGATCGCTCTCCCTCTCCTCGTCCACTGCAGTGCACTCGACTACGTAGTCGACTAAAGGCGTGCTTTTATGGTTGTTCGAGTTGGTAATTAATGTTGAACTCGACTTAGCTCCATCGACCATTTTACCGACCTTCCGAAGTCTCGAGACTTGTACAAAGTTTGCACGAGGGTTGGTTTGTTAGAACCACTACTGAATGTGCACGAAAATAAGGCCTCGACTTTCGAGTCGCTGTGACCGGGGCGGTGCCCACTTCTCCATTAGTGGATCACAGGGTCTCGACTTCTAGCAAAGCTCGCTCGTGTAATAAGCAGTCTTGTACCACGACTCCTCCCTTACGAGGCCGAGCTCGTTGCCCATTGGGACACATCTAAGTATAGAAGCAGTACCTCTCACGCTCGAGGTGTCGGCGATGCAGAGCTTTCAGCGGATATTCTTTCGATTCTTTGGAGCACGCCTCGCATTCAGGCGTCCACTTTGTCTTCCTGCCTTTCTTCATTTCACGAAAGAAGACTCGGCATTTATCCAGTGGCTCGAGATACTGAACCTGTTGAGGGATGCCGGTTCTGCGGTCGGACTTTGTATCTCGCTTGAGGCTACGAGGGACCTCATTTCCACCATTGCTCTTATCTTCTCTAGATTGGCCTCGATCCCCATGGCTGACCATGAAGCCTAAGAATTTTCCGAACCCACTCCAAAGCACATTTCTACGGGTTTAGCTTCATCCGGTACTTTCTTAAGAGTCTGAAGGTCTCCTCTAGATGCCTTACATGCTCCTCGCGTCTTTAGACTTGGTGATCATGTCATCCACATATACCTCCATCGTCCAGGCCGATCAATGGCTTGAAGACCTTGTTCACTAGCCTACGATACGTTGCCCTACATTCTTTAGACCGAAAGGCATGACCTTGTAGCAGTCTGACCTACGATTAGTGATGAAGGCTGTGCACTCCTCGTCCGATTGGTGCATGGGAATTTGGTTATATCACGATAATGCATCCATAAAACTAAGCGACCGTGCCCCACCGTAGAATCCACCAGTTGGTCTATCTTTGGTAGTGGAAAGCTATCTTTTGGGCAGGCCTTGTTCACATCTGTGAAGTCCACGCACATTCTCCATTTCCCACTTGCCTTCTTCACCAGCACCACATTCGAGATCCATTCGGGGTAGGAGACCTCCCTTATGAATCCCGCTTTCAGCAGCTTTTCCACCTCGCAGTTGATGGCTTCGTATCTTTCCTGGTTGACGCATCTCCTTTTCTGCCTCACTGGCTTAGCATCTCTCCGTATTGCCAGCCTGTGACACGCCACTTCTGGGTCGATCCCAGGCATATCCTCGTGCGTCCATGCGAACACATCTGCGTGTGCTCGCAGACACTCCACCAACTTTTCCTTCAACGGCTCGCTAAGGCCCGAGCCGATTCGGATTTTCTTCTCGGGGTCGCCTGCTCTCACCTCGACCTCCTCCAACTTCTCAGCCGGCTCTTGCCTTCCATTCCTTGATTCCCCCCTCGAGTCCAGCGAGGTTATCTGCATGGTTTCTTTGGCGCTACGGTAGTAACGACTCCTCGCCACCCTCTGGCTGCCTTTCACGACCCTACTGATCCCGTTTACTCGATACTTTAGGGCTAAGTAATGGGTGGATAACGCGTATTGGTGATCCTCATAAGCGGCCTCCCTAGAATTGCACGGTATGGGTTGGCTTCATCTACCACCACGAAATCCGAGCATCATGTTCTTCTCGAAGGCCTCGAGCCCATAGTTCTTGCCGAACTGATGATTCCCGGAGGTATTAGCTTTCCTCCCGAATCACTTTCAAGAAGTGCTCGATGCGCTCGAGGCTCGCGCTGTTATTCCCAAATCCTCGAGTGTGGATTTGAAGAGAATATCCACCAAGCTTCCGAGTCGACCGATGATTCGGTCAACTTCCTTGTTTGCTACGTTTGCTTTTACCACTGAGGCATCCTCGTGAGGTACAACACCCCTCCTCGTCTTCATCCAGTCCACATAATTGGCACCTGCAGAACGCTCGGCCTTTTTGGCGGTGAGGCGATGAGCGGAACTTCCGTCGGCGGTGGCATATCTGCGATAGTTTTTCAGAGTCCTATTTGAACTTCACGCCATCGTGGGCCCTCACGAGATTACCCTCGTGGACGGTGGTTCCATGTCTATTTCGTAAGCTCGGTCATCTTCCTCGGACTACTGCTTTCGACCACCGGATGCCCTCCTTGACAAACTCATCCAAGTACTGGATTCTCAACCGGATCCTCCACTGGTTTTTCAAATCACGCAGCCTTGTGATGTGGAGTGGCCGTGGTCACCATGGAAGCAGCGAACCGCCCTTGTTCAGCTTGCCGGTGACTTGGCCATCGGCGTTGGAGGGCTCGGCGATCCTCGCTCCTCGACCACTTGAAGTATCTCTTGAGAGATACCTTGACCTCGATATCTTGCTCAGTAGCGGGGCTTTGCTCTACCATCTATGTCGCTCGATCCCTTGGGAAACTTCTTGGTGGAGGAGGCAATGGACGATCGACTACTGTTGTGGTTCACCTCGAGTGCCGCTGGTGGTCGGTTGCGGGATGTGTGGTCATTGTTACGCCTGTACTCCCGTGATCCCGGCACGGAGATCTGCGAGGTGGCGAGGGAACCATCCGCGGTGGGGAGCTCTACGGTAAGGGTTGTGCAGAGGCGACCCGGTCCCTGCTGCTTTTGAAGCTTGTGTCCTCGGGCGGGACCCCTTTCTCCTTCCTCTTTGCTCCGTTGACCTGCTCACTTCTCGACTGCGACCTTCTCCTCTTGATTATCATATCCGGTTTCACTTGCTCATATGCGTCAGAATATGAGCGGATCGAAGGATTCGCAGATTATACCATGGTCTCCTATCCGGATCCCATCCTTGATCCTCTCGGTGCTAGGGATGATTAACGCGCCAAGATCTGGGACCGATCTATGGTATCTTTTGACAAACTCCGGAGGACTCTCCCTCCATCTGCGCTTACTTCAATGACTCCATCATGTCATCCTCGGGGTCATCGCGCTCGAAATTGCTCGCAAACTCCCTACACATCTGTTCAAAGCTCAAGATGCTTCCCCGTGGGAGCCTGCGGTACCATTCTCTTGCCCTTCCCTCAAGAGTGAGCGGAAAGGCCCTGCACCTCTGTGCTGCTGACAGACCCTGCACCCCTGTCATTTCGTTGAACCGCTCTATATGTACCAGCGGATCGCTTTTTCCCGAAAATTTCAGATCTGGGAAGCGGAAGTCACGTGGGATCGTGACACCCATGATCTCCGCGGAGAGTGGAGATTCGTTATCCAGCATTATTCTCCAACTTGGGCTTTTTCTGTTTCCCCGAAGGTCCTCCACAACTTGTGCCAATCTGCCCACCTCCCCCTTCAGCTCCTCCGCACGAGAGGTTGGGGCTGTATCCTGCAAGTGCTGACGAGACCCTCTTTCCTCCATATTCGTCTCCTCCCTCACTGCAGCGTTCGGTGCCCTAGGTCTCTGGGCCTCATCTCCCACGTTTTCCCGAACGGGAGCGTTCCTACGGCTGGACTCCGGAACATCATTACACGCTTTTCTCTGTCCCTCCCTGAGTTCTTGTAATAGGGAGGTCGAGTCTCCATCTGTTCTCCATCCGATCCATTCTTTCCTTGATCTCCCTATTCGGGCCTCATTGGCCACTTCTCTCAAAGTTACTGGATTCTTACGGACTCACTCCTCTTCGACTGTTTCCTCTCATCGTTGCGTTGTGTATCTTAAGCGTATTAGGAAATCGGGCTTTTGTCTCGATCCCGCAGGCAGCGCTAAAAATGTTGATGCGGTTTTTCAGCGTGCCTTCAAACAGTGCCTCGAACCTTACGCTGCATGACTAGCTCGAGCTTGAGCGGGACTATCTCCTTCGTCCTATTCCACTGTCTTTTCCAGAACGGAGATCTCCGGGACTGTACTCACGAAAGCGAGGTCGGGGTAGCCGGGCGTGTTTCGGTGAAAATCCTCCGACGACGTTCAAGTCAGTAATCGGGTTATTTTTTTTGGTATCTTGCTTAGTTAGAGAGACTGGAAAGATGAAAGGGATATTTTTTGCCCTCCCTTTTGAATAAGTATGATTTTTTCAGAGAATCAAGGTAAGGGAAGTAGGGATAAGAAGAACCTGTGTCAATTTTTGGAATCCCTCTAAATGAATTTTTCCAACCCTTGTAACGTACCCGTTCATTTCCTTTTATACTCCATTTTTCTCGCTCTTTCTCTCCAAGAGCATCCATTCCCGCATCAGTGGTGTCTGGGTCCCTCTGACAGTTGGGATTGGAGTAATATTCCCTGGGGATGCGCGGCTATCTCCTTAACCCGGTTCACGTGGCCAGATCACCATGTCGGGCATGTGCGCTAGGAATGATGACACCGTGGAGGCATGTGCCGGCCATCGGCAATAGTACCACCATACCATGTGGGGCCCTGATCAGACATCTAAAGGTGTGCCAGGACTCTGAGAAAACGGGTCGGGCTGCCCTGGGCCGGATCTTGTCCAGTTGTGCTCGGGGACTTAACCTCTACGAGCAGGAAATGAGTGGTCAGTTCTCGACCTTGACCAGCTTTGACTGGGACGGACGACCTTGAGCAGGCAAAAGAGCTCGGAGCTCAGACAGCTCTGAATTCCTCGACCTTGACCAGCTTTGACATCTAGTGAGATCGTCTTCGTGCCAGTGGTCGGGACTTCTGCTCGAGCTAGACTGTCCTCGGGGTATTTTTATTCGAGCTAAAAAGACCTCGAGGAGACCTGCCCGATATTACCCAAACATATATAATAAATTTACCATTTTGTCCGGACTGATAAAGAATTCTAGCACGAAGTCGATCGGCTATTCTCTTATGTTGTCATTTGCACTGCTTAACTCATCAAGATTACATTCACAAGCAATTTTTGTTTTTATTTTTTAACCAAGGTCATTCACAAGTTGAAATGTAATATGTTTATGGGTTTGATTGGGATCCAGTAAGAACATCACAACTTTGAAAAAGAAAAACAAAATTGGAGAGGAAAACAAACTTTTTAACTTTTTTTTTATATTATTTTATTTTTCCAACGTACATGTTCTTTGATTAGTAGTAAACAACTAAACCGGTTTTACAAAAGCAGTTATAAAAAATTGGAAGTCTTTCTTAATGGGGCAAAAGAAAGAAACAACTGTCCTCCACATGCACAATGGCTTATTATGCATATTACGGACAAGCCACCAGTTTCAAGTCACCGAAATTCAAAACAAATGACAACTGCTTCGCATCTTTACCGCTTCTGCTTCTTCTTATTGGGTCTTTTTTGCATCTCACTGGCAGATGGGATTCAACTGATATTAGTAAACAACTGCAAGGAAACCATATGGCCTGGAATCCTTGGAACTGCTGGCCATGAGACTCTCTACAATGGCGGTTTTGGTCTCTGCAGCGGAGAGCAAACAGTCCTTGAAGTTCCGGAAAACTGGTCGGGCAGAATCTGGCCAAGACAAGGCTGTTGCTTTGATGAAACAACAAACAAAGGCTCATGCCAAACTGGGGACTGCGCCGGCCTTCTACAATGTAAAGGACTTGGTGGTGTCCCCCCGGCAACACTAGTAGAAATGACTCTTGGGACAGAAGCATCGGCCTTACATTACTATGATGTGAGTTTGGTTGATGGTTTTAACGTGCCTGTTTCAATGGCACCAATTGGTGGTGGTGTAGGCTGCGGAGTTGCCGCCTGTGAGGCTGATTTAAACATTTGTTGCCCTGCTAACTTGGTGGTGAAGAAACAAGGGAAAGTGGTGGCTTGCAAAAGTGCCTGTGTCGCTGCAAAATCTGATAGGTATTGTTGCACTGGGGAGTTTGCAAATCCGACAAGATGCAAACCTACTGTTTTTTCCCATCTCTTTAAAGCAATTTGCCCCAGGGCCTATAGCTATGCCTACGATGATTCTACAAGCCTTAAAACTTGCAGGGCTCCTCGCTATGTCATTACATTTTGTCCTCCTACTTGACGGATTAATGTATGGTTTCTGCTACTGTTTTGAGTCCTTGCTACTGGATTTCTAATTCCCGTACAAATTTGTTGTTCAATTTGATATCAATGGAACTTTTGTTGTTACTGAAATTGTTTAATAGAATCATAAAGCTCTCTCCTCATTATGGCTCAACCCACTTTTTCTATGCTTAGTGGCTTCTTGTTTACACTGCATTCTTGTACTTCTAAGCATTTTCTTAAAGCCTTCTGGAACTAATAACTTCGGTTTAGGGATCACAAAGGCCAGCTTTCCTCAAATCTCAAAAAGATACTTTAAAAATTTTCATTGATTTCAGTCAAAATCAAGGAATATTAAATCAAAATTTAATTTGTTCTGTTAGGAATTTGTTTATAGAAACTCGAAATATTATATAATCAAAGTGAATCGCCGCCACTGAATAGACAAAACAATAATGCTAAGAAGAAACCTCCAATCCATTCCCTTTGATTCCAGTAACACTTCGATACATATAAGTAAGACAAGAAGGAAACTCCAGTAATTTTCTAATGGCATTTTTGAAGAAGGGCAACAGTTTGATTCCAAAAATACGCCATTTGATACATGTATACACACACACACACTATTTTTCTTTGCATAAAATAGACTATTTTTTTAGACAAATGGATCCGGATGTGGGGAATGGATGTGTGCAAGAAGATGAGGAGTTGGGTTGGGGAAAATCTTTACCTGTGCCCAGTGTAGGAGATTGTGAGGAATGACTCTCGGTGTGTTCCTGAAAGATACGTACAAGAACACCAGAACAGGCCAGATTATCACTCTGAGGTCTCTTATGCTTCATCCGAAATACCGGTCATAAACATGTCTTTGCTGGCCAATGGAGATGAAGATGAGCTAAGAAAACTTGACATTGCTTGCAAGGAATGGGGTTTCTTTCAGGTACATACGACCATTGCAACCAATTATGGTACTTGGTACATTGAAACATAACGAGTAATGCATCTTTTGCAAATAACAAATCATGGGATAGCAGAAACGGTGTTACATGACATGAAGGAAGCAACAGCAGCATTCTTTCAACTTCCCCTCGATGAGAAAAAGAAGTACGCCATGCCAGCTAATGATGTTCAAGGATATGGGCGGCTACGTAGTCTCGGAGCAGCAGAAGCTCGACTGGATCGATGTCATGCTTCTAGTAACTCTCCCACCTTCAATTAGGAATTTGAAGCTCTGGCCAGTCACTTTACCAGGTTACAAGTATGTAATATCACATCGAACATTCAGTGATTTCAAAAATTAATTCCATTTCTTATATTTGTTTCATAGGGAGGCGATAGATCAGTACTCTACAGCAATAAGAAAGGTCACTGAAGAAATATTTGCCAAGCTGTCATTGCTGATGGGGATGGATAAAGATGGTCTAAAATTGTTACATGGGGAGATGAAGCAAGCTACCAGAATGAATTACTATCCCACTTGCTCCAGACCTGAACTTGTTCTTGGCGTTAATCCCCATTCAGATGCAAGCACAATAACCCTACTTCTGCAAGATGATAAAATCACTGGCCTCCAAATTAAGCACAAAGATAGCTGGGTTCCTGTAAAACCAATTCCAGATGCAATTGTCGTAAATATTGGCGATGTAGCTGAGGTAGTTGATATTTGCATAGAATTTTCTCATAACTACTTCGAAATTAAAATTGTATACTTTTTGTTGGCTATTCAGGTTTTGAGCAATGGATTGTACAAAAGCGTTGAACACAGAGCTGTGACAAATGAGAAGAAGGCAAGAATGTCAATGGCAACATTTGTGATCCCAAGCGAAGAAGTAGAAATTGGTCCTGTGGAATCAATGGTGGATGACAAACACTTCCCTAAAATATACAGAAATATTAAGTATGTTGATTATCTTAGACACACTTTAGAAAGGAAAATGGACGGCAAAGCTCACATTGAATACCTGAAGCTGTAAGGTGAATAATTGTTGCCATGTTTACAGGCTCTGTAACAAACGAATGAAAACAATGCAAAATGTCGCCAATTTGCTATGAAACACTTTGCTGCTGCAACTCAGAGGATAGAACTAATTGATTTTAATCTGTGTTATGACATGTGACCTTCATATCTTAAGGTCTAACAACGTGTTGAAAGAACAAGTAAATCATGGAACAAATTGCAAAATTAACCAAAAAATTATATTTTTCCTGTTAGGACTTTGATTGACTTAAAATTTTCACACACACTTTATATAATAAAAGTGAATCACTTGCATTTAAAAGAGAGAACCAAGAAGCTCGCTCCAAAGTGCCAATCGATCAATCACCTATCATTACCCCAGCTTGAAATTTTTAATATAGCAAGTTGGCAATTCAGACAAGAAAACAAAAAGCATTGCAAGAATCTTCTAATGGAAACTTTACAGGAACAGTCTGCTTATCAACTTAAGACTTAAATGACTAAGCACATGTTATTGTATATGAAAAACAAAACTGGATCCAAAAGTTGAGAATGAATGTGTTGAAAAAGATGGAAGGTTGTTCAGGTGACTCAGAAATGACTCCCAGTCTCTGCGTGAAAGATACGTAAAAGATCAAAAGGACAGGCCACTTGATACTAAGTTCTATCCGGCTTCATTCAAGTTACCAGTCGTAGACTTCTCCTCACTGGCCAGTGGAGATGAAGATGAGCAAAGAAAACTAGACAGTGCTTGCAAGGAATGGGGATTCTTTCAGGTATGTGTATATGTTCAACAAAATGAAAATGTATTATAAAACGTAACCCAGAATGCATTTTTTTTCCCAGATGACAAATCATGGGATGGCAGAAACGGTGTCACATGATATGAAGGCAGCGGTAGCAGCATTTTTTGAACTTCCTTTGGAAGGAAAAATGAAGTATGCGGTGGCAGCTACAGTTACAGATCTTCAAGGACATAGGCAAGGCTGTGTAGTCTTAGAGCAACAAAAGCGCGACTAGGGTGATCTCGTATTCCTAGAGACTCACCCACGTAAGATCAGGAAACTGAAGCTCTGGCCAGCCACAATACTAGGTTTCAAGTATGTGTTATCATTTCTTTTGACATACAATTAATAGTCATAGTTGGAAGATACCAATACTTGTTTCATTTTTTATATATGTTGCAATAGGGATGCAGTAGCACAATACTAGGAAGAATACAAAGGGTCGCTGAGGAAGTACTTGCCAAGCTATCGTTATTGATGGGAATGGATAAAGATGGTCTAAAAATGTTACATGGGGAGATGAAACAAGCTGTGAGAATGAATTACTATCCAACTTGCTCGAGTCCTGATCTTATTCTTGGTGCTAGCCCGCATTCTGATGCATGCACAATAACTTTTCTTCTGCACGATGACGATACCACTGCCCTACAAATTAAGCATAAAGATAATTGAGTTCCCGTAGAACCAATTCCAGATACACTTCTTGTAAACATCGGCGATGACGCTTAGTCATTCAATAACCAAAAAATTGACTTCAAATAGCTTATAGGTGAGTAGAATTTTCTTAATGCAACATTGACATTATCTTTGTCGGGTTTTGCAGTTTTGATGTAATGGAGTGTACAGAAGCATTGTACAGAAGCTGTGACAAATGAGGCAAGAATGTCAGTGGCAACCACAGTGCTTCCAAACGTAGAAGTAGAAATCGGTCTACCGGAATCAATGGTGAATGATATTGCCCTAGAATTTACAGATACATTAGGTTTACGGATTTTCTTAGACATAATTTAGAGAGGCAAACAGAAAACAAAGCTCACATCGAATTTCTGAAGATGTAAGGTGAATAATTGCCAACCAAGTTTCTAAACTATATCAACGACTACATAAAACTAATTAAGTATTGGCTTAATAATTAACGGAAAACTTTAATTTGTTTTGGGATGTGTAACATTCCATAGTTAAGGTACTGGTGTATCAGATCGATGCCATATTACGTGCTAAAGAACAAGTATATAATGGAACAAACAGCTTAAATTATCCGTACATATTTCTCTATGATGAGACTTGGCAATGATATGAGGAAAGAGTTCTTTAAACAAAGAGAAGACAATCCATACATTAGAAAAATTCCACAACTCTCCTAAACTCAGGCTCTCTCTGCCTGATAACATTTGTACAGTCACAATCACAATTCACTACCTCCTCCCTTTTTACACCCTTAAAACTTGTACAGTAAAATTTAACTCTTCAGGGCATCAGTGTGTTCACCATCTGAGCCTCAGCTAGCCTGATTCTAGGTATATCCTCAAACTAACAAATGTACAGCTTTAAGTACAAGCAACAATTTTTATTTCCAATCAGCTCTAATCTATCCAAAAAAATAGACAGAGCCAGTACTAGACATAGAAAGGAAAGAAGAAAGAGAGAGGCATTCATACTATCCTCAGTTAGCTGTACATTAACTTCCTTTCCTATGCCATCTAAGCGGGATGTGGAGTCATAATGCTTATCCTCCTCTCTGCAAGAAGATTGAGCACATCATTAGAAAGTTTAGTATAATATGTAGTATTATCACATTTTCCCCTGTTAGTTCCATGACCACATAGGTGCTAAGATTGGAAAGGATATATCAGACATAGGCAAAAACAATAAACATAGTGTTATTCTCTGCTAACAACCCCATAGATCTTTTAGATTTAACAATTTGTGCATTCAGCAGACAAGTGTGTGTAAAGATAACAAAGCCGGGGACAAGCATATTTCTAAACCTGTTTTATAGTAGCAAAAGAGTTCCTATTTTTATTCAACCTGCAAGTACGACTTTGACTCACTGAATTGAACGCACACTCCTCGAATGCAATAAAATTAATTGTTAAGGAGCAAACATATTGTAAATCAAATTTCAAACAACAATGATCTTCAGTTAAAATGTGAAAAACTGAGCATTCTGCATGCTCAAGACAGCAAAGGAAGAAAAAATAAAAGTTATAAAGGAATAGAAGATAAATACCCCCGGCTGCGACAAGTTTCTCTACACGCGCAACTATGTGCTTCCCATAAGTATATTTCTTCAGTGCATTCAAGTGAACCTTAATTCGATTCAGAATCAATTCAAGTTGCTGGTCATCACAAGTTTCCAGCACCTTCTGTACAACATAGTTTGCAAATTGATCTTTCATCATCACCTAAATAAAGCAGGATGAACAAATATCAAAAATGTGGACAAAATAGCTCATATAACCAGCAAAACCAAACAATAACCAGTTAGAAGCATAAGCAAGCAAGTAAATATGGAACATGCAAACAGATGAGTCCATAAAGCAAGTAAACCAGTTTTAGGATGGTACTTACAAAGGATAGGCAGAGCTTATTGTGAAGAATGATTCCAATAAGAAGTTACCATTTTCATCATGGTGTAGCAATTTTCTAACATTTCCTATTGCATATATATATATTTTTTTTTTCATTATGCAAAAAACCATTTCATGATTAGAAGTCTACCTTATAGTGATATGTTACCACAGCATAAAGAACACACTCACATTCCAGGAATCCAATGTAAGAGGATAATTTATAGTTTAAAAATCCTTTTCATTTGGTTAATGCATGGTGAGCACATGGAGAAATGGCAAACCTGAAGAGGCTCGTTTTCCTCAATGGAACCAAGCATCTCATTCACCAGGGCCTGGCGTTCTCCAGGAGTTCCAAAAGATAGACACTTCTCTATAACATTGGAGGCAAACTTCTGCTGACTCATTTGGACTATCTGCCCAGTTAATTTTTTAATTATAGCCGAGCGTTCGTGAGGTTTTCCATGTTCCAGTACATGCTGCAACATTTTGCACAAGCAATTAGAAGTGTGGTAACCACTTAAGTTCAAAACAGTAAGATGGGGAGGAAAGGAGAATGGAAAAAGAAGAATATATTATTCTTGAATACTTTGCCTGCCAGGCAGGAAGGAGGACTCACGTGACAGATTGAAATATCAGGATACATATGGAAAAAGTTCAAACCAAAAATCTCCTATTGCAAGTGAACTAAACCTATACAAATTGCCTATCCAGCAATCCACAGGTAGGATCATTTGTTTGCCCCCATCCAAAACTAAGAATCACTATTGGAATGCATTCCAGCCACTAATAAACAGAACAATCCGAAAGCTTAAAGGCCTCAGATTGGCTTGTTACCATGTGTTTGAAGATTAGATTGACCATAAGCAAAAATATTTTCGCATCTCAAGAAAGCTTATACTTAGAATAAATAATAAACGGCCAAGCAAAAACACGTTATCAACAATATGAAACACCAAACAAAATAGTCATGTCTTAAAGGTTTAAAAAACTTCCAGGGACCAAAACAAACCTGTACAACATAATTCCCATACTGGTCTTGTGCTAACATGCAAACTGACTGCAAAATCTCATCCATCATTATACATTGGGTTTTTTCATCATGACAATGCTCCAGAACTCTCTGCCAGATTAAAGTTATACTATTTTAGTATTACAAGTATTAGAATGATCCTCCCTGCTCATACTTTGAAACAAAATACATAAATGTATGAGATATAAAAGTAGTATCCAGACCTGTATGACACGACAACCATAAGGATGAGTTGACAGGGTCACAACTTGATCGTAAAATGTTGAAACAATGAACTGGATTGCATCTTCAGGTACACATTCAATACACTTCTGGATAACATGGTTCCCGTTCTGATCACGTACACAACGCATGATATGACCATCAAGCTCTTTAACCATTTGAGTCTGCTGGTCCAGTTCAACAACTTCTATTGCCTGAATGATCAGATTAAAGCACATTAAATGCAGAAAATGCAGTTATGACATGATGTTTCATATCATGATAAGTGTCAAAAGTTGCATGACTCGATAAAATAAAGCATACCTTCTGGATCACCCGACAGCCATACATCTGCAAGCTAAGGGTCAGCACATGCCCAGTTAATTGATCAGCAAGTTCTCTGATTTGGGATGCAGTTCCATGCTCAAAAAACTGAGGTAAGAAGGTACCAAAATAGCCATGAAGAGTCAACAACTCAGAATTCTTAGACAATATCTTGAAATATAATTGAATATGCAGAAATATAACAGATGAGGTATTCTTTAGTGAATAAATAAACAAATAACTTTAATAGAGGCTCCATAATCACAATGGTTTTTAAATTAGAAGTACCTTCTGGATCACATAGTTGCCAAACACATCAGTCATTAATGAAAGAGCTTGGGGCATTATCTCTTGGAAAACCATGTTTTTCTCCTCTGTTGTGGCTGTTTCAAGCTTTTGTTGAATAAATCGGCTTCCATACTGATCAGCACTGTCAACAGATGGTAATAAATGAAGGTATTAAACTTCTGGAACCCAGAATAAGAAGACTAAAAGTTTAATCAGCAAATATATACCTGAACTCAACCACGTGACCCGCAATTTCAGACAACTCAAAACACTTAGTTTTGTTGCTTTTAAATTCATCTAATAAGGAGGATGCAAAACTTTCATCCAAGCTACCCCCAGCTTCTGGGTGCCACGGTCCCATGACACCACCAGACAGATTCCTCATCCCTGAAGGAAAGCGCATACTGCGATCACCATGCCTGATTGGACTACCAGATCCTACAGGAGAGTTTGGAAGAAGAGGACCCCCGGGATACGACATGCCAAGGCCAAATGCTGGATTTCCATAGAGATTATTGTTCAAGCTACCGGATTTACCGAGGTAAGGTACACCATACTGTGATTTTTGAGGTGACAGCAATGCCCCTAAGTATGCTTTTTGGAGTCCAAGTAAATCCATATATGAATTACCAATGTCCATTGCAGGGTCATTGAGGGACGCAACCTGTGCCGCAGTATAGTCATTTGATCTCAGGTACTGAAGATACAGCGGGTCCATCAGGGGTACCTGAAGAGCACTCCCAGCTGTGTGATTCCCCAGTCTATTGATATTCTGCAATTCTGCTGCCGCTGCCATTATATTTGGTCCTAAACCTAAACTCGCCAATGTTCTAGAGTCCAAGCCATTTCCTGCCATTGCAGATGCAGCAGCAGCATTTTCATATAAAGGTGGCAAATTACCACTGCCAATCGAGCTTCCCATCATGGTTGGTGATGAAGGATTCATAGAATACCCATTTAAGCTAAAGTTTGAAAATGTAGAATTCATGTTGCCCATAACTTGATGGTGAGAAGGTGAACCTCCTCCACCATTAAGAGTTGGGGTAGAGGGTCCTTTTAGGTAAGAGTTTGATGATGACAAAGCAGATTTATGCCCATCAGCTATCAAAGAAGCATTGCTCATATCAATGCCCACCCCACTTTTACCCATATTTGGATAAGATCCCTTAGTTGAATGCGAAGCAGAATGCATAAGAAGATGTCCAGATTCCGACTTACTCAAGAAGGGATGTTGTTTCATATGTCTTGAGTCACCTTGCAAATTGAAGAGACTGTGGCGATCATCAATTTCATGTTGATTTTGCGACCTTGAATGGTTCTCTTGATCTGCCACGCCATCTGTTGACAGATTCAAGCCAGACAAAGCTGCTACTAGCTCCGCAGAGTCTTTCAAGCTTGGTGAGACACCATTTAAGGGGATTGGACCACTAACACTTCTTTTATCCATAGAGTTAACCCTTCCAACTCCAGCAGTTGGAATGCGTGGACTAGGAGCTCTAGCTATAAGCTGAGGATCCGGAGTAGTGCTTCTTGACAAGGAGGCACCCAGAGCAGAGGCATATGAATGAGAAGCCGATGTCCCAACACTTTGCGCTGACGGCATGCCCTGTTTATTTGCACTTGAACTCAAACCGTCAATGGATGATAAATCATGTTGCAGATGAGCAAACTGGGTTTCAGAACTCTCAATAGAATCATCAAATGCATTGCGGCTAGGGGGACGAGAAGGATGTCTTGAGACAGGGGCCCCATGACTCATATCATCCTGCATTACAAAAGGAAATTATAAAGCTCATGGCACGTAAGAGAAAGAGAGCTTACGAGTAAAGGGAGTAAATAAAGCACGTGTTTTGCACACAACCAATTTGATCCAACTAGAACTAAGTGTGTCATTAGCAAAAGCTAAGTAAAAAAGATCATGAAATAGGATTAAACAAACTAAAGAATTAATTATTAAAGAATCATATCTTTTAAAAAAAATGATAGAATTGACAAAATTATATCTGCAATATGTTCAATAAAGAAGTGACAGTTATTTAAGAATGTGCTCATACATAGTCTTTAAACCATTGAAACATATCATTCTCTAAGAGTTGCAACCACATTTACCTAATGAAAAAATGCAAACACGAGTATATAAATCTAAGCATGCATGCATACATATATGATGACCATCCACAAGAATGACAGAAGAGAAGACTAGTGTTATGTGTGAACACCAAGCAAACAACATGCATCCCCTAAAAAGAAGCAACAAAGATAATCAATCCTTATCAGCAATCAATATCAGACACAATTAAAATAAAATGTTCAAAAATGTCCAGCCATCGTGGCAAGCAAGTCCTCTCCTTGTCAGCCACCCACTGACACCAATCAGTTTGCACCAAGTCGACACAAAGGCAAAAGATTGTGGTTTATGTCCTTAATTCATTTGTTTATTACAGATAACAACAGACACATCCTTGCACACCTTTGTGCAACAAGATTCAATTGGTGAACCAAAGATTTGAAACCAGCATCATAAAGATATTAAATGAACATGCAGAAATGTAAAAGCAGACAAATTAACTCCATTAGCAGAATGGAAAAACCAAGTGCCAATGCAAGTAATTTACTATTTCTAATCCTTCAACAATACAGTCAATTTCTTTTCTTTTATTATTTTTCTTCCTCATTCTTTCTCTTCCGTTTCTGGATAGAACACTCAGATGGTTATTGTCAACAGTAATGCAAAGCAATTCCATAACTAAGTGAAAACAGTATATGACATTGAACATCAGCATTCCATATAAGGAAATGTAAACACAAGCATCTAAAAGTCCAAGCCATATTGTCTAATAATCAAAATGTAATCTTTTAAGTTTAAATATAATTCCTTATTCTCCAAAAGTACACCATCATGCTACAAACATTGAGATACAGTACAAATCAGATAATTCTAAAGAAACAATCTAATTACAATTAGCATGAAATACAAGTATTCATCTCCAATTGATCAACTTTATCCCATCAACTAAATATCAAACAATCATCTACCAACACCATACAATTTAAAAAACCAACTCAAAAACCAAACAATAACATAATTTACAATCCAAAACCAAACTAAAACAACATTTAATCACCAAAAGCTAAACCAAATGAAAACTCGAAACCAACAATCATCACCAAATTTTCACCTGAATGATCTCTGCAATGCTCTTCTGCCTGCTCCCTAATCCCAACCCCGGCAACCCTATCAACCCATCACCACCCCACTCTCCTCCTCCACCGCTGCCGCCACCATTCTCCTCCTCCTTCCCCCCAAAACCTGGCTGCACCGCAAAAAGCGACCCATTCCCCTTCCTCCTATCACCAATCCCTCCAACTTCTCCCCCTCCGCGCAATCTTTGCGTAAACCTCCAATCCTCCTTTGACAACAAAGGAGGAGGCAGTCTAGGATTTAGGTTTACATTAGAGTAATAATAATTGACATAAGCTGGATCAGCCCTTAACTCCTCTTCACTCAAAAAGCCACCTTTGTTATTGCTTATTTTCTTGAACAAACCATCTATTGAGCTCAAAGAACCTTCAACAGTTGGTGGGGCTGACCCACTTCTATAAATATTCAGTTCCTTTTCAAGATCAGCAGCACTAGTGTTATTCACTTGTGTTGCTTCTTGCAGATGCTGCTGCTGCTTTTGCTCACGAATCAGCTTGCCTAAATCTTCAACATAGTCGGGACTCTTACACATGGATGATCGTATTGATATATCAGGCAGCATCTTTGAAAAAGTAGAACAATATCAATGATCATTTACACATTAAAGATTGGAACTTTGAGCTGAAATTTGATAAACAGACACTGGGTTTTTTGTTTTAAGCTCAAAACTATGAATTTTACTATCAAAATCAACAATCCATGAACAAAACTGCTAAAAATGGAGACTTTGAAGAACCCAACAGAAAAAACTAAGCTTTGATTGTGCCATAAAGTGATAATTTTGTAGTGATGGAGGCTTTGGCCATTTCTAAGAGAAAGAGAGAGAGAGTGGAGTGAAGAATAGAAAGGGCAGTAATAAGCTGCAAGGTGGAGTGATCTGGGCCATTGATGAAGAAAATGACGGCTAAGATTGATTCTAAATGGATTTGTTCTTACAAGACTGGTCTCTAGGGTTTTATATTTGTGAGATTAAATGCTAAATTACAGTTAAGAATTTTCTTTATATGCAAAATAATATATGATGTATTGGTGTAATTTGGATATGATGATCTAAGCACGTCTTAATTTACAGTGACATTATTTTTAGGTTTAATATATTATTTAATGGGGTTTTTAAATATTGTAGACTGTTATTTTAAAACCCTAAAAGTCACAGTCATTTTCATAAACAAAAAGAGACATGACTCATGAGGCAAATTTTAGTTTTAATCAATTTAGGTTTCTTGTTCATTATTCTTTATTTTGGCAAGGTGAATTAGACATTGAATTTATGATGTACTAAGAGCATTTTGAGTACAATAAAATCTAGTTATAATCATTTTTATCTATTATCAAGTTTATAAATATATGCAATAAAGTTTTATTAAATGGGTGCACTCGAAGTATACTAATAACAAAGCGTGGATTATTTTTTCGTATATAAAATTTGTTGAGACTTTTTTCTGAATATTTCAGCCTATTAATAAAAATTGATAAATGATAATACAACAATAATGGTTGATTTTCTTTTATCATGTTTTTTTTTTTTTATGATGAAAGTTCCAAAAGAAATCTAACGGCAACGTGTCATATTATTTTCACGACTTTGTTGACATTTACATATCTAAGATTTTGGTCAAATTCAACCAAACATTTATGTTATTTTATTTCCTAAATAAATTCGAAATAACACTTTATTGTCCATTTATTTTAATTGAAGTTTACCATGAACAACGTTTTTTATTCTTCATTTTTTTGCAAAATCTAAGCCAATGCAAATCCTCTCCTCGGTCAAACAATGTAAGAAGAAGAAACAGAAGCCGTCTACAGAGAGCGTATCCTCTGGAACTAAAAGTACATAAAACTAAGAAACGAAATAGGTTGTTTCATTGCCACGTCATTGCCTACAAATATAGAAGAGAAAGAAAACACCAAGGTTCTCGTTTGGACGCAGCCAATGAAAATTGCACACGTGGTGACTAGCAGTTTGACGCTTCTCACGGCTTTTGACCGCGCGTGGTATATGTGGTATTTCTGAGCTCAATGAGCATATAAGATTGAGATGCTCCTGTGCAGAAAAGGACAATATCAAAGATTTTTTGTCTTTTTCAATATATATATATATATATACACCTTATTTATTTATTTATTTATTATAGATATTATCAATAATAGACATGGCACAAAATTTATAAAAGTTCAATAGTACTATAATCTTGTCTTAAAGCGTTTATGAGATTTTTTTAAGAGGTTTAGAAATAATTTTAAAAAATAAAAAATATAATATAAACTTAGTAAATTTTTGAAAAAATGATTTTGGGTAATTTTAAAATAAATTTTAAAAATGAGGGAAAGAATAGGTTTTTAAAATTTAATTTTGACAGTTAGCTTTATACTTAATATAATTCTATATATATATGTATCCTCATATATGTTATAAAAATATAAAATTATCCTTATTAATTAAGAAATAAAATAATTAAATTTAAATATATTATTACCAATTACATTAAGATAATGTAATAAATAATAATATTAATAATATAAAATATTTATTTTATTTTCAATTATTATATATATACAAAAAATATAATATATATACACATTCATAAATGTGTAAATAAATTAAACTCAACATTATATCAAATTTAGTTATTTTTATTCTTACAATAATTTAACAGTAAAATTTATTAAACATATACGACCACTTTTTAAATTCATAATATTTGATAAAATTAAATTTTACTAAATATTTGGTTGATTATTCATATAGTATAGTTAACAACACTTTATTTTAAAATTTACAAGATTATTAAATTGGCCCTTAACTTATGAGTTACCATGGGAATTGAATTGCTACTAGCCAATCACACCTATGTTGTCAAATATTATAAAAACATCATTTTGAAATTATCTTGCTACGCATAAACAAAAGAAGTCACAATGTACATAAACGGCAAGCAGGCGACTTACTTAAATATGGGAGTAGTTGCACTAAGTGCGGAGCTCATATTATTCCAAAATCGAAGTTGTTTATTTCACACCTAAACTGCTTATTATAAATATTCTCTCAACTTTTCTCATCATTTTGTCTCAATTATTTTAACCAAACACTATTTTGAGGATTAAAGTATCTTTTTCAAAATACTCAAGAGCTCAACTAGCATAAATACATTTCTAGTATGCATTATTCAACGGCTACGATTGTTTATTTAATTTTATAAATTTATTTAATTTTTTTTTTGCATTGTTTTAATTTGTTTTTAGTAGAACTTTTAGAGTTTAAATAAAATATTTTGTTTCTATTAGTAAAAACTCAAATTGTAGACTTTTGAATTAGAGGTTGAAAAAAAAAATTAATGTTAAAAATATCTAAATTATCTTTTATTTATTTGATAATCTTATTTGATTTATTTTATAATATACCTTGTAAAAATTGTACTAATAAAAACTCCACTTAAATAAATTATATTTGAAAAGATACACCAAAAGGCGTATAAGAAGAAAATCAAATGGAATATTTATTATCCATGCTAAAAAGTTTTAGATGTCATAATTATATAATTTATATTTTTAGGATCTCTTAAAATTTGAGAGGCACGATGGAGAAAATAGTGAAAATAATTAAACCTTGTAACAAAATAACTTGATGAAGTAGATAATAACATAGTAGGGATGGCAATGAAAAGGAGGGGACTGACATCTCCACACACATTCCCGATATTCTATATATGTTCCCATCAAAATTATTTGATGGAATCTAGGTCATCTCCCCAAATAATAAAAAGAGATATCTAAGAGTCTCTAATCTTTTAATAAATTATAGAATAACTAATATGTTTTTTTAGTTTTTGAAATTGATTTAATTATATTGAAAAAAAAAAATGATAATATATCTTATATTAACATTAATCCATTATAAAAATGACAATACAAAATACAAATCATCAGCATAATTATTTTCGTCAAATCTTTAAAATCTTATAATAGAAAGAAAAATAAATTATTTTCGTATCAATAATAAAATTAATGAAATATATATAAATACTGAAATTAATATTTTTAACTAGACCTTAAAGTTTTTTAATATACTTACATAAATATTTTGATATTTTTTTATTGATATTAATATTTATTATTTATTTATTAATAATTCTTAAAAATTAAAAATTAAAATGAGAAAACAAGAAAGAGATGGGGATTTCAATTCATCTCCGTCTCTTTTAAAAAAAATAATAAAAAATTATCTTATTTTTTAAAATATAAAATTTTTTAAGTACTCTTTCCAATCGAAAAAAAAAAATCTGAGGACCCCTGTTCTAACAGGGATTTCTGCCATCGGTAGAACGAAGCGGAGAATCGTATGTATGCTGATTGTTACCTTTTTTTCTTTTTTTTTTTTTTTGGGTCGAAGAAGAGATTATATAATGTTACGAGCAAAAAGCCGATATACACGTTAAGAGTTGAGACCAAGAAGTGGTCCAGTCCGTAAACAAAACACAAAACCCAAGATGATAGATAATACAAATTAGTTAAATAATATAAAACAAAGAAAATGCTTATGAGTATTTCATCACCGTCATGAATTGAATGATTCCATTTCATTAGTATTGTGTATATATTAAATAAAATATCTATCCATTGAAGCTGGAGCCTGGAGGGAACTGCAGCTACGTACACAAAGTGTTTGTTAAATGTTATTAATTTATCTTCTTTATTTGTAAATTGTAATGGGGCTGTTGGGGGTGGTTTCTCTTGGGATGCTTTTGCGTTGGCCCCCCTTTTGCATTTGCTAAATCAGACCAAAACATTTGCAACATGTGGACTTTTCGAGACCAAAAACGATGATGCATCCCCATGGCCCATGTGTAAAGGTAAGAGCTCATTAATTTTATTTATTTTTTCAATTTGAGTAGGTGTGGTGTAAATTGACGTAGCAGACAAGAGATTAAACTTATTCTTTTTTTTTTTTAACTGTCTACTTTGATTATTAATTAATTAATAATAATATCTCAACAGTAAACTGACCATCTGCAATCAATTTTAACTTTATTAAATAAATTTATGAGTTACGAACATGAGTCAAGAGAGATCCATCTACATGATGATCGATCAGTTCAAGTTTCCAGGCATTTAATGTTAATTAAGCACTGAAGTCCCGGAAAGAGATGATAATGTGCATTCGTGTAAATGAGTAGCAGTTTCATACATTAATTGTATGAGCGGGAGCTGATTTTCCTTTCAAATTAATCTTTTAATCTTTTATGCGCTTTATTCATTCGAATAACGGCGTTACAGAATGTTGATTAAGAAAGTTTTGATTGATTGTTTTATTGTAAAAGAACAGCTAGATTTGACCAATTTCAATTCAACGGGCTATAATATAGAAACTATAAATTTATGTAGGTTATAACATAAAATTGATAAAATTATTCATGAAAATGAGAACTACAGTGAAGAAGACACTATATAATTCAGTAGGGAATAACATAATAATTGAAAACATGAGGGGCTCAAACACAAAATATTTTTGTTGGAATTAGGGTTAGGTTTCATGGTTTTTTTTTTTAATTATTGGCTTTTTTGTGGTATTTACAAATTTATACCTGATCTGGGAAGCTTAACAGAAATTTTTAAAAATGTAACAAAAGAAAAAATTTAAATATTATATAACATAAAATAAAACGGCGTTAAGGTATATTTGGCAATTTTTTATTTTATTTTATGTTTGTTGGAATTAGGGTTAGGGTTAGGTTTCATGAATTTTTTTTTTTTTTTTAATAATAGCCAAATGATAGCTGTGAGTTTTTAAGTGTGCGCAGAGACACATCATGTGAGCATCAAAAACAAAAAAACAAAAAAATGAATATTATTGATTGATGAGGCTGAGGCACATGCCTGCAAAATCATCCTTATCCTGTGCAACTAAAATACGGAGGCAGGGCTGACATTACCTTATGAATAATAATGTTAACAATAACTAACGCAGCTTTCAACTTTTGTTGTGTAAGAAAGAGTGAAAAAGCAGCTTTATGCCTTTATCTTATCCCCGTGTTTGGGTTTTGGAGTGAAAAGGCACTATTCTACCACAGCTTCTCCGTATCGTGTGAGTTTGATATCGAGATTGAATAGTTAAAATTTTTAAATTATAATGTTAAAATATTTAATAAATATTAATTATTTTAATTTAAAAATTATATTAATATAATTTTTTATTTATATAATAAAAAATTATTATATTTTAATAAAAAAATTTATATTTACTACGTACTAATAATTTTTAAATTATATTATCTCAAATTCAAACATAATTATTTTGTGCTTGGTCCGTCCAATATTATGGATTATGGATTGGTCAGTCATTGCAAAGGCCTGGGTTTGGATTCTTCGTACATTTTCTAAGGCCCAATAATATTGGAGGACGATTAAAATAGAAGGCATATAACACTCAACCAAAGCAGCAACCATGCATCCATAATTGTAAAAATGCAGAGAAGGGCTCGTAGTAATCTCTTACGCAAATGGATTAGAAGCCAGCTATTCAGTTGACAAAATTTAATCATTTCCGTCATCAATGCACAAGGCACAAGTCATGTCGATAGTAAGAATTATTCATCCCTTACGCAAGTAGATTATTATTAACCAGCTATTCAGTTGATAAAATTAAGTCATTCTTCCTACCTAGCGTATGCATATTTTGGCTTTAATTGAACACAAGTAAGAGAATCCTAACTTAAAACATTTAATTTGGGTCACAATATTTCTTATCCATTTCTTGGTATCAGCAGTTTTTCACTTTTGTAATACATTTTCAGTGGACAAATCTTCAAACCAACCTCACCTAACTTTGAGGGGAAAAAATGAATCAGCAGAAAAAATTGACTACTTTTACCAAAAAGGGAGAGATCAAGAAAAGAAGTTGAGCAACCAGAGTACCAAGGCCAAGTTTCAAGCCAACTTTATGTTTTCTCTTCTTGCAAGCTTCTCACTATGACAGCCAAATTGCAGCTTTAGTTTTCCATTTTGAGATGAACTAAAATTGCATTACCCACGGGCAATAATTTATGGAATTATTCGTAGTAGTGGCTTACAAGTTATTTGAGGTTGATAAAATTACAAAAATGAAATGCCATATTGTCTCGTTGAATTTGAAAATTTTTATTAGATGAAATATTTAGTATGTCACCATTCAAATCATTGGTCGTGTTCTAGCAAAGATCCGTCTAGAGTACTACTGATCATGCATAGATTTAAGAGTTGGAACCATAGCTAATAGACCTCCAGATTAAGTTATAATTGTATCGGAAAATTTTAAACAAAAATAGGTAGTTATTGCGGGCAATTAGGTTTGGCATGCCCCATTTCACGCGACCTAAATGTTTATTCCTTTGAGCACATTATTAAAAATATTTTTTGGTACTTAATAATGTAATTATGTTAAATATTTATCGAAAAATTTTATCATTTTAATAATTTTGTTTGATTTGAATTTAAATTGATCAAGCTTTAATATAATCTTTGAGTATGAGATAATTTAATATTCTTTAAAAAAAAAAATGATGCTGCCTGTGGAATCATAAATGCTATTCGGCTTTTTATTTGAGATGTCTTCAACGCACGCGTGATCGATCTTCTTTCCAAGTGGACTTCTGGATTACGAACAATTAATTCATGGCCGGCCCCCTTCGCCACATTAGTTAAAAACGACAATGACTAGTAAATTTGAAACCAAACGTCAATTTCTCTCTATGTATATTCCTTATTAAATTATATGCTTGTAAGTTGTAAACAACAATTCTCAAGTGTGATTGTCTATATATTTTAAAATATGCAAGGCTATAAAATACTATGCTATTATTTAGAGCTGTATTACTCAATTAGACCCAGACCTTATTGCCTGGACTAAAAATATTTATTTTAAATACCGATGATATATGCATTGAATGAACTAGCTCTATATAAAGCGATGGCGCCATACAAAAACTAACGCACTTAATTTTATAATTTTCTCATATTTTTTAAATTTTTTTATTTTTTAATGAGTAGTCAAATGTGTAATAATTAAATTATTTTTTTAATAATTAAATTATTTTTTTAATAATTATATACAATTAATTAATTATTAAAAAATAAAAAATTTTATTATTATTTTTTTATTAAACGATTTGGATGGGATGAGAAATCTCATATATTAAAACACCAAACCTGATTTCTTATTGTCACATGAATTCAGGCGACCACAAGCTCACAAAGCATATTTACGGCCAACTAAACCAACTCAGGATGACAATTTTATCTTCTTTTAGGAATTTGATATAAATAATCATTTATGTATGGTGATTTTAGTAATGAGGATATTTTTAATTTTCTGACCTAGCGATCTCTTGCATTTAAAGCTAACAGAGACGAGTAAAAAAGTTAACAGCCGGCAATGACATGTATGCCCTTGTCCAGGAAGAAAATAGGAATCCATTGGTCACACACGACAATAACCTGCATGTGACATCAATCATCAAATGCCGCATGTATATCAACGAACCATTATTTTATGTCACTAATCCAGCTTGATCATTTTCTCTTTAAATTATTGCAAAAATAATAATAAAAATTTTAAATAACCCATGTACAGTATATCAATTTTTACACTGAACATGTTGGTATGTATGACGCATTGCAAGACTTAGAACGAGAGCGACCATACAAGTGTCACCCCAATAACCTTAAGAGTAAAATTCTAGAAGAAATGATGATCAAACCAGAGAACCCACCAGACTGGAGACAAAAAAAAAAAAAATCGCCATTGACATGCAAAAGCATTTTTTAAAACCTAGCTAAGCTTCCCGCGCAACAGCGTGGAAATAAACCTAGTCACAAAATTTGTAAACGTTTTTATATGTATGTAGATATGAATTGTTATATTATATACCAAGCATCATGACAAGATCACATATATACGGCGGCTAGTTAGTAACCTAATTAAGGGTTACACGTGGACACTAATACGTATTTACAAATGGGCAGCAAATACGAGTAGACAAAAGTTGTTGGAGTTAAGTAATCAAATCTTTGTAATGTTAACGTGGCGTATAATCCTAGTTTCTTTGTTGATACATCAACCAAGAGGGCCAAAAATTTGTATATAAACAGGTAGTTGTAAACTGATAAACTGCCTCATTCTTTCATGAGAGATCAGTCAATCCAAACCCTAACCTCAAAACCTTATAACCTTAAAACCTACTGAGTTACAAGCAAGATTCATAAATATTTTGTACACATACCCAAAAAAAAAAAAAAAAGAAACCAGATCAAGGAAACAATAGAAATGATAATGGAAACATCATCATCAGTAGTTTCGGAGTTTGAAGGGACTCTATTGAAGGATCCTGATCCCTTCTCTTACTTCATGTTAGTAGCATTTGAGGCTTCAGGTTTGATTCGGTTTGCGTTGTTGTTGATATTATGGCCGGCGATTCGGTTGCTGGATGCTTTAGGGTTTGGTGACGCGGGGCTTAAGGTGATGATATTTGTTGCGACGGCTGGTTTGAGAATGATTGAAATTGAATCGGTCGCGAGAGCCGTGATGCCCAAGTTTTATATGGATGATATTGATATGGAGGCGTGGAGAGTATTTAGCTCGTGTGATAAGAGAGTGGTGGTGACGAAGACGCCTAGGGTTTTGGTAGAGAGGTTTGTGAAGGAGCATTTGCGTGCCGATGAGGTTATTGGAAGTGAGCTTTTGGTGAACCGATTTGGATTCGCCACCGGGTTTATTCAAGGAGAATTTGCTTCCATCTTTAGTCGAGTGGCTAAAATGTTTGTTGACGAAAAACCTACGTTAGGCTTAGGAAGAGCTTTGGATTCTTCATTCTTATCTCTATGCAAGGTAAGCCACACATAAACACGTCATGTTAGAACATTTAGTGAAACTATCAAATGTGATATTGTCTAATATTAGTTCACTATCTTAACGACATATACCGTAGAATTGTGTCATATGTTGAATTGCATGCTAAAAAATGTATTCATATGTTATATAAATATATAACATTTAGCATATAGAATATGATGTCTTTCAAGTATATAATACTAACTTTTGCATGAACTTGTTAACAGGAACAAATGCATCCATCATTCATCACCAACCTGAAGCATCATCATGACCACCAAGTCCTCCGCCCGTTGCCGGTGATCTTCCACGATGGCCGTCTTGTAAAGCGCCCAACACCATCAACGGCTCTCCTAATCCTCCTATGGATGCCATTAGGCATTTTACTGGCGCTAATCCGAATCGTCATCGGCCTAATATTACCCATGTGGGCAATACCCTACGTGTCCCGAATATTTGGAGGCAAGATCATTGTAAAAGGAAAGCCCCCACCACCTGTCTCCGGCAGCAACACCGGCGTTCTCTTTGTATGTACCCACCGAACGCTGATGGACCCCGTGGTATTATCCACCGTACTAAGGCGCAAAATCCCAGCTGTCACATACTCCATATCAAGATTATCAGAAATCCTATCTCCTATCCCCACCGTTAGATTAACTAGAATTCGTGATGTTGATGCCGAAAAAATCAAAAGAGAACTATCAAACGGTGACCTTGTTGTTTGTCCCGAGGGCACAACTTGTAGAGAGCCATTTTTGTTAAGATTCAGTGCCCTATTCGCTGAATTAACTGACCGGATAGTGCCTGTAGCCATGAACTACAGAGTAGGATTTTTCCATGCAACTACGGCTAGAGGCTGGAAAGGCTTGGACCCAATATTCTTCTTCATGAACCCTAGACCAGTTTATGAGGTGACGTTCTTGAACCAGTTGCCGGTGGAAGCAACTTGTTCCTCCGGTAAGAGCCCGCATGACGTGGCAAATTACGTTCAAAGAATCTTGGCTGCTACTTTAGGTTTTGAGTGCACAAACTTTACAAGGAAGGATAAGTACAGGGTGCTTGCAGGGAATGATGGAACGGTGTCGTATACCTCTTTCGTTGATCAAATTAAAAAGGTGGTGAGCACGTTTATTCACTGAGATTAATTATATGATGAGATGAGAATAATTAAGATTTTTATTTTTGTGTTGATTAATTCATGATGATGAATTGATTTGTGGGAATGTTTGGTTTCGTTTTGTAAAAAGGTGGAAATTGTGTTGTATTTATTCTTTTTGTTTTTCGATTAATATTATTTCTAGAATTGTTGAATAAAAATTTAAGGATATATATATGACTGACGTTAATCAGCCCCCACCGTTAATGTTAGTTGATTCAGTTATCTCTTATTAACTAATTTATTAATTAAGAAGTGTTATCATGTTTCAATTTAGTAATGTTAAATTGATAGTCATTATCTAATTACTTAATTAGGTGACCAAATATAACAGTTGCATTTACAAGGGACTGCAAATTCGATCGATCACACTTGAGAAAATAATATGGACTTAAAATTTTATTTTTGTAAATTGACTAATTATTTTTTATTAATTGGGAATTTATGAGTTATAATTTAATCAATCTATTTTTCTTTTCTCTATATCAAAAAATTTAAAAGAGGGAAAAAGAATCTTGGGACTCCATTTTGTCAGAATTTAAAGGCATGAGAGAACGTATATAATATTTTACATACTATAATCAATTATTTTTTATTTACTAGATTCATCAGGTTACGAGTAACACAAAATTCAATTTATTGGTTAATTAACATCCACTCTGTATTTAATGTTATTAATCCTATTCAATATATGAGTGTACTATATGATCCGAGCATTCGATTTTGTTTATGAACCTATATAATAAGATTGTTATGATCTTTTGTCGACATTTGCTAAAAAAATTTTTATCATGTCTCAAAGATTTAGTAATGAATTTTGAGTTGTTTTAATTCTTTTATAAAGATAGAAGATTTTTCATTCCACTTTGTTTATAATTTTTGAGGTTTTTGATGATATGATTTATAATAATTTTTATTTAAAAAAATTAAATTTGTATTTAGCGTGGGAAAGTGATTAGTGGAATATAATTATGAAAAGCCAATTATCCTCCGTGGAAAGTTTGGATACAAACGTGAAATGCAGACTTATTAAATTCACTAGTTGCTCACAACCTTTTTTTCATTAGAAAGTCATTGCTAGAAGGAGGAAGAATAGGATTGCGGCTATTCAGGATGAGTGTGTTCATTGGATTTATGAGGATTCCGATGTTAAAAAGCATGCCGTTAGTTTTTTTATTTTACTCTCTACACTGCGGATAAAGGGGTGGGTATGCCCGTATCCTCTTACGGGCTGTTTCCCTCTGAACTATTTGGATTATCAGCTGCTCCAATTGCCTATCGATGATAATGAGATCAGAAACATAATTTTTGCCATGAAACCTCAAAGGCTAAGGATATTGACGGATTTCATGCCATTTTTTACCAGTCTCAATGGAATACTGTGGGGTCCTCGGTTTGTACTTTCATTAAAAGCATTTTTGCAGGATTGCCACATCCCATAGGAGATTAACAGAACAATGCTTGTTCTTATCCCGAAAACAGACAATCCTACTTGCTTGAAGATGTATCGTCCCATCAGCCTATGTACAGTTATTTACAAGACCGTGACCAAATGGTGGCTAACAGGTTGCAAAATTTGCTCCCCATCTCATAGGACCTCACCAAACGAGCTTTGTTCCTGGTAGACATATTATTCAGAATATTGTTATTGCTCAAGAGATAATTCACTCTATGAGTCGGAAAACTGGTCGGCGGGGATACATGGCAATTAAAGTGGACCCCGAGAAAGCGTATGACAGACTCAGTTGGAGTTTTATTCATAAGACTCAAGTGGACACATGTGTTCCTTCTACGCTTATTCGCATTATTATAGAGTGTATCGCCTCGGCTAAAATGAATGTCCTTTGGAACGGTGAATTTACAGAGGACTTTAAACCTTCAAGAGGGACCAGACAAGGGGACTCCATCTCGCCTTACATCTTTGCTTTATGCTTTGAAAGGGTAAGTCATGGCATTTGCAGTTCCATGGATAATGGGGAATGGAAGCCTGTATGACTTTCTCATAAGGATACCCTGCTGTCTCATTTATTTTGTGCAGACGACCTTCTTCTTATGGCGGAAGCTTCTTCTGATCAGATTCTGGTCATTAATTTAATTCTTGATGTGTTTTGTTGGAGTTCTGGTACCAAAGTGAATAGAATTAAGACTCAAGGTTTTTTCTCTAAGAATGTCCCTGCTAGAGAGGCTATTACTCTTAGTAATGACTTGGGGTTTACCATTACAAAGGATCTTGTCATGCCTCTTTTTAATTCAAGGGTGACCAACAAAACTTACCATGAGCTTGTGTATAAAGTGGATGAAAGACTCTCGGGGTGGAATGCGAATCATTTGTCTCTAGTTGGTAGAGTAACTCTTGCTCAATCCGTTATCCAAGTTATCCCCATTTATGCTATGCAGACGTCGATTATTCCGGCAGGGGTTAAGAGCAAGATTGACCAATCTTGTCGAAGGTTTATTTGGAGTGGGAATTATAGCCATTAGAAGATGAATTTACTTAGCTGGGAGAAAGTCCGCCAGCCAAGAGATTGTGGTGGTCTTGGTCTCATATAATTGGAGCTGATGAATAAAGCTTTAATTATGAAGTTGGCGTGAGGTCTTATCTCTTCTCCTGACAGCCTTTGGTCTCAGGTCCTATGTTCTAAATATAATTTGAATATGTAGGATATTCATTCTATATTGAATACGCGCTATGGGTCTCATATGTGGAAGACAATTGGGAACGTTTGACATGGTACTTTGATGAGGTGTCGATGGAACATTGGTAATGGATGAAGAATCAGATTTTGTTGGGATTGTTGGGCTACGAAAGACAAGCCTTTAGTTGTTCATGTGATTGCTCCAATTCTTGGTAGCATCCTCATGAGCTTTGTTGTTGAGTTAACGAATGATAATGGTATATGGAGATGGGATATGTTATGTTTGGTCACCTCTTTCCCAATAATATTGTGCTTAAAATTGCTGCTGTGCATCCTCCAGTGGAAGGTCTGGGGGAGGACAAAATCTTTTGGATGGAGCAAAATTTAAGGAGCAATTGGTGTTGTTCCAGAGGCCTACCTTGGTCTTGTGTGTTTGGTGTTACTATATGGAGATTATAGTTCTGGAGAAATCAATTCATGTTCAGCACCAAGCTACTGACTTTGATAGCATAAGGCGTGATGTCTTTCTTAGAGCTGAGGCGATTACTCGTATTAACAAGTCTCAACTTCCTATTAGAGCGACTAGAACCGAGAAGCTGATTGCGTGGACGCCTCTTATTCGGCTTTGGTGCAATTTAAATACAGATGGCGCCTGCAAGAAGAATTGTTACTCTAGTGCTGGTGGAATTATTAGAGACTCTGGGGGGCAATTGGATGGTTGGGTTTTGTATGAACATTGGGTCGTGCTCGGTTACAACCACTGAACTCTGGGGTTTAAATCAGGGTTTCTCCTTGGTTGGCAGGGAGGCATTCATCGGCTAGTGGTAGAAATTGATAGTCTCTGTATGGTGCAGCTGGTGAATAGTCATGTTTTGCTTAATAATGAGTGATCTGCTCTGGTGAACATGATCAAGGAGCTGCTTAATAGACATTGGTACGTTTCAATTAATTATATTTATCGGGAGAGAAACAGTTGATACCGAAATCTGGTTTGGTCGATTAGCCACTTGATATCAGATTTTAGCATCGCTATTAAATTTATTTTTTGTGGAAGTAGCTTGCTAATCACTAATAACATTCTGCTGCCACGAGTAAATAATCTGTGAACTAATAGTCTACAGTCACCTGAAACCACAAAAGACGGTCAGAGGTCATCGAAAGATTTTTCGGGATAAACCCTTCGACGCTTAAGTCAATAATAAGATTTTTATGAGAAAAAACTTATGCCACTTCTCATGTAGCTTAATTTAAATTACCTTTTAGCTCAAGTTTTTTTAATATAATATACCATAGAATCATTTGTTTGTGAGAGGAAGAAAGTATCAGAAGCCATGGAAGAGCCTCCTCAATCATTATCGTCCTAATAAATAATAATAATAATCATCATAACCCTCATAATCATCATAATTCTCCTATTAATAATTAAAATAATAACATAATAATGATCACAATAATAATTTGTAATAAGCATCATTATAATAATTAATAATGACAATAATAATAATTATTATTATTATATCTATTTAGTTGAGGTGATCTATTATAAACTAAACAATTATTTGATCTAGGTGATTAACTTAAATTCTTTAAATAACAAGTTGGTCGACATAATGTGCTTAAGTAATCAAATAATATTTTGATTATACTGGTCTACTTGAGGTCATTCTGATTTATTCCCCAGTACTTGAGGTCATTCTGATTTATTCCCCAGTACTTGAGGTCATTCTGATTTATTCCCCAGACAGAATCTATGCAGCGGATTCTCTTGCTAATTATGCTACGACGCTTTCCCTTGGTTTTCACAGTTCTTTTGGTCCTACTCTTCGTGTTATTTCAGTTTTAAATCGCGATTTGTATGCGGTGGCTTACCCCGAGCTTGTTGGTTCTTCGCTCTTTGTAAGAGCCCCCTAAAAAAATAAAATAAAATAACTAGTTGCTAGTGATTAGTTCGTAGCTCCAATTCAATATTTTATTGTATTTCGATGTCACATTAATTTGGTAGTGGTATTTATCAACTAGATTTTTTATTTAAGAAGAAGAAGAAGAAGAAGAAAAGGCAGATTTGATCGTTATTTGTTAGGATCTTTCTCAATAATTTTTCTTCCATTTTTGTTGTTTTGTTTAATTGGATGATTCAATGATTATTTTATGCTAATTGCTAAGGAAGAAGGCCCATTTTTGTCTATAATCATTTTTATTAGATTAGTTGGCCACTAAGATTCTAATTACATCCTGTTATCTATTGAGCATGATGGGTGGATAGCAAAATTTCTCTTTTGGGCGCAACAGTACCATCGAATTATACACATTCAATTGTTTTACAACTCTCATGCTGCTTTTGCTACTTTAATTTCGGCACACAAACACAATAAAGAATTGTATTAAAATCAACTAAGTGTGGATCATAATTACATAATTAACTCATGCTAACTCTTTCCTAAACGAAAGCTGATTAATTAAATAGTAAAATTATATATTTTAAATTTTTTATTTTAAAAAGTTATCAAAAATAATATATCATTAATTAATTAATAAAATTAATATAATTAATTCACTTACATCTTATAAAAAATTATCAACACTTAAATAATATATAATTTAAAATAAAATTTAAAATATTTATCATTATTCTTAATTAAACTGGCATCAGAAGTTCAAAACTTGTGTAGCTAGCTCCCATTATTTCTCTGCCAATATAAAGTAAACTCACCTCAAAGTGAGAGTCCACTTGAATTCAATCTTCACAAGGTGAAAATTGGATATGTTTAGTTTCTTCCTCGCATGATAATAACTAAAAAGAAATAATTATTACACACATGACATGTGTCGAAACATGCTATCATGTTTATGTCGAATAACGTTGAAGTAGTTGCTATCGATTACTACTATCATGCTTTATTTCTTGCTTACCAGGGGATTATTAATTCTTGAGACCCTACGAAAATCATATGAATACTAACCACCTATTTAGCTAGCATCAAATGTGTTGATGCAATTTTTTCCGCGTGCCTCAACAGTACTTCGAACCTTCCAACAGTGCCTCGAACCTTCAAACAGTGACCGCAAGAGCTCAAGCAGGACTGTCTGAACCTTCTGCTCGCGGATTCAAACAGTGCCTCGAACCTTCTGCTCGCGATAAGCTCGAGCTAGATTACCCCCTTCGTCCTGTTCCGCTGTCTTCTTCGAGCGAAATCTCCTGGTCCTGTACTCACGTAAAGCGGAGTCGGGGTCGCCGGGCGTGTCCTGCGAAACCTCCGACGCTCAAGTCGATGATCGGGTTTGTCTTTTGGTATCTCCTTAGTGAGGAGACCGGAAAGATAAAAGGGTATTATTTCGCCCCCTTTTGGATAAGTATGGTGTTTTCGAAGATCAAAGTGAGAGAGATTAGAATAGGAAGAACCTGTTTGAGCTTACAGATCCTTTGTGAATGAAAATTGCCAATCTTTGAGAATCAAATTCTTCAACCTCTTTGTATATCAAAAAATCCAACCCGTGTAACGTTCTCCTTCGTTTCCTTTTATACTCCATTTTTCCCGCTCGTTCCCTTTCCAGTCTGTCCACTCCCCCGCTAGTGGTATCTAGGTCCCTCTGACAGCCGGGTTTGGCGGAATATTCCCTAGGGATGAGCGGCTGTCCCCTTAACCCGATTCACGTGGCCAGATCACCATGTCGGGCAAGTGCACTAGGAATTATGACACCTTGGAGGCATGTGCCGACCACCGGCAACAGTATCGCCACTATAACATTTGGGGCCCTGGTCGGACATTAAAAGGTGTGCCAGGATTCTGAGAAAACGGGTCGGGTTGCCTTGGGTCGGGTCTTGCCCAGCTGTGCTCGTGGACTTCTGCGAGCAGGAGAGATGTGTTCGGCTCTCGACCTTGACTAGCTTTGACCCGGGGGACTACCTCGAGCAGAGGAAGAAGTGCTTAGCTCTCGAACTTGACCAGCTTTGACCTGAGGGACTACCTCGAGCAGAGGAAGGAGTGCTCGGGGCTCGAGCAGCTATGAATCCCTCGACCTCGGCAGCTTTGATCTGGAGAGGGGATCTCGAGCAGAAAAGGAGTGCTCGTGGGCTCGACCTTGACTGCTTTGACGTCTTAGGCTTCTGCTCGAGCTACGCTGTCTTCGGGGTGTTTTACTCGAGTTGGAAGGGCTTCGAGGGGCCTGTCCGATATTACCCAAACAAAATGCATTATCATTTAGATTTGTTTTCAATGTATAACAGGGTCTGATTTTTAAAAATTGCTTAAGCTTTTGTTAGTCAAGCATTAAGGATGGGATAATGTCCGTACGGGCTTATAGATTTAACTTGTATTCAAAAGTGAACTTATGAATATTTGTGAATTACCCAAATTTATAGTATAATGTCACTAATATGTTGTTATTTCTACGTACACCCTCTAACTAAGGATGGCAAAAAAGTTCGGCCCGAATTTTGATCCGATTAGTCCGGCCTGATTTTTTCATGGTTTAGAGTGAATTTAAAAATTAAAATTCGGGCTCGGACTTTAATTTTTAGGCCCAATTAAATTCGGGCTCAGGCTCGGGCCTTGTGTGACCTGGACCGACCCGCTCATTTAATAAATAAAAAAAAAATACCAGAACACACACGTGACACGCCCACACGATTACAATTTACACGACCACCAAATTGAGTTCTACAGTCTACACTTCTAAACCCTAAAAGTCTAAAACTTAAAACAACTTTTCCATCACGCCAGGGCATCTCTAAGTTCTGCAGCTACTTTCGTCACACCAGGCCATAGCCGCGACTCCACTAGCCCAGGCCACAGCCGCGACTCAAGCCACACCAACTCACACCAGTTGAGACTAACGCCACCCCCAAACTGAGTTCAGCCGCACCCACACCAGCTGCAGCTACTTCCATCACACTAGGACAGTGCCGCGAAGCCCACACCAGCTGCAACTGCTTCCATCACGCCAGGACAGTGCTGCGACACCCACACCAGGCCACACCAGCTGCAGCTGCTTCCGTCACGCCAGGCCACAACCGCGACTCCACCAGCCCAGGCCACAGTCGCGACTCACGACACACCAGCCCACACCAGCCACGACTTAAGCCACACCAGTCGCGACTGATGCTACCCCCAAACTGAGTTCAGCCGCACCCACACTAGCTGCAGCTACTTTCGTCACACCAGGACAGTGCCGCGACACCCATACCAGCCCACACCAGCTGCAGCTGCTTCCATCACGTCAGGACAGCCACACCACAGCCAATCGAGCCCACGACAGCCGCTGTTACAACTTCCATCACCAGCACTACTTGTTGCACGCTAGCCAGCCACTACTACGGTACACCAACACCACTGAAATTTTACCTCATTGAGCCCAATAATAGGAAAATTAAATAATTCTCAAAGTAACAGTTAATTGTTTATGATATTATCTCATTGAGCCCACTGAAATGTTACCTCATATGATATTATTAGTAATTTTTTTTATTCATACTATTTTTCAACTATATTTGAGTTAATTGTTTATGTTTGATCTGTTTTGTGAATTACCCAAATTTATAGTATAATGTCACTAATACGTTGTTATTTCTACGTACACCCTCTAAGGCTCTAACTAGCAGGATATGTCTAAGACAATACTACAGTGCAGCTGTCCCAAACATACTATAAGTTAAGCGACCTAATAATATATGATGTTTGTTAAAATTAATTGGTGATTCCTATTTTCAATTTAGTGTGGTGTATTAGATTTTTTTTTTCTCTCATAATAGAGATTAATTTGTTTTCTTAATTTGTTCCTGTTTGGTGAAACAACTTTGACAATTTCATTTTTCTAATGAATATAAAAAATTTAAAGCCTACTTGTAAGACTGATTTAACCTAAAATTGACCTTTAATTTTGTGTTTATTAAGAAAATACTACCAAGAGTCCATTTGAAATTGTATTAGAAGCTTAAAAATAATTTTGAAAAATTACAAATTAATTTTAATATTTAATAAATTAATATGAATCCTATTCTTAAGTCTTTAAGTTATAATAACTATAGTTTTTCAAATTGTTTAGTTATCAAGTACTACTTATATTACGAGCCACCCAAATACTCATTCCCTAACACTTAGCTAACACTATCTTCAACAGAATTGTTGGTGGAGACAGCACCCGCGCCTACCCCAGTTCCTGTAACCAATCTTCCTCCTGTTGACAAGATTACCGATTCTATTCGAATGTATGATTCGTCTCACTTCTGTTGGGCTCCCTTTGTTCAACAGTAACGGTTTTGGTAGCATGATTGATAAATATTGGCTCCTTTTCCAATTTTAAAAGCCTACGGGCAGATGATATCACATTTTGAGATGCCCAGAGCTCTTAATGTAGAATCACTGAACAATCTAGCCGCTGGATTGAACCGAAAAGCAGCCGCAATGCTTTTCTACCAAATTTGTGATATTTATACATCTCAGTTTACCGTCCATTAGATATGTACGATACGAATAATTAAATAAAATTTTTAACCAATATACATTACGGGCGTGTTTGGTACACGGAATTATGCAGCATTAGCACGTTGTTTGCATTAAATTAATATAATACTGTGTTTGGCTGTACCAATAACTTTTATTATAATCCATACTTCTATTGTTATGCTCCAGCAGACGCATTAACTAATCACCCGGGGGTAGGGAGGGGGGTTGGGTTCCGGGTTTAGGCGTTATTGTACTACCATATAAAACAAAAACAAAATTTCTCATTTTTCTTTTCGTCATCCACCCACCAAATCAAGTCCCTAAACGTCCCTTCCAACCACAGCGTGGATGATATTCTATAAATCTATGTGACAAATAAATAATTTATAAGCGTAGTAGTCAAATTGATTAGGGTTTGATTTGAATGATTATGATTGTTGATTTAATATTGATTTCTGAATCTTAAAGTTTGAATCTCAAGCTTGAAATAGTTTAGGGAATTGATTTGAACTGTTGACTATATTCATACTTGGCAGATCTTATCCGGACCTTGCTAGCTTACAGACTCTGTTTGTAACAGACCGTGCATGTGTCAAGCGTTGGATGAGGAGTGAGAAATAATTGTGAATCTGAACGGTTAGAAAAAGAGGAGAAACAAAAAAGAAGAAATGTGGAAGCCGGTTGTAAAGGTTAATGTGTAACCGGGTGTCAGTAAAATGGTGTCAAGTTTTTTCCAATTTATTTATGTACTTATGCCTTTTTTCTTCTTGCATCGATTGTATAGGGTTAGATTATATATATATATATATGGGCAATTGCTGTAATTCACACTACTTATAAAAATATGTAAAAAGTAGTAATAAGTGGTAAGATTCTTATAATTTGTGTATAGATTATAAATTACATAAATTATAATTTAACAAAACTCAATTATATGTAAATTGTAATTTTTTTTTAAAACAAAGTTGTTTTGTTAGTTATTCTGAATCAATGTGTTAAAGGTAGATGAGAATGAGTTTTTCAATTTAATTCAGAGTAGAAGTAGCTACAATTTTGTAAGAATTTTTTGTTAATATGATCCATAATTTTTACATAAAGTTGAGAAACTAAATTGGATTATTGATCGAAATATTTAATTGAAGGGAATTAGGGAATTGACGAAACAAGCAAGCTCTTGTTCAATTGTGATCAAACAAATTTATTGGATAGACAATATGAGATTCGATTTTATTTATTATGTTATTTGAAAGACTTTTTTTTAAAACATGGAAAATGAAGCTAATACATAAAGATGACAACAAGGTAGATATTATGCGGGGATGCCAATATTCATACTTGTACCTGATTAATAATAAATATTTTCGTTACCGACCTGCACCAGCTCAAGATTTGGATATTATGTGGGAATGCCAATATTCATACTTGTACCTGATTAAGGCTTTGTTAATAGGCAAGTGGTTGGACGGAACAATATTGCACCAAGCTTCCTGTCCAACAATGAAAAAATTTCAGACAATAATTTTTTTTTTCCCTCCTGAAATTTATAATCTTTCATTAAAGAAATTTGCAAAATCTTCACAAAACTTCAACTATCTGCATCCATATCATTAGTTAAATGCTTTGGATTTCATAGCATTCAGGAACAGAGGCTTCACTTAGACCGCGCTGATCCATAATTCTTTCTTAATCTACAACATCTACAACACATGACCTTCAAGTGTAACATTATTACACATCCATATTTAGACAAATTGTCCAAGTTTCCAATAGCACAAGCCCAACTGCCCAACGTGGATTGCACATAATTGCAAAAATGAAAAAAAATCAATTTTTATATTGTCTTTTATTTAAATAAAATAAAGCTTGCACATTAATATTTGTTTACTACAGTTTAGTCGCCATTAATTGTGACTAATTTTTTGCTATTTTATATGCAGGTATGGAAATGAAACTATCTTGCACTCAAGCTAATATATATATATTTTCAAAGAAGGATAAGTTTTTGGTAGAATGAGATGAATTTTAAAGTTCTCAAGAGATTAAGGAAGAGATCATTTTGTATATTGTAAATATACTTATAAAGAAAAGATTCTTCATTTCTTTGTATGTAAGTATGTAAATATAGCGCATAAAATAAAAGGAGTATTTAAATATGGGTCCTATAATAAGTAAATCGAGTTTTAGTTATTGTGTACAAAATAATCAATAAAGCAATAAATATAAAATAATAATATGACAATAGTTAATAAATAATTGTTTAATAATTTAAAATAATTTATTTATTTCGATTCTGATTTTAATACAAAATAAATATATTAATAATAATTTAATTTATTATAATTATTAAAATTAAAATAAATAATTTATTTCAATTTTTATTGTTTATACCCTTTTTAATTTATTTCTATTTCAATCCATTCTTATTTCAATCCCGGTATACGGTGGCTGAGTGACCATCGGTGAGAGAGAGAACCCTAAGCTCCTTACACATCATTCTCTTTATATACCGTCATATCTGTTTACTCGGTCACTTCAAACCGCCGTCTGTAACCTAGAAAAATAAAGTACGCTGGCCGTAAACTCTCTTTCTCTCGCTAAATTAGTAAGTGTTGCCAACCATGTTCCGGTTCGCCTCAAAAACCAGGTACCCGCTTTTCCAATTTTACTCTTAACTTATCAATAGTCTCCGGAAATACCTTTATTTGTTGTTAACTTCTGAGTTTCTCTCTCTTTTTTTTTTTCTGATTGTATATGTTCGTTGAATGTTGGCGAATAATAGCATCCAGCCGGTGAGAATTCCTTAATTTTGTTGTTATATTATATGATTCTGCTTAAATTTTTCAAAGATATTATATTCGGTGGATTATTTAATGGTAATTGATGGAATTTTGTATCAGATTGTTCGTAAATATTGTTTGACTTCAGGCAACGCTGCTAAAGATAATAAACATGTATTCCGAAAAATCCCCCAGCATGTCAAACTCATGCCAGGTTCTAAAGTGAGTGTGAACGTAACATTGTTTTCTCCAATTTTTTTAATGGGATCTAGTGAATTTGGAAAACAAAAGATATCTATCTCGGATATTTATCTGACTTGTTATTTTGCGAGATAAAATTGAAAACTTTAAGGGCATTTTAGAAATCAATTCGGATTTTAGTATTTGAAATGTCATTACTTTTTCGACGTTGAATATTTGGTAAATGTGGGCTTGTTACTTTCTTCGATTTCATTAACCATATTGTGTTGTTTTCATACAGCTGTCTAATGTCATTGGTTACTGGAGTTGTAGCATTCTTACGTTGCAAACAGAAGTTTTGAACCTTGTGGTGGTGAGAGCTTTCTACAACAATTTCATAACCCTACATGTGATGGGAGAATAGACGGTGAGTGGCTTGTACTTTGCAGCCAAAAACTTTGACCATGGAGTCATCTTGTTAGCAGGACTAATTACAATATAACATCTATGAATTAATACTTGATAATTAATTTTTTTTGAGTTCCGACTTGGCCTAATAGGCTAAAATAATTTCAATAAATTAATAAGGTAATACTTTTTTTTTCTGAAAACCCTTATATAACACTATGGTCCCATTCGCATCATAAATTAATAGTTTGTTAATATTACATATATAATTGGCTATTATATATGACTGCATTGTTACTTTTTTTTTTCTTGAAATTTAAATCTATGGTAGATCTCATCTCTAATTTTTATTATTGTATATAGAAGTTATGGCATTGAAATCTACAATTGCAATAAAAAATTATGAAAATTATGAAGTGTTGATATTTTTAGTGCTTCTTGCTCCAAAGCTATTGTATTATCCTTAGATTTGTAAAATAAAATAAATTTTTAGTTGATTAAATATATGTTCATAGAATTATAAATAAACCCTATGAACTTGTTCATAATTGCTGAAAAATTGTTAGGATAACCATTTTTTTCTTTATACGGGCTGCACGGATTTGTGCCAATGGCTCAGGCAGTTACGTCTTAGGCAACTTTCTGCACCTTTCGCAATTATTAATAAATTGTTTACACAAAAGGACAGGATGGATAATTTTGAATTTGGATCGGATTTAATTAAATTTTGGATAATTCGGATTGAGGAAAAATTAATTCGATTTCAATTTAAATTTTTTCGGATCGGATTCGAATCAGATATATATTTCGAATTAATTCGGATTGGATTGGATGAATTCATATTTTAGATTCGGATTATAATTTTGAATTTAGATTGAATTCGGATGTGAAATTTTTTTGATAATTTTTTCAAAAAAATTTATAAAATTTATAATTAATGAAAACACATATAAACTATAAAAAAAATACAAAAAAACAAACTTATAATTAAGTATCATCATCATATACATTAAGTCTTTAAAATAAATATTACTAGTATAAAGTTATAGAAACATAAAATAAAATAATAAATATTACTTCAATCTCCAAGTCTCTCAAATCTAAATAAATAACACGAAACAAACATTATTTCCACTTCTCCAAATTTTTAAATAAAATTTTTAAATAAATTATATAAAATAAATATTAATCTAACTCCAAGTCTCTAAATAAATAATACAAAATTATAATATTATCGTATAATAATAAAATAAACGAAACTAAAATTATCATTCAACACAACACAACATATCATGAAAGAAAATAAAAATTATCATCCAACGAAATAAACACATAATAAATTACTAAAACTCAGTTCGTGAAGTATGTAAGATCAACCAGCAGTGTGTGGCGTAAACACAGATCCAGCAGCTTCTGTGAGATCAACCAGCAGAATCATCCAGCAGCCCTAATGGAAGTATGTGAGATCAACCAGTAGAATCAAACACAAAATAAACACAGATCCAGCAGCTTCAAACTCAGCTCGTGGTGGCAGCAAAGATGGGCTCGTGGGTAGTGGGTTCGTGGCTCGTGGTCGGCGGCTGAAATGGGCTCGCGGGTAGTGGTTGCGGCTGGGGTTGGGTTCGTTGGTCGTGGGTAGTGGCTGAGCTGGGTTCGTGGCTTGTGGTCGGCGGCTGAAATGGGCTCGCGGGTAGTGGTTGTGGCTGGGGTTGGGTTCGTTGGTCGTGGGCAGTGGCTGAGCTGTCGTGGCTCGTGGTTGGCGGCTGAAATGGGCTCGCGGGTAGTGGTTGCGGCTGGGGTTGGGTTCGGTGGTCGTGGGTAGAGGCTGAGCTGGGTTCGTGCCTTCGTGGCTCGTGGTTAGTGGCTGAAATGGGTCTATGGGTAGTGGATGCGGCTGCCGGCTGGGGTTGGGTGCTAGGTTCATAGCTCACTGGATCGTGGTCGAGACTGAAATGAGCAGATCGTGGTTGCTGCTGACTGCTGAGTGCTGAGGCTGGGTTCGTTCGGTGGTTGTTGGTAGTGGCTGAGCTGCGTTCGTCGGTCGTGCGTAGCTATAGGACAAATATTGTCCCATTTTTTGACCCTCTTGAAATGCCCCAGCAGCAATCCATAGAGGCTGCTTTTAGCGCAGGAATTGTCACCGGTAATGATTGTGTTTAAGCTTTCAACTTAAATATTTTTCTGGTGGATGAAATTTCAATTTAGTTTTAGATAACTATTGGATTGAATGTATCCATTATATGAAAAAATTACTTATATTCACTATATATAAATTACTAATTTAAGATGCTATATTTTCATGTTTTATACAGGTGGCGGGGTCGCACTTTCACATGCATCAAAGGAGTTGGACAAGTTGTATGCAACCACAGCCGTCGGGAAATTAACTATTCAGCTTTTTCAGAATGCTCTAAAGGTTTTTTTTTTTTTAATTAAAAAAATCAGACTGTTTGTGTCTTTTAGTTCTACTTAACCTCTAGGCAAGTTAGGCCCCATCAAACTTCTATGGCTATTGTATTTAAAATATTTAGACATTATTATAGATCCCAAAAAATGGACATTTTCTACCTGATCAGTGTTGACATTTTTGATAGTATGTTGTAAATCTTACTCTGCTACTCTCGATAAGAACTGAAATAAAATTTTATTTCAATTTAAAGCTCTTCTTCAATGCAAAAGAAAGCAAAAAATTTTTGTCCTTAATGTTCTTACAAATAACTTACGCTTGCAGATGCCAATGTATACTATTGCTTCCTCTGCTGGACTTGAGGGTTCAGCTGTTGTAGAGAAACTTCTGGAGCATGACAATCCTGATTTTGGGTTTGATACCACTAGAGGATTGTTTTTGAAATAAAGAAAATGGAAAATAAGTCATTTTTAGCATTGTGAATGAGAGAACAATGATTTCATCTTTGTTTGTATCAGGTGAATATGTAGATTTGATCGCAGCTGGAATCGTTGATCCGGTAAAACTTGTAATGAGGGAATTAGATGATTGTGTAAGGTAATGAGTCTTAACAATTCAACTTTATTTCTCATTTCTTATACTCTGCATATATTCTCATATGCGCTCCGTCCCCTTCAAAATTGCTTTAGGGGAGGCGATGGGGATGGGGATGTAGATTCTTTTTGGGAACTTGATTTCCAACTAATTGATATTTTTATTTGTCCAAACTTTAATTATGTTAAAGTATCAAATCATATTATCAACACAATCATCAAAATAAAGTAAATAAAATCATTTTTCTGAAACTAAGTCAATGGCATAGAAATTACAATATAATTTATGAAATTAAGCACAACTAAAGTTTCGAAGTTAAACACATCATCATAAGTGTCACATGGTATAAATAATCAATAAAATTATTTTCATTAATCTTCAAGTGATTATGTTAGTTGTTATATATATTATCTTTATAAATATTATGATATTTGTTATTATTTTTATAAATATTATGATATCTGTTATCTACATTTATATTACAATTTCACATGCAAATGTATTTACTAAAAATTTTAAAAGAAATAAAATAAAAATAGAAATTAGGAATAGGAAATCTGTCTTAAGGAGAAATCTGTCTTCTCTATTCCTTAAGCTGCCAAAAAATCAAAGCAAAGATAACTTTATTAGAGATGAAAGTGAAACAGTCCCAAAAATGAAAATCAACATGGTTCTTCACTTAAGTGCATTCTATGCAGTTGCACACTCACATCATGACGCACCCTCTTCTGCTACCTTAAAAGAAAAAATAACTATTGAAATGGCTATGGGTAACATGAAGCTCTGTAAACATCTATGAGAAAAACCAACACTACCATTCCCATAGTAATAAAACAATAAGATAACACAAGAAAACAACATAAAAGAATGAACAGTAAAGCAACCCATTTAAAACAAACAATTTACTTCCTCTTCTAACTTTTGAGATAAGGTTTGCAGCTAAATCCTTTTTTTAGCTTCAACTGAACAGATAATATATATTACTAACAATCTTCCTAATACTATTTCAAATGTCATATTGCAGCATGTGTTTTAAGCTTTTGATGCCAATCTTTCATCTCTTCCTACCACCAACATATTTCTCCCAACACTCCAACAAAGTTTTCTCTTCGGACTTTTCAAAACAAAGGTTTGCAGCTAAATCCCATCTTTTATCTTCAATCATTCCCTTGTCTTTGAGTTGATGAGCAGTTTGAACTTGGCGAAATTCCGATGGTGTAGAGTGAGGATCTAACTTTAAATAGACCTCTTCTGAAAAGGTGATGTTATCTTTAACAATGAACTGGTAGTATGGGATTTGATGAGAGAACCGTGGAAGCTCGCCCCATGAAATCTAAAATTTTGTACCTCCACTCCACCAAAATAAAGTCTTGTATCCAACCACTTTTTTAATTGCCTCTACTTGAAACCCCCTATTTGAGACACCACAAATATAGATTAATACAAATTCTTGCATCAGCTCTTTCGATGTGTGGTCATTCCATGAGGTTGACTAGTTCCTAAATAGTGCCCATACATCTCCTTGTTTGGGATAGAAGGCGCGCTTTAATTTATCTACCCACTGGCAATTAGCTCGATGCGAAAATTAATCAATTCGCAAAGTACGGTGGACACTCGATTCAAAGATGCCAGTTGTCTCCATAAAGCTTAGTTTCCGTCCTTCAATTTTTTTCAGTTTCTCATGCCATAAAGGACAACCTACAACTTTATATGCATTCGGTTTTACCCTCGTTACAAGAAAAGGGCATCGTGGCAATCCATTATCGTCGTCCATCCACCAATATTGATTTTTCTCGAAGCATGAGATCGTCCGATGCTTGTCAAAGTTATAAAAGCAAACACCACCGCTACTATCACCGGCAATGCTACTCTTCGGTTTTGGCCCTAAAATTTCTGCATATGCGACATTGCTAATGATTATGTGGCGCATCAGCTCAATTTTTTGTCGCAGTATGCTACCTGCAACAAATAAAAAATAGGAGCAAAGTCACTAATATGCCTTGAAAGGAAAAAATTGAACTAAAAAACATTCATATAAAAAAAAATTAAATTAAAAACATTCATATGCATACCGATTTCATTAATAAATTATTCGAATATCAATCGTGCTTCAGTGATGTTCTTGTGTCACTCTCGATTCAAGATATTTGTCCCCCGGTGAAATGATGGCACCTCTCGCAATTACCTAACATTTCATTCTTCGCTATCTCTACAGTCTCTGCGGACGTGAATTGCTCATTTTGAAGAGTAAAACGAAGTCCCGCCATCTCGTCAGTAGGAATACCTATCAACAGTAGATCAGCAGAATATTGTTGCCGGAAAAAGGCTATCTGTGTCACTGCCAACTCCTTTGGAACAGTACAAGAATCCATTAACACGAGTTTTAACAAGCTAATGAAATGAACGGTGATCCCACACAACCCCGAGCCAACAATCCACTAAAATAAAAAAAAAAATCAAATAAACTTTTGCGGGCGAATATTTACTCTTTCAATATCTATTTTAGTTGTAGGGTTAGTTCATGACCTCTTCGAATAAAAGAATAGTTTAGTTCCTGGGTTTGTTTCGCCATCTAGTTTCGTTCAAGTAACGGATTCTAGCCAATTGAAAGGATCTTCTGATCAATCCAGAGATCATTTCGATTCCATTGGTAATGAGGATTCGGAATATCACACATTGATCCATCAAAGAGAGATGCAACAACTAAAAGAAAGATCGATTCTTTGGGATCCTTCTTTTCTTCAGCGGAACGAAGAGAGATAGAATCGGACCGATTTCCTAAATGTCTTTCCGGATATTCCTCAATGTCCCAGCTTATTCACTGGAACTTGAAAGGCGGATGAATAAGCATCTGCTTCGGAAGAAATCGAAGAATTTCTTGGGAATCCTGCAAGATCCATTCATTCTTTTTCTCCGACGGATGGTCGAACTTCATCTGGGTTCGAATCCTACCGAGAGGTCCACTAGAGATCAGAAATTGTTGAAGAAAAAAGAGGATGTTTCTTTTGTCCCTTCCAGGCGATCGGAAAATAAAGAAATAGTTAATACATTCAAGATAATTACGTATTTACAAAATACTCAATTCATCCTATTTCATCCGATCCGGGATGTGATATGGTTCCGAAGGATGAACTGGATATGGACAATTCCAATAAGATTTCATTGTTAAACAAAAGTCCATTTTTTGATTTATTTCATCTATTCCATGACTGGAACAAGGGGGGATCCACGTTACACCACGATTTTGAATCAGAAGGGGATTTCAAGAAATGGCAGATCTATTCATTCTATCAATAATCGAGCTGGATCTGGTGTATCATAAGGGATTTGCCTTTTTTATTTTTTCCTACGGATTGGAGCAAAAACAATTCTTGAATGAGGTATTCAACTCCAGGAATGAATCGAAAAAGAAATCTTTATTGGTTCTACCTCCTATTTTTTATGAAGAGAATGAATCTTTTTATCGAAGGATCAGAAAAAAATGGGTCCGGATGAGCTAACTCCAAAACCCGTCCTCGGTTCGGATTGCAGTTGCAACTCGCTCGCATGAAGTCTGAATCGCTAGTAATCGCCGGTCAACCATACGGTGGTGAATTCGCTCCGGGCCTTGTACACACTGCCTGTCACACTATGGAGCCGGCCATGCTCAAGTCGTTGCCTTAACCGCAGGGGGTGCCAAGGCGAGGCTAGTGACTAGAGTGAAGTCATAACAAGGTAGCCGTACTGGAAAGTGCGGCTGGATCACATCCTTTTCAAGGAGAGCTAATGTTTGTTGGGTATTTTGGTTTGACACCGCTTCACACCTAAAAAGAAGTGAGCTACGCCTGAGTTAAACTTGGAGATGGAAGTCTTCTTTTGTTTCTCGACAGTGAAGTAAGACCAAGCCCATGAGCTTATTATCCTAGGTCGGAACAAGTTGATAGGATCCCCCTTTTACGCCCCCAGGCTCGAGGTTGTGTGGGATCACCGTTCATTCTATTAGCTTGTTAAAACCCGTGTTAATGAATCCTTGTACTATTGCAAAGGAGTTGGCAGTGACACAGATAGCTTTTTTTCGGCAACAATATTCTGCTGATCTACTATTGATAGGTATTCTTATGCCCCGGCGGTATTGGAATATAATGCGATGTATGAGATATTCTATTAGTCATGTTTCAAATTTAGTAAGAGAGATTGACAGCACTGACGAGATGGCGGGACTTCGTTTTGCTCTTTAAAATGAGCAATTCACGTCCGCAGAGGCTGTAGAGATAGCGAAGAATGAAATGTTCGGTAATTGCGAGAGGTGCCATTATTTCACCGGGGGAAAAATATCTTGAATCGAGAGTGGTACAAGAACATCACTGAAGCACGATTGATATTCGAATCATTTATTAATGAAATCGGTACGCATATTGAGCTAAGGCGTCACATAATCATTAGCAATGTCGCATATGCAGAAATTTTGGGGCCAAAACCGAAGAGTAGCATTGCTGGTGATAGTAGCGGTGGTGTTTGCTTTTATAACTTTGACAAGTATCGGACGATCTCATGCTTCGAGAAAAATTAATATTGGTGGATGGAAGACGATGATAGATTGCCACGATGCCCTTTTCTTGTAACGAGGATAAAACTGAATGCATATAAAGTGGTAGGTTGTCCTTTATGGCATGAGAAACTGAAAAAAATTGAGGGACGAAAACTAAGCTTTGTGGAGACAATTGACATCTTTGAATCGAGTGTCCACCGTACTTTGCGAATTGATCAATTTTCGCATCGAGCTAATTGCCAGTGGGTAGATAAATTAAAGCGCGCCTTCTATCCCAAACAAGGAGATGTATGGGCACTATTTAGGAACTGGTCAACCTCATGGAATGACCACACATCGAAAGAGCTGATAGAAGAATTTGTATTAATCTATGTTTGTGGTGTCTCAAATAGGGGGTTTCAAGTAGAGGCAATTAAAAAAGTGGCTGGGTACAAGACTTTATTTTGGTGGAGTGGAGGTACAATATTTTGGATTTCATGGGCCGAACTTCCACGGTTCTCTCATCAAATCCCATACTACCAGTTCATTGTTAAAGATAACATCACCTTTTCAGAGGAGGTCTATTTGGAGTTAGATCCTCACTCTACACCACTGGAATTTCGCCAAGTTCAAACTGCTAATCAGTTGAAAGATAAGGGAATGATTGAAGATAAAAGATGGGATTTAGCTGCAAACCTTTGTTTTGAAAAGTCCGAAGAGGAAACTTTGTTGGAGTGTTGGGAGAAACATTTGGTGGTAGAAAGAGATGAAAGATTGGCATCAAAAGCTGAAAACACACGCTGCAATATGACTTTTGTAATAGTATTAGGAAGATTGTTAGTAATATATATTGTCTGTTCAGTTGAAGCTAAAAATAGGATTTAGTTGCAAACCTTATCTCAAAAGTTAGAAGAGGAAGTAAATTGTTTGTTTTAAATGGGTTGCTTTACTGTTCATTCTTTTCTGCTGTTTTTCTTGTGTTATCTTGTTGTTTTATTACCATGGGAATGGTAGTGCTGGTTTTTCTCATAGATATTTACAGAGCTTCATGTTACCCATAGTCATTTCAATAGTTATTTTTTCTTTTAAGGTAGCAGAAGGGGGTGCGTCATGATGTGAGTGTGCAACTGCATGGAATGCACTCAAGTGAAGAACCATGTTGATTTTCATTTTTGGGACTGTTTCACTTTCATCTCTAATAAAGTTATCTTTGCTTTGATTTTTTGGCAACTTAAGGAGTAGAGAAGACAGATTTCTCCTTAAAACTACTATTGAGGGTCGCCAGCGAGCTAAACAAAAGCTTTTTTTTTTTTTTGGGGTGGGGTGGGGGCAGTTGCTCTTGGAACAAGAAAGAAAAAACAAACAAGAAGAAGCTTGTAACTAGCAAGCTCCTGAAGGTTGTTTTCTCTTTATTTATTGTTAATTTTACTTGGGACAAGAAAGAAAAAACCAACAAGAAGAGGCTTGTGAGTAGGAAGCTCCTGAAAGTCATTTTCTCTTTATTTATTGTTAATTTGATCATTGTGTCAGGCTTCAAGGACAAAATAGAGAGGGGAAATTTGAGCATAACTAGATAAACCTTAATACTTTTTTTTTTTAGGAGAAATTTTATACTATTATATCTCAATTTTAATTTACTAGTTGATGTGCTTGGGTCGCTCAATTAAATCATTAGCATTATAGCATTGTGAATGTCTTGAAATGATTATCTATTAGTTTTTCATTTGTACCTTTTACACCTTTTTTTTTTTTTTTATTTCCTTATCCAGTAGAGAGAATCCAGGATTTTATGTAGGGCAGATGTGGGCTATTTATAAAGAGCTATCTGAAAAAATTTGATCTGAAAAAATGACTTAAGACAATGGAAATAATACATGTGGAGGGGTTGGCCATGGTGAGAGATTGAATTCTGCCCAGAGGGAAAGGATATGCCTCTTAGCAATAGCAGCCTTTGATGAGGGAATAGATGCACAGATGAAGCAGAATTGTTTTGTATCTCTGCTATGTTTCGAATATAGCTGGCCAAGCAAGAATCATGACCCTGTCATTATGCTTCCAAGTTTACCAAGGAATATTTCCAAATTGTTCTTTGGGTGGTTATGCTGCCCTGATATTTTATTTCTCCCCAGCGAGAATCGATCAGGTGGGATTAGATGAGATGAATGGGGAATCAATAAAAGACCGTCATCTAAAGGTGAAGACCGACCAGCTCGATTCTTTTGACCGGTGGATGTTGTCTATTTCCTGGTATGAGTAAGGGCTTAGAAGCTGAAATCTGGACGATTCAACCATGTGGGGCGCATGTGAAGTTAGTCAGAGATCTGTATCTGGTTCTTGATGCATGGTGTGGAGCTTCTCTCTATGCTGCTAAGTTGCAATTCCCGCATCAAACTTTCAGTAGGAAAGATTAGTACAAGAAAGGTGAAGACTGGCTTCACAGCAAATTATAGCTGGCCATTCTCCCACTGCGTAGTAAATCTTCTTTGACATGAGATAGCAGTTCAATCTAAGGATTATTATATTAGGCTGTCAAACTCTAAGCTTTCTTGGGCTGAGTTTGGTTCTTTTTCTTCTCCTGCAAGTCAAGCCTCACCAATGAGTCGTAGCAAGAATATGCTAAGGTTTTAAGTCCGATCATTCTTCGAGGCCTATTTCTCCTTATTCCCTTTTATTTTGGGGCATGACAATAGCTTTTCTAGCGAGGCTTTACACTGCCTAAGCTGCCAAGAAAAGTGCCTAAGACACCACACAAGGTAAATGAGATTTTGTGGCTGCTAGTTTGTTTGATTTTTTTTTTTTTATCTTTTGTTAGATAGCTCAAGAAATGAAAGACAAAAAGCTGGAAACAGGATTTTGGATTCTTTGCCTTCTATGTTTATTTTAATTGTCAAGGCTATAGATCAAATTCATGTAGGCAATATTATTTTTATTGGGATTCATGCTTATGATTTGTGTTGATCATGTAAGTTCTAAATGGTTGCAGGTCTTGGATGCCCCATCTCTTCAAGAACTTCTGATTGAACCTGGTGGATTGGTCCTCCCTGAATGTCCTTGCAGTTGGATTGGGCACTTGTGTTTGTTTATGGACTGCATCAAATTGCAAAGTGAGTTTATTTTTCTATTCTATTATTTATATTTTTAAAATGGTAGGGTGTGGGCAAAACAAATAGCTAAGTGGGTTTAATATTATTGGTTCAGCAACAGATTGGATTGGATGATGCAATTGTATATGTAACACATCCTCAGTAAATAATTGAAAGAGGAAAATAACTTTTTAAAGTTATATGAACTTAATAGAACATTAGTTTGTTAAAATAAGCTTAACATCAGCAAAATATGGTCTCATTTCTTTTCTTTATTTTTGTTTAATGATTTTATGTTTCAACTCAGTTAACTTTTCTGTTTAATGCAGATTTAAAAAAAAATTAACTTCAGTGAAGAAATTTTGAATCCAGCAGTTCCTATGGCTCTGAGGCTCTCTGGAATTCTCACGGGTAATAGTTCATTCTCTTTGTACTTTTTTTTTCCGTCCTTCAAAATTTAATGTTTAGCTTATATTATTTTGTTGTTTTTTAGGTGGAGTTGTGATTGTGTACTAGAAAAAAGTGAAGCTCCTCTACGGTAATGTATGTTTTTAATCAAAATTGTGAAAGAAAATATTATGTGATGCGTTTTGCTTTATTTTTTTTAATTTTCATTTTTCTTTGAATTATGGTACTTTCAGAAACTTCGAAATCGAAATGAATTCATTTCATATTTTATTTGAATAGCATTGTCTAACGACGTGTCATTTTGGTGATCGGACGTTTTCAGATTGAACGTGGCATGAAAGTGAAAGTAGCTCAAAACCCAACTTTGCCACCCAAAGGAAAGTCACAAGCCAAGTAAGCAAGCATCTTTTACTTTTTACTCTTGAAAGATTAAAAATGGCGTAGGTTAGCATGGTTTACTTATAACTTTTGATTTTATTTATTTTGCATAATTTGTAATGTCCATCCTGTTTGGAGGATAGAGGCTGTTACATTGCCCAGAAACAAGGAGACAGATGTTGAGGATCTTGATCAGTTCCTTAATTACTCAAATGCTACAGCCACCGTTGAGTTTCAACACAACGCTTATTTTTCTATGGTAATTTTGAGTTCGTATATTACATTATTCAATTTCTAAGTCCCAAATATAGAATGGAATTATGATGCAAGTTGGTATTTGTGTCATTTGGGTTTTATTTTACAGATGTAGAAATATTTTTGCCTGTTCAAGAAGTGTCTGACAAATGAACCCAATTAATTACCCATTAGTGCAGTGGCAGCATTTGGGACTTAGCTAAATTAAATCTTTTGCCTTGGCCTTTTAGCCACAGTAATATTCAATAGATCTATTGAAATCGGTTCTCTGTTGCAGCGGCTAGATGATGTGCATGACTCCTTTCTTCAAAGCAATGTTGGAGTGGACGATTTGTTACAAAATTTTCATCTAGGATTTATTTCACTTCAACTTTTGCCTACTTAGTTGACGACTATGACCATAGAGATTCAAACATTTGAGCCAGAATCCAAATTTGCTCCCATATGCTAAAGTTTTGTCATCGTTCTCCCAGCTAATATTGATGATATTACCCTGACCAAGTGTTTTGATACATATCAGGCAAATGCAGACATGCACTATCAGTTTGAAAGGTAAATTTCCAGTCATGATTCATTGTTGATCATTAGGTTAACATAATGTAGTTCTGATGGGTAAAACATTCATATGGAAGTTGGTGAAGATGTTGAGGTTTCATGAGATCATCAAGTGATCTCACATCTTCCAGTATTTGCATTTCATTCTCTAACATTGTACTTCTATTTATGATTCTGTGGATGGTGTGACAGATTTGATATCGAAGGGGATGTGGAGACACAGCTGAGCTTCACATCCAGAGAGCGAACACAAATACCAAAACATGCTCTTGACACCCCTTCAAGATGAACCTCAGAGAGGTCAGCACCCAGATAATTCTAGATGAGAATCAAACGAAATATTCACTTTTACAATTATGCAATTCTATTCCCTGGTTTTCTAGTCAGGGGACTCTCTTCATAGTTGCATTAGGCCTCTCTTTTTCACCCTAGGCAAACTAGTAAGATTGCATTAAATATTTGATAAACCAGTCACTCAAAAATTTTTTACATGTCTATATGCATGCTGGCTTTTTCCTCCACACCCCCTCCTCCTCACTCCCCCCTTTATTTTTTACTAACAGCAACATTCTCATATTCTGTTTGTTCTTTCACCCCTTGTTCATGCTTTTGTAATTGTGCATTTGAAACATCAAACCTGTACATTCTATGTGTCTGCGAACTTCCAAATGTCCTATAGCTGATGTGATCCATGACCTGCATCCAGAACAACAAAATCAGCAATCTAATGAAAGCAAAGAAGAAGCTAGACAGGTAACATTATTTAAATATGTGGATCTATGAAGCATTATGTGAACACTATAATAAAAGAAACTGGACAAACCAATCTTGATAATGTGGATGGGGCAGTATCAACAGAAGAAAGGTCCGCCAAAAAGGAAAACAAGAAGACAAGCTGCCTTTGCTATGGGTTATGAGCAAAAAAATGATTCCTGGTCGTGTATACCAGTTGTGGGTAAAAGATGCTTCAGATATTAGTTCAAGAAGAAGAAGAAGAAAGAGGAAGGTTTATAACTCTTTTCTAATATGCATCTTTCCATTTTATCTTATTCCATCCAAAGTTTGTGAATATCCTAGACACAATTTCTGACACCTAGATACGATAGACACATGAAGAGTTTTTATAACTTGCTTTGTTCATGTTGACTGATTAAAAGATGAGTATCTATGCAATTTGTTTTAGGCAAGCACGGATTTGTTGTCTGCCATGAAGATAGCTAGCCTTATGGAGATGCCACCTGTGGTAATGATTGAAGATTTATTTACAAAAGGCAATCGAGAAATTCATTATCCAGATCTGCTTCTAAAACTGTGGATGAAAAATACCCAGCCTCCCCATGACTCACCTTCTGGTAAGAGTTTCCTCACGGTTTTTCCTTGAGCTATTTCTTAGTTGTAGAATATGCTGGAATTGAAATGTACTTATTCTTTGTGTGCGGCTAGAACCTCTCCACCACAACCACTAGAGCCATCATTGTCAGCACCACCTGGGTTAGCACGGTATGAAGAACTAGCAGGGATATGTAAGACACTAAACTCTTTTATTCTGCATGGAAAGATGCTTCAGCTGTGTCTGATTTGAGTTTTTGAAAGTGAAGCCATTTGAAGATATTCACAGTGGAATCGGCTCCTGGTCACTGAGGGGTGTCGCTGGAGAACATAAGGGTAAATATTTTTAACAATGACAAACCAATAGAAAACCTGATGGAAGAAATCAGGGCCAACTTTATTAACATTTGTTTTAGAGGAAAATGGGATGGTCATACCCAGGAACTCTTGTAAACTTCGCCTTTCTTAGTACTCTGTATATTTGTTACTTCTCTGATGAGAGCATCAAAGTTATCAGATAACTATTATCATAAATAACTTTTTCTTCATGTAAATTTCTGTAGATCATTTAAGATTCATCCCGAGCTCAGCATCAGGACATGGAATACTCTCCCATAACTCAGAAGTCAATTCAAGCAGGTCAATAAAACATCTCGAGACAAACTATAAAGTGATAATTTGAAGATCTGTTCTTTCACATTACATGGAGTCATCAAATTTAGCATGTAACAGAGAGTGTTGTTCTTCATAATAATTCAAGAATTGGATGTGCTGAATGTCAACAGATCCAACCAGAAAAGGCCTCGTTCTTCATCTAGGCATAGTACCAGTGGTCTGGAACCTGTTGCTGAAGAAAATCCATCACAGTTCCCTGATTCAAATTTCAAGTTATCAAGGCTGTCTGAAAGGGGCTCGACACATGATCTGGGTAAATTAATCTGAATCCTACTCTTAAGTCTTAAGTTATAATAGCTGTAGATTTTCAAATTGTTTCGTTATCAAGTATTACTTAACTGGGTATGATCTTCATCAGAATTGTTGGTGGAGACAGCACCCACGCCTACCCCAGTTCCTGTAACCAATCTTCCTCCTGTTGACAAGATTACTGACTCTATTCGAATGTATGATCCTTTTCACTTCTTTTGGGTTCCCTTTGTTTAACAGTAATGGTTTTGGTAGCATGATTGATAAATATTAGTGCCTTTTCCAATTTTAAATGCCTACAGGCAGATGATATCACATTTTGAGATGCCTGGAGCTCCTAATGTAGAATCACTAAACAACCTAGCCGGATTGAACCGAAAAGCAGCCGCAATGCTTTTCTACCAAACTTGTGGTATTTATACATTTTATGTTTCTCCCTGCTGTTTTTTTTAACAGACTGCTTCACTGTTCAATTATCCAAAAATTATATCTTAAATTGTAGCTATTATTAAAAAATAACTGAGATGAGTGTCTGAATATCTTGCAGTTCTTGCTACATCTGATGTCCTAAAAGTTGAACAAAACAGGCCTTATGGCGACATTCTCATATCCAAAGGAACAAGGATGTAAAAAAATTGAGTTTAAGCATCTCAAATGAGTATCTTCCTAATTTTTTTCCTCTTCTATTTTCATAAGAGTTTTAGAATTATGAACGTAGATAGTGCTACAGGTTATTTATGCTGCAGCATCACAAAAACATAATTCAGTCACATTTGTTCAGATTAGTAAATTAGTAAAGATAGATAGAAGATGCATGAGATATGCAATTTATACACGGACCATTTGGAAATGATGAATTTAATGTGTTTATGAATGCAATATTGTGCTAAAAAAACTCTGTTGATTTTGGGGAATGATGTTTGAGATTGTAGAGAAACAAATTTGAAGATAGTTCTTAGTCTCTTAGAATTTGTCTATGTTTTGGTAACTGCTTTTCCCAGCTTCAATTTAATTTTTATGTTTTGAAAAATATTAGTAGACTGCATCGGCTGTGCGGCCATCCTAGAGCCGAAAGGGAAAAAAATGAAAAATAAATTAAAAGTTAAATGTTATGTGAACAAAATGAACTCATTTCAACATACGGTACTTGTTGAAATTGAAAGTACCTTGTTCTGAATTTGTTGTAATTTGAAAGCAGTTTTGAATTATTAGAAGTGGTTTAATTGCATTACTGGAATTATTTTTCTGGTAGGTAGGTATTTGGGAATTGGGACAGCAAAAATGGGAATAACTGGAAGGAACCATAATGATTTTGATTAGTTGAAAATATGGTCACATGACTGACCTTATATAACACTTTTAATTAATTAATTGGTAACTACTTAGTTGTTTCTGCACATGCTTTGACTCCCTTAATTCTAGGACTGGCACAGTGAATCTACAGGACATGCGTTGCATTCCTTTGAAGATAAAATAGAAAACTTCACTCAAAAGCTCTGCACCAGTGCTGTAGCAGATGAGTTTTGTTAAAAATTTTGGAACCCCAAATGGTGGTCTGGAAATATCTTCTGCTAGGAAAGCTCCTTATTTTTCTGATTACTCACATGTTGATGCTTTTCGTAATATCTGTCATCGTGTTGCCTTTTCTGACGACCTTTGTAACATCCGCTTTTAAACTCAATGTTTATGCCTCCAGTCATGAATTCTGCTCAGTATTCTTCAGTCCATTATTACTCCTAGGTCAGGGCAGGCTGATGAGCCATCTCATAATGATGTTGCTCTTATTGATTGTATTCTTAGACGTCGACCTATCAATTTAGGGTATACACTTGTTTGTCATATGTTAAGTATTCCTGACACGGCTGCTCATTTATTTCCATATGGTCATTTTGTCGCTAGAATACTTCGTTCTTTTAAAGTTTCCCGAAATGAGCCCACTTTTGATCCTACCAAGCCTAATTGCTATAAGATTGTCTATAACTTAGGCTTTGCTTGAAATAATGGGAAATGGGTAAAAAATAAGCACGAACAGGTTACTCTACTCACACTTAATGATGATCGTCCACTTAATGATGTCAATCCACTTGAGGAGTTGCCTAATTTGTCTCTGCCTCTACGAGCTCAAGGTCTTGCTCCTGAAGTTGAGCCAACTACTCTTGCTTCTCCTGCATCTATTCCTAATCTATCTGCTTCTGACACCGTCACTCTCCAACAGCTCATGGGTGATGTTCAATTGCTTTCTTTGCAGTAAACTAGTTTTCAGTAACACATCCTCGAGCAGCAACAACTTTTTACTGGGCCGTGACTCTTGTTCAAGTACTTTGGCATTCCGTATCCATTCCCGCCACCTTCATCCCCCTTCACCTCTGCCTTTATCTCCTTAGTTTCTTTCATGTTAAATTCCACTTGTATTAAACGCAGGAACATACTGTTTTTATATTGTTGCATTATACATTTCTCTATGTTATGGATAATGTTTTTGAATTCTTTTAATCTATGAGTGATTCTTTAGATAAATTTTTAATCTATTGATTGTTTGGATATATTAGTTATTTTGATCATTGTTTAATTACTGGAGTTAGATTTTTGGGAGTATATGTGATTGTAGTTAATTCATATGATATTAGAAATGTTCATTTACAGGTTTGCAGATTTGGTATTTCCTCCATATTATGGGGAGGTTCTGCCAAAATTTATATAAATTTCTTGGTCTTGTTTTTTCCCTTCTATTCTTTTTTATGATGAAGAGGGAGAATTATTTGAAGCATATTATATATTGCATAAGAAGCTCTTCAAAATTGCACATTTGCAGGGGTAGTATATAATTAGTGAATTGAACATTGTCTTTCTTTAAATTATGCACACGTTAAGGGGGAGCATTTCAAATAAAATTTTCAAATACATTATGTGTTTTAAAAAGGGGAAGATTGTTAACATATTGATTTTGATGATAACAAAAATGAATCAATTATGTTCTGAAAGATTATTATTTCTTATTTATAAACAAAATGCATTGTTATATAAGTGGTTAAAATTTTGATAAAAGGCTTCCTACTTAAGTTAACCTGAAAATTAGTTACAAGAAAAATGCTCAGTAAATCTAAACAGTTTCTTTTTAAGGTACCAAAAAATCGGATATAAAAAGTCAACCTGAAAATTAGTTACAAGAAAAATGCTCAGTAAATCTAAACAGTTTCTTCTTAAGGTACCAAAAAATCGGATATAAAAAGAAAGCTCTCTTGAATCAAATGGCTTACAGTTTAAGACAAATGGCAGACTAGTTATTCAAAACAGACTTTCTAGAATCAAACGACTTTCAGCTTAAGACAAATGACATATCGATTATTCAAAATATACTCTTTGGAATCAAACGTAAGGATGGCAATTTGTCGGGTCGGGCTCGGGCCTTAAGTCCGGCCGGATAAAAAGCCGATAATTTTATTTCGGTACGGCTCGATCGGGCCTGATTCGAGCCGAGGTCGGGTCGGTAGGGTCAGATCAATACCTCAGCTTTATTTTATTTTAATTATTTAATTTATTCACCTAGTGTTTTATATATGTGTTTAATTATTTTAATTGTTTGATTTATTTCCAAACACAACATACCCACAACTTATATTGAAAATTTAATTTGCACTTGTGTCATTTGAAAAAAAATAAAATTCATCGTATACAAATAAAACTACACAATTCTACAACCCAACATTAAAAAAAAAAAAATTTATATCTTGTACAAATAAAAATACACAATTTCACAACTCAACATAAAAAAAAAAATCAACACTCATGTCTTATACAAATAAAAATACTCATTCAATCTGTGATGTGCCATCTGTGCGTGTCAGTGTAATTTTTTTTTAAATTTAGTAAATGATCGGGTCGGGTCGGGCCGGGTCGCATAAGGCCCGAGCCTGAACTCAAATTTCATCGGACCTAAAATTAAAGCCCGAGCCGAGTTTTAACTTCTAAGTTCGAGCTAAAGCTCGAAAAATCGGGCCGGATCAATCGGGCCAAAATTCGGGCCGGGCTTTTTTGCCATCCCTAATCAAACGGCTTCCAATTTAAGACAAATGGCAGATCGATTATTAAAGACAAACTTTCTAGAGCCAAACAGTTTCTAATTTAAGACAAATAACTAACCGGTTATTGAAAATATGCCCTTTGGATTTAAACAGCAAACCGAATTTTTCTAGACTGAAAATCGGATATTTGAAAAGTCAAGTCAGAGCTCTAATGGTAACATTAAATGGCAAGTTGTCTAATGTAAACTATAAATTAGTTATAAAATAAAAGTCAATAACGATTAGTTTTTTACTCTAACTATAAAATGACTCATTTAAATTCAAATGGAGCTTGGAAAACTACACACATTACTGAGCATTCAAAAGCAATCCAAACTTACGTTTTTGTAATCATTTTGTTCACATTTTGAGTATTCATTTTGTAATTGAGTATATAGTGTGAGTAAAATTGTGTTGTAACTTCTTTTCTTGTAAACACAAAAATTGTCAAATTGTAAATGTTGAAGTATACTTGAGTTAAGAGATTATAATTAATCTCTTATTGTAAAGGTTCATTGACACGTAGAAAGTTAAGTATAAGCGTTGTTGAAGCCTTAAAGGGCGTTTCGTGAAAACCTCAAGCCCAGTGAGCTTGAAGGCGTGGACATAGGCACGAATGGCCAAACCACATAAAAAATCCTCGTGTTCGCATTTTCCGTTCCCTTACTCTTTTACATTTGTTGTACTTTAAATTTTTAGTATTTCAAATTTGTTTGCCTTATTGAGATTGCATTAAATTTTAATTTAGCAATATTTTTATAATCTCAATTCACCATCTCTTTGGTTGTTTAGTTAGTATTTCAAACATGATCTAAAAATTTTTTATTTTTAAAACGAGAACATGGTTCAACAAAAACTTCCTCCATAATATGGTTATTTAAAATTGTACTTTTAACATCCATTTGATATAAGATGAAATCCTTATGACATGCAAATGCTAATAATATCTTAATGGACTCCAATCTAGCTACAAGTGTAAATGTTTCATCAAAATCAATTCCTTCTTCTTGATTATAACCTTGAGCTATTATAGATTTATTTCTGACAACCACTCTTATTTCATCCATCTTGTTCCTAAATACCCATTTAGTACCTATGAGAGATTGGTGTTCCGATTTAAGAACTAATTCTCATATATTATTTCTCTCAAATTGATTTAACTCTTCTTACATAGCCATAATCTAAGATTCATCATTTTCAGCATATGAAAGAATTTTATTTCAATTTATAAAATAAGTGCATTATGTTCACATGTATTCTTAAATGATGATCTAATAGCAATTCTTATAGAGGGATCACCTAAAATTAAATTTTTTCAATGAGAAGAGACATGCATTCACTCCTTGGGGAGTACTTTAAAAATACCTTCATTTTGTCTGCACTTGTTTCTTCTTGTTGTTCTTTTTAATTTTTCGGTGATGCATTATTTTGCTTGTCCTTTAATTACTCTTCATGTGACTCTTCATTTACATCATTATCAATAACAACTTGCTCTGAAGAGGAATGATTAGATTTATTAAATGTGACATGCATAAATTCCTCTACAGCCAACGATCTTTTATTATAGACTCTATAAGCTTTGTTTAAATTTGAATATGCAAGAAATATGCCAACATCAGATTTTAGATCAAATTTACAAAAATTATCTTTTGTGTTCAAAATAAAACATTTGCATCCAAAAACTTTAATATAACCAATGTTTAGTTTTCTATCTTTCCAAAGCTCATAGGGAGTCTTATTAAGGGTATGTCTAATCCATACACAATTTAGAACATAGCATGCAATGTTGAAGGCTTCGGCCCAAAATATTTAGGCAAACTATTTCGTTTAACATGATTCTAACCTTTTTTTGAATAGACTAATCTTTCTCTCAACAACTCCATTTTGTTGTGGAGTCTTAGGTAAAGAAAATTGGTGTTCAATACTATGCTCATTGCAAAAATATTCAAATGTATGATTTTCAAATTCTCCTCTATGATCATTTCTAATGCATGTAATCTTACAATCCTTTTCATTTTGAACATTTTTATAAAATACTTTAAAAGCATTAAAGGCATGATCGTTATTAGCTAAGGACAATACCCATGTAAATCTAGAGAAATCATCAACAATCATAAAAATATAGTACTTTCCATTCAAACTAGCATACCTATAAGGTCTAAATAAGTTTATATAAAGAAGTTGAAATAGTTTTAAAGTAGAAATGTAATTTTTATTTTTAAAAAAAGGTTTTCATTTATTTACCAAATTAATATGTCTCACAAACTTTATCCTTTTAAAATCTAATTTTAGGAAGACTTTTAACTATATTATTTTTGAAAATCTTTGAAATTAAATCCATGCTTGCATTTCCTAATCTTCTATACCATAACCAACCATCATCATGCAATGCAAACAAACATTTATCATTTTTTTTATTTATTTTTTATTTTTTTTAGACAAACATTTATCATTTGAATATACATATTCAATATCGATAGTATACACATTGCCACAACTATTTCCAACAAACATAATTTTATAATTACATGCATTCTCTATAACACATCTAGTTTTACAAAAAATAACTTTATAACCTTTGTTGCATAATTTACTAATACTAATCAAGTTGTGTTTTAAATTCTCAACCAAATATACAGTCTTAATTAGGATAGATGATACATTACCAACATTACCAATTCCAAAAATCTTTCCTTTTTAATTGTCTCCAAAAGAAACATCTCCACCGTTGTCGATCTTGTAAAGCGTAAAAACCAAGCATAGTTTCCTACTATATGTCTTGAACATCTACTATCCAAAAACCATTTATTATTATTATTATTCTTCAAACTCTCATCAAGCTCGTTGAATGATTCATCCCTAAATGTCATAAAAGATAGGTTTGACATTTTTTGAAGCTCTTCATCACCACTTAATTCCTAATCACTGTCATCCCATGTAACTAACATGGCTTTCTTCTTAAGTTTGTTAAGGATAGGGCATTCCGACTGAATGTGTCCAGGCTTCTTGCATTCATAGCAAATGATAGGTTCCTTCTTTTCCTTTTGATTCTTGTAGTTTATGAACTTCCTCCGTTCATTTGTTTTCTTGTAGAATTTTCTAAATCTTCTTGCCAGTATAGTGATTTCCTCATCATCTAGCTCGCTTTCCTCATCACTTTTATACTTAAGACTTTAAAAACAATGCTCTTTTTCTTCTTTTCCTCATTTTCTTTTTCAGCTACTAATCATTCCTCATAGAAAATAAGAGAACTAATTAAATCATCAATAGATAAGATATATAAATCATTAGCTTCTTTTATAGCTATTCTCTTATATCTCCATTCAGTAGGAAATGGCCTAATGATCTTCTTAAATTTTTCACTATTTAAGAAAGTTTTTCTTAGGACTCCTAAAGTGTTCACAATGTATGTAAATCTAGTATACATGGCATAGACACTTTCTTCCCTTTTTTTTTTTTCATAACAGGTATGAATGGTCTATCATTAACAATCTCCCAAACTTTATAGTCTAAGGCCTGTAAGTAAATTTTCATCATAGTTTTCCAATAAGGGTAGTCATTACCATAAAAAAATAGTGGCCTAGTGGTAGATTGTCATTCCCTAAATATAGAATTATATTGAGTTACCATAGATCTTTAACTCTAGACGGTTGGTCATTACCATAAAAAAAAAATGGTGGCCTAGCGATAGATTATCTCTCCCTAAATATCGAATCATACTTAGTTGTCATAAATCTTTAACTCTAGAAGGTTACGTCGATAACAACAATACCTTGCTCTGATACCAAATGAAATACTAATAAAGCAACCCCAAGAGAGGGGTGAATTAGGATTCTAAAAATATTACTAAATTAAAACTTAATTTAACTCTCAATAAGGAAACTGAATTCAAAATACTCAACTTTAAAGTGCAGTAAATATAAAGAGTAGGGGAAAGAGAAATGCAAATATGAGAATTTTTATGTGGTTCGGCCAATCGTGGTTATGTCTATACCTCCAAGCTCACCAGACTTGAGGTTTTCACTAAGCGCACTCCTAAGGCTTCAACAACGCTTACACTTGACTTCCTAAGTGTCAATGAACCTTTACAACAAGAGATTAACCCCAATCTCTTAACCTAAGGATATTTCAACACTTATAATTACTCAATTTTTTTGTTTATAAGAAAAGAAATTATAACACAACTTCACTCACATTATATAATCAATTACAAGATGAATACTCAAAGTATGAAATAAATGATTAGAAGAACTTAATCTTGGATTAGTCTTGAATGCTCAGCGGTATGTGTAGTTGTCCAATACTCATTTGAATTTGAATGAATCCTTTTATGTTTGGAGTTAAAAACTAGCTGTTATAGACTTTTTGAGTCTTAACGGCGGGTCGTTGTTAACTTGTTATCAGACCGCCGTTTTGACTTGAACAAGTTATTGTTTGGCTATTTTTCAAACAGTCGGTTAGCCGTTATCTTTGAACAAAATATATTGCTCTCTAGACCTTATCGGTGACCTGCTAACTTGTTGTCGATTAGCCGTTATCTCTGAGTAAGATATATTGCTCTGTGGACCTTATTGACAACTTGCTAAGTTTGTTGTTGGTTAACCATTATCATTGAACAAAATATGTCACTCTCTGGACCTTATTGACGACCTGCTAAATTAGTTGTCAGCTAGCTGTTAAGCTACAGTACCAATTTTTCTGAATTTTACAGATTTTTCCCAATTATTTTCAAAACTATTTTAAATCCTAAAAATATTTTATACATTTTCAAATAAGTTCTTTTTAGAGTTTTAAATAATATTAGAGGATTTTAAAGTTTTCAATTACTCTTTAAAATTATTCCACAATCTTCAGGCTTAATCAATTCAAAAACATATTTATTATCATTAAAATCATAATTATGAAAATCTATATATTAACACTTGAAAGTCAAGTATAAGCATTGTTGAAGCCTCGAAGGTATGCTTCATGAAATTTTCAAGCCTGATGAGCTTGAAGTCGTGAATGTAAGCACGGTTTGCCGAACTATATAAAAATCACGTGTTTGTATTTCTATATCCCTTACTTTTTAACTCTACTGTATTTAAATGGTACTACACTTTAGCTTTGTCTTTTTGAATTTAGATGATTTAATTGTAGTGTATTTATTTTTAATAAGCATAATTCTTAAAAACTCAATTCACCCCATCTTTTGCTTAGTTAGTATTTTAATATAGAGATTATATTTCATTTCTTAAGAGATCATGTTAAAAAATTAGACATTGTGTTAGAATTTATTTAAACCAAAAAAATAACTAGCCGATATCTCTACAAAATCCTTTAGTGAGTATCAGTTTATCAAAATTCAACGCAAACTTAGGGTGATAAAATTTTCACATTAGTATATCTTTATATGATATTGATGTTATTAGACTATTTATTATACAGTTGGTTGTGTGAATGTAGGTTATTGTTGATTGACTTGTTTGATTTTGAGATTTATATGACGATATGTGCATTTATTTTTCATGCATTAAAAATGGCTTTTTGAGAAATTTTGGGTTCTTGAAATAAAATTAGAATAGATCAATTATCAGCTAAAAATCAAAATAGATGTGCAAAATTATAGTTCAAATAAACGGATAGTCGTTTGTAAATAAACAGTTTACTGTTTAAAAACAAAAACTTAGGAAATGAAACTGCAAGTTAATGATTAACCGATTAAGGATAACGATTTACCGATTAAAAATAGAAATGTTGTTTGTGTTAACTGATAATCAATTAGAGTAAACAAATAACCGTTTTAAGTTAAGAAAACATTCGGTTTTATAATGGTTAACCAATTTGTAGAAACAGTGAATCGATTATGCATTAAGTGGTTACTGAAAACTAACAGTTAACCATTTTCAAAAAATGATTCACTGTTTTCATGGGATAAGTAATTGTTCTAAGGTTTCTTATTTATTTTCTAGTGAAGCTTTCACCATTATCTCTCTAAATAGTGGCAACTAAGCTTACTTTTTATAAAAACCTCCATTTTCTTAAGTTTTTCTTGCCAATTGAACCTTATAATCATTCTAAACCTTTTAAACATCATATTTCCATCATTAAAACAAGTTTTGTCGGGATTTTACTAATTTGTGGCCAAATTAAACCTCCACATCACTTTCTATACCCTTCATCTTCACTTTAATGGTTCAATTTCTCACAAAACACAAAATTCTCAAAACTCTATTGTGCATCAATCGCTGGAATTGAGTCTTTAAGGATTAGAGCAAGATAAAAATAACCAATAAAGAGGAATCCAACACATCCGAGGGAGACCTAGAGTTCGAAAGAACCCATTTCTCTACTGTCCCTATAGCTAGAATGTTCTAAACCTGCTTTATAGGACGAAAGATAACTGATTTTTACTATGTGGACTTTGAGGAATTAATTGTCTGTAATGGTAGTATAAAGGAGATGTTGGAACTATGAGAAGACGCTTTAAGTATTGAGGAGAGGGTATATCCTAACTTACTTAGAGTATTCTACTCTCTAACATAAAACTTTTCACAATTAGGCTGGATAGAATAGTTACCAATATTAAAAGTGGTTTATTGAGTTCAATGTAGGGCATTTGAACTCTATTTTAAGTATTGAGAATATAGGTTTAGAGTTTTACATTTATAAAAAAAGAGCTATAATTTCAAAATTTTATTCTATATATTGGGGTTAAGAACATTTGTAGGCGTAACAATCTCACTAATGATATATGTTCCCCATTATTTCGATCTCAGCTCTTACCACTTTAGATTAGAATTCTACATAGTATCCTACAGTATATAGTCACTTCTAGAAAATTTCACAATAATAAGATTATATGGATGGACGTGAGGTTATTAGATTGTCTTATTAAAGACGACCGGTTAACTTATGGTATGTTATTCTTCGCCAAATGTTGACTAATTCGACAGTAAACAATAGATTCCTCCTATATGGCAATGTCATTATAAAGATTTTCATACAATTTAGGGTCCCTTTAAGTGAGCTGGTTTATATGGAGGCCAAGAGATTAGGAGGGGAGCTATAGGCAAAATAAGGAATCGGTTCCTATTGATGGAAGTAGAGGATAATCAAGTGTTTAATGATGTTTATCCTATTGATCAACCACCTAATTTTAAACTAGGAACTAGACCTTGAGTGATATGTCAAGCTACAATAATTCAGGCTAAATAACAGAGGGACATGCTAATCCTGCCAGCCTTTTTCGCAAATCTCCTCCAGGACGTCCCTAATCAACCAAATCCAGCTATACAAATGAGATTTCAATTTCTGAGGTCCTCTTGCAACAGTTGCTTAGTGATGTTCGAACACTTTCCGAGCAGCAATAGTAGATTCTTAATCAGTGACAGTAGCTTTTAGATGGCCAACAGTGCATCTTCACTGCTCTTGGCATTTTTCCTTCATCTTCTTCATCACATCTTCTTTAGTAGTCTATTATTAGGTTATGTATTTATATTGCGCATAAACATATATTTTGCATTTCATCATGTTATATTTTATATTTTATTTGATATAATTAATGAGTTTTTTATTTTGAAATGATTATGGTTATTTGATGTGATGAAGTTTCTGTTTTTGAGACTGATGATTTGATGATTTTAGGCTTGATTTATGCTTTGATATATGATTTTGATAAAATTGAGATGTTGTTCTCTATGATTTTTTTTTTATTATTATTTGGGTGTAATGTTGCTAATGTGTTTCTTAAGGTAATGCTTATTGTTAGGGGGAGACTCTGCCAAAATTCCTAAAATGAGAAGATTACATGTATTTAAACTCTTAAGGGAAGTTGCGTAATTATTGTACACAAAAAAAAAAAGATCTTACATAGAGATAGTACTTGTTTTTATACTAGTTCAAATTAGATTAAATTCGTGATATTGACTCTTGTTTTAAGCTTGTAACATATTTTATGGGGAGCTTACATTTAGCGTTAACTAATATTTTTAAATCATTCTTACTATGGATATAAATAAGGTTTGTCATCATCAAAAGGAAGAAATTGTTGACATAAATGATTTTATAACATTGATTTTGATAATGACAAATCATATGAGCCATAGTTTAAGAATATTAAACTCATTAAAATTTATAATTTCTTAGGCCATATGTTGTTAGTGAAATAATTGTTATTAGTGAAATGGCAAACCAATTTCATAAGGATAAACATGATATTTGATTCTAGTAGATAATAGTTAACCGATCGATAAATTTTAGAATGGAAATTCTTTGGAACCAATAAATTTTTTACTGGAAATGGCTAACTGACAAATTCCATATAGGAACAAATTTGCTAACGATGGACATCTCTGAAAGATAATGGCAAACCCACATTATCTAAGGTTAACTAACATTTCAAAATCAACATAACGATAACTTACACAAAGTCAAAATAACTATCTAATTATGCCTAAAAAGTCAACTACAACTAATTTTCTTTTCTAACTATAAAAAAAACTCAACCAAATTCAAATTATAACAGATTCTACAATTATCATTGAGTTATTATTAAGTATTTAACTTCTTTTGTTCTTAAAACTTGTTATTTTTTTTTATCAAATTACACTTTAGACTTTTATTTGTAAACACATATATTGTGTAAGAAAAATTTTATGTAATTTTAATTTCAACATCAAAATTGAGCGATTGTAAGTGTGAAAGATACTTTGGGAAAGAAGTGTAAAATCATTTCTATTTGTAAATGTTTATTGACACTTTAGAAGTTAATTGTAAAAATCTTAAGCATTGGGCTATAAAAGCTTGTATAATGAAATCTTCATTTTTGAATAGCTATGAGGTATGAATATAGGCAGAATTTACCAAATCACGTAAAAATATTGTATTTGCTCTCTTTCTTTTTTTTTTTTTGCTTATACTTATTTATTGATTTTATTGTTCTTGAAACTTCTAAGGCATTGGTTTGAATTGTTTTGTGATTTTATTTGCTTAATTTTTTAAAAACTCAATTCACCCCCTCTTAGGTTACTTAAGTAGTATTTCATAAATGTCTTTTCCTAATAAATATGAACAAAAATTATATTTGAAAATAAGGACGGAATGTCAAGGATTTATTGGCTACCATTAAAATAATATGGATAAGCAGTATATAGAAGTGGGCATTTGACCCAATTCGATACGACCCGATTAAAAAAATTTGGGTTCGGATCGGATTTGGATAAAGTTTTTAACCCAATCGGGTTAAATTTTGCCTAACCTGATCAGTTCGGAACGGGTTTGACCCAATCTGATCCGAAAATTCAAAGAAAAAAATACTCACAAACATAAAATACTTGATCTGATCCAATCTGATTACATGTTCGGATTGAATTCGGGTTGAATTTCTCCCAACCTGATTAATTCGAAATCCGATCGAGTCGACCCGAACCCGAATTTGCCCACCCCTAGCAGTATATATTGATTTTGATAAGAAAAAATGTCAAATTTCCATAATTTAATATTATTGGTGCTACACATTATAAATTTTTATTCTAAATTTTATGGCATTCATCAATCAATTTGTAAAATAATATAATTAGTTCACTTAAATTTTATAAAGAATTATCAACCATTTAATAAATAATATATAATTTGAGATGAAATTTGAAATAAAAATTTTGAGATATCTTCATTACTCTATTTGTTTTAGTATACTTTTATATTTTTACACAACTTACGAATATATTATGTAAAAAAAAACTTATCAGTAGTTTGGGTGAAGTTTATCTTCTTATAAAAAATTGTTCAAAAGTATAAATTTATTTAATTTTGCATTTAATACATACAGTTTGTATTTATTATCCACTCAAAATATAAATTTACTTTTATAAAATGACAAAATAGTAGCAATAAAACTTATGATGGTAATCATTTTGTAAAGGTAACTTTATTTTTTTAGAGGATGATTGATATATATTATAAACAATATATGTAAAATCAAAGAAATTTGATTTTTTATAATATTTTTGATAGTATGATAATTTTAAAATAGATGATTGATAATTACTAATGGAAAATAATATGATGATATATCTATTATTGTTTCCTTTTTCCTTGTTATTCATTGGACATTGCTCCATACATTTGTGTATTTTAGAATTTTTGAACGCAATTACTATTTTTAGTTGCAATTACTATTTTCAATTTTCCATCTTGTTAAGGTAAATATAAAATGAGGTCATTAGACTTGAATGATAAAAATTGAAACTAAGGTTATATTTACTTGCTAGACTCAAGAATGGGAATTTGGGATCAAAATGAAATCTGCATTTACTAGAAAAACAATAGAAGGAATGGGAAATCAGAAATGGGTATCTTATTCCCAAAGGGGGATGGGTAATCAGACTCTTATTCCTATAATTTTTTATTCTATCCAATAATTTTTTATTATTTTGAATATACCCTCACTTGAAATAAAAATATAAATAGAGGAAAAAAAATCCGTAAATCCCACTTTCTCTCTCGCACGAAACTCCAGTCGCATGCCATCGAAGCTACTTCCATCAGCGTTGTGCCCCAAATCAGTCATCATCTTTTTCCTCGCTGGTCTAGTGGCTCTAGAGTAGTAGCTAGTTGTCGGTTTTGTTTTTGTTTGGACCATTTTCATTTTCTTCGTCTCGATTTCATCTCCATTTTGTCTCCAATTTCATCTCCGATAGCAATGGTTGTACTGTGACGATGAGGATGTTGTCAATGATGATGATTTGTTGTTGCTGGTGTTGTTGATGATGATTCCAATTTTAATTTTTATTGATGATGATGATGATTTTTTATTCTAATTTTGATATTTTATCAATGATGGTGGTTATGGTTATTTATTCCGATTATGTTGATGATAATGACTCTGATTGTAGTTTTTATTTTGTTGATGATGATGATTGTTGTAACTGATTCCGGTGCCCATGGTGGTGTTCATGATAATGACGATGATTTTTGCCGATTTTAATTTTTTTTAAATAGATTTTGATGATAATAATTCGGATTTTAATTTTTTAAAATGGATATTATTATTATATTAAATTAATAATAATTGTTAATACATTAAATAATTAATATTTTTATAATAATTAATTAATATATAAAAAATAATTATTAATTATTAACAATAATCTAAATAATAATATTATTATTACTAATAATTAAAAATAAAAATAATAATTATTAATTAATATATTAAAAATAATTAATAATAATAATAATTTTTAAATCAATAATCATAATAAATAAATACAAAATAATAATACAATAATTAATTAATAATTTTTTAATAATTTAAAATAATCTACTTATTTCGATTATGATTTTAATACAAAATAAATATATTAATAATAATTTAATTTATTCTAATTGTTAAAATTAAAATAAATAATTTATTTCAATTTTTATTGTTTATTCCCTTTCTAATTTATTTCTATTTCAATCCATTCTTATTTCAATTCCGGTATACGGTGGCTGAGTGACCATCGGTAAACAGTGGCTGAGTAACCATCGGTGAGAGAGAGAACCCTAAGCTCCTTACACATCATTCTCTTTATACCGTCATATCTGCTTACTCGGTCACTTCAAGCCGCCGTCTGTCACCTAGAAAAATAAAGTACGCTGGCCGTAAACTCTCTTTCTCTCTGTCAAAAAAAAACACAAAAAAAAAACTCTCTTTCTCTCGCTAAATTAGTAAGTGTTGCCAACCATGTTCCGGTTTGCCTCAAAAACCAGGTGCCCGCTTTTCCAATTTTACTCTTAACTTATCAATAGTCTCCGGAAATACCTTTATTTGTTGTTAACTTCTGAGTTTCTCTCTCTTTTTTTTTCTGATTGTATATGTTCGTTGAATGTTGGCCAATAATAGCATCCAGCCGGTGAGAATTCCTTAATTTCGTTGTTATATTATATGATTCTGCTTAAATTTTTCAAAGATATTATATTCGGTGGATTATTTAATGGTAATTGATGGAATTTTGTATCAGATTGTTCGTAAATATTGTTTGACTTCAGGCAACGCTGCTAAAGATAATAAACATGTATTCCGAAAAATCCCCCAGCATGTCAAACTCATGCCAGGTTCTAAAGTGAGTGTGAACGTAACATTGTTTTCTCCAATTTTTTTAATGGGATCTAGTGAATTTGGAAAACAAAAGATATCTATCTCGGATATTTATCTGACTTGTTATTTTGCGAGATAAAATTGAAAACTTTAAGGGCATTTTAGAAATCAATTCGGATTTTAGTATTTGAAATGTCATTACTTTTTCGACGTTGAATATTTGGTAAATGTGGGCTTGTTACTTTCTTCGATTTCATTAACCATATTGTGTTGTTTTCATACAGCTGTCTAATGTCATTGGTTACTGGAGTTGTAGCATTCTTACGTTGCAAACAGAAGTTTTGAACCTTGTGGTGGTGAGAGCTTTCTACAACAATTTCATAACCCTACATGTGATGGGAGAATAGACGGTGAGTGGCTTGTACTTTGCAGCCAAAAACTTTGACCATGGAGTCATCTTGTTAGCAGGACTAATTACAATATAACATCTATGAATTAATACTTGATAATTAATTTTTTTTGAGTTCCGACTTGGCCTAATAGGCTAAAATAATTTCAATAAATTAATAAGGTAATACTTTTTTTTTTCTGAAAACCCTTATATAACACTATGGTCCCATTCGCATCATAAATTAATAGTTTGTTAATATTACATATATAATTGGCTATTATATATGACTGCATTGTTACTTTTTTTTTTCTTGAAATTTAAATCTATGTTAGATCTCATCTCTAATTTTTATTATTGTATATAGAAGTTATGGCATTGAAATCTACAATTGCAATAAAAAATTATGAAAATTATGAAGTGTTGATATTTTTAGTGCTTCTTGCTCCAAAGCTATTGTATTATCCTTAGATTAGTAAAATAAAATAAATTTTTAGTTGATTAAATATATGTTCATAGAATTGTAAATAAACCCTATGAATTTGTTGATAATTGCTGAAAAATTGTTAGGATAGCCATTTTTTTCTTTATACGGGCTGCAAGTATTTGTGCCAATGGGTCAGGCAGTTACGTCTTAGGCAACTTTCTGCACCTTTCGCAATTGTTAATAAATTGTTTACACAAAAGGATGTTACATCTACAAGCACACAGAAGGATGCCCGGGGCCCATATGCCCGGCCCGTTGGCACAAATATGTGCAGCCCCTTATGTCCACCTGCCACTAAGCACTTGATCCTAACAAAAGTATTATAGATTATTAATTGATGTAATATAGATTATTAATTTATTAATTAATTATTATTTATTTTAATTAATAGATTTTATATGATACGAACACTATTAATTTATAGAGATTATATTGTGTCTCTTTTTATTCCTCGTAAATATAGAGCAATGCTGCTTTTAGATTTGTTTAGTGTTTTGGTAGAATATTTTAGAAACGGGCATTGCTATTTTTTTGTTTACAGGTACTAAATATATGAATGTTTTGTCGAGAGCCATGATGATTGAAGGAAATGAGATATTGAAACCAGGAATGGATGTCAAGAATCTAATTGATGGGATCAATATGGCACATTTCCTTGTTAAGAAGCACTTACTAAGCAGAGCACAAATGGTGAACATACACGAAATTTCCCAGGTTACTTTCTTGAGTTTTCCTTATTTCAAGTCGGGAGGATTGTATATATAATAGTGATTTTTTTAATTTTGACTATTGGTGAACGATGATGCCTTTATTTTTCTTTGTGAAGGTTGAAACAAGAACAGAGGATAAAGGGATTGGTGAGCTTGTAGCAACTTTCAAAACAAGAACAACAGATAAAGCGATCGTCGTTTAGTGCCCCTGCGTACCAAGAATCATTTTGGAGCAGGATTCTTTTTCGTCTCTGTATGTTTTCTGTTGTATTTTTGCTATCCTTTTCTTCATATTTGCTGTGAATTTATTATTTTAATGTTGGAGTTTTCCTATTTTGGCTCCTCTTGTTTTGAGTTTCATTTAACATTGCGATGCACGTGTTATCTTGCCTTTCTTTTTCTTTCTCTTTTTTTATTACATATTTTAAAAAAAATTGTCGGACTACTATTCTTCTCCCACTTGTTTATTTTGATGGTATCAAATGAATACTAACTATATTGGTCTTTCACATTTTTATTTTGATGGAGCCAAATGAATTTGGAGATCCGAGTAAGAAGAAAACTACAATGATTAAGCAGAGCAAGGACTAAGATAGGAATTTCTCCAATTTTTTCCAGGATTTTGTTTTCATTATCTGAGGCTTTAAAACCTTGACTATTTGATCAACTGCATGAGAACTTTTGACTAATTTTAAAAATGTGGGAATCTTGTATTTAGCATAACAAAATTCTCTCTCAATTTTTTGATTGGGTGAGTGTGATTTGATAAGTTTTGAAAAGAGTATATGAGCACGTATTTTTTTTGCAGGAGGAGAAACTATCAAACAACGAAGTAGAATTTACGGATGCGAATGCAATAAGGCTAAATTGGAATTATTTATCCTCGTACTTTGTGGACAATAAGAACCAAACATGGGTAAGCATTTTTAAGATATTCATATATCACAAAGCTTAATGTTCATGACATATTCTACAGCTTTTGCTACATCAGAAATTTGTTAAATTTACTGCTATATCATTCTTGGTGCTTACGAGAAAGTTGATTTAATAAAATTTCTAACAAGGATATTCTTAATCAAGCAATTGGATCTGTTCGTTTTGTAAGTTTGATTTGTTTGAATGATATGTATATGTAGAAAATGAAAATTTTAAGTTTATTTTTTACTAGATTCTGTTTGTTTTTTTTCCCTTCCCCCCCACCCTCTCTCTCTCCTTATTAGAATCAACCTTTATTGATCATTGCTGAGGATTTTGATATGGAAATGGTGGAGAATCTCTCTTTTGATATGAAGGTAATTAAAGTATTTTTATGAAATAAAAGTGCAAATCTTCAGTATATGCAAATCATTACACAAAAAAGTAAATTTTTTTCATAGTTTTAGTTACATCTTAATATCTGAACTTTCTTCAATGTTTATGTTTTTTTTTGTTTTTTTTTTTTTGTTTTGGTTGACAATTCTAGCTTTCATTCTTCCCAAATGCTTGTTCTTTATCGATGCTCAATCTAGAATAAACTAGTTTTAACATCATCGATCTTCAAAATTGAAGCGAATAAACACTATTATTAAACACTCAAAACAAACCGAGGCTAATTAAAAATGTAAATTTAGTATTAGCAAAATAATGTTTTCTTGCATGGACAACTTGTTTTGGGTATCCTAGGTTGCCCAATGTCTTAATTTCTTTGAATTGATGACTATTAGTTACTAATTCTACTAATATTGACAATTGTCATTAGTGTTAGTTATTGATATTTAAAAGGTAAAGTCACCCTTAAAACGAAGCAAAATGCTCCTGAAAGTTATTGGATTGTAGAAAATTTTTTATTGTCTTAAAAAAATGGCAAAATACAAAATTTTAAACTAGACTAGAAATAAAGGTTTTGTTTTAATGTTATTCAAGTGTGGTTAGCTATCATAGGAGTAGTGACCAAATCATACATGGTTAGTTATTGGTAATGTAAAAAATTATATAAAAAATCTCATGTTACTACATGAGTGATTATAGTTAAGACAAACGAATGTCTATTTATTTAGCTATTATAAGATGATATTTTATGAGTATAATGATGGTGTATTTTTCAAATTGATGAAGGTTTGTGTCCTCAAACCAAATATTCAAGATAGGGAGTATTTTTCTCACGGGTGCCAAGGTAGGGCTATTTTCCACCCCATTTTGCATATGTTGTTTCATAGAAATTGATGTTTGTCATTCTGTCTTTAGGTTGTAAATGGAGTAACTTCTCCTAATTGTATACCACAAATGCTTGGGTCATGTAAAATGGTGAGACTTCTAACTATATTAATCTTATTTGATTTGCATTGTTGTACCGATTTTTCCATAGATCAATTGATGGGTTTTTTTCAAACAACATAATTAAGGCCACTGTAACACTATAGGTTTGAGTATCATACGAAATTGCGACATTGATGATGCATCCTGGCCACCATATTATGCATTGTGGACTTGGTGGTGAGAAAGCCTTTGAACGGGCCTTTAAAAAAGACTTAAACAGGTGTGTTGTGGCTATTTGACATGTTTTGAAATAGCTTCCCATTTTCTCTAATAATTGTTTGATTTGTTCATATGATTATTGTTTTAGTTGAGATCTGCTATTGAATCAAGCACTTCGAATCATGAAGTAAATGAATTAGAAGACAAGCATCGACGACTTGCTTCGACGACTTTGTACGGGGGAGCTTTTTTTTGAGGTTTGGTTTGCAATTGTATATTTACTATACTATTACAAGTGGAAATGGGAAAAATCATGATGATGGGCCCTTGGTAGGGACGTGTATGGGATCATTTAATATTTGTTTCTCCCTCACGTTCATGCCTTTGTTTTTTAAATTTCTAATTTGCTTTTGAGTCTACATGAGGACTTAAAAGAAATTTGTCAAATTATAGACTGTAGAGAGGGATACATCGACCTCTATTTTGCGGTTTGGTTTGTAATTTTATATTACCATACTATTAAAAGTAGGAATGGCAAATTTCACGATGAGGGGCCTTGGGTATCTTCCTCATTAGGGTAGGTGAATGGAAAATTGAAAATATTATTGCCAAGATGAGTATGGGTATCATTTAACACCCATTTTTTGTTCGTGGAAAGAATGGGGATTCATCCCCTCCCTGTTTCTGTTTTTTAAAATTTTTTAATTTAGTTTATTTTCTTGTACATTTTAGTGTATGTATGTCCATGTAAAATATCCTATTAAAAATAAGAAAAATAGGAGACAACATGAGGACTTAAAAGGAACTTGTCAAAGCATAGAGGGACACAAACTTTTTAAGGCTCTTTATATTAGTAGGGATAGATTTCAGCGAGGGATCTCTCATTTTAATAAAATGATAATCAAACTAAAAATAAAATAAAAAAATGCGAACTCCCTACACACTACCAGACAACGTGCTGTACTAGAGCAAGTGTTTTTTCATTTTTTAATTTAGTTCTCATTTTAATAAAATCAGAGATTCGTTATTAAAAGCTAACTCTATATTTGTAATTATAGTAGAGCATAATATATTAGGTTTTATACTTTTTGTCGTGATATGAATATATTGAATTCCTAACATAAAATTGTGTGCTATGCCGGGATCGGATACCCATGCCTCCTTCAAATAATTGTGAAGGGAATGAGGAGGTGCAGGGACATATGCAATGTGTTGGGGATGGGGATGGGATGTTGATCCCCTTCCCTCCTCTCATTGCTATCCCTAAATACAAGTATCTTGCTGTGGCATCAAGTAGATTTCCATCTCTTATTTTGATTTGTAATTATACATTTACTGCTACTATTGCAAGTACATCTAGTTGCGGAAATGTTTACATATGGACCACAAATTGTTTGTTAAAAACTTATTGTGACGATGATGTTTCGAAATAAGGCTGCTAAAGCATATTTGGGGAAAGAGAATAATAGAGCAAATATTGTCCCATTTTATGACCCACTTGAAATGCCCCAGCTGCAATCCATAGAGGCTGCTTTTAGCGCAGGAATTGTAGCCGGTAATGATTGTGTTTAAACTTTCAACTTAAATATTTTTCTGGTGGATGAAATTTCAATTTAGTTTTAGATAACTATTGGATTGAATGGATCCATTATATGAAAAAATTACTTTATAAATTACTAATTTAAGATGCTATATTTTCATGTTTTATACAGGTGGCGGGGTCATACTTTTACATGCATCAAAGGAGCTGGACAAGTTGTATGGAACCACAGCCGTCCGGAAATTAGCTATTTAGCTTTTCCAGAATGCTCTAAAGATTTTTTTTTTAATTAAAAAAAAAAAATCAGACTGTTTGTGTCTTTTAGTTCTACTTCACCTCTAGGCAAGTTAGGCCCCATCAAACTTCTATGGCTATTGTATTTAAAATATTTAGACATTATTATAGATCCCAAAAAATGGACATTTTCTACCTGATCAGTCATTGGTCAGTGTTAGTTGACATTTTTGATAGTATGTTGTAAATCTTACTCTGCTACTCTTGATAAGAACTGAAATAAAATTTTATTTCAATTTAAAGCTCTTCTTCAATGCAAAAGAAAGTGAAAAATTTTTGTCCTTAATGTTCTTACAAATAACATACGCTTGCAGATGCCGATGTATACTATTGCTTCCTCTGCTGGACTTGAGGGTTCCGCTGTTGTAGAGAAACTTCTGGAGCATGACAATCCTGATTTTGGGTTTGATACCACTAGAGGTTTGTTTTTCAAATAAAGAAAATGGAAAATAAGTCATTTTTAGCACTGTGAATAAGAGAACAATTCATCTTTGTTTGTATCAGGTGAATATGTAGATTTGATGGCAGCTGGAATCGTTGATCCGGTAAAACTTGTAATGAGGGAATTAGATGATTGTGTAAGGTAATGAGTCTTAACAATTCGACTTTATTTCTCATTTCTTATACGCTGCTTATATTCTCATATGCTCTCCGTCTCCTTCAAAATTGCTTTAGGAGAGGCGATGGGGATGGGGATGTGGATTCTTTGGGGGAACTTGATTTCCAACTAATTGGTATTTTTATTTTTCTAAACTTTAATTATGTTAAAGTATCAAATCATATTATCAATACAAAATCATCAAAATAAAGTAAATAAAATCATTTTTATGAAACTAAGTCAATGGCATAGAAATTACAATATAATTTATGAAATTAAGCACTACTAAAGTTTCGAAGTTAAACACTTTTCGAAGTTAAACACATCATCATAAGTGTCACGCGGTATAAATAATCAATAAAATTATTTTCATCAATCTTCAAGTGTTTATGTTAGTTGTTATATATATTATCTTTATAAATACTATATAAAGATAATTTAATTAAAATTTTTTTTTTCTTTTTTAAAAAAAAGACGGAAAAGATCTCATTTTACGAGATACAATTCTTTGTTCAGTAGGAAAGAAAAAAGAAAGTATAAAAGAAAAGGGTTTCGTTTTAGATTATGGTTGTTCCGTACACGTTTTCTTTGGTCCAACAGGTCGTTCTGAAGAAACTTCAATCAAGTCCGTTTTCCTATAGAAAAATGGATTCGTGGGGGTTTCCTCCTGCTAAGAAAGCGTTTATTCTTCACTTCAGTTCATTTTTCAAAATCCTTTAATTGGTACACGCAAGAAATAGGCCAATTCCGCAGCCTTTTGCTCAATTTCTCGCGGAGTCAAATTCCTATCCGTACGATTCAAGGGAATGGCCCCCAAGCCTCTGCTTTCTATATAAAGGACACGACGAGCATAAATACCCTCTTTAACTTCTATTCTGATGTATGAAATACGTATGAACGGGAAAAAATGATTATTTTATACTTAATAAAATTAAAATTGGAATTTCTAAGAGACAAATCCAAATGAAAAGGAAGCGATAAATTCCACTTAGACTTACGGAGTTTTGTCTAGAATCAAAAAATAATTCAATTTATACCATTATTATGATATTCCATATTCCAATCCGCTAGGATACCGGAAAAATAAATGTCGTGATTTGATATATTCGCTAAGATAAAGACATAAGAATCAGATACAATATAACAGCGTAAAGCTCATTTTTTTAGCACTTAACTTTTTCGTGGATTCCACTGTTCAAAAAATGATTTGTGGAGAACCCCTTTTGTCTTTTTTTAGTAGAATTTTTAGAATAGGATTGAAGTGCGTAAGAAGGCTTGTATTTAGTAAATCCGTGCCGATATAGCTATCTATATATACATCGCCCCCTTTACCTTTATTGCATAGTTCGCTTCGGAAAATAAAAAATAATAAAATTTATTATCCAATTAATCAAGATGCACGATGAGGATCATATCCATACGATTTTTCACTTCTCGACAAATGCAATCTGCTTCGTTATTCTAAGTGGTTATTCTATTATGTGTAATGAAGAACTTTTTATTCTTAACTCTTGGGTTCAAGAATTCCTATATAATTTAAGTGACACTAATAAAAGCCTTTTCGATTCTTTTCAGTAATCGATTTATGTATCGGATTCCATTCGCCTCACGTTAGGAACTACTGATTGGCTATATCTACAACGACTTTGGGCTTGCTCATAATGATAATGATATTATTCTATCTGTTCTTGTTTCCACTTTTCCAGTCATTATCGAATTTCAAATAAATGTTGAATACAATAACAATAGATATAGAACATAACAATTAATCTAACAATTACGAGAATCTAGCAATGATATATATTAGCGAATTTGGATTTTTTTATCAATTCTATATTGATCAACAATAAATATCTTACTCTTAATTAGATAATAAAAGAATATTTTTTTGTATTTAATAAATTGGAATTTGAGTTAGTTTTGGTTATGTTATATAAGGTCTTCATTAAGGAAGGGGCAAGTATAAAATGAAATTAAAGAGAAAGATACAATCCCCTAAATGGAATCTCGATTAGAATGAGACATTTCTCCATTTCATCTTCTGCCTGGATAAAGGGAATAAATAAATCAATCAAACTCCGGGAGGCTTTATGAAGTGCTTCTTTAGGAGTTAAACTCCCGTTTGTCCATATTTCTAGAAAAAGGATCTCTTGTTTTTCATTGCCATTCCCATAAGATCGAATACTATGATTCGCATTTCGAACGGGCATGAATACAGAGCATCTATAGGATAACAATTTACGTCTTGAAAGGTATTTGGCGTTTGTATATTATATCCTCGACTCCTCTCGATTTGTAATCCAATAGACAAATCAATTGGTTCTCATTAGGCTAGCTATGTGTCTGCGTCTTATCAACGATTTCCACGTAGGCGGCAAGAGGATGTCTCTAGCGATTACATATCCGGGGCCTTTGACACAAATAAGAGCGTCACAAGTTCCATAAAGATTACTTCTCAATACAATATCTTTCTCAAAAAGAATATCTTGAATTATCGAATCAAAGTAAAGAAGAAAACGAACTCGCAGACCAAGGAACTCCGAGATCAGATGCACAAAAGCAAGTAATTCTTGGATCAGTTCTCTCAAACCAAGAAACAGATAGTGAAGAAAATTATACGGGATCGGACATGAAAACCCGTATAAAGAAAAAGCAATACAAAATATAATAAAAAAAATTATTGAAAATTTTAAAAAAAATATTAAAAAAATTAAAATTAAATTGTGACCAACCGCCAAGGGCATTTGTAAGAACCTTTTGAATCGCCGTACTGCTTGGATTGATTCAAAAGGTTCTCGGCATCTTCATCTTACACTAACACCAAGTTTCGTTTCGATCTCCGCGCTGTCCTATGTTTGTATTCATCAAGCCCTTTCCTTTCTTCATCTTTAATTCAAATAGATGTTAATTAAATGAACCATAACTATGTAACCCTATTCTTAATAGATTGACTCCGAAATAGCATATCCAAATTAGAAGAAAGCCCATATAACTTCGAGGAATCGCTTCTATTTTGTATTTTCATTTTTCTTTTTTATTGTATCAAATACCTTTTCGACTAAAGAGTGACCACCTTATAATATTTTTTTCTTTACTTTCTTTTTGGAGTTAGCTCACCCTCGCGGGATCGCAACCCTTTGTCCCGACCATTGTAGCACGTGTGTCGCCCAGGGCATAAGGGGCATGATGACTTGACGTCATCCTCACTTTCCTTCGGCTTCTCACCGGTAATCTGCTCAGGGTTCCAAACTCGACGGTGGCAACTAAGCACGAGGGTTGCGCTCGTTGCGGGACTTAATCCAACACCTTACGGCACGAGCTGACGACGACCATGCACCACCTGTGTCCGCGTTCCCAAGGCACCCTCTCTTTCAAGAGGATTCGCGGCATGTCAAGCCCCGGTAAGGTTCTTCGCTTGCATCGAATTAAACCACATGCTCCACCGCTTATGCGGGCCCCGTCAATTCCTTTGAGTTTCATTCTTGCGAACGTACTCCCCGAGCGAGATACTTAACGCGTTAGCTACATGATCTGCACGAGTCGATACGCACAGCGCCTAGTATCCATCGCTTACTGGCTAGGACTACTCGGGTATCTAATCCCATTCGCTCCCCAGCTTTCGTCTCTCGATGTCGATGTCGGCCCGATGAGAGTGCTTTCGCCGTTGGTGTTCTTTCCGATCTCACGCATTTCACCGCTCCACCGAAATTCCCTCCGCCTCTACCAGTACTCCGGTTTGGTAGTTTCCACCGCTCATCCGGGGTTGAGCCACTGGATTTGACTGCGGACTTAAAAGCCACCTACTGGACGCTTTACGCCCAATCATTCCGGATAACGCTTGCATCCTCTCAGTACATCTGCGGTGCCGGCACAGAGTTAGCGATGCTTATTCCCTAGATCACCGTCATTGCTTCTTCTCCGGAAAGAAGTTCACGACCCTGGGCCTTCTACCTCCACGCGGCATTACTCAGTCGAGCTTTCGCCCATTGCGGAAAATTCCCCACTGCGCCTCCCATGGAGTCCGGGCCGTGTCTCGGTCCCAGTGTGGTCGATCATCCTCTCGGACCAGCTCATCGATCATCGCCTTGGTAAGCTATTGCCTCACCAACTAGCTAATCGGACGCGAGCCCTCCCAGGCGGATTCCTCCTTTGCTCCTCGACCTACGGGTATTAGCAGTACTGCTTCAGCTATTGTTCCCTCCCAAGGCGGTGTTCTACGCGTTACTCACCCGTCCGCCACTGGAAACACCACTTCCTGTCCGACTTGCATGTGTTAAGCATGCCGCCAGTGCTCATCTTGAGCCAGGATCGAACTCTCCATGAGATTCATAGTTGCATTACTTATAGCTTCCTTGTTCGTAGACAAAGTTTATTCGGAATTGTCTTTCATTCCAAGGCATAACTTATATCCATGCGCTTCATATTCGCACTGAGTTCGCTCCCATAAATATAGCCACCCTACCCCTCACGTCAATCCCACGAGCCTCTTATCCATTCCCATTCTTATTCGATCACGGCGGGGGGGGCAAGTCAAAATAGAAAAACTCACAACTCCTATTGGGTTTAGGGATAATCAGGCTCGAACTGATGACTTCCACCAAGTCAAGGTGACACTCTACCGCTGAGTTATATCCCTTCCCTGCCCCCACCAAGAAGTAGAGCTGACTAATCCTATGGCAAAGGGTCGAGAAACTCAACGCCACTATTCTTGAACAACTTGGAGTTGGAGCCGGGCCTTCCTTTCGCTAAGTGTGAAACGGTTAATTACTAGAATGTATCAACGGATTAATTTGAGTATTACTGCTAATGATTCGAATCAAAATCCAATTTTTGGGTACAACAATAAGTTGTATTCTCAAACTATATCAGAGGTATTTGTTGCCGTGTTGGAAATTACATTTTCCCTAGGGTTGGTAGCTTTTTTAGAAGGGAAAGAAATTGAAAAATCGCCTAATTTCCAATCAATTCATTCAATATTTCCTTTTTTCGAGGATAAATTGTCCCATTTGAATTATATGTTAAATATACGAATACCCCACCCCATTTGTCCCAAAATCTTGGTTCAAACCCTTCGCGGCTGGGTAAAGGATGCCTCTTCTTTACATTTATTACGGTTCTTTCTACACGAGTATTTTCATTTTAATTCGCACAGTCTTATTACTCCAAAGAACTCAATTTCTGTTTTTTTAAAAAGTAATCCAAGATTATTCTTGTTTCTATATAATTATCATGTATATGAATATGAATCCATAAATTAATAATTTTTAATAATTTAATAATTTATTTTTAAAAATAATTTTTCAAAACATTATTTTTTTTTTGTACGTGCTTTTTTAAAAAGATTAGGTTCGGAATTATTGAAAGAATTCCTTATGGAGGAAGAACACGTTCTTGCTTTACTCTTTCCAAGAGCTTCGTTTACTTTGCGTAGGTTCTATTTATATAGAGGGCAAATTTGGTATTTGGATATTTTTTGTATCAACGATCTGGTTGGTTAATTATGAATGATTGGTTACGAGACTATGTCATTTTGAAATGATTCCTAAATAATCAATCGATAACAAAAAAAATCATTCATTTGTATTAAATGTTCATACAATAAGAATAATAAAATAAAGGTTGGTCAACTGAGTTATTCAACTTTTTTAGTGTCTTAGTTAGGGATTGGGGAAGAAAGGGAGTTTGTTATGTTATACATAGGGAAAGCTGTGTGCAATGAAAAATGCATGCACGGCTGGGGGAGGGATTTTTTGACCTATTTAACAAGGAAGTTTTCTACTCCATCCGACTAGTTCCGGGTTCGAGTCCCGGGCAACCCATTCGAATTATTATATTGACATCATATATTGATATAAATTAGGTATTCCATTTTTTTTTAACTTACTACTTCAAACTACTTCAAAAAAAAATAATTTATTCTGAATCGAAATCTAGATAAGATAAGATCATGAATATTTATGTATGGATTGTTGGTTGACATGGAGATATAAGTCATGTTATACTGTTGAATAACAAGCCCAAGACAGCCAATCAGAAACGTTACCAAATTCCCCGCTCTGCGGGGATGCCCTCAGCGCCGAGGAACATGTACAAGGGTGTATGTGCGACTCGTTTCAATCATGGGCTGGGACAAAACAAAAGAAAGAAAACCTTTTTAAGTCTCAACGATCCGTACCTGGTGAGAGGTGAACCTTATGATAAGGATAATAAAGAAGAAGGTAGAAGTATCTGCTTTAGGTCAACATATATGTATGTCTGCTCACAAAGCCCGAAGGGTAATTGATCAGATTCGTGGACGTTCTTACGAGGAAACCCTTATGATACTCGAACTCATGCCTTATCGAGCATGTTATCCCATTTTAAAATTGGTTTATTCTGCAGCAGCAAATGGTATTCACAATCTGGGTTTCAACGAAGGAAGTTTATTCATTATTAAAGCCGAAGTAAACGAGGGTCCTACTGCTAAAAGATTAAAACCTCTAAAAGATATGTAAAAGATATGGGCGAACGACGGGAATTGAACCCGCGCATGGTGGATTCACAATCCACTGCCTTGATCCACTTGGCTACATCCGCCCCTCCGCTATTTACACAATTTTGAAATACAAAGATCTCCAATTCAACCATTGATCATTATTTTTGATCTTATTTATGAAGAGCCAAATGAAGATCGAAGGGCAGAAAACTACAACCTTTCTATTTCTATTGTCTTTTTTCTTTGCTATGAAATTAACCGTAAAATTTTAAAATGCGACTCTAATTAATAATCTAATTAATAAAATAATAAATTTAGTAATTTCAATTTATTAGTAGTATTAGCGCATACCAAAAATATCATACTAAATCAAAGAAAAGAAAGAAAAAATCAAAGAAAAGAAAGAAAAAGCATAAAAATACTTAAAGAAATAAAAATGAACTAAAAAACTACTAAAGAACCCCGATAAATAAACCCGACTAAATAATAGATCAATATCGACCCCCCAGCTAATATTTAAAAATATTAATTTTTTTTTTTGTGTCAGGAGAAATTGGTACAAGAAGCCGTGGATACGAGCTTCTTGATAATGGAATCCGTGGACAGCCAATGAGGGATGGTCATAATAAGATTTATAAGTCGTTTTCAGATGTAATTGAAGGCAAAGAGGGAAGATTTCGTGAGACTCTGCTTGGCAAACGGGTCGATTATTCGAGGCGGTCTGTCATTGTTGTGGGCCCCTCACTTTCATTACATCAATGTAGATTGCCGCGCGAAATCGCAATAGAGCTTTTCCAGACTTTTGTAATTTGTGGGCTAATTAGACAACACCTTGCTTCGAACATAGGAGTTGCTAAGAGTCAAATTCGGGAAAAGGGGCCGATTATCTGGGAAATACTGCAGGAAGTTATGCAGGGACATCCAGTATTGCTTAATAGAGCGCCTACTCTGCATAGATTGGGCGTACAGGCATTCCAGCCCATTTTAGTGGAAGGGCGCGCTATTTGTTTACATCCATTAGTTTGTAAGGGATTCAACGCAGACTTTGATGGATATCAAATGGCTGTTCATGTACCCTTATCTTTAGAGGCTCAAGCAGAGGCTCGTTTACTTATGTTTTCTCATATGAATCTCTTGTCTCCTACTATTGGAGATCCCATTTCCGTACCGACTCAAGATATGCTTATTGGGCTCTATGTATTAACGAGCGGGAATCGTCGAGGTATTTATGCAAATAGGTATAATACATGTAATCGAAGAAATTCTTCAGATGAAAGAATTGGCAATAATAGCTATAAGTATACGAAAGAACCCTTTTTTTGTAATTCCTATGATGCAATTGGAGCTTATCGACAGAAAAAAATAAATTTAGATAGTCCGTTGTGGCTTTGGTGGCGATTAGATCAACGCCTTATTGCTTCAAGGGAAGCTCATATCGAAGTTCACTATGAATCTTTAGGTACCTCTCATGAGATTTATGGGCATTATCTAATAGTACGAAGTGTAAAAAAAGAAATTCTTTCTATATACATTCGAACCACCGTGGGCCATATTTCTCTTTATCGAGAAATCGAAGAAGCTATACAAGGGTTTTGTCGGGCCTGCTCATATGGTACCTAATCATCTGGTGTCTAAACTAAGTAATTTTACGACTCCTTGGGCCTTTCCGGTTCAAGTATAACCGCCGTTGCTGACCTTTCTACGCGAATCAAGATCGAGAAAAGGAAGTTTTCCACTCATTGACTAAAATCTATTGGCAAATCCTACTCAACGAAATACGGAGGTACTTATGGCAGAACGGGTAAAAAATATATTATTATTATATTTTTTACTTATTAATTTTTATTTTTATTAAATAAAAATTTTTATTTTTTATAAATACTATGATATTTGTTATTATTTTTATAAATATTATGATATCTGTTATCTACATTTATATTACAAATTCACTTGCAATTGTATGTACTAAAAATTTTAAAAGAAATAAAATAAAAATAGAAATTAGGAATAGGAAGATGGGGAGAGGTAGAGAATTTCACTAAATCCTGTGCCCATTGTTTTTGTTAAAAAAATGGAAGAAAAAATTATGTCTTTTCTCTATTTATAATAATAAACAGATCTTTTTCAAGTATCTCAATGAGAGAGAAGAGTATTAAATTGTTTCCGTCCTTTTTTTGAATGGGATTGGGAAAAATTTCTCGGCCCGTATTTCTGCCATACGTTCGCTAATACTAACTATTTATTGTTTCTTTTGTAGTTCGTTACTTCGTTTCATAATTATTGTCGAATGCGTGCGCAGAAACTGACTGAATTTGTTGGCTCATTCTCAGTGGGTGGCTTGTAATAAATTTTTGTGGAGGTTCTCTAAAAAGCGATTTGTGTGGGATGCGTTATAAAATTGGTCCTGTGCCCGAAATGGGCCCCGTATGGGCCCTGAATGGGGAAAAAAATGATTATGTATCTAAGTATCAATTTTTAAAAAGTAAACAAGTTAATAATTGGTATTTGTCCATATTTCGGCAGGCCCTAATCTTGGGCCCGTTTTCGGGTTACTATGTTACAATGTTGTTTATTAGTTTATTTGTCTTCATTTAAGACAATGTATGATCAGCCGATCAGGTGGCTTTTAGTTCGGATTCGAACAATATGGTATATATTGTGGAGTGATGAAGTTTTTTCAGTTTTTTGTTTATGGAAGGCTTGACAAATAATATTAGTAAATATTAACGTTAACTGTAATTTAAATGTTTATTAGTAAATTTTAATGTTAATTGTATTTCAAATGACAATTATTTTAATTAAAATTAAAATTTTTAATTGTTATTCTTCACCGAAAATAATAAAATTCTCCTAAATAATCTGTTGTTTAGCTAAGCATCCATTGGATTAATAGCCTGTTTACTAAATTGTAATGGAAATCTGGATAGAATTAATAAATTATTTACTTGTAAAAATTGATTTATGAAATGGTAACGAAGTGTTGGGACCTACGTAAAATCACGTTTGATTGTTATATGACAAAACTATCCTCATTATATTTTTAATTTTCTCAAACTACCATCCTTACAATAAAAAGGAAAAAAAAAACCCATAAATCCTTAATCTACCCGAATAGCCCATCTCGTCTCCATCAGCTGGAACCAAAGAAACAATCGGCGGCAGCACTTTTGCTCGTTGCAGCCCATCTTCGTCGCTTGTCACCGATCGGATTCATCGCCACCGTCATTGTCAGCCGTTCCGTCATCGTCGAAGAAATGGATGAAGATGATTATTGATGGTAAGATTGTTGATGATGATGATGATGAAGATGGTGTAATTGTGATGACGATGATGAAGATGAAATTGAATTTTGATGTTGATGAAGAAAGAGAAACGAAATTGACTGGAGGAAGAAGAAGATAATTGTGATGATCATAATGTTGATGAAGAAGATGAAATTGTCGTAACTGATGATGAAGAAGTATAGTAATGAAGCATTTGTAGAAAAGAGAAAAGGAGCACAGAAGAAGAAGAAGAGAAAAAGGGGGAAAAAAGGAAGAGAAAATAATAATAAAAAAATAAAACGAGGAAAAAATTATTATTATTATTAAAAATTATTTTCTCAATAACAATAATAATCATAATCATAATCATAACCTCAACAACGAAAATCGCCTCGTGGAACTAGACCCGCGTCCCACCGCAAGATGCATTATTTTCCCTTCACAAGAAGGGTTTGCTAACTAATGGAACCTCTGAGTAGAGAGGAAAATCAATGGCCAAATTCAATAATTTCGATTTATTCGTATCATTCTGTCATCGATCACCGTTGGGTCGATTTTGAAAGTCACCAAAAAAAATTTTTTAAATCTTAATGCAGGTAGATGGCTTGCACACTTTATTGTATAAAAAAATATCATTTTTTAATTATTATTTGTATCAAATTCAACCAACGTAAAGTCACTAAAATCTTTAAGAACTTGGTTTGGCTAGCATATATAGGCTCTATCCATTGTGTTAGGATTTTGAAACTAAATTTTACTGTTTAGGTTTGTAAGCACCGCTCTAAAAAAATATAGATAGTTCGAGCTAAATCACGTTACAGTAGTTGGGCAAGAATTATATTTCTTATTTTTAAAATTGAAATACAATTATTTTATATATTTTGGTATTAAGGATATTTTAAACATTAAATATTTTAGTTAATGATATTTTTATATTTTTTCACTTTTTTATCTTTTAAATTTTAATTAGTTAAATTTTCCAGTTTTAATTTTATAAAATTAAAATTATTCAAACAAAAATAAATATACGAATGTCCATCAAATAAAAATAACTATCTAAATTCACCTATATCTATTTATATATTATCTTACAATATAAATTTATATTTATATAATTTTAAATGGACATCACATATATCTAATGTAGATAGATTTAATTATCATTCGTGGTCCATAAATAAGAGGTCCAAAGCTTCCTAGCTTTCTTTATAAAAGAATCACAAAATATAAGGAATAAAGTTGGGGAACGCGCCCAATTGAGGTACTGTAATGTGCATGCTGACTGCTCGCTTTAGCTTATGAAAAAGTTTAAGGCCATTTCATTTCAAAACTTTCAATAAGTAGTATGGTCAAGTCCATAAAGGAAAAAGCATCTTTAAATGAGTTGATAAAGTAAAGCCTGCAGGGAGAAGCAGAAGCAGTCAAGCAGATATAGCTTTTGCTAAACACAAAAGACAAGAAAAGGAGAAAAAGGGTTTTTAAATGCTTTTATCAGTTTACAAGCAGCATCAATTCAGTGGAATTTTCTGTGTTTGTGTGAGCTTCACGTGCACCAAAATTTAAAAGGTTTTGAGAAAGGAAAATAAAAGGGATAAAAAATAGTCTTTCTAAAGGAATGGGACGTTAGGATTATTCAAAGCCGTGAATTTTTGCGCGTATTTATAATGAAAGAATTAACAATAATACATCACGATGTGCATTGTCAAGCATGAAATAATGTTGTTTTATTAATCTTCAACATGATTTTACAGCAGCTATAAAATCATGTCTGGTTTTTAAGTATTCTTCCTATAATAGGCGACGCTTTTTTCTAAATCAATTTTTTCATGGAAGATGTATGTGTGTGTATGTATAACTATATATGTATGTATGTATGTATGTCACTTGACCGTACAAGTTAAAATTGTATGAATTATACAGACTTTCAAATTAAATTCCCGACAGAAAGAAGATCCTTAAAATAGTAGCAGAATTTGTTTGATGATATTTGGTTAAGTATAGAATTGAAGTTTTTGGGCACTTTTAAGAAAATTCTAGAGTTTATATCTTTTATCAAGAATTCGAACCTTGTTTAAATTTATAATATGTTTATTTTACGAATTTTGATCTAGTAGTAGGTTTTAGAGCTATGAACTACAAATTATTTGTCATTCTCAAGCAATTGAATTAAATTTATCCAGAAACTTGTTTCTTATGTTTCAACTTTTCCACCAACTTATATTGAATTTTCTTTAAGGAGAAATTATATTTTAAACAATAGAGATGAATGTTTGTTACAAAACAAAAAAAAAAAAAAAAACTCATATAACTTAACTACATTTAAGAAAAATAAAAAATACAAGAAAATCTAGTTGTGAGAAGAATTTAAACTTAAAATATAGCAAGCGTGTCACTTGTGTCGACATGCATTAAAAGAACATTCATATAATACGTTTAATTTTGGTAATATATAAAATAAATTATTGGATCGGGATGAGAATACCCTATTGCCCTTTCTATTTATTCGCACCAGTAATGTACCCAGCTAACGTATGTGATGACTCTAACAAACGATCATGTGAGCTCTCTAATTGAATGAAGGGAATTATCATCTGTGTACTATTATTTTATTATATTATCAAACGTAAACTATCTTAAATTGATAAAATATATATGTTGTCTGCTAAATCATTAATTATCATTTAAATGTAATGATATTGAAAGGTAGTCTTGTATTTTTTATATAAAATTATTAGATATAAAAGATAATTTAAAATTATATAAGTGATAATATGATAATTTAAAAATATATAAATAATCATTTCTCTTTTTCTTAATTTGAATTTCAATGACAAAATCATCAATTTATTATAGTTTCGTTAACTTTTAAAAATTAGTGATAACATATACATTTTGTGAACTCACTAGATGATTGGTACACATTAAAAGTATTGTAATATATTTAATAAAAGTATACCTTATGAGTGATATTTTTTTTTATTTAAACAACTAATTTTTTCCTTGAATTAACCACCATTTGGTCGACCACGTCAATGTTTGGGAAATTTACATAAATAATTTGAAATATTTTTTTTTTCATAAATAGCCTTCAGAAATTTTAGCTATCATAATTAGTCAAACATAAAATTTTAGGACAAAACTGTCCCTATCATCTTCACTCGTTCCTAACCAAAATTCTTTCTTACAATTCTTCGAGTGATTTACGATCTGACTCTCCCGTCGATTAACGGAAAGCGTAATCTTGTAAGTGAAAAATTCTCAGCCATTTAAAAAAAAAAAAATTCTAAAATGGGTGCTGCCCAAGGCGCGGTGCCGCGTGATGGCAGCACCTAGGGTGCCCATCGCACCAATTTCAGATTCTGGAACTTGGTGCAACGGGCACCATGGCAGGAAATTCCAGATTCTGGAAGTTGGTGCGACATGCACCCCGTCGCACAAGTTTTTATGCGACAAACTGCATGTCGCACCAAATTCCTGAGTTGAAGCTTCTAAAATTTGGTGCGATAGGGTGTCTGTCGCACACAAACTTGTGCGATAGGCACTATGTTGTACCAAATTCTTGGGTTGCAATTTTTGGATTTTGGTGCGACGGTGTGCTTATCGCATCGCATAAGTTTTGTGCGAGAGGGTGTCTGTCACACCTGTTGCACTTTCTGGAATTTGGTGCGACAGGTGCCTGTCGCACAAGTTATGTGCGATGATATTTCTGTTATTTGATGCGACAGGACACTGTCGCATATGTTTTGTGCAACGGGTTGCCTGTCGCACCAAATTACTTATTTGTTACATGATGTTATAATAATTTTTTTAATTTATAATATATTTTTTTAATTTTTAAATTATATAATTGTAATTTAATAATGTTGTATTTGTAACAGAAATATGACAGATTCTGAGTATGTACCAGCATGATGCAGATATCTTACACTGCTCATTTTCCTGGGCGTATTACAAGTATGTATAAATTAGATACAGTCATAAAAGATGTTGAGAGAAAGTTAACAAAACGACAGTTGTAATTATTCAAAAAGGATATATTTGGTCATTTATTGGAGTGTCGAAACTTTCCATTCAGTGGCGTTATTATGCATAATTTGTTGCTAAGACAAGTGGCCTGTAATTAGAGATATCAATTGTGGTTTGAAATTGGTGAGTATTTGATACGCTTATCAATTGAAGAGTGGTGTTTAGTTACGGGAATTTGTTAGAGTGAAGACAGTGTACCGAAAATAGTAAAAAAGAATCATAAACTGCTTAATACGTATTTTGATGGTCTGTTTCGCAATTTAAATCTCGGCGATTTCGACGAAATGTTTGGTAACTTAGACTTCGACGCTATGGACGACATTGATGCAGTGAAGATTGTACTTTTTTATTTTGCAGACAAAGTTCTAAATGGAAGAAAAGTTTGTAGTCAAATCAACTTTTCATTGCTTAACGAGGTGGATGACATTGATCACTTTCGAAACCGTCCATGGGGTCGTTTGTCATGGGAAACGATATACGACAGCCTTGACAATGCATTGTATGGTAAAATGGATAAATTTAAGAAGACTCGCTTGGAAAAGCCAAATCATAATATTGAAAAGTACAATGTTTACGACTTTTTATCTAGAGTTCAGGTATGTTAAAATCGCGCTATATTGAAATTATTTTCTTCTATAATTAGTTTGTTAATAGTAAATGTTTAATACTTTTTTAATATTATCATTTTACTTATTGTAGGCATGGATGTTCAAAGTTATTGGAGGGCTGCCATCACAGTAAGTGTTGAAAACGAAAAAAAAAGATTTCATGCACTGTACAATGGAAGCCCATTGCTTCCTCCAAAATCAACTTCAAAATTTATTATACTGTTGAAAGTATAATAACAAAAAATAAAATATATTAAAACTACTAGGTGCGACGGGGTGTAATGGGTGCGATAAGGTGTACTAGTGCGACATGCTGCCTGTCTTACCAAGCTTAGTGAGTTTGGTGAGACAACTGCCTGTCGCACCAAAAAATATAAACCATAAATGCTCGGCGGTATATGAACAGCAAACGTTTCTTCACATATTTTTAACATTTCATTATGCAGAATACACCACAGAAATTCATAATACTTATATAAATATTTAATATAATTATATTACTTTATATGCGGTTGGGTAAAGATACGGTTAAGTGTGAATGTATGGTGTGCTGGCTGCTAGTGGGTCTGATTTTTAATTGCATGGAATGGTGAAATTTATGGAACGGACAATAAAAGTTTATATGTCAAAGGGAATAAAAATTAAATATCGAAGGTAATTAAGGATATATGAATTTTGATTGGCTATATTTGATAGAATATAAAATGAATAGTTAATATAAAAATTTAGAAATTAAGTCAAACTATTTATGTCAATTTCTCTCAATGTTTCGAATGTAAAAATGTCTTAAATATTACAGTACGCACTACATTGGATACAAGTATATTTTCACATATTAATTATAGTGGACATACATGTAATAAGTTCATCATCTATATCTAAATTGACTAAATTTAAGTAATTAAACGTACATTAAAATCAATGTTGAGGGGTTCGAGTGTATTGTTTTCGTAGATGTTATAAACGACAAGTTCCGAAGTACAAAGAGCGGAGCCTCGAACAAGTCAAAACTAGGTCGCTCGATAGAATTTGCAATTTGGCAATTACAAACCAATCGCGGCCTTAAATGGAGACCACGGAGTGAGTCGATATGACGTGTCACACAATTACGTGGTCCACCTCTATCGAATCACGCCTCGGCTTTGTTCTGCCTGCCACATCTCACTCTCGTGGGAGGGGCGTCACTCGTGTCGGTGCAGTCAGCCTTTTTTGCCCCTTATATTTTAGGTCAAGTGGGACCAAAGTAAAAAATATCCTACTCTGTGTTAATTTTGATAATTAATAAAATATTTGAGACGCCAACAATTCTAATATTCTATCAATTGATTTTGTTGAAATTATCCAACTGAAGTATTTTTGCTCAAATTATGCCAAGTGACTGTATGCTTGAAGTTTATACTATTTTTGTCCATTTTTTATATTTCTATTTTATTAAGTACAATAATTTTTTTTAATAAATCAATTGCAAATATGCTTAATAAAGAATATTTAAATATAACTAAAAAAATTAAATTTTATTGTTGAACATCTATATAAACTTTGTATCCAATTTTATAAGCATGGATTTTGAAATAATAATAAATTAAGAAAAGAAAAATAATGTCAAATTAATATTTTAATCTTTTTGTAAATGTAGAGGATAAAAATAGTGATAGTTGTAACAAAAAAAATCCATCGAAATCTTTTAGATAAGCTATGTGATTTGGCCAAATATTTGGGGAAAAAATGAATCTCTACTGTATACTCGAGAGAGTCAACACTAATTTATGTAGAAAATGGAAGTGATAATCAAATTTGTTTTATTTTATTGTTGTTAATTAGTAGAGTTGTAAAATTGATTTGAACCCGTTGCCCAAGGGGAAATTTAAATTTACACTTTACTAGTTTTATTTCAAAAAAAAAAATTCCCCAAGCATCAGATGGGTCCAGCGAACATATGCTACAGATATCGAATATTCCTCAACCGCCTCAAGCATGAAATCACTTCCTTACATGTTCCAAAAAAAAAAAAATCACTTCCTTACAATTTGATCGTTTCATCTTTTTACTTTTACCCACGCGCCTTGATATCCTTTAAAAGATAAAACGACCGGCGCGTTTAGTTTGACCTTTTAGCGATAAACTCGATGTCCTTTTGAACCTCCAATAAACCTCCACCACGTGTCAAAATATCACTGGCATTAATACAAAGCGAATAATAATACTTTCTAGTATAGTCCTCAATTTCTTCACGCGATCCTTTTAATTCTCTCTTTCTCCTCAGTTTTCGTCTCTACCAAACTCCACCTCCCAAAAAATTCCGATTTTAAAGATTTTCTCGGATTCTAAAGATTTTCCGAGAAAATTTCAAGACTCCTTATGTACAGCCAAAAAAATTGATTTTTTTTCCTAATAATAACGATTCTTCGTGGAGATTTCTCAGATCTGTATCAAATGTCTTCGATAGTTTCGTCATCATCGTACTGGTGCTATAGATGCAGCCGTTTCGTTAGGGTTTTCAGCCGAGACGACGTCGTCTCGTGCCCCGACTGCGACAGCGGGTTCATCGAAGAGATCGAGAATACGCCACATGGCATCCACTCAACCGACATCCATCGCGGCGCCGGTCCCGGTCCTGGCCCTGGCCGGATGAGATTCCCTGCAGCCGCGATGTACATGATTGGAAACAGTAATAATAATAATAATAATATAATTAATAGTAGTAACCGGTCGAATCGAGATCCGACGAACTCGGCCGGTCCGGTTCTTCGAAGAAGCCGCAGAACTGGCGGAGACCGGTCTCCGTTCAATCCGGTAATCGTGCTGCGTGGACCTGTCAACGGAGACGTCGATAATAACGGTAACGGATATGAATTGTACTACGATGACGGTGAAGGGTCTGGATTAAGACCCTTGCCGAGGAGTATGACCGAGTTTTTGCTCGGATCAGGATTTGAACGGCTGCTTGAGCAGTTATCGCAGATTGATATGAATGGAATCGGTGGATTTGAGAATCCGCCGGCTTCCAAAGCTGCTATTGAGAACATGCCTAGCATATTGATAGATTCAAGTTATGTTGAGTTAGAATCTCATTGTGCAGTGTGTAAAGAAGCGTTTGAATTAGGATCTGAAGCTAGAGAAATGCCCTGCAAGCATATATATCATTCTGATTGTATACTGCCATGGTTGTCGCTTAGAAATTCATGCCCTGTTTGTAGACACGAATTGCCTGCTGATAACAGTAATAGTAGTAATCAGAACAATGTTGATGACAGTGAGAACGGAGAAAACGGGCAATCAAATGAGGATGAAGCTGTGGGGTTAACGATATGGAGGTTACCAGGAGGTGGGTTTGCTGTGGGGAGGTTTTCAGGAGGGAGAAGAGGCGGTGAGAGAGAGTTGCCAGTTGTTTATACGGAGATGGATGGTGGGTTTAATAATGGAGGTTTGCCTAGGAGGGTCACGTGGGGTTCAAGAGGGAGTCAAGGAAGAGAGAGGGGTGGGGGATTTGTTGGGAGGTTTTTTAGGACCTTGTTTGGGTGTTTTGGTGATGGCTCTGGATCTTCTAGTACCAGTGGTAATTCAGATTCTAGGATAAGGAGGAGGAGAACTAGTAGGTCAGTTTCATTGTTTAACGTGTCTTCGAGAAGAAGTGCTTGGGATGTGGATGTTAATAGTGAAGGAAGAAGATGGTGATAAAGAAATGGGCAATTTTATGTTGTTAGTGATTGTACATATTGAGACTGAAAAGGGTTTCTTCCCAATTCTTAAAGAATTGGGGAAGGTTCAAATTTTCTTCTAGATGGAAGATTGTTGATGATCTACAATAAGTAGAAGAAGAAGCAGGCAGTAGAAGGATCAATGGCCCTTGAATTGAGAAACTTTCGGATGATTTGCAGTCTTCTTGAGTTTGGCGGGTTGGGAGCAAAGAAGGTTCCTCATTTGGTGATGTGCCACAATGACTTTTACAAGTTTCATAAATTGAACTAGAGCCTAGAGGCCTGCAGTTTATTTCCATTGTTCATTTTATGATATTTGTACTTTGTAATTAGTTGTAGTTTCTTATTTTGTCATTCTTTTTCCAAGAAATCTACAAGTTTTTATCCACTGTATGAAGCATTTGTTTCTGGAAAAATTTTGAAGTCATGATTGTGGTCATTCGATGGAATTGAAACACAATGTTACGAGATCATGATCACTTTGGCTAGTTCTGTTTCGATCAATTTGATAATTTTGTTAGCTTTTTAATAGAGTTGCATGTTAGCCAACTGAGATCAGGAATTTTCTAATTCTTTATCTTTCTTCCTTCTTGGGAACATTGTTATTTGTCTAGTTTATCGAGATATTTTAAGATCAAATGAAAAGGTAGCAATGAATTTGTTGGCTCTACATATTAGAATTGAAGGATTAAATTTGATTATACAACGTTAATCGAGTAGTCCTAAATGATTGGTGGTTCGGAAAGTGGTGCACAAAATGGAATCGGGGAACTTATTATATTCATCAATGCAAAGAATAATATATTAGCAATGTGGTCTACACAATTAATGCGTTTGATTCAAGATGTTGGGAGCTTTACAGTTGTGAATGACCTGTATGGTTGCGTCATCTCTTTTGTACAGACAAAGTTTAGTGGATTTTTGAGCTTTGGCATATGATAAAAGGATACCAAGAGGAGACACGCTTACAGGCCTTCGTAGGTTTATAATTGTAGCAAAACATTTGATTGATTATGGGTCAAATCTGTTCAGATCATGCCCTTGAGTACTTATATCTGAAATGAAGATACATGGTTGATTCCTATTGGCATAGCTTCTCCATCCCTTTTTTAAAGTTCTATTTAGTATTATCCTTCCTATACATAGGGACAACAGGTCATTCGTAAGGGTTGCAAATGGAGAATTGGTAGGGGCAACAATGTCTAAATTTATAGCAGAAACTGGATTTCAAGAGATGAAACTTTCAGACCTATATCAGCTCCATCCTTGCCAATTGATAGTTTTGTTGTTGAGCTGATTGGGGCTGACAACAAATGGAATGTAGCAAAGATCTACCAGAGTTCCATCACGGAAGATGCTGATTTGATTGTAAGTATTCCCCTTCTAAAAGAGTCCGGAGACAACCAACTGTTTTGGCACCTATGATAAGCAAGGAAATTATTCAGTGAAAATTGGATACCGGATAGCCCAAAAAATCAAGTTCCCATCTCCTTCTAATGGTTCTAAGTACTGCATCAGAGGTGTGAAAAGCGCTATAAACTCTCACTCTACCAATTAAGGTAAGGAATTTTATGCGAAAGGCTATTTAGAATTTACTTCTTGCAGCAGAAAATCTGTGGCTCAAAAATATCATTCCTAATCCTATCCGTCAAGGGTGTAAAAGACAGGCTGAAAGTATCTCACGTCCTTTATTAACATGTAAGGTGGTCAGGAAAATCTGGAAATTGGTTCCTTTTGCTGGAAAAATCTTGAACTTGGTGGAGCAACCAATGATGAGTATTATGCAAGACATGGCAAAGAGTTTGAAAAGAGCATAAATAAAATTGCAATTTGCTGGGTTACTTGGCATGCCAGAAATTTATTTATTTTTTAAACAAAACAGGTGAATCCCTTGATTGCTTTAGCTAAGGTAGAAGCTATCATTGACTCCTACAGGAGGTTTAGGATCTCAAGTTTAAACCATCTGGAGAATGGGGAAGAAACAAGTTAGTTAAATCGGTGCCCCCCACCAAAGGACTTTGTAAAGATAAATGTCGATGCAGCAAATAATGTTGAGAGGTAGGTTGCTGGTTTAGGAGTTGTGGTGAGAGATTGTGAAGGAAGTTTTGCAGCAGCTGCAGTGAAGAAAGTCCAATTTTTTGGGGAAGTACTGCAAGCCAAAGCAGATTCTGTTGCTTCGGGATTTCAAGTGGCTAAGGAGATTGGTACATCATCTGTAATTATCAATACTAATTCTCAAGCGGTAGCTGACTTAGTTGGCAAAAGAAAGAACAGCAGAGCTCCTATTTTCTGGGTTATATCCGAAATTCAAGATCAAATTAATGAGTTCAATGAGTGTAAAGTCCATTTTACTCCTAGACATTGTAATGTAAAGGCTCATCAACTCGCCAAGTTTGCTTTGGTGGGATTCTTTCCCAGCTAATGTAATGTATATTTTTCAGGTTTCAAATTAATGAAAGTTATAATTCTAATTTTTTTTTTTTTAAAAAAAAGCTCTATTTAGTATTGAGATTGGATTTTTTTTTTTTCAAATTTGAGCAAAAAATATCTACATTGGATTTGAAATATGATACTATTTGATGTTTGAGTTGCCTTTGAAAGCCAACTTAATTGAGAGAATAATAAATTTACCCTGACAGCTATTAGTTTCCAAATTCTATTATGAAGATAATTAATATATTCTTTTTGGTGGAGATAGTTGTGGTTTTTCTAAATTACACTAGTTGTATTTTATTTGATATTAGATAGTAGTTAGTTGTTTGATTTGGTACCATTGGTTCATTTAGTATTAATTTTTCCATAAATAAGGACATAACTTGCTCATTTGTACATGAAATGACCAAGTTAAATTGGGACTTATTTGATATAAATGGACAAGCTGTGGCCTTACTTGAGAAAACCAAGCTAATGCGGGATCTAGATGTTATTACTTCTTTATTATTGACACTGTTGCAAATTCTTTATACAGTAACCCATTGTGTTTGCTACATAAAACCACATGCCAGCTCTGTTGTATAAAGAGTTGGGCTTTTGGCGCCCTTCTATAATTCTTATAAAACCCCTCACTTATCGCAATTATTACATCATAGGACATAATAAATCCTGTAACCACTACTATTTTTCATATTTTTTTATTTCCTTGCAAACACTTTGCAGTCTAATCAATTCGCACTCTTATCAATCACCGCATCCATTTTTCAATTTCATGTATAAATTTAAACAATAAATTTTTTTCTCATTATTTTCTCCTCTTTATGTGAAAAAATAAAAATTAAAGATATACATGATTTTTTTAGTTAAATATATGTGATTTATTCATTCAAAATTTTTTGTAACAAAAAACTGTAATTAGAGTTGAACGGAAGAAATTGAAAAAATAGAAAAGGATATTTTAGGAATTAAAATAAGTCTTGACAGAGAACGGGTTTGAAAACGAAGTTGCCGGGATGTTAATAGCCCGACTCTTGTATAAACTTGGAATCCAAAGCAGATTTGTTAATTTCATTGGGCTTCTCAACTCTTTGGACCAAGCTAGTGATCATCGAAGTGGATTTTAATTTGTGAATTCGAGGCTATACAACTGTTTTTTTTAGTTGGCAAATTATGAATTGAGGTTGGTTTAGTTCCCATAATTGTTGCATCAAATACTCAAAGCTATAATTTGCTTAGTTGAGGGCAACATTTGCAGATTTAAAGAAGAGTTGCGGGCGACTGATGATTTTAAGAATTTAGCCATGGAGCGTAGTCTTTACCAATTTTGTTTTGTTTCAAGGCATTGTAGTTCAACAGCGCATTGTTTAGCAAGGCTGGCTGATGGCCATTTCATTCCAGGAACCCCGCTGTTATGTGTGGACTCTCCCTTTAATCTAGTGAAGGTTCTTTAATTTAGTTCGTATTTTAAAAGGTGTAGGTGTCAACAATCGAGAAACGCTACGTGTTTATTAAATTATGTTTTAAACTGTAATAGATGAACAATTACATGTCCAATAACAATGACTTTTAATGATTCCATTATGGGAACCTTAACTAGTTATATATAACTTGTATAAGAAACGTTAGCAATTGATATTGTTTTTACTGATATTTGCTAATTGCTATTCCTATATACAAGAGCAAAACATATAAGAAAAGAATATGTGAAAACATTAATTGGAACCTCTTTTCGTGGTTTACAAAGGATAATAAATTTAGTTTAATTTAGATTATAGAAGTAGAGTTGACAAAATTTGACAGATCCTATTACTTGATACAAACACGATACGAATAAATATAAGTCATCAAATTTGACATGATTATTAAATAGATTGGGTATGAGTTGACACGATTTTTTTCTGTATTAGGTTATAATTAAAGTTTTTAACTCATTTACCCGATCAATGACATGATTATATTTTTAATTTTAAATTAATTTATAAATTCTTGTCATCAAAACTCAAATATTTGATTTGATTATTTCTTTTTATTTTTTTTAAAGAATAAACATATATGCAGTGTTTCATTTATAAAATTTTATATAAATTTAGAACTTCAATAGTATGAATATGTAATATTTTGGGGGGTGTGTGTGTGCGTGTATAATAGTGTATAAATGTATAGTATAGATTTTGTTAAATATATAGGTATTAAGCAGGTTATTATATAATTTGTTTATTTTTTGTGTCGAGTTAAAGTTTCAATACTTTGATACGATTATTAAATAGATTGTGTTTAGATAAACTTAAATTTGATATGATACAAAGCTGATACGACACGAATATATCTGATGATCCGTTTTGCTAGCTCCATTTAAAAGTAAGACAAATTGAAAAAGTTAATAAACGAATAAATGTATCATCTTTATTCTTTTGTCTTCGTGGTGTTTGTCATAGGTCAACAAAATTGAACTTTATTATAAGGGTAGATTTGATTGACTCTCTTATCCTAATACATATACACATATATATACATACATTTACCTTACATGATGCCATGATAATTATTATAGAATTGACAACTGTTAGATTTAATTGAATGGCTAAAAATATGATGAACAATAATAAAGAAGTTGTGGAAAATTAAAAATATATTTTCAACCTTACATGATACTATAAAAATTATTATAGAATTGACAACTGTTAGATTTAATTGAATGTCTAAAAATATGATAAACAATAATAAAGAAGTTGTGGAAAATTAAAAATATATTTTCAACCTTATAATTAATGTTTGGAAACCGACATGTTTTAATTATATCATAATACCTTACAAAGTTTTTAAAAATAAATAGAATCTAATTGGTGGAGTCATGGTTGAAAACGCGTTCAAATAGCCAAGGAATCAAGTTGAGTAGTTCACAACACGCTTGTTTTGCATGCGTCTTACCTTACTCCTAGATCGTGAAACAACAACCAATTTTCTTGTTTTGTTATGTTTGATTTCATATTTTAATTTTCACAAGACATTAGTTGATTTGAAAGATTGACCAAATGATAAAGTGCGAGGTATAAAATTATTTTAACCTTGGAGATTTACCATTATTTTGATAATATCGTAGTATTTAAAATATTTATTATCAACTATGTTGTAAAAATAATTAGTTATAAAGAGAATCAATTAAATGATTAGTAAAATTTATTTGTAATAGTGATGTGAGCTTTAAAGCAGTCAATTGTGTTTAGTAAATTTTATTATTAAACTAATGTAAGAATATAAATGATTGAATTAGATGTAATATTGAATAAAATTTATTTACACATTTTTAAAAATGTATGTAAAATATATTTGTAATGTGTATATATAATAATTAATAACTAAATAAATATTTTTATATTATTAATTTTATTTATTCTTTGTTATCTCAACATGATGGTGATAATAAGTATTGCTTTAAATTAAATGATTTTATTTTCTAATTAATATGGATAATTTTAGATTTGTACAATATATATAATGATATGCAATTGTATTAAATATAGAACTGATTCTCAAAATTACAATTTGAAAAGTTGGGAAAAGCTACTCCTTCCATACTCTTAAACTATATTGTATGATAGAATAATTTTATCAAAATTGATGTCTAAAAAAATTATTAAACACTAAAATTAGTTTTTAGATTTTCAAAATTAATTTTGATACTCCCAAAAGGAATTTCAAATGGACCCTTGGTTAAATTAGTTATGAATATAGTATCTAATTTTTATTACTTTTTGTTTTCCAAAATTATTTATTCACACACTAAAGACCTGGCTAAAAGTGGGAACTATCGAAGTTATTCGTTATATATTGCATCATTTGGAGCACAAAGTTTTGCATCACAACCTTGTAAGTACAAATTATTCAATCTTTAAAATTTTAGGATGGTCAACTTGGATTTTATTATTCTACCCTAACCTGGTGCTCAAATTAGATATAGTTTCAATATGTTGTTTAACTAAACTAATCGAAACTCTATGATATTTTAAAACACATTCAAATTTATTGAGTGTCAACTTTTTTTGTGGATCTTATCATTTTATCATTGTGGTTGTTTGATATTAAGTTTAAGAATATATTTAATTAAATTTTTTTAATCATAATTATTCATATTGTCAGGATCAAACAACTACAGCAATCATCACTAAAAGTAAAATGGGAAGATCAATTAAAAATTTAACACCCAGGAGAATTTTAATGTGTTTTAAAATATCAAAAAATTTCAATTAATTTAACCAAACCACAAGAAGTTTCACTCTTTTTTCATAAAGTAATCATAATAGATCTTATCAAAATAAGGCATTCGGTAGGTTATTGACGGAAAATGCAGTCAAAACATAAAATTATGTATTCAAAAGTCTAAGTGTGGTCCAAATTTTTTTTGAAATTTCTGTGAAAATTTTCAAACCTTAAAAGGGTGAGGACAATATGTATTTTTGCTTGGTGTGGAACATGAAGCTTGTCTCTGTCGTTTCACAATCAATCACCCATGGATGTAAGCATTCTAAGCAAACACTTGGGTGGACTGGAGAAGCTAAAGCTTGACTCACCAAGACAGAGTTAAAAAATCAAAGTGATGGACCAAAATCAACACCGTAACCCAAAATCTCATCGATGCAAGCTAGCTGGTTGTCGTCTAATTTCATGTATTTTGTGTAGAAAACGTTTTCAATAATAACATGCACACAAATCCAATTCTCTCTCAGAATTTGATGTGAAGACACACAACGAATGAAAAAGATTGTACAGCATCCAAAGCCACCAAGTGTTAAAAAGCTGTGTCGAATAAATGCGAAAACTACCCCACACCTATAAATTTTGGAGTTTGCTACGTTACGGATATGATAGCATATAGTCCCTAATAAAAATAGAGGATAGGCTCACTTGGACTCATCTGAGCCCACCTCCTCCCATTAATTTCTTGGGAGAGGCCGTAACATAAATATTTACAAAATAGGAATTTAGATTCATGGCGTATATGGAAACTCAAAATTATTTTACCACCCTGTCAATCGTTGGGTGTTAAAAAAATTATTTAGCTTAACGTTAATTTAATATTCCCTATATGAACAAAATTAAACCTCGTATCTGTTTTCATCAATTAGATGACATCCACAAAATATTGAGAGTAAATATTTATTAGATTTTTTTATTGTGTGTTAATCATAATAAAGAATAAAAATCAAAATAAATTATTTACTTAAATTATAATAATTATAATTAAAATGAATTGTATTCTCATCAATTTGTTAATTTTATCTTAAAATCATAATTAATTATTTTATGTTACTAAAATATCTTTAACTAATTATTGTTGTTGTGGTTATTATATAATAATAATTAATTATATTTTTCTATTGTTATTAATAATTATTGTCAATAACAATAATAGTTTATGTGACAATAATAATAATAATAATAATTCTTATTATTATTATTATATTTATATTAATAAAATTAATTAATAATTAATAACAACGACAAAAAAAATAACATTATTTTGTTATTAATAATTATAACAACAAAATAGCATCACAGGTGAAGTTTGGAGAGTGGTAGAGACGATTGACGGGTACTGCATGTGACCTGCGAAGATCAGTGGCACAAGACTGAAGATTTGCATTGCGTGCAACGGTGATGTGCGACAACCGGCTCTGTTGCGTTTGACGACCAGCATGCGATGATCATGGCTTTTGGTTATAGTTAACATGACTGCAACTCGATCTCGTCAACGGGATTGCGTACTGCTTTTTTTTTTTTTTTAATTGGGGATAAAATTGGGATTATGAATTTTGTTGTGGGGCAAATCCGTCACTTTAAGAGATGCGAGGCCGATTCCAACACTCCCTTAATAATTAATCTCTCATTCTTTATTTTTAATTTATGATAAATATTACGATTTTAATTTTAATTCTCACTCATATTTTTTGAAATAAATATTATTAATAATTCCAATTCTTCAAATTCAAAGTAAAATACACTATTAAAGTTTTGAGTTTCTCATTAAAATGCTTCTTTTTCAATTTCAAAACAAATGATACAACTTACAAGACTACAAGAATAGGTCTTAATACGATTTGCACCATTTTTTGAATCGATTTTTGAGCTCCCCAACCAAAATCAGTCTCGATAAATTTTTTATTATAATATCACTAGAAAAATTTTTAATGTTGTGTTTTCAAGAAAAAAAAGTCTTTCAGTATAAATTCCATTAAAGGATAAGCTATAAAATTAGGATATATAAAACATTAACTTTTAATTAATTTTTTTAAGGTGGTTGTCAATTAACTATTCCAAATGTTTGACCCTTTAACATTATTTACCAACCAAAACAAAATTGAAACTTACAAAATGAACTAGTGGACAGTGGTGATGATTTGATTTAATGGCACATTGAAGTTGGTTGCTCCCACAGAACAAGTTTTCACTTGTTCTGGTTTGCCGAAAGTTTCAAACGCTTAATTTAATTAGCACATATATATAATTAATTAATTTGTTAATATTGGATAGTCAAAAATTTTAATTTGAGGGTTTACACACACATTATGGCTTTTTGTCCCCAGTTGTACCTTCCAGAAAGAGTTGACGTAAGAGTTTGTCGGTTAAATAACCCCAAAAAATCCCTTAAATAAACTTAATTAATTAGCTGAAACCATAAATAATTTTAAAAATATAGCTAATAACATATATATATAAGATGTGTGTGTGTTGTATACAGAATATATAAGATGCAAATTTGATGAAAAAAATACGATAAAAGAAGTATTTTGTAATGTATTTGTACAGGAAAAAAATTATATATTAATATATATTTACCTCTTAAAATAAATTTTTAAAGATAATGTATGTGTGAAATATATAATTAAATTTTATACAAATATAATTATTATTTATATATTAATTTTTTTTAAAAAAATTTTATGATATTATTTATTATTGTATGTCTGTTACAGATATTTTAAAATTCCTGCCTCTTGCGATCGTTTTGCTGCAACACTTTTTTTTTTTTTCTCGTTTTTGTTTATAAGATACTAACAAAAAATTCATTTCAAGACCACCCATTACTTCAAAGACGGCAAAGGCACATAAATAAATGTAAAACAGTACAAGCACCCGTCAAAATCATACACGAAACACTATAACTAGATAATGAGTCCCTCTAACTTAAAATCTTTGGATAATATTATTATAAAATATTAATCTATAATAAAGTACGATTCATAACTATATATATAAAATAATAAAAATAAAAATAAATTATAATTATAATTTTCTAATTATAAAAATATAATCTACTTTAAAATTACTCTACAGTCGCCTGACCTTATTACAAATCCAATGAAAAGTAATTCAAGAATAAAGTCGAAAAAATCAACGGAAGCTCCTCAAGTAACTTCAAAATTATTGTAATTAAAAAACTTCGTACTATCTAGCAGCTAGTAAAACTCCTTCCTAGTTTTTAAACAATTTAAAAGCCTTTTTATATCAAAGGTGATCGATTTTATTTTTATTTTACAAAATAGGTAGAATAAAAAATAAAAATGAATGAATTAATAAAAAAGAAAAGCATATACTTGTCCTCGAATGCGAAGAACCAAAAACAAACACACACGTAGCCATCCGATGCATGTTTGTCTCCTCTTGATGGCCTTCTATTTAAACCCATCACAACCCCTCCACCAAATTTTAAACCGCAAAAATCCTTATGGCTTCTATCAATGTTTTTCTTCTTCAACTCTCTATTTTCCTTCTCATTTTCCTTCCCAAACCTTGTTTTCCCAAGAAACAAACACTTGCTTTCCCCCTCAAAACACAAGCCCTGGCTTATTATAACTACAAAGCTACCACAAACAAGCTCTCTTTCCACCATAACGTTTCTTTAACAGTCTCCCTCAAGCTCGGCTCGCCGCCTCAAGATGTCACCATGGTACTCGACACGGGTAGCGAGCTCTCATGGCTTCATTGCAAAAAAACCCTAAACGTTAATTCTATTTTTAACCCACTTGCATCTTCTTCATATTCTCCTGTTCCATGCAACTCCCCCACGTGCAAGATCAAGACCCAGGATTTACCCGTACCCGCTTCATGTGACCCAAAAAGGCTCTGTCACGTCACCCTCACCTATGCTGACTTGACTTCCACTGAGGGCAATCTTGCTACTGAAACAATCCTAATTGGCGGGCCAGCCAGACCCGGTTTCGTATTCGGGTGCATGGACTCGGTGTCCAGCACGAACTCTCAGGAGGACGCGGTAACCACGGGGCTAATGGGCATGAACCGTGGCTCATTATCATTTATTACTCAAATGGGTTTCCCCAAATTCTCGTATTGCATATCGGGTTTTGACTCGTCAGGTGTTTTACTCTTCGGTGACGCGAGTTTCTCGTGGCTTAAACCGCTGAGTTATACTCCGTTGGTTCGGGTATCCGAACCCCTACCGTATTTTGACCGGGTTGCCTATACTATCCAACTTGAGGGGATCAAAGTTGGCGGTAAAGAGTTGAATTTACCAAAATCAGTATTTATCCCGGACCACACTGGGGCAGGTCAAACCATGGTTGACTCGGGTACCCAATTTACTTTTTTATTGGGTGAAGTTTATAGTGCTTTGAAAAATGAGTTTATCCAACAAACAAAAGGGGTATTAAGAGTATTTGATGACCCAAATTTTGTTTTTCAAGGTGCAATGGATTTGTGTTATCTAATGGAGTCGACTGGGCCGAGTTTGCCCCGGTTGCCAACAGTGAGTTTGGTGTTTAGTGGAGCCGAGATGAGTGTACCTGGTGAAAGGTTATTGTACGGGGTGCCCGGTTTGTCGAGGGGTAGGGATTCGGTGTATTGCTTCACATTTGGTAATTCTGACTTGTTGGGCATTGAGGCCTTTGTGATTGGTCATCATCATCAACAAAATGTGTGGGTGGAGTTTGATTTGATTAATTCAAGGTTTGGATTTGCTGAAGTGAGGTGTGATATTGCAAGTAAAAGGCTTGGTACAGTCGTTTAATTATTTTTTTTTAATTATTTCGGGAAAAAACACCGAACCCTCAATATTTTCTCTCATATACAAGTAGATTTTTAACGTGTCAGCAATGGACGCATAAACCTTTTTTAACTAGCGACCTCAAATATATTGTTAGACCTATATCGAAAAAATTCTTTTGAACTTTTTTTTTTTTTTTTAAATCTAAGCCATAGTGATAATGGTTTTTCAAAAGAAATGTGTGTGTGTTTGTCTATTGCTGAAACATTGAAAATAATGCCGGTATATTAGGAAAATCTTGAGGGTATCAGTGTTTTTTTCCTCCTTTTCTTTTCTTTTCATTTCATGGTTACTATTATAGGAAAAGTAGTGAAATTGCAAATCATTTGTAAATATTTCGCATGAATAAAAATTTAACGTATTTTATTATTATTAAAAAAAAAATAAAATCGTGGACCCGGAGATCACAATCAAAGGCCCCTGTCAGGAAGAAGTGTGGTTTGGAAGGAGAGCTGGGCGAATATCAAATGTACCGTCATTTTAATTTAATTTGTGATTCTGGGGAATCTCTGTGGGTTAGGTAGGTATAGCTGGGGCCAGAGAATCGATCTGATTTGTTTGAGAGGAGCAGTTAGATTGATTGATGTGGGTACCACAGAGTTTGATCTGGGTTGAAGCGCGTGATGATCCATGATGAACAGTGTATGGATTGATTATTAAGTGACTGAGCGCATGAAATCAGAACTCATAAGTCTTGGTCTTGTTAAGTTGCAATCTATGCAAAACATGTAGAAGCTAATAAATAACATGTTATGTTAGACTGTCAGTAGAGCCTACTGCCAGCTTACTCCACTCGTTGTAATCTAGCAAGACCCACCAAAAGTGTTTGCGAATTAAACTTTGGCTCTGACTTGACTAGGTGTCAGCCTGCCATTTTGGAAAGCCGCTGTATCCTTTTTCTCTCCCACTTTCGGGCGGCCTGTCTTCCATCAGACTTGAGCACTTGCAGCAGTTTGCTTAGAATCTTATGTCGATCCTTGTGTAGTTTTGCTATTGTGAACTGTGTGAACTATATGCAACTTTACTTTGTTTGTTGGGCAAAGCCAGCAGCAAGTAGGCATGATGGTAATTAACTTAATCTTATTTTTTTTGGAGGTATGGTCTATGGAGACCTAAAGAAAAGCTATGCACTTGGGATTGGGAAGCCCACGTGTAACTTAACTTTGGGAAATTGTCAATAGTAACTCTTTTACTTTATCCTTTTTCATTTTCAATTTTTTTAATTTTTTTTTATCATTTTTAGCCAAATATTTACTGTATGGACTAAAAACCCATGTTATGTTCATATTAATTTCAAAAAAACCAACTATTTTGTCTTTTATAATTGTGGTAATTTTCTCTTGAATTCTTGAGGTTTAATAATTTTATATATTGTCTATTCTTCTATTATTTCTACATCTTCATCCTATTCTTTCTAAAATTTTTATTAGTTCTTTATAAAAATATATTTTTTGTTCTAGATCATAAAAATCTATAAATCCTAATTCTTCATAATTATTCTGTCCAACATTAATTAATAGTCTTTTCTCTTATTCTAAACTTGTTATTTCTTTGTTTATATTTTCTATATAAAGATTAACTTTATTTTCCCAACTAAATGTCATTCTTTTTATGGTATGACACATAACTCTAATTCTATTCCATGCTTCAAATTCTGGATCATTATTCATGATGTCTCTGTTTTATACCAATATATTAAAAATTTAATTAATTCATCAATAAATTTCATTCGTTTATTTAATATTATTTCATCTTCATTGGTGTTTATATTAAATCTTTCTCTTTGTTCTTGCATTAAGTCTAATTCAATATTTCTTATGTTATTCTTACTTTCTTTTATTTCTTTTACCAATTTTCTTATTTCATTTTTATCTTTTATTTTTAATGTATACATTGCATCAACAATATTCGTTATTGGTTCCATATTTATTTCTCAAATTCTTATTTTTCTTAATTTTCTTATATTTTTATTAATGTTATTCATATATGTGTGGCTCTGATTTTTATTATACTGTTATTAATATATGTGTATGGCTCTGATACCATTTCATTGGGGGGTCCGAAGACTAAAAACCTAGTTAATATAATCAATATAGTCAATAAAGATAATGTAATATTTTATTATGTCAACATCAAGTACATAATTTATACAAAAGTGCATATTACAATAAGAGATAAATCAACATCTTATATATTTTATATAAAACTTATAATATATTCTACTATTGAAAGAGATTTGTGATAATGATTACAAATATTATTTATGAAATACATGATGATTTTACTCTTTCTTTATTGATGGAGTTTTCTAATCTTATTGATGGTAAAAAAGTCATATGGATTGACTTCCCATGTTCCCCATCCTTCTTTTTCTATTTTGGCTTCAAGTATAGACATCTCCTGGTTTATTTGGATCATATATATTTTTTCTTGTAAATTATCCAATTCAATCTGATTTATAATCTTTCTTTCTAATTCATTGGGTAATCCTATATTTTTTATGGCTAATAATCTTTCTTTTGATATTAATTCTTTCTTAGGAAACATGTATTCTTCATAATCCCATGTTCCATAATTTATTTGTACAACTATGGTGTCCTGATTATATGAAATTTTTATTTTTCCTGTTATCCAAATTATTTTAGTTATTCCAAATTCTTTCAATAATTTTTCATGATATTTTTCCATATTACAAAATTTCAAAGATAATTTCATTCTCTTCCTATTAAACATGAACATCTCCATAAACCTTTTACCACCAAAAGATAAGAACTTGGAATTATTACCTCTATCCTTTATTGTATAAAAGGAATTTTCCTATACACTGGTGGAGTGACCTTCTGCCTATATGACCTCGTCCTTAACCTCCCTAAACACGCCTTCTCCTCTGGCTAACACTCGGGATAAATGGGCAGTCTTCTCAGGCTTCACTGTGTCCTTTAGTGTTTTGGAATTTTCCTTATATCCAATAACAGATATAGGTTTCCTTCTTCTTTCTTATGGGGTTATTTGGTTTATCTAGATGATATGTTTATTTGGGTTGAGATTGGAAAAAAGGTTTATTTTTGCATTTATTTTATGAGGGATTTGTAGAGAGAAGTTTCTGAATCAATTGAGGTTTTTGATAATCGAGTAGGCTCTAAGCTCTAAGCTCTTCTTCTGGTTTATTGATCTTTATATAGAGATTACATTATTGCTGTTTATCTTTTTCCCTTTACAAGTGTGCGGTTGAGGGAAAAGATAATGACTTCTTATCTTTCTCCTTTACAGGTGTATGGCTGGAGAAAGATAAATATAACTAATACTTATCATGGTCGAACAACTTTATGTGGTGGCCTTACAAAGTCAAAAAGTTTATTACATTATTACAACATGACAAATAAATAAAACAAAGAGCTATATTATTTATTGCTGCAAGCGACAAGACTTCTTTTTCTTACTTTATCTCCATCAATCTGCATGCTTGCTGTAAAGTAGATGGGCTTGATGGGAATCTCATTGTGGTTATCTCATGTATGAAGTCTAAAAGTATCTCAGATGGTGACTCTCCACCTTCTGCTGTCAGTAAGATGTAATTATTGAATTTTATAATTGTCCTGTATTTTCTATTGTATAGGTCTTTAGCAATGCTCAGGATGGCTTTTATTCCTCGAGCTCTTACGGTCCTTATCCAAGCTTTATTGAATTGTGGGATCATTGTATATTACATTCCCACTCAGTTGAAAATTTCGGTGACATGGCCTCATGTAATCATGTAGAAGGCACGGTATTCTATGTTATTGGTGTATTCAGGACTTATGGTGTAGAATTTAAGATATATCTGTCTCTTTTTGGCAAATTTAGAGACTTCTTTTATGAGGAGTTCATCAAAACTGGCTAGTTCTTTTAGGTTTATGTCAAGGTATATCATATCAAGAAATCCATACCTTGCTATTTTTCCAACAATGACTGGATCTGCATCCTTTATCGCTATCATTCTTGGATAGACATTTTTCCCTGGTGATTTATGGATGGTGTTTTTGTATGAACAGATAGAGTATATATAGGTGGTTACCTGTTTATAATCTTCTTCTTTTGGATTTAAAGGGAGATTATCATCTTCTGAAATGAAGGGATTTATGTTGATGATCAGTTTATTGTCTTCACTGTTGCACGAGATGGTTATGGTTTTATTTTTACGGACTATTGGATCACTGATTGGATCTGAGTTTATTGGATCGTTGAATGGATCCTGTTTTATTGGGCCTCTGATAGAGTCCTGTTTTATTGGATCCCTGGGAGAATCCTGATTTATTGGATCGCTGATAGGATCACGTGGAGCAGGTCCACTGCTTGCTTCAAGCATTTATTGGATTTATTTGGAGTCTCTCGATCGATTGTTCCAAGAAGAAATCGATCTATCTACTCCATCATTATGTGTTTCAAATATTTCCTTAGGCGGTCTATGGCGTCTAGGGCTTCGATAACGTCGACTTTCGGTAGATTTATTTCAGAGTTTATTTTGGAGATTTCTTCCTCCATTGTTTATGGTTCTTCAGCAAATTCTATGTTCCTAGATAAAAAATCTGCAAGATAATTGTCGGATCCTTTGATATAATTGACTTTAAAAGTATATAAACATAAAAATACTTGCCATCTATGAATTAGTCTATCATCGAGGTTCATTTGGTAATTTATTAAATATTAAAGATTTAACTCGAGTATTATCAGTTTCTATAGTAAATTCTTTAGCAATTAAAAATAATGAAAATTTTTTAATTCCTTTTAATATTGCAATTAATTCTTTTTCATGGGTTGTATAATTTTGTTCTGCTGAATTTAGTGTTCCACTTGTGTATCTACATATTTCATTCAAATCAGTTTTTAGTATTCGTCTCAAAGATAAATTACTCAGCATCTGTTTGTAAAATTAGATTATCTGTTGGTTCTGTAATCTTAGTTTAGGTAAATTTTTACATTCTTCTTTTAATTGTTTAACTGTTTGTGTATGTTCTTCTTTCCATCCTCGAAGATTATTTTTCTTTACTGATTTTGTAAAGGATTTCTTTTCTTAGCTAAATTTTCTATAAATCCTTCTGCATAGTTTAAACATCCTAAGAATTTTTGTATTTGTTTTTTGTTTTCTAATTTATTAGGAAATTGTTTAATTTTTTCACTTATATGAGATTGTAATTTTATTCCTGTATTATTGAGTATCATTCCTAAGAATTCTATTTCATTTTGACATATTTTTGTCTTTTTCTCACTTAATACTATTCCTTTTTTCTTTACACATTTGTGCAAAATCTTTTAAATGTTCAACATGCTCTTTATATGTTTTAGAACTTATTAAAATATCATCTACATAAACTATTAAATACGTTTTATTTCTTAATAAATCATCCATTCTTCTTTGATATATTTGTGGTGCATTTTTTAATCCAAATGGCATTACCAACTATTCATAATGGCCTTGAGGTGTACTTAAAGATCAGTATATTTTATACTATCTTTTTCCATTTTTATTTGCCAAAATCCTGATTTACAATCAAATTTAGAATAATATGTATTTCCTTTTACTAAGTTTATTAATACTTCTTTCTTTGGTAAGAAATATCCATCAAATTTAGTATATTTATTTAATTCTTTGTAATTTATAACCATTCTAGCTTTTCCTCTAACTTGTTCACTATGTTTCATTACCATGAAGGCTGGACTAGAATCAGGACTAAAACTTTATCTTATCAAATTTAAATTTAATAATTCTTTTAATTGTATTTTAAATTCTGTTATATCTTCTTGAGTATATACTATTGGTCTGATTCTAATGGTTACGGGTTCTATTAATTCTATCTTGGCTCTTAGATTTTTAGGATTGCATAAAGCTAAAGGATTCTCATGATAGACTTCTTGTAAGCGTTTCTTAATTTCATCTATAGAGATCAAATTATTTTGTAATTGTTGTTTATCAAAAAAGATCTTATAAGTATAATCACCACGTTCAGCGGCGACTCTGTATGGGTTAAATATACGAGGTAGACGAAGTATATGGCCACATGGTGTCTTAAGATTTATGTTATATAAAGTCTGTTGATAACTTTGGAATTGACTAAGGAAATCATTTCCTAAGAGTAAATCTTGTTTTAAACTATTGTATTGGATAATATGTTTTAATAGGATAATTTTATTTCCAAGAATAATTGGAGCTTGTGATTTATAAAATACTAAAAATGCTTGGGTATTTGTAATACCTATAAGTTTTATGCCCGAACCTGAAAATTTATTCCATTCTTTTAGTAAAAATGATTTACCTAATGTAATTTCACTTCCTGTATCTATTATTGTACATATAGTAATATTAGTTTCAGGAAATGTTAATTCTATGTAAGTGCCTAAAGGGAATTTTATAGTATTCATTTATCCAGTTTTATATTCAGGTATATATTCTTCTGGATACATTTTATAGTATGGTTTTTTAGATACTAATGCTTGATTATGTGCTCTTACTCCTTTATCAGTGACTAATGGATTTTCCATTTTTATACTTGGTTCAGTTGGTGGTGCTCCAACATTCATATTTACATTATACCCTAGTGTTTCTAGGTCTAAATCTTCTAATGATAATTTATCAAATTGTTCTTCTAAATTATCCATTTATTATTCACTACTTGAACTTAATTCTTTAGGTTCATCAATTTTTATTCCTTTTTGTTTGATATCAGTTTTTTCTTTATTTTTTGATCTTTTTATTGTTTCTTGTAACTGTTTTTGAAATTGTTCTTCTTTTCTTAATATTTCTGGCATAGCCGTAATTCTCATTCTTTCATCAAATGATCCTTTGACTATTTCTCCAAATTGTATTTTATCTTTATGCCTAATTGATTCTTTTAATTCTCTTTGTGCTTCTAGGAATGTTGATTTCTTTCCTAGTTTTGTTTTTATTTCAAAAACTTCAATCTTTAGGAGTTTAATTTCTTTGATTATTATTTTAATATGTAATAACATTTGTTTATTTAGTTCATTAATTTCTGCAATATGTTTATCCATTTTGTATTTTTCTGATTTTTCTGAATCTTAAAGATATTTTCATTGGAAGGGTATTTTCGTAATTTTAATATATTTTGGCTGGTTTTGAAAGAAATAAGTTTAGAGGATTATTTTAAAAAATTATAAAAATATTAGGGTTATTATCGTAGATTTCTCCTTAGCTTTTAATAATGGACAGTGCTGCTCCTGCTAGTGGTAGTACTGTTTGCTGTGAATGTCCAATTAATAATAGTAACAATAATAGAGACAGTTGCCTAATTTTCTATCCCTTGCTAGTTACTCGTCTTCTTCTTCTTCTAGTCGTTCTGAAACTTCCAGTAATCGACGACTTTCACTCTCTTTTGCCAGCTGTACTCAACTCCAGTTAGCAATGAATGGACGTTCATAACCTCTTATTATTGCATTTTGACTGAATAAATAATGTACACTTGTATTTGATTGTATTTATTTATAATTTCCGTTCCCAGCATTTCGATTTCTCTTTCAACGTTTAACCTTATTGTAATCTCCACTTTTTTAACTCTTGAATAGTTGAATTCACGTGCATTTTGTAGGAGTGACGTGTTAGCTTTAATCACCCATTAACTTGAGTTTTTATTTCGTGAATATATAAAGTGGGTACAAAATATAAATAATAATAATTATTGTTATTGTAATCTAGTGAGAAATTTTGTTCATGTTATGGCAAACGCTAGAAATAATAGTATATAAAATAAGATTTGTTTAGTTGTGAAATTATTTAGAGTTGTTGCGCGCAATCTTTATATGTGATGTATATGTTACATGTTGGATACTTGTTCACAAACTTTCTCTTATAATATCTTTTCAATTTATTACAATGGAAACCATAGTTTTGTTTTTTTGCCACTAAGAACGTTAAGGAAGGAAACCATAGTTTTGTTAACTGAACTAATGAAACTCCTTGAAGGAGTAAATAGTTCGAACTCCTAGACCAGGGATTGATTGCAACAGCTCAATAATAAATAAAAAGTAAAAACGACAAAACGTTGACTGCGGTGTGACGATAAATAGAACCGCTGCCGTTTATTCGGATAGAAAGCGTTGTCGTTTTAAATCAACAACCTCAGAAGACTGAACTTAACGAATAATAATGTTATAATTCTCACAAAAAACTTGCGGGAAAAGCGTTGGTCGAAGACGAAACCCAACGCGCCCCGAGTCCAATCGTTCCGATTCAACCCGGCTTTATAACTTGTCCAACAGCCAGAGAGAAAATGGATTAGACCAAAATCACGTTCATCAATTACAGATCCGTCGTCGTTTTGGTCTAATTCTGTGTAAGTCAATTGTCTTCTTCCCTTTATTTTTGTCCATTTGTATAATCTGATAATAATTTTACGAGTTTGAATGCATGTGTTGATTATATAAGAAATCAAGTGTTAATCGCCTGCAATTTATGGTCACGAAATTAAGTATTATGAATTTCTGTTTGTTTGTTAGAAATTTAATTACGAAACCCTAATTGCATTGAAAGTATGAACCCTATTTACATGAAAATTAAAGTTGTTTTTTTCCCCCTAAGAATTGCACACGTGATATAGAATTCGTAATATGCATTTCATTTCATTATCTATGTGTCAACCTTTTAAGTGTTCTGAGAGAATACGTATGCCTTTTGAACTTTTGCAGATTATTAGAGGCTTTGTGAAACTAGGAGACTAACCGACAGTTTTTTTTAGTTAATCTCCTTGTACAATCCTACAAAGATGAGTTTTGTTTTTCGCGGTTCTAGAGCGGATTTAGAAACTGGGTTTCCGGGATTTATTCCCGAGCGGCGGACAGTGGTATGTCAACTTCTCCTTGCTTAATTTGACTTGTTGCATTGCCTTGCATGTGATACTTCTTGATGATGGGATATTGAATTTTAAACTCTTTTTGTCACTCAGCGCATTCATGCAGGCCGACCTGTTAATTCAAACTCTCTTGCTTTTCTTGTTACAGGTACTCATGTTCATCCATTTGAACTTTTATCTTAAGTGAACTTGTAATGCTGCTTTTTCTAATTCATGTGCTTTTTTTCTAATGCTACAGTTCTCTTGTTATTTATGATATTGAATTCACACCAGATGTCCTCTAATTTTCTGGTATTTTTCTGTATTGTGTATATAAATGAACCATACTGGTCTTTTACATTGTTTAATAGGCAATTTAACATGTCTTTTGTAAATTTTACATGCAGCTTTGGATAGTTCTTGGTATCTTTTTGCTCGCCACTTCTCTGAGGATGTATGCCACTTGTCAACAACTTCATGCTCAGGCTCAAGCCCATGCTGTAGCCAGTGGCCTTCTTGGTCATACTGAATTGCGGTTGCAAATGCCGCCAGCCATAGCATTTGCTTCTAGAGGGCGTCTGCAAGGCCTTAGACTACAGCTTGCGCTTCTTGATCGGGAATTTGATGAACTAGGTATGGTGTTATATTCAAACTATAGATTTGATGTCTGTACATGGGTTTTAAAATTGATGTTAACAGATTACTTCCTTGAATTTCTCTGCCTAGTATAATTCATTCAGTTCATTATTTGCATATTTATTGTTTTACCTCTTTGTGTGTTATTTTTGATCTCTTATTGTTGGTTGATTATCTATAGATTATGAAACGCTGAGAGCTCTGGATGCTGATAATGTCCCTACAGCTGCTTCTATGAGCGACGAAGAGATAAATACTCTTCCAGTTCATAAATATAAGGTTTCTGTTTCTCAAAGGTGCATGTCAAAAATTAGTTATTTAAACTTTAGAGAATATTCAACCATTATTTCCTAATTTTTCTCAGTACTATGAATCAAGAATTTGTTTTACATACCCCAAATCTGTATATGGTTGTTTCGTTTTTAGATTTCACTGGAGTATCCTTATTAGGTTCTGATGTTAACTTTTTGACATAAAGTTGGTTTTGTTGACAGTGGTGCCTCTTCGATGCAATTGGGATCATCTTCAAGCCCAGCTGAGGTATTAGCTTTGTGCGTTTACCCATAGATAAGAAAGCCGTGTTCTGTTGTACATTCTGTTCATGATTGTATTCATTTTTTTCTGCTCGTTTTCTTAGCATCCAGTTGAAATTTTTTTCCATCTGATGTTTACTGCACATCAAGCAAAATTGCACTTTTTTTCATGAAAAATTTTATTTCTTATTACTCAAATTTTCATGGATGGAGAGTTCATTTGGCTACACTTTATTGTTTTTAGCAGAAAAAACTAGATGCTGCTCTTTCAATTGGGAGTTTGAAGACTGAAGATGAATTGACATGCACTGTTTGCTTGGAGCAAGTTAATGTTGGTGAAATTGTCCGTAGCTTGCCATGCTTGCATCAGGTTTGTTCACTCACTTAGATCAAGTTCTAGTTTTTTGGCTTCTACTATCTCAAATTTTCTCGTACCGAATTTAATGCTCCATATCGATCTACATCAAAATGTATGGCTGCTTTCTGTGATTACTTGAATTTGAAGTTATTTTGCAGTTCCATGCAAATTGCATCGACCCATGGCTGCGGCAACAGGGAACGTGCCCAGTTTGCAAACTCAGAGCAGGATCCAGTTGGCAAGAAACCAGACAAGTTGAAATGGATGCTTCATACATGGTTTAGTTAATTGACATGGTTAGATTATTGTATTTATTATATCCACCGAAAATACATACACCCACATACTATGTATTGGATATTTTACCTAGAGCTGTAAAATTGTAACCTTGAGTTTTTATTGGAATTAACTTCATATTTATCCTCACCACAATGTGAGGCTGACTGATATTTTATAGATGTGGAAGCTAGTTTTCTTGCGTACTTTCGAAATGGTGGCCTTCTCAATTTCATTCGCTAAGGTAAATTAGTGCAAGAAAATTACTAAAATATCTGTGCAAAATGGCAATCTAAGAGCTAGTACTATAAAACACAAGGCATGCCGATATCAAATAAAGTACAACTGATCCATACTTCAAGCAAAAGTAAATAGAGGAGGATACAGTTATTGTCATCAATATTAACTTGAAGCTGTCTCTAAGTAAACTCAGAAAGAAGTTTGTTGTATCCATTCAATCATCAATGAAGAGGGATATATAACCCTATTTCCCTTTTCCTTTTCCCTTTCCTTGACCTTTCTTGGCTTCCATTTTGGCCTGAATACGAGCAGCTGCTGCAGCTTTGGCTTCTTCCCTCTTCCTCTTCTCTTCTTCTTTCGCAGCAGCAGCAAGCTCTCTTTGCCTCTTAAGCTCCCTGATTTAAATTTTTCAGAAGGTTCACAATAGTTATGATTAAGTTCTCAAAGATACATAACTAGCAGTTTAATTGAACATATATATTTTAAAGAATAATATGATTGCAGCCGAAGTGTGGCTTACTCTAGCCTGGCTCTCTCTTCCGATACACTACCAAGACTAGAACCTTTCCTTGGCCTGCAAGCCACTAACTCCACCTCAAAGATAAGTGTTGCGCTGCATCAAAAATGTAAATTCAACTTAGTACTCATTTCTCAGAAACCAGTGAGACATAGATTTCCCACGTGGCCATGACAAAACACAACACTTGCCCAACAAGATTGAAGCATCCATGCTAAGATGAAATTATTTCAAGGACATGAACGATGATGCTTACTCAGGTGGGATATCTGGTGGAGATCCTGCACTGCCATAGGCGTATTCTGGCTTGCAAGTGAGTTTTGCAACCTCCCCAACCTGGTAGAACTAGCTAAAAAGAATGAGCAAAAGGAATTTTTCTCCCAAAAGAGAAGCAAACAGAAAAAAGATCATAATTTGACCTTCATGGTTTTTAATGCAATATCCCAAGCCGGAATCACTGAACCCTTCCCAAGCTCAAAAGAAAACACAGTATTGTCTTCATGTGTGGTATCAAAAACTTCACCAGTTTCAGCAAGAGTGCCTTCATAATGAACTGTTCCAGACAAACAAGTATATATCAAGGCACGGGCAAGATATAACTGAAAAAAGGCAGATTTATTAATCAATTAGGATAGCCTTTTTCCCACAGCGGGTAAGGGTATCATATACAAATACTGACAATAATACGGTTCCCTATATTTAAGATGGAATCTAAAATTTAGTGTTCCTGTCCAAGAAATCTAAATTGGAAAAACTGACAGTTTCCAGAGAACAAGGGTGACTCCCTGAGAAGGAATTTGAATATTTTACATATCCAATAACTGACAAAACGAACAATAAAATTGCAAATATAACAAGTCCACAGCAAGAACATACCATCAACAAGAGGAAGGTCCTCAGTAGGAGCAAGAGCATCAGGCTTAGCTTGCCTTATGATTTTCTTGATGACACCTTCATCACCCGTCAAATCAATTGCATCACCCATAACTTCTCAACTCTTAATACCCTACGAAAGACCCAAAAAGGCAAAACATTAGTCACAAAGGCCCTCGCTCATTATACACAACACTATGCACTAGAAAATATATGAATGCCCAACCATGACTACAAATCAACTTGGACATAATTATGAAATGTCACCCTAAACCGCGAACCCGAAACTCAGTCTGTGTTACGGCCTGTGTGACTGGTAACCAACTTTTTATAAGCTCACTCGCCTAGCCTTAACTTGCCATACAATAAGGTTGTTACAATCCACATCTCTCCAGTTAGTCTATCCGTAACAAAGGTCTTTCCAATGGAGTGTTTGCAAATTGTTACAAACACATTGGATAGAACTCATCCCTAAGACATAGTCGGTAAGAAAAGGGTGCCCAATTTCACGTGCCAAGCCTTAACTAATTCGAAATTCAAGATCAAAATAATGAAGAAATTTTAACAAAAGAAACAAAAATGTTCATGAATGAGTTTTTTTTAAGATTATAAAATTTTCAATTTGTTATATCCATTTATAAAATTACCTAATAATGTAACCAAGTCCAATAAATTTAAACCCCTCCGTTTCAAAAACCAAACTTGACATTTGTTGCATGTATTATATGCGTCATATACTAATCTGTAAGCTAAAGCAGAAAAAAAATTTTTGTTCACTATTCAATATAAATTACTTTCAAATAAATATGTAGTTTACTGAATGCTGAAAAATAAAATAAACAGAGATTAAAGAGGACAAATTATGGGACTGATCCGTATCGTGATGAGATGAAAATTACGAACCGTAAAAGAAAGATCGAGTTGACGGGTTGACTCGGGGACAATAAATCGGGAGAAATTGCCGTGGATTTTGGTGGCCATATGCGTCTAGTGAGTTCTTTGCTGGGGCAATCAATCGCCGGCTTTTGTATGCGAGAATGGTTGCTGTAGTACGCGTGTAGGTAGCGCGTGTCCACTGTGGATGGTGAGAGTGGCATAATCTGGTACATCGTCGGCGGCGTGGGTTAAACGTGCGAATAAAAAGTGAGGTGTTTGCGTTTGTATGGTTTAAAAGGTTGTTGAGTTTGGGCTTTATTCCTTGTGAGCCCAAATCTAATCGTGAGTCAAACAAGTCCAACAAGTTTATGGACCATGCAGTTGTTACCGGAAGCACTTTTATTTATTTACTTAAAAAAATTCGATGATATTATGATTAAAATTATAATATTAATACTTTGATAAATATAAATTTTATAAATTATATATAAAATTTATAAATAAAAAAATAATTAAATTAATATAAGAGTAGTAAATTAATATTTTAAAATTATAAATAATACATATGCTTATAAAAATACATAAAACTTGTAAATTAATATTAAAATTAAATTTTAAAAAATAATTTATTTATTTAAGCAAAAAAAATACTCATCAATTGAAAACAAAATATCTGTATTAAAAATAATTGGAATAAATTTTATTAAATTAGTTTAACTATAAATTCTATATTCATGCTAGAACATTTATAAACTTTTTTTTTCATTTTCTATCATAATAATTATTTACTATACAAGTTAATTAAGTAAAATTATTTTTCTTGATGTGGATCAAAGCAAAACAAAATATAAAGATATTCTTATATTACTAGACATATATGAAATATCAATAAAATAATATTTAAATTTCAGTTTTATACATATTTTATGAAATTTCAAATTTTCTTTATTACTTATACTAAAAGATTATTTGGGAATACTGTCAAGGAAGTTTAGAAGAATATAAAATCACTTATCTTACAAATAATTTTAAAAAATATAAAAAAACTCTCAAAATTTGATTTTAAGAATAAGTTTTATTATTAATAAAATTTCACATATGTAATTACATGTATTACATAAACCCAAAATTATCATTATTCAATTTATAAATAAAAACAGTAAATATATAAGGTAATCAAACATTAAATATATAAGATAATCATTATTATAATGAATTTTTATTTTATGTTTATAAATTTTTATTTTTTTCCAATAACTCTTATAATATTTACATGTTTTATATTTTATTTACATAATTTATATGTTATTTTATACTTAATGTTGATTTATAAGTTTGACGTTGTATCTGTGAGTTTATATTTTATTTATCAATAATATATTATTTTATCGCTCTTATATTAATTTATTTGTTTTACCTTCTAATTACAGGTCTTATGTTTTATTTTATACTTAATGCCGATTTATTAATTTTACATTATATGTGTAAGTTTATCTTTTGTTTACTAATAATACGTCATTTTACCACTTCTATGTTAATTTTATAATGATAGTAAAGTTAATAAGACGATAATGAATTATGACATTTATCTGGAGTATATTAAAAAGGGCCAGATACTCAGGATATTATGAGAAAGGCTGGGTACCTTAGATGTTCATCTAGGTACACCACGCAAAGGTATAAAAATATAAAAATATTCAAAATAGGTGTCACGTGATGAATGAGGTACTATCCAAAAAAAGTTTGTTAGTTCATTCGTTAGAGATAAGAAGCCAACAAGAAATTATTGTGCTGAACAAAAGGAGATAACTGCCTGACATGCTTACAGGCAGAACAAAAAGGTAACCAACATGTCAGTTAGGACTACTTGCCACCTCCTGCCACATCAGCAAAACTCTAACGGCCTCAATAGAGGTACACAAGACCACTCTCCTACACCTGACACGTGTACACATTCTAAACTTACGCTCCAAATATATTTAACATACTCAAATGATTATATGAACAAAAATAAAAATATCCTTTTCACGTCAACAATGAACGATAATGAAATAATGCCACATGGCCAGATAGTCTTAGGTAATTCTTATAAATATATTATTGTTTTATTTACAAAAGAAGAATTCACGTAACAAAAAAAAAAAAAACTTGCTGAGGTTATCTTTAACCTCTAGCTATCATTACTGAGAGCTTACAAGCTCTTAAGTTTGAGATTACCCAACTCTGACTTAATCATCCGAGTGTGATCGCCGGCCACCTTTGACTCCACATTTGGCCTCCATTTACTGTTATGTAGGTTTCAAAGCATATTTTCAAACTTTTCAAACTCATATCAAAACTTCAAATCTCCTTCTACCCTTTCTCACTTGTACGTCACCTCCATGAAAGTTATAACAACCTATTCTTCTTGACCAAGTGAGGCATCTCGTGTCCCAATAATATAAATTCATTGTTTTTAAAAGGTTTCACCCATTTATTTTATTCATCCAAAATCTACTTAAAAACAAGCACAATTTTATTTGGGATGGATAAGATTAAGATTATTACTTGAGATATATAAGATTTTCGTTACATTATATACCGAGTCTGCTAAGATCTACTTATCTTAAATAAAGTGTTTGGGTAATGCCGAGCAGACTCCCTCGAGGACAATCCAGGTAGAGCAAAAGACCTTATCGCTAGCATGAAGATACTCTTACTAGGTCTCAAAGTTGGTCGAGGTTAAGTGTTCCAAGGCTGGTCGAGCCTTGATCTTCCCATCTTGCTCGGCTAAAATAGACCCCCGACCACTGAGCCAGATCTGGTCGCGTTTCGGGAAGCATCATGAACCGAGGGAAACCAAAGCTCGAGCGGAACAGACCTAAGCATAGCGGCCCCTCCTCCCGATAACTTGTCACGACGATCGATAACTGACAGGCACCCCACGCCGTAGGGTTTCATCGTTGTTACCAATGACCGACGCATGCCTCCATAGTGTCATCATTTTACACAAACCTACACGGCATCATGATTGGGTTACGGGAACCCATAGTCGTTTGATATCTCATACCCCTAAATTGTGCCGTAGCAACCCATAGCTATCAGAAAGACGCAGACACAATTAATGTAGGGGATGGCTCCTAAGTAAAGGGGGGCGGGAAAATAAGGGGATAATACCAGACGAGGGATAAGGTAAGAGGATTCTTTTTCTTTTAACTTTTGATCCCAACTCCAATTCATCTACCCACACTCTGATTTTCTCTCTTGACCTCTCCAAACTTTCTGTTTTTCCGGTCTCTCAGATTGAGAGGGATTCAAAAAGAATTAACCCAATCACTGACTTGAGCGTCGGAGGATTTTCGCTAGAAAAATATTCGGCGGCCCCTGACGCGTTTTCTATGGATGCAGGTCGGAAGATAACGGAGAAAGACAAGAGCCAGCAAGGAATCCTGCTCGAGTAAACAATGAGCAAAAATTTACAGTATTACTTGAGAACGAACAGAAAATCGCATCAACATAAAGTATAACATGGGTGGATATGTAAGTGTACATAGAGCGAAATAAAGACTTATTCTTTGTACGTAATTATATTTAGTTTGTTCGATTTTCGTTAATGTTACCTATAACTATGAACCTAATTCTGTTAGATATGCGCTATTTAGGGAACTTTCTGATGTTCGCTTACACACAAAGGCCTAGGTGCCTACGTAAATCCAAGTGCCATGTACATATACAGAGTATTTAAGACTGGAATTTATGGTCCTACAGCTCCAAACTTATGACACATTTTATGAAATTCTAATAGTGTAACTAAAGATCATACCACGTCCTTCAAACAAACGAGTATTGGGAGTTTTAGGGCCCCTACTCCGATATTTTTGCGTTCCCAACCTAAAAATTGCCCATAAATTCACACCCATATCGGGTGTACCCGTCCCTCCTCCTGTGCAATAGAAACTTGACACGTTCTGGAATAACTTTTCATCAGGCTGATAATCACTTGTTCATGCTTTCGTGTCCTTGATGTGACCGTTGACCAAACGGAGACCTCTGCTTTGGAAATTTTTGTCCTTTGTGATCAGGACTGGGCCCACAAATGGTGGTGGGATTTGGGGTTAATTACTTAGCATTTAGGGTTAGGTTTTGCGCCCGCAATCAACAAGATTTTCTCTGGTATTGTTAACAAAATGAATCACAATAAGTTGAAATGTAGAGTCATTAATTGTAGTCATAATGTACGTTTAAGAATCTATCCAATTGCATCAAAAAAAAAAAAAAAATCTATCTAATTGGAGCTTCGAGCATGGACCACTCCGGAAAATTTGTTGGCCCAATCGAGTAAAATTCTTTGAGAGATTGAATACATTCAGATTTTGATTATGTCACGTTTGTGTGTAATTGATGGAAACTAGCGTAAAATTTTGACTAGTAATAAAAACCTTATTAATATAGTCAAAGAAAATGATTGATTCTTATCCTTAGAATCTTTTATAATCTAACTAAACAGTTAAAAAAGACATTTTAGTTGTTATATAAAATGAAATTGTGTTACCTTGTTCAACACTTCAAGTTTCATTTCTCATTATTTATTAATATATATATATATAGTATATGCGGTAGATAAAAATAGTTTTGAAAGCATTTTAGAGGATATTCGATCGAAAATTTTATAGAGATATTTGGCAAACATAAATATACATATAATTAAACTTGTGTTAAATCTCGCGGTAGTTATAATGTTATGATTAAACTAATTTATTACTATAAAATGTTATAATTTAATAGAAATGTATTATAAAAATTATGATTAAAAAAATAATTCTTGACTTTGTTATCTTTAGTGTAAATATATAAAGAGAAAACATGCATTACATAAATAATTTATTAATAGAACATGCCAAATTCAATATATCAAAAAACAAATACATATATTTATGTATTATTATTATAAATATGTAAAATTACATTGAAAATCTCATGTAGATACAGGCTTTTTTAATTTAAGATAACATATATTTTGTAGTATACAAATAATTATTTTGTGTAAAAATAAATTTCTTAAGACATGATTTTAAAAAATTATATAACTTGTGATCATGTAGAGTCAATCATTATTATTTACATCCAGTCCAAATTATGATCAAAATTTTTTATAATTAAATAAAATATTATTTTTATATAAGATTTTACCGCACATCATTTGTTGAGTACTCAATTTTATAATTCAACCACATCTAAATATTTAAAAGAAAAGTAACATTAATCACTTTTTGTTTGTTTGACCCCCGCAAAAGCCAAGGAAAAGCAAATCTGATTAAGATTTTTAATCATCTAATATGAGACATGAAAATGCCAAAAAGATTTTAATCATCAAAATAAAGTGGGTTTGGATTCGGAGGATGACTAGTGAGAGTATATCTTCACTTTTTCTTATGGAACCTAATGGGTATTATGGGCCATTCCATTACTAAATTCTGGGAATAAAACGATTTTTTCTTCGTCTTTTGTATTTTTGGGGGCCCTTTAGGCACGCCAAGCTTCAATTCCAATCATTAGTGTTTCTATCAAATCTTATTTGGAGTTGATACTTGTTTGAATGCCTAGAAAGTGGATTAACAGAAGTTGTCTTATGAAAGCAAAGTTTCTTTTTTTGACCTTAGTATCATTGAGGAAGACCATGAGGAAAAAGAGATGGGAAAAAAAAAAAACATACAAATAATTAGAAGAGTCCAATCAAGTTAAAAATTGATCCGTTTAAGAAACTATGAGTTGATTTTAACAAATGGACAAAAATCATTTGGAATCAAATCGTTTGATTAGATTTTCAATTTTTGGCGAGTGTCAATAAGATTTAACCCGTCTTTTTCAAATTTAATTATGTTTGATAATGAATGTAAAGATAAATCATATCAGATATTGTACTAAAATAAACAAATTTCTTGAGGAAAAAAAGAAAAAAGGGTACCAACCAGAAGAATCCACCCTATGAACAATTAAATTCTACGTATAAATTTTCTTCTATTAGGAAAGGAATCAAAATAAAGGAAGAAATTTTTCGATTGTTGATAGAATTGTGAAGAGATGATAAGAAAGTGAAACCATGTGCTGGTTGATCTTGTTGTGTCTACTGTCTAGTCAGCCACCATGCGTCAAGCTTGTAGCTATGGCATTTCCAAAGCTAATACTCTCCTCTCATTACTATTTTTGAAACATTTTCTAATAGTAAAATACTTTACTCTGTGCATTGCTTGTTTTAGTATTCAAACTTTATGATTTCCAAAGATTTCCATTTTTTTAATTTGACTGGTCAGGTCCATGATTACACTACACAACCACAGTATATTATTAACAACCCAGCTGTAAATTTTCATGGACACAAATACCCCCCAACTGGTACTTGCTAATTGCTTAATTATATATATAACTTAATCACGTGTTTAAGAATTTCGGCCCCTCATTTCATTAACAATTTAACATGTAGCGCAATTCTGTAATTCTCTATAAACGACATTGGATTTTTTAGTTATCAAAGAGCACCATGTCATTTGTAAGTATAATAATAAATATCTTAAATTTTTTATCTTAAATTTTATCATAAATAATATAATAATTCTTTATAATATCTAAGTAAATTAAATATATTAATTAATTAATTAATTAATTAATAATTATTAATTGAGATATTTTAAAAATAAATAATTTAAAATATATAACACTAATTATCGTTGCAATTCTAAAACTCTCTTGAATAGTATCCTCGGTATTATTATACCAATGCTAAAGTTTCAGGTTCCAGAAGTAAAGATAGAGATGAAAATTTCTGGAGGCCATGAACATAAAGTTCGAGGATAAAATGGTCATTTCCCGTCCAAGTACACTATGAAATTTGTGCCCAATCACTTCCCCATCTACGAACCTACGCTGCAGATTTTTTTTTTTTTTTTTTGGTTGAGAAAACACTGCGGAAATTGATAGCGACCCAGTTTCCTGTTTTTTTTTTTTTACTATTAATATCAACAGTATTCTTTTCATTTCAATTTATTCTTTTTAATTTATACTACAAAAAACTAAGTTAATTTGCAAAAAAATAATAATAATGAAAATTAAACTCTCGACTCACTGGCCACTGCTGCCTGCCTCTCAGCAGATTCAAAGAGGGTCTCTCCCACGTTAGGCCACCTTCTTCAACTCACTGAGCTGACAGTTTTTAAATTAAAAAAATTAAATTCAACCTCCATTATTGCAATAAAATATTAAATTTAATAATAACTTTCTGTTCGCAAAGTACACCAGATCAGCAGAGTTGGCTGCAATGGCTGTGGCTGAACGGAATCTCAAGAAGAACCCATCAATTTCAAGATTAAAAAGAAACGGTAAATCCCAAGAAATTAATTAAAAATGAAAAATAGAACCGTACGAATATCATAAATTTATTTGATTTAATTTCTATTATCATTAATTAACTCCAGTAACATCAAGAACTCTGATGATTCAGAGCCCAGAAAAAAAAAATCTAAACTAACAAAACAAAAACAAAATTCAATCTTTATTATGTACAAGTGTAATTTAATCTACCAAATAAAGAGAATTTTGACTCGTTCTTATTTTATTTGTTTCTCTATTTCAAGAATCATTGTAATCACGCCAGCAGATGAGCATGGTGACACAGCGCCTCATGATGTAGAAACGAGCTCTTTGTTCTTTGACTAATCTCGCACACTTTCTAGTAAACGAACACCTTCTGTGAGAAGAAGTAGAAGCACTTTTGATAAAAGCAGAAGTTGTTGAAGAAGAGAAGCGGCTTCTTGATGAACCTTCTTTCTTGGACAGCTTCCACTTCTCATCAACGTAAAACTGAGGTGGTGCACTTGCACTGTGAGTGAGAGTAGTAGCAGCAGCAGCAGCAGCCATATGCGTATGATAAGTACTTTTGGGGGAAATCACTTCTTGCAAAACGAGCAAAAGCAGAACTAAGAGTGAGAGAAAAAGAGCAGTGGGCTTTTCGTCTTTATCAAGTGTAGTGAATTGAGACTTAAATCCCTGAACAAGAAGCGTTTGTATTTATAGTGGAGATGAATCACCTGGGCCCTAATTTGCCTCGAGAAGCCCACCAAAATCATTTTTTTATTATTTCCTTTTTAAAATTAATTAATTAATTACAGAAGAAAAGACATTTAGACCCTTAAAATTTGTCTTAAATCATAACGAACACCTAACTCCAATTTTTTTCATAAATAGATGGCCAAACCCAATTTTTGGTTTTCAGAAATGAACATTGAAATTCATTTTTTCGTTAATGAATTCTGTTTGTTTAAATCAAGACAAGAGCATCATAGTATGTTAATTTTATTGGGTAATTTAGTTCATTAATTTTAATAGCATTTGACTATTAAAAAGTCAGAATCATTCTTTTTAATGCCTAGATAAATATAATTATTTAATAAAAAATAGAGTAAGTAAATGATCTGATTTGATCCGATCCAAAAAATTCAGATTCGGATCAAATTTGATTGAAGACTTTAATTGAATTAGATTGGATTTTAATCAATTCAATCTATTCAAAAATTCAGAGAAATCAAAATATTATCCAGATTAGATTATATGTTCGATTTAAGTATAGTTTACATTTCTCGCAATTCGATTAGCCCAAAATTCAATCGAGATAATCCGAATTTAAATTCACCCACCCCTAATGAAAAAGGTTTAGATGACGTCCATTGATGAAGTAATGTGGGTAAATTGTCTCTTTCTAAAATTATAGTGGTCCGGAAACTTATTAGGAGAAACTTTAGGGCGAGGGTAGAGGAGCTAGGTATTTTCCATTGATTAAATAATACTGATGTAACTTGGTGGGTTTCCAACAAGCGCACACGTCATAGGGAATGAATACTTAATGCAGGATTTTTTTTATTTTTTTTGTTTTTCTAAACGAAAGGGGACGGGACAGTATATGTGACGTGAGGGAGAAGCTGAAGCAGTAAAAGTTATTTCGTTAAAGGCAGATCTTAACGGGGTAAAAATATTTGCAGAGAGTTGAGATCTTCCTTTTTACAGCAATTGAAACTGACAGGGCAAAATATTCAACTTTTTCTGCACTACGATTTTGTGATTACCGGTAATTTTACAGCTTTACCCTTTATCTTCTTACGTTGGACAAATGGACAGGAATCTTATATTCTTATCTATTGTAGTTTGCAAAGTTACCTTATGTCACTATAATAAGAAATTTAGATGAGAAAAAATAGCAATTTTAGTCTATTAAATAAAACCCACTAATAAAAATTAGGAGTGGTCATTTTTTGAAATAATTTGATTCGACTTGATTCCAATAACATATTGATTTTCGATAAAAACTAAAATTGAAGAAATATAAAGTGAATTGGTTTAATTCGATTCGATCTAATTTTTCTCACTCTTAATTAAAATAAATTTAGAATTATACTTTAGTATTAACTTGAGATTTCAATTATAAAAATATCTTTTTTAATTTGCACAAATCATGTATCTAAGTAGCATGCATGATCCAAGGAGAAGAGTAGCCTTTTCAGAGAGAGCTAAATAATGAATAAAAAGAAATTTGTTACTTATGTAACTTCCAATATCAATAGGTTAGAAATGAAGCTGGGAGAGTGATTAAAAAGAAGAAAAAAAAAAACAAAATTATCTTCTTGAATATTCGGCCAAATAATCCGAGAGAGGCAGTTAATAGGTGTCAGGCGGCGAGCAAAAGAGGAGCAAAAGATGGCAAAACTTGCACAGTTTTCAGAGACTGTAGAAAGTAGAAACAACTCACCAATGTTTTGCTTTTGCTTTCGCTTCTTACACTCTCTAGATCTCTGACACCCACTCAACACACAACGCGAACTGCACCGACCACTACATTCAAAACGCCCATGCAAAATAATAATATATATATATATACGTGTTGCCACTGTTTCCCCCGTTTCCAAAATTAACTTTATTTAATTTCACTTCACCTTTATTGATAACGATCGTGTGTTATCCATGCAAACCCTAATTCATGAAAAATGATAGCATAGCGGATCTAAGTTTTTATTCATAATTGAGTCGCAAGGGCCGGGGGACAAGCAAGATCAACCAAAGTTAAGGAATTGACTTGATTCAACTATTGCTCACTTGATTGGTTTGGTACTTTCTTTGCCCTCAAGACCGTAGTCGGGTTGACTGCCATAGTCGGTTCTAGATTTGTAGCGATCCGGATTCGAGTCTTGGGGGTGGGGAGGGAGTAAAAACTCTTTGGGCTTACCTACCCCCCTCTCCTTTAAAAAAAAAAAAAAAAAAAAACTATTGCTCACTTGATTAACCGAGAAAAATATATATAATAATCTCACGTAAAATATAAATCAGACTGTTTGTCACTTACAACAATGGTAGATAGTATTAATTGATAGTTTTATAATTTTCCCCTTTTTATCAATAATAAGCTCTCATCCCGTGATGGATAGATAACACTTGTCCATAACAAATTTAATCTTAATTTGTTAATAAACTTTTATTTCAGTTTCTTTTTTTTCTCATTTGGTTTCTTTGAGAACCAATTGGTCCACGATTTAATGACTCACACGTGTTTACTTTTGACGCGGGGAAATGATCTGAATATGATCGTACACGAGTATAGAGCCGACATGCCCACCTCAGTATTGGTCGGGTTTAAATATTATTATTAATCAAAGCCTACAGTGACAGCTCGATGCCTTGTGTGATCAATCAATTTGGGTTCCATTTTGAGCTTTGGACATTTTCAGAAACTGTGGAGCCTCACCAATTTGTTGCATGATTTTGATATTGAACTTGGAAATTAATTCAAATGGGATAAGTTTGCCAAAGCAGCGATGACTCAATCGACTCACACATTTTATGGGAAATTAAATTTCAATTTCTCGCACAAGATGTAACATTTTCACACTTCCGTTTCTTAGTGGAAAAACGGAAATTACTATTATATTTAGAAATTAATATATTTAGTTATCTTCACTACGTAACCAATTTGTTTTTCTTTTAATGGACGATTAAGACTACAATCGAATTGACCTCGTGTGTATCTTCATCAAGTTTTGAAAATTAATTTAGTCATTATCTTGAAATTAATTTAAATAACTATTTGTGTTTGCCAAACTTTTAATTAGTAGACTTCTTTTGGGTTGCGTTTACTTCCTCTTATAAGCAATATAATTTAGAATGATTTTGTATCTTTATAAATATTTTATTGTTTTTCAACTTTTATCCTTAATTTAACGTTTTTATCGAAGTTTCTAATAAAAATGTTAAGGGAAGAACACCCCTGGTTTATTTGTATATATATTTTTTCCTTTCTTATGACAATCTGAAAAAATGACAAAGTTTTGCTATTTATATTACTTCATTATCTTTTAGAAATTTGAACAACTATTTGTGTTTGTAATTTTGTAAAGTATATTTGGAATTTCGAGATGCGACAAAATTTGGTCTAGTGAGGAAACAAATATGTAATTTAAAGTACAAGTTTAAGCTATCAAATAAGAATTTTTTCTTGGTTTCGAACGTCCATATATCTCAAAATGTGGACTTATTTATTAGCTTTTGTTATTGAAAGTGACCAAATTCGTTTAAGACGTGCCGTCTGTATTAGAATAGATTTTTGAACTATTTTCAATCAATATATTAGTGCTAATAATGCTTCTAAGTATTTGTTTATTATAATTTTTATACTGGGTAAAAGAGTTTTTTAAAATAAAAAATTATTTTAGTTGTTTGACATTGTCTAATCTTAACTTGAGTGTGATTTTTGAGTTTAAAAAAATTAGTTTGTTTCTATTGTAAGAAGCTTTTATATTATTGGGGTACAGATTGTAATTTTTTTAAAAGAAGTTAAATTGTCTAAATGCCCTTAATTTTTTTTTGAAAAAGAAAATATATATGTACTTAAAAATTAGAAACTTTTTTATCCTCCAAAAAAAAATATTAAATGAAGTAATTATACTTCTATATCAATATCTTAATCCGATAATAAAATATTATTTTGATTGTAATTAAGGGAAATATTTAGTGCTAATTAAATAAGCACCCACGGATGGCACCCTTGACTTCATCATTTTATATTTTCAAACATAACAATCGGTTAATATATATATATATATATATATATATATATATATATATATATATATATATATATATATATATATATATATATAAGTAAACAATTGTTCATTCGAAAGAAGAAAATCACAAGAATTATCATAATGACGATCACATGGTGCACATGGTAACGCTTCCACGTTGTGGGTCCCATTTCATTTGTATTTTTTAAAATAGTTTAACTGTTAATAAAACTGTTTAATTGCAAGTTGATTAATGTCGTTTTGCATACGCGTCCGTCGTCTCAAGTGGAGCTACGTGTCGCCGCTCACGGGACCGAAAGTCCTTTATCTGCTGCTCCCAGTGTGGTCAACGGTCAACGAATGGTGAACCCGAAAGGAATCTGTTACCCACGTGTAGTTTATATAATGGTGCATTTTTCAATTTTTGCATATTTTAATTTAAGTTTAAATTTAAATCTTAATTGGCGTGGTATTTATTTATTAAAAAATAATTAAATAATTTTATTAATTATAAAATTTATTATTTGATAAATAAATAATACATAATATTAAAATTTAATTGGAACTTAAATGTTAGGATGATTTTAATCATCTTTTACTATAATATTATACTTAGAACATTATTAAAAGACTTTCAAATAAGATTTATTACGTATTTGAAGAATTACATCAACATTTAAGACTCTAAAAAATACTTCAATTAAGATTCTTTAAATAAGAAATGTTTCTATCTTTTTAATTTTGTATAGTAGTTTTTATTTTCTCAATTTATATTTAATTACTTTTTATTAGAGAGAGAAATAATTTAATTACTATTTATTTTTCTTTAAAAAAGTTAATTAATTAAAATAATATTAATTTATTTTTATTTAAAGAACATTTTGGAGGATAATATATGTTTTCACTCTCATATTTTCCACATAAACAAGCAAATAGATATTTGAAAAGTAAAATTAATAAAGTATTTTACAGATGCTCTTACTCAATTAGAATACAATTTGTTCAAGCTATAATTATTTATTAAGTTTTTATCATTTCTCATTCAAATGGTGAAATTTTATTAGGGCCATATTAGTTGATTTATAAACTAAGTATCTCAACTGAGCTAATATAATATCACTCTAATTTTTAATATTGATATGTGTTTACAATTAGCAGTCTATAAATATTAATAATTTGAGATCTGTTTTAAAATTTGTTAAGTCTAATTTATATCAATTATATTATGGGACAATCCATATTAAATTTTTATATTAAGATATATCTATTTTACGAATGTTAAGAAATATGTCTATTCTATTTGCATTTGAGGACAAAAAAAAATCCATCTTTGTTCAATTGTAAGAAAAATAGAAATACTTAATGAAAGAGTTGGTTGAATGTTACTTGGGCTCATATTCCAAATAAAAAGAAACTATAGAGTATATCTGAGATACCATATCAATAATTAAATAGTATTGTGATATGCATATATTTATTTTAAAAAACTATATAAGTGATAGTTGTATTAAAACTAACTATGCATATTTTTATATACACATTAATTGATTATATCAACACTAAATTGATTCATCTTGTGTCTCGGCCCAAAAAAAGTGAGCCAATTTTAGACCTAGTATTAATCTAATCTAACATCTACCGTGGCTTCTTTTATTATTGTAAACGAATTATAAAATTCAAAGTGTTTTAGTGCTATAGAATCACTCCGTGCATTGTCAAATCTTTTATGATTATCTATATTATTCCAATAGTTGTAAAGTTTTACAGTTGAACAATGTAAAATTTTTGGCACCTACAGATTTTCATCTATCTTAAGCTTGTCATATTAGTAATGCATGCATGTCATTATGTAATTGATAGTGCATTTGGGCTTGTAATTCTAGGCCGTCCTTATGTTTGAGAAAATGGATGGAGCGGTTTTTTTTTTTTATTTCCCTTTTGAAGTCTGCATATAAAGATCAATATAGAAATAATTTATTATAATTGTTAAACATATATTTAGTTACACCATTGTGATCTTAATCTTACTGGAAATCCCCTTAACTCATCAGATAGCCTTTAACCACTAGATTCAGCTTTTCTAATGAATGGTGTGTATCTTACTTGTTCTTGAGCTTGAAGTTTAAGTTTTGTCCCATTTGAAGCGAGAAAATTATGTGTTCATATTCATTTATGGGAGAATTTAATTAAATGATTAGAGTAACAAGTCTCATAAATTTACACAATTAATGTGCTTCCCAATTATGAATGAAATCTCAGGTTGATTCCTTTGTTGCCTTTACAGCACAAAAATAATCTTTCAATCAACAAAAAAATGCAGCTAGCTGGAAATGCTTGTGCTTCCTACAAAAATCCTGAGTAAATTACTTCATTTTCACTCAAGTGGGTATGTAACTGTAATTTGTCTCTTTCAAAAGAAAATAAAAATAGAAATTTCCAGACATGAAATCTTTTTGCTTACTCGAAAATCAAGATCGGTGATTTAATTTCAACCTTACAATCTAATTGGAATAGAAGTAACGTTGCATACATTAGCTAACTAGCTAGCTCCATGAACTAAAAGTTGAAAAAGAATTTTGAAAAATGAAGGAACAATCTTATCGTATCTTATTAAGCAGCAATATAAATCTTTCACTGCTCATCACTAAAAAATTTAGACTACCTTCGATGAACTTAAGAGTTTTAAAAATAAAAAACAAATCATCAGTGATTAGTCATCGCTTGCTGCAACTAGTTGATAAAAACAAAATTATAATCAATACGAGCGATATGCAGCAGCTCCCTTAAAGCATGCCATGTTCATTGGATTTTTGCTCCAAAATGATTCTTATGGTATCTTTGTTTTGCTTCTGATAAATTAGCTGATCATCACTTGATGACTAGTCAAAAATTCTGCGTTGAAAAATTAATGATCGATGCATATATATATATATATATATATATATATATATATATATATATATATATGATGCAGCAGATAAAATTTTATTTTGGCTTATCCCAACACATGATAGCTATAGCATCTAGAACCATGGAAACGCAGATTGATTAATCGATTAATTAATTAATTAGCTCTGTTAATTAATTAATTAATTAGCTGTATTAATTAAGCTTAATTAGGTTCGGCTACAAATATAACTATCAGAAGGATCGGTTTGTCCTACGCAGTTGCAGTCCTTTTATATATATATATATATTGTAGCCTTTTAAGGAATAAGTCTTCGTTTGGGTTTAAACTTTAAAGGCTAGCTAGATAATAAATAAAGAACATGTCTTTTCCCTTTTTTTTTTTTTTTTTGCCATTGCTAGCGACATATATGTTCATCCATTATTTTTCTTCAACTAATCATATGCTTTCATGTGAAAGAAATCTTCAAATTAACAAGCGGCTTTATGCACCGTTGAATAGCAAAAAGTTCACCCACCAACATCAACCCACAAAGCTGCCTACACATATTTAATTATACGTAAGAACCAACAACCTCGCAAATGTTTGTTAATTTTGCATTTGAGAGCAATTAAGAATCTGTCGTTGTTTAACTTGAATGAGACTTAATCCTCTTGTTGCTTTTGAAGGCTCTGTCATGCCTGCAGTTTCTGCAGTCTAAATTCTATGAACAAACAAGTGATTTTCTTCGCTAGCCTTCTAAATTGATCAATCACTACTACCGTTACCATATTCATGAACAAACAGAGAAAATTTTCTTGCTTCCTGCAAATGAATCATTTTCTTGATGACACTGCAGCCAATAAAACAGGCAGTTTTCTAGCTCAATTACTTCAAGTACAGGACTAGCTTCAATGAACTAGAAGTACTTGATACAATAAGTGCTTTTATACATTCTTCTTTTGCTTTACTATTGTTGTGAACACTAAGTCGAAAAACCCAAAAGGAAAAAAAAAAGTTTTAAGTTCTCTCATTATCTGCGCCGATGTATAATCAATCATTAGGTCTGAAAATGGAATAATGCATACTTTATGAAATAAACCAACAAAAAAAAAGAAAAAAGAAAAGCAGCTAGCAGCTCCCATGAAGCATGCCGTGTTCAAGGATAGGGTGCGTAAAACCCTAAAAAAAATATAATTCTCATACGTTTTATATCTTCCATTGGTTTCTGTGGTATCTATTTATTTCATTAATGCTTAAGCTTATTTGACCAGCCAATTAAAGGCTTTTAATTCCTATATTTTATGCACAAACTTGTTCTATTTAGAATCATCCGCCACATGAAGAGCTAAAGTGACCAAATTTTATTAAGAGAATATGGAATCTGAGGATCATGGGCTTAGTTCAATCCATTGTTCTAATTAAACAAGTTTTGTCATTATCTAAACAAGTTTTGTCATTATCTAATGTACTGGTGGTAACTATTCTTGTGTTTGACTTGAAGTTGATACGACTAACGACTAAGAACTAATTAATTTTGTGCAAGATAATTAAATTTGAAAATTTTTTAATTAAGTATAGAGAGAATTGATTAACCATCTTAGTGAAAAATAACTTGTTATCACATGTATCCATCTGAGTAAACCTTCAGATTAATCGTTAAATTAAAAACTTATCACTGCAGCCATAATAAGTTCTTTTTAAAAAAAAAAAAGTAAGCAGAATCAATAGTAGAATCATTGCATTAAGCAGAATCAAGAGCAGAATCATTGCATTCGCCTAGTTTTGTTGAGGTTTCAAATACATGAATGAACAAGAAAGTTAATTTCTTGCTTCCTTGCTAATGAATTGCTATCTCGATTACTACATTTGCACTCAAATAATAATTTTCGTGCTTATAACAAATCGAAGATAGGCTTTTGGCCCTAATAATTCAGACCAAATGATTATTTTGCTTTAAAAATGCTTGCCCTTAATTAGGTGTTCAACTTTTTGGCTACTTCCAAAATGCAGCGTACCTTCTTTGATTGTCCAAAACTTACAAAACAATGGAAATAAAGAAGAAGCTTCTCTTCTTAAGCTTGTTTAATTTACGAAAGCTAGAATACCTTCCGATCTTCCATGAACTAGAAGTTGAAATTTTTTATAACAATTGAATCATAGATTTTTTTTGGAGCCGATTGGTGGCATAATTTTCAGCCAGCACTTGATAAAAAGTAGTAACCTTTTGCACCATTAAGCATGATAGAGAAATGAGATAATAATCTTGGCTCTAATGTTAATTATAGCGAGATTGTTATTTTTCCCTTTATTATAATCAATATATACCATTTATCATTTTATTATTTTTATAATAGTCAATAATTTTCCTGATAGCATGATTTTATAAAATTACCCTTATTTTTAAATATATTTTTATTTATATTTATTATAAATTAAACAAATAATATGAATAGAAATCAAAATAAAAATTAAGAATTAAAAACAAGAAAAATAATTTATTATTTATTTTTTTACATCAAAGCATATATTTCTTGTTTTTTATACTTAACTTTTTATTTTAATTTTTATTCATATGATTTATTTAATTTATATTTATATAAATAAAAATACATTTAAAAATTAAGGTAGTATTATAAATTTATACTATCAAGGAAGTTATTAACTATTATCAAAATAATAGAGAGATAAATAGTATATATTAATTATAATAGGAAAGAAGTTGACAATCTCTCTTTAATTATATATATATATATATGAATGTTTCCTTTATCGGCTTCTTCTTATTAAATTTTATTGTCAATTTCATTTAGTTGACTCGTCAAAGTTTTGCTCGAACGCATATATATAACACATGCTAATGCAATTTATTTAAATCTGCGTCATTACCTGGCACCTGAAGGGATCGAACGGCTGGATTAACAAATAAAAGATAATGGAGTAATTGATATCTCGTCTTGAATCTTAATTAAAAATGTGATTAGCTTAAACGTTTTGGCTTTCTCATCACCTTTAATTAAATTTTAATTTCAGAACTTTCACGACTAACATGCTTTTAATTTAGGTATCTAATGTTTCGATCGAGTCAAAACTTTTGAGCCTTCTAGAAAGAGAAATTTATCGGCATTTATTTAAACAAAAAAAAAACATGTTTATGATTTTCAAAAGAATGATAACCTACAGAACCATCATTTGCTATGAAATCACGAACAAAGTTTTTTTATTTTTTTATTTTTGGGTAATTGAATTGCTTGCATTTGGCCATTTGCAATTACTAGTACAGTGATTTATGATTAAAAAAAAAAGCCTGGACCTATGTGCATTTTTAAGAATAAAGAATATTCAATCTTAAAATTTGGACAATCATACTCTTTATCTTACATTGTTTGATCATGGTAACTAGATATTTTTCACCCTCACACTTTGACGTTTGCATAGCATAAGAAATCCATTAGATATTGATTATTAGTCTCAATTAATCTGTTGAACAATGACAAGATTCCTTAACTAGACAAAGTAATTAAACAATTCTTCTTTTTGATTATTATCAAGTGGAATGAAAATATCACATGCCTTCATGTGAGTTATAAATGTTGTGTTACAAAAGCTTCAAATCAAAACCAAAGAAACCTACGCAAAATTAATTATCTCAATTTTTTTTTTTTGAGAGAGCCGTTAAGGGAACATAAGGCATCATTTCCCATATCTTTGTTCAGAGTATCCAAATTACAATGAAGAATAAAATTAACATGATGAAGTTATGAAATTTATTTTATTTCTGAGTTTTTGATTCTTAGCTGATTTTAGGGCCTAATGATTGATTTTTATCACGATTAATTGGAACAGATTTTATGTTCTTTTATTTCGTTAATTTGTCAGATTTTGCAATACAAAGATTTGGATTTGGTGAATATGTTTGTTCCCTACTTTGTAACACATTTTTATTTTTATTTTTATTTAATTTAATTAAAAATAAAGATACCATTTAATATTTATGTTACTCAATTATTAATTTTTGAAAACAGCAATTACAAGCTCATAGAATTATGGGTATGCAGAAATTAAAGAATCCCATTTGTAATTTAAAAAAAAAAATTGAAAATTTATTATCAAAATTTCCATATTCAAAGCTTAATTGAAAATATGGAAATTTAATGCCTGCATTTTGTCTGCAAGTTGGATATTCAATGATTTCATCAACTGTTCCATTGAGAGATTGTCAGATATATTTTGGCATTTCGTTATGGAAAATATGTGAAGATTTGTCTCGTAAACTTGTGCTTTTTTTATTCTAATAATGCTTGAACTATTTTGTGAATGCCCAAATCCCAAATGAAATAATAATAAAACGATTATGATGTGTCAACTAAAATAATCTAACAGAACAAATTCAAAATTAAGAGCACAATCTTATTTAAACTTTAAGACCCGTTTAGGATTATTTTTTGAGACTTAAAAGTGATTTTGAAAAACTAAAAGTTAATTTTGATATTTAGTAAATTTTTTAAAAATTCACTTTTAACAAATCACTCAAATTTTATAAAATAGGGGAGAACTAACATTTTTAAATTTGATTTTGAGAATTAGTTTTATATTTAATATAATTTCATATATATATATATATATCATCAAATGTATTATAAAAATCCAAAATCATCATTATTAGTTAGGAAATAAAATTACTAATTTTAAAGAGATTACTATTATTATCAATTATATTGAAATATCAAAATAATAAATAATAAATAATATTTATTTATAGTTAATTATTATTATATATCACAAAAAATATTTTATATACATATTTATGAATGTATAAATAAATTTTATTTAATATTATGTCTAATTCAATTATTTATATTTTTACAATAATTTAACAGTAATATTTACTAAATATATACGACCGCTTTTAAAAACTCACAATACTTTTAAAATAAATTTTACTAAATATTTAATTAATTCACTTCATAATTTATTATTTTTATAGTACAGTTAACATCAATGCATCACCAAACTGGCCCTCAGACCTTCCACTTATTTCACATACTATTATGTTTTTTGTATTGAATAGCTACTTTTGGGATGATGGAAGTTACAAATAATGCAAGCTTTCAAGTTTCAACTTAAACCCAATACAAATTACTTCACAACGTGGGGCCAAGAGAAAACATTCTTGGGTCTGCTTTTTCTGGTCCAGATGAATTAAAGCCAGCCTGGACCAAAGTAGCCATCGATCGAGAAAAGCCCAATCTTGAATATCATTTTTCCGCCCTTAAATAATACCTTACGGTCTACCTTAATTTTGTTGTGCTGCCGTATCTTCTCCACATATTTGGAAAGGTATGGAAAGGGTTAAACAACTCGTCATTCTTCGTTTTAATGATAGCACCTATTTAGCATCCATGTTTCATTTGATGGTTTAATAATTTGATTCATGATGCTCAGAACCGATCTTCATTTACGATGCATGGAGAAATAAATAATAAAAAAAAATCAACGATAATATTTTGATTCATTGTGCACAAAATCAAACTATGAAGTAAAAATTTCAATATTGCTTTTCATTGTACACATACATACACAAAACACAAACTTGCCTAGAATAAGATGTACAAATTTTGTAAGTAGTGATCTTAGTAAAACAAGGAAGAAGATAATTCATCATTTAGTAGGGCAATGAATGAGAGAATCAAATAACTTGTACTCTTACTTTTTATTTTTCTTTGGCAGCCAAGTTAGATCATTCACAATTTGCTCAACATTCCTTGAGCCAAATATTGGTCTTACAAGCAAAGTTTGTGCCAATAATAATTGAATCAGACTCAACAGAGGTGGTGAATCTCTCTTTGAACAGGAAGAGTAGCTTGAATGAAATATCTTGGACTATTGAAGAAATCCAAGGATGCTTGAAGAACCAGCATATGCTTTCTATTTATTATGTCCCAAGAAAGTGCAATGTCATTGCCAGCTCTATGGCGAAAATAGCCTTAGATTAATTTCGAGAATCATGTTGTATGGTTAGATGACTTTCCAGTCCAAATCTTGATGTTATCATCTCAGTTTAATCAATAGAAAACTCTACTTTCTCCTCAAAAAAAAAAAAAAAATATTGGTCTTACAAGATGACAATATATATCTCTTCCTTCAAATTTGATTTATAGATGAGCGTGAGAAGACATAAAATTAGAAATACTTTACAATTTTCCATGTGAAAAATAAACTTTAACTTCATAAAATTAACCATCAATAAAATGTTCACTCAAAGAGATTAACGCGCAGAATATGTTCAAATGTTCTAATGACACAGCCATGGTGTGAGATATAGTAAATCTGAAATACAGTGAAATTATATCTTAAAGAAAAGTTCAAAAACCTTTAATACATGACAAAAGGAAAAAACATTAATTATACGATTGGGTGCAAAACCATGAGTTTGTATATTTATACCAAACACATCAACAAGTATTATGCGGAGGCCCTCACAGATCTCAAAGCGACAGATCTTCATACACAAAGAAGATCTTAAAGGGCCTCATAAAGAAATCGAAACAAAAGGGGGGAAAAATCTGTAGGAACCAGAAATATCCATGAAATAAAAGAAGCTCTCATGAGCACTGTTTATCGACAGAAGTACAGACATACCAACTGAGAAAACTGAACGTTACAGATTAAATCATCACTGAAAATGAAATCTTCAGTTGACTCAAAGTTTTACATCATATTACCTCATAGATCACAGCCAAAATTGCTTGTCTCGAACCGGGCAACAGACAACAAAAATAAATCTAATCATATCCGAAGTTAAGTGTGCTTTAATTATATAAATCTTATCAATGGATCTTTTAGTTTTGCATTATCCTGTGGCCTTGTGGGAGCAAAGGAGCCACTTATTGCTGCTGCAGCATCATCAAGATTCCAAAACAAAGAGCAATTTGAAGTGAAGCAAGGGCCAAAAAAAAAAAAAGACACCATTATCTCCACTCACTAACCCTAATAGTTTGTGAATCTTGATGATGCTCCAACTGCAAACAGTGGCTGGTACTTCTTTAGACCTTCATCATTACCATCGTCATCATCTGCCATTCAAGTGAAAAGAGCAAAAGAGAAAAAGAAAGAGTGGTACCTTTTTGAAAAAAACCCTAACCCTAAAAAAAGCACCCCATGAAAGGAAAAGTTAAAGAAAAAGCAAAAGGCATACAAACAGTAATTAAAGGTTCGAAAATAAAAACCTAGGTCTGGGTATGTGAAATTTACCAAACCCCACTTGTTACAAAAAGCTAGAGAAAACTACAAAAAGGACTCAAAGTAAGAGATAAGAAAATTCTGTGAGATGTGAGATTTGAAGACTGTGAAGGGTCTCAATTTATAGAGATTTTACAAGAGGGAGAGTGATGAGTAATGAATAGGAGATAAGGGATTGGTTGGTGCAGAGAGATTGGTTAGTCAAGAGAGAGAGATATAGAGAGAAAGGATTGGGTACCAAGAACAGTTATGCATCATAATCCTAGGTACCAAAATTACCAAAAGCCAATTAATTCACTGTGACCCAGCTCCTGTTTTTGTACAGATGTTAAGAGAACAGTGGCTCAATTTGAGAAAGGATAGTGAAAACTTACCATATGGGTAATACTGGGGATTTTGCTTTGTTTGTAATTGTGGGGATATAAGCTTGCGTTGCGTCTTCAAGACTCAAGTGGTGGAGGTGAGTTGACAGGCCCCTGTTCTGCTGAACTGACTCTGACTTGACCCCTTGGCCAAATATTTAAAGGTGGCGTCTTTGCCCTATCTAGGGTTTCAGATTCTCAGATGGTCCGTTGTTTGAAGCCCTAACTTTTTTATTTTGAGTTCCTATTCTTCTAGCTATTTTCTTGAAGCAAGTTTTGCAAGTTTATGGCCTTTTATTGATCCTTTTTAAGCTTTTATGTTTAGCCTTACTCCCTTTTAGACTGCCGAGAACTCATTTCTAGTTCTCTACTAATCTCTCATCATTACCTTTGATTCTTTGTACATATTTTTTATAAGGCCATATGCATGTGTTATAACAGATTAATTTGCTCATTTACTGAAACATAATTACACAAGGCACGCAGAGATTATGCAATTTTTGAATATGGTATATATTCAATGTGAAGCTAATCATGTAATTTTAAGAATCATTCTTAAGAATATCTTCATAGAACTATCATTCTTTTCTACTACTACTTGCACGCATGCGCAACTTGGCACCATACACACACACACACCCCTACTGAGTCACGACTTCTTCGAAAATGTGACTGGTAATTATTAATTAACAAGATAATTGATGCAGCAAAGCATGAAGAAAAGGATAGAATGTTGGAAGAAAGTTTTTTTTTTCTTTTTAAAAGGGAGGGGTGGGCAAGCCCAAAGAGTTTTTTACCCCCTCCCCACCCCCAAGACTCGAACCCGGGTCACTACGAATCTAGAACCGACTATGGCAGCTAACCTGACTACGGCCTTGGGGGCAGAATGTTGGAAGAAAGTTGAATTTCACTCTTATAATTATTCTCTAATTTATTGATTAATAGCAAGCACGCTTAGCACATGAATTGTCGATTCGATCTTTGGCTCCCTTGAGAGCTCAAAAGTTTTGCGGCGTTTACGTCTAAACCAATTAATCATTCTCGAGTTTCAAATCCAATCTCTGAAAGAAAGCTTGTGTTGATCATCACTGATCACATGTATCCTCCTCGTACATGACACAAATTGTTCTGACCAGTGATGATCACATGTATCCTCCTAGTAATACTATAATTTTTAAAATAATTATTGTTAGTTGTGTTGTAAAAATAATCAGTTGAAAAAAAAATTAATTAAGGATTTAGTAAATTTTGTTTTCAAAAGTACTATAAATTTAAAAGTAGCTACGTGTATTTAGTAAATTTTATTGTTAAACTACTTTAAAAAAAATGTAAATGACTAAAATAGACATAATGTATGATAAAATTTACTTACACATATAAAAATATGTATATACAATATTTTTAGTTGTGTATTATAATAATTTAATTAAAAAATATTTTGCTATATATTGATTTTATTTCTTTTATTTTTGTATAATAAAAATTTATTGAAATATTGGTTTTGTTTCCAATTTAAATAAGGATAGTTTTTTTTTTAGATAATAATTGTAAGGATATATATGGAATTGTATTAAAGGATAAAATTGATTCTCAAAATCAGAATCTAAAAATTATCCTTCCTTACTTTTTAAAATCAACTGTAGAATGGGCTGATTTTGACAAAAGTAATTTTAAATTTTTTTACCAGACACTAAAATTATCTTTTAAATTCTCAAAATTATTTTTAAGTCTCCCCAAAGCAATCTCAAATGGACCTATGATAAGCATTTTAACTTTGTCAGATGTTTTAAATTTTTACATGTACTAATAACTTCTTTCAAAATTGATTATTTATCCCTTTATTAGAGGTGTTCCAAAAATGGGTGCGATTGAGTAAATAGCTTTGAAAACTAATAGATTGGATAGAATTGGAAAATGAAAAAAATTGTACAAGTTATACGTTTTGTCACCGCTTTGTAAAAAAATCTTGAGGTATGAATATATTAGAAACATGTAGCTATATTAGAAAAATAGTATCTTTTTCTAAAAAAACATTTATTTATTTTTTTATCTGATGCACAAAGAAAATTGTTAATTGCAAATGAATAAGATATTACAGAATTATCCATACATAAGATCAAAATTATTGATACGAACCCTTTCCACATAAAAGGTAAATCTTTTGCTACAATAGAAGCGGAAGTACTGTAGATTAATCAAGAATCAAAGTTGATTTGCTTAATAAAAAGGAAAATATTAATGAACTTTTATGAAATGTTTTCACATGATTAAGCCAATTATCTTGATCATTTATATTGTAATATTCTAAGGGAAGATTGCCAATTTTTCCTTTATGGAAATTAATATATACCATTTATATTTTTATTATTTTTAAAATAATTAATAATCTCCCTGACAGCATAATTTTATAGTATTATCATTATTTTTAAATATACTTTTATTTATATTTATTATAAATTAAAAAAATTATATATATGAAAAATAAAATTAAGTACAAAAAATAAGAACTATATGTTTCCATGTGAATAAAAAATTAATAACAAGATTTTTTTCCTTGTACTTTTTGATATTTTTAAATATTGTCTTATAATATTTGTATATTTTATATTATCAAAATAAATTATCAAACAAATGACCCATTTATCTCTTTTTCTCTTCTAAATTTTTTGATGCCAAGGTTTTTTTGGATATTATAAAAATAGTAGAAAAAAGTAATATATATTAATTTCAAGGAGAAATTGGTAATCTCTCTAGTGAAAAAAAAAAAGAAAAAAATAGAGGGTTTTGCAGTTCTTAAAAAGAGAGTTTCGTCGTTCTTTCTTACACTTCACAAAAATTTCAATTGTTATATAAAACAATTAAACTCGTGGTTTAGAAGACTGGTGGTTGCAATATTCGTTTTCCAAGCAAGATCAGCATAATTACCTTTTCGGGATTTTTTATTTTTTTTTCCATGCAACAATTGTTGGTTGCCAATTAAAACAATCAGGAAAAGGCAACAAATTAATCAAGGGCGTCTGCCAAGCTAGCTGTATGCCTGTATTAACCAAATATAAACGAGAGAGAAACCCAAATATTAATTTCATTCTATCAAAATGCTTTAAACAAATTCCTAGACCATTTTTTCCCTAATTAAAGATGTTATATATACTTTGCTTTATGAAATTGTACTGAAGGTAAATGTGGATAAATCATGAATGCTCGTTAATATATTCTTCAATTGACATACAACAGACAATAAACAAACATTAAAAGTTATGCGCAAGAAATTAACCATGAAATTCTTTATTATATATTATTATATGTATTTCTAGCGTTAAGTAGTTGAAGCAATTATGATATTTTTGACACTGTTATGCATTTGCCAACTCATCGACTTCTGCTCCATTAATTTGCTTCGTCGCCCTGTCAAATCATGAGGCTTCTTTAATCTCTATTGCTTTTTCTAAATATTGGTAATTAGAAGAAAAAAACAAAAACAAAACTACAGGGAAGAAGAATGTCACTAGGATCAGCTTTACCGTCATCGTCACATGCCAAGCTAAAAACAAATTAAAGATCGCATACAAGTGTCAGTCAGTGGGATAATAATAAATAGAAGACCAAAGCTCTTTTCTCGTGGCCTACAAAATGTATTTATAAATTTACAGATCCACAATAATTCCTAAAAGAAAAAAATTACGGAAAATTAATAAAAATAATCTTAAAATATTTTTATTTTTTATAAATAATTTTTAAAAATTTTAACTATTATAATTAATCAAACACAAATGTTTATGATTAAACTGTCTCTCTCATCATCTCTCACCCAATTCTTTTTTTCTATTCTTTGTCATTGAGTGACTCTCCACCTATCAACGACGAAAAAAATCATTAATAAACTCCAATGAAATGTAGTTTAGTTAGTTATTTAATTTTTTTTAGTAAATTTTTTAAAAATAAAATCGTGGGTTGCCCATCTCGTAGCATCCATTGGCACGATGGGCACTGCGCACTGTGCCAGTTGGGATCGACAGGCTACTGCTTGCAGAGCACAACTGGTATGATGGGCTGCTGCCCTTCGCGCCAGATTTGGTGCGATAGGCCTCGCCCATCGCATCAGATTTGGTGCGAAAGGCGTTGTTATTGCACCAAACTTGGTGCGACTGGCCCAAGATTTTAGAATTTGTGTGCAAATACCTTGTCGCACAAATTTTTTTCGCACCAAATTCTTGGTTGCAGTTTTCTAGAATTTAGTGTGATAAATACCCTATCGCACAAAACTTGTGTGATGGGTTACTTGTCGCACTAAATTTCTGATTGTAGTTTTCTAGAATTTGGTGCAACAGACACCATATCTCATATGTGACTAATAAATATCTCGCTGAAATTTGGTGCAACAGACACCATATCTCGCTGGAATTTGGTGCGACAGTTTGCCTTATCACATTAAATTTTAATGTGACTAATAAATATTTTTTAATTTATCATGATTTTTTTTTTATTTTTTAAATTATATAATTGTGATTTAATAATATTATATTTGTAATAGAAACATGGCAGAATCTGAGTATGTACCAGGCATAATGCAGATACCTTACATTGATCATTTTCTTGGGCGTATTACAAATATGTGTAAATTAGATACAGCCATAAAAACCATTGAGGGAAAGTTAATAAAACGACAGTTGTAATTATTCAAAAAAGATATATTTGGACATTTCTTAGAGTGACAAAGTTTTTCATTCAGTGGCGTCATTATAGATAATTTATTACTTAAAGAGATCAGTTACGGTTTGAAATTGGTGAGTATTTGGTACGCTTATCAATTGGAGAGTGGTGTTTAGTTATGAGACTTTCTTGGGGGTGAAGAGATTGTACCCAAAACGGAAAAAAAGAATCATAGGCTACTTAATATGTATTTTGATGGTTTGTTTTGTAATTTAAATTTCGACTATTTCGATGAAAGATTTGGTAACTTAGGCGTCGACGCTATGAACGACATTGATGCAATAAAGATTGCACTCTTTTATTTTGTAGACAGAGTCTCAAATAGAAGAAAAGTTCATAGTTAGATTAATTTCTCATTGCTTAACGATGTGGATGACATTGATCACTTTTGAAATTGTCCATGGGGTCATTTGTCATGGAAAACGATATATGACTGTTTTGACAATGTATTGTATGGTAAAATAGAAAAATTTAAGAAGACTTACTTAAAAAAGCCAAATTGTAACATTGAAAAGTACAATGTTTACGGTATTACATCTCGAGTTCAGGTATATTAAGATTACGCTCTATTTAAATTATTTTATTCGATAATTAGTTTAATAATAGTGAATGTTTAACGCTTTTTTAATATTCTCACTTTGCTTGTTGTAGTTATGGACGTTCAAAGTGATTGGAGGACTGTCATCACTATGGGTCATGAAAACAAAAAAAAAAAATTCCACGCATCATGCAATGTAAGTCCATTGCTTCCTCCAAAATAAATTTCACTGAGGTTTATTCATTGTCAGTGATAACTTTCGTCTTGTAAGTAATGTATATTGATAATTATATATTACTACTTTTTATATTACTAAATAATACTAGATAATTATACTAACTTAAAATTTGGGTTAAATTATGGCAAGAAAATGTTTTACAAACCATCAAGCTGAACTCAAAGGAGACAACCCAAAAATATCGGTAGATTGTAAAAGATTATGTTCCACATATCTCAAGTTAGGTCTGTTATGTGAGTATCCTTTAATGCTTCATACTACATGATTACAAACAACTTTTTATTTAGTAAATTATTTACCTATTTTAAATGTTGCTTTGTGTAGCATCAACCATCTATCAACGTATCTCATATTGCAAAACAAACAGAGGAGAATCAAAACACCATGAGTGCCATTAGGCCAACACTAAAGCTGTAAAATTTTGTTGGCGATGAGCTTTCTGCAAATGACCATCATGAGTAAACATAAGAATCCAATGAGACACATGATTCAGAGGTTATAAATCATTTATTTTCTTCATATATATATAAGTCATTTTAATATTCCCCTTTATTATATATATTTATATATACTTATATTTGTTTTTATTCATAATAGTCGAGGACAAAGTATAATAATGGTTATATCATTCGACGGATGGACAAGATTGATCGTTTTATATGTGAGTTGAAGTCGGCTTTTGAGATAGAGTGCAAAGAACATAAAAAATTTAGAGAAGCGGTAATAAGATTTATTGGTTCGTATACTGCACACTCACATGGTCCTTTTCCGACTACACGCTCGTATACGGTGAACAAATTTAACAGTTCACTATTGCATTCTTTTAGCTTTTAATATAATATTTATTAAATATGTTCATCCTAACAAATGGATAGGTCCCAAATGATTGTGGAGTGTATATTGATGTGGAGAATTAGAATCTTTAAACTCTTATGTCATTGTGTAGCTTTTATAGGGATGTCAACGGGGAGAGCGTGCAGATCTCTAGGGATATTAGTAAGTTTGGTTGTCCATACAGACAGTCTTATGTTTTTAATAATCCGTATTTGATTCCGTCATTTAAGCGAGGGAGGAACATCAATCATCTACCTACACTCTAACTAATGGATCGTCAGATCAACAAATGAACGAGTGTGGATATAAATCCACTTTGAGGATTGCAGGATCCAAGTGTATGCAATGAGTTTGACCAGTGGTTTGCTGGTAGCATCATATTGGATCGTTCATTCTCATACTCACACTCATTTTTTCAAGTACTTTTGGGTCATATTTCGATGGGATAACTAGCTGACGAGGTAATTTTTTTGAATATCAATCCATTCTGTCATTTGTGTATTATGATTGTGTTCTAAATTTACCAGTGGTTTTCTAGTCTATTTATCCACATCATATTCATTAGTATTTACGCTTGATTAGTGAGAAGCAGCGGCAGTATCCGAATGCACTGTCTTGACGGGTCACGCATACAAATACATATTTTTGGGTAATTAGTTTACAGAACATATACTCATCGTATTTACAACTTATTTCTTGTTAATTTATTATTTCTTATGTATATGATATTTCAGGTGTTCCTTAAGCAATTTTATAACAACGGAGATTATGCGGCCGAATCATTAGAATATAGTAATAATTTTAATAACTCTATTTGTGAGCAGAAGTTTATAATGTCAAAACAGCTGGCACATGTGGATATGGTATGTGAATATTTTTTTTTACTGTGTTAATTTGGGCATAAGAAACACAGAAAATTAATGAATATTTTTATATGTAGGTATTCATCCATGTTAACCTCGACGGCGATCATTAGGTACTAGTCTAAGTGGACTTTTGTACCAACAAAATAGGGATTTATGACTTGTTGGTGACATTATGCGACGATAAAACATACAAGGATCAATTTAAACCATTTAAAGTCATATTCCCTCGATGGATACACCATGTTGGATTCTATAATATTCGACATGACCTACAGTATGCTGACTACTGTAAAGTCGTCGCAGTTAAAGGTATCCCACAATAAGAGTTTGGCAGTAGCAATTGCAGTGTATTTTTATTGAAGTTTACTATATACTTAATGTTTGGACTTAGGCTCAATTTCAATAATAGTCATAGAGCGTATTTTAGGAAAAAGATTACTGTACACATATTTAATGGCGATATTAAATTGTAAACTATTGTATTAATTCGAATATTGATGTATTGAATGTTTTTGTCATTAATGTTCTTAATTACATATAATTGTGCGTAAAAATTAAAATATGGGTGTTACACATAATTTCAATAATAAATAACATTAAACAAATTATACCAACATATATTGTGCAATATAAAAAAAATAGAATCGGTGGTATATTATCACTTGGAATAGTGCAACTAACTTTGATTCGATACAATAAGATTTTTACACGTTTATGATTATGTTTCAGTTCGTTGCACTGCCCATATTTCACAGTTTTTCGATTCACATCCTCATCGACAGAAAGTATTCTTAACTCTTTTTGACGACTAAGTGGTTATGTTTCTACTGATGGATAAACTTACATCTCTTGGATTTTATCTGGTATTTCCCAATTTATTACGTCGCCAACCAGCTCCATTAGTTGTGCATAAGTCTTTACCAATGATTCTTTAGTCTAAAATTCAGAACAAAGGCTTACGTAATCCACTCGGATAGTTAAACAAGTGGCAATTGTATGCTGATCCAAATCGAATATTTTACATGAGCAAGTTTTATTATTTATGTTAACTAATCCCTCCTTAATACCACCACCTAAAACATGGAATCGATATAGAGATACATGATGGATGATCATCCTTTCGACCCGAGATCTCCTCTCAGCGACTATTTCATCCGCCTAGGTTGTTAGCTGAGTATTCATCGATTCAGCCACAAGTTTTCTGTCATAAAACCATTGCTGCATTGTTTTCCTAAAGTGATCAACAAGATGAGTAATCAAAAAATTTTGAGGTTCCCTCATAAAAAAATTCACGCTTTCCGCGATGTTGGTGGTAAGAATATTGTACCTCCTATCTTCGAACTCAGACCTTGCCTAATTACATGTATCTATATTATTCTCCAAGTAATCGGCTGCACTAGAGTGGAGCATCCACAAAGCCTCATGTTATTTTCTAAATTCTTCGTGTCTATATGCTTTTGTGGCTTTTATAAAGATAGGCTCGAAATCATCCCAAACAGCTTTGAGCATCCTGAATTTTGCTTTTATGTTACTTTTCACATAGTAAAAACAAATGTCATGAGCAGTATTATGAAATACTTTAAGAACTGCTCTCTTGATAGATATGCATCGGTCGAAGATAAATACTAAGTCTGGCATATCGCCAATAACTTCATGTAACTTCGTCATAAACTATTCTCATGCATCATTATTTTCTGAATTCAAAACTCCAATAACTAACGGTTACAATTGATTTTTTCCATTTAAGTATGTTACAATAAACATACTTCCCTGATATAAGCCCTTTAGAAGAGTACTATCTATAACAATCACCGGTCTAATCTACTGTTTAAAACTCTTGATGAAAGATTCAAGAGCTACAAAGTAGTATAAGAAATTATCATCCACATCCCGTTCAAAGTGAGTAACACTACTCTCATTTGCAACCTTCAAAACGTAATAGTATTGGGTAGTAAATTATATGACTCTGTAGGATTCTCTCGAACAATTTTAAGACCAACTTCTCTGGCCCAATATGCCGACTAGTATGTTAATTGGACACTGTATTCTTACTACATGTCTACTCTGATATCATTCAGATTGTATATCATTTTTCCTCAGTAGCAATATCATCATTGTTATTTACTTTGATATTTATTAGTAGTAATATCATCATGATGCTCATCCTCGTTGTTAAAAGGAATATCGGAAGGATCAACAGCCCCATCATCAATTGGATTACTGCAATGAGTAGCCCTCATACTATTATACACCTCCACACAAATATTATCTTCTTTTGTGTTGCCCATGTTGTCAATAAGATCATCATTGTCACGAAAATAATTATTGTGAAATCGAGAGTAACATTTTTTTAATGACGTCTCTGATGGTAACACCTCTTCTCCAATATCAGTCAACGTAATACCGTTATCATCATTGATGTTATTATTATCTTAGAGTGGAGAGTAATATTGCTGCAACGATGTTGTCTTTGATAACACATCTTCTTCAACATTGGGGACAGAGACAGATTCTACAAGTGCCTCAATATCTTGGCTCGGAACTTTAAGAGATGTGGTAACAAATATATGAATTTATCCACAGTTGGCCATACCAGAGGCTAGATGTAACAAAACCTTGACCATTTCATCATTACATATGTCCATGGGTAGTGAACATGCACAATGTGTTGTGTTATTAGGCCTCAAAGTTATCTTTATCGTGATATTGTATTCATGAGGATTTATCTGTAAAACCTCATATATTCTTAATAGAAACTGAGAAAACACACAATCTTTTCAAACTAAAAATGTTATATTCTTAGTATTCACATAATCTATCCAGCCATCTGTCGATGTCTCCCACCAACCATTATAATGCAGTTCAAGTAGAACTAAATCATTAATCCTGGAATGATTAAAAAACAAAACATATTTATTATACAATAGAAAATATAATCACTAAAGAAATAAAAATATATTAAAACTGCAATTAAGTGCGACAGGGTGCCTGTCACACCAAACCTGCTGCGATAGGTTTCCTGTTGTGCCTAATGTGCGTGCGACAGGTAAGACAGTGCACAACGTCTCTTAGTGGCACAGAAACATAACCCTAACGCAGCAAACACTTCATCCATATTTTAACATTTCATTATGCATATTATATGAGATAAATTCATAACAGTTATATAAAAATTTATATAATTAGCTTATCTTACCTAAGTTTTTAATAGACGAATATAACGATGCTACAAATTTGCAGTTGAACTTCACTGTTTCATTTTAAACTGTTGATGAAGATTAAAATTGATAGGTTAATTATAGGGAAGATGAATAGAAATTGGAAGGACTCTTTAATTATTTCATTTTTCAAAAGATTTAAATCGATATGTGCAGGCAAGATGAATAGAAATAAGATAAAAATGAAATATAGAGGATAATTTAAGGTAAAATAGTTTTGTTTAGCTAGTTTTGATCGAATATAAAATAAAGAGTTAATTTTAAAAATATAAAACTTTTAATAATTATTTATATAAATTTCCCAAAAATTACAAATTCATGCTTCAAGTACATTTAGCACTTTTTTCAAGCAACTATTATTTTTTCGATCCTTTTCAAAAGAGAACCCGAATATTACTTTCAGTAGAATCGAGATAAACTCAGTTCAATACATCGTGCAAAATATAATATATCTCATCATGAATAATAAGAATAAAAATTTGAAAACAAAATACTACAATTACATTACATTAAAAAAAAAACAATTCTAGAGAAAAAAAAACAATTATGTTATAGCATCATCGGATGACCATTTTTGAAATGAAAAATTGATGATTATCAATTGACAACTTATGAAAACTATTTTCAATAATCACTCCCAATATATTTTTTAAAATAACTATTTATTTAAACTATTTGTGCAAAAATCGAGCCAATATGTAAATTGTAATCCGAGAAATGATAAAGAAACAAACAGAATCGTTTTTTGACAAAGACAAACTGACATGGCAAAGGGCAATTGCCCGGGAATCTCGCTGAGTGCTGCATGGGAAATTTCGGACCATACAACAGATGTGCAGCATATATATACTTGTATTACTATTATTATTATTATTATTATTATTATTTGCTAGGCTTTCTCCAAATAGAAACCCAAATGTTATGAGCCTACTCATCGTATAGCCTCCTTTCAGTTGCCTTTTTAATTAATTTCTTCTACAAACACATACGCACACAAGTTACCTCTCTTTCTTAGTCTTTTTGTGGTCCAAAAACCACCACATTCGGGCTTTGTCACCGTATCTTTTGTAATATGCATTTTGTCAGTAAACACAATTAGTTTTAATATTAAAATTGCTTCATGCTTTCGCTTTTATTTTTATTTTTAGTTCAGACCTATTTTCAGTGGATGTAAGATATTTATTATTTTAAGTGAGAACCTTTTAAGTTTTTAATTTTTTAGTTTAAGAATCACTCAGTGATGATATGAGATGTTATTCTCAACAATCCCATCATGTATAAACTAGACTTTTTATTTAGGGTATGCTTGAAATTATAGTGTTGTAATTTTTAAGTTATAATTACTGTAAAAAAAAATTATAATTATAAAATAAAGTTGATAATATATAATAAATGTAATTTTTAAATAATAATTTTGATAAAATTATTAAATATATAATAGAATTTTCATTATACAAATAAAATATCATATTAACATAACTTATAAGTTACAATAACTAGTGTTTACCAAACACTTTAGTATTGTAACTACAGCTGTTCAATTTCAATTCCAAACATACTCTTAGTCTTGGAAGTTCGAAATATAGTGTGGGTGTCTAACTTAAATACCATATAAAAATTTAGAGGCTTAACTTATACTGTCAAACTAATTCAAGAATTGAGAGTTATCTCAAATTCATAATTTGAGTTTAAGAACTAAGAACTACATATATTTAAATTTTTCTCAACTGATATATTACATGAGAATATTATTCAAAACTTATATAATATTATTTAGATTAAAGACTATTTCTACTCATAATTAAAGAAAGAAAGAAATTCCACTACAGCTCTCACGATTGTGTGGGAGTGGCTCTGGCCACCCAGCGTTTATAGTCATGTTGATCATGAATCATGGTAATTAATACAATTACTAATGACAAAATAAGCAGCAGAATTGATGATGAAGTACCGAGAGAGAGAGAGAGTAAGTAATAAATAAAGGAGTGGGAATAATGAAGAATATTTTGGTAGTCGTGTTGGTGGTAATGAAATTGAAATCAAATCCCATTTAGAGATGAGAAAGGTTTTAAATTTTTAATAATTTGCTTTATTTGGGAAGAATCTGAGTATGCTTACATCTCACTAACTGTGGGGTTCTTGCCCATCATTTTGCCATTTTAGGCCTCTTTCCAACTTGCGTATTAATTGATGGCATGCAACGCAAAGCTGGCGATGGACTTGCATTTCTCTGAATCTCTGTGCTATTTGGTTACAATTGATGTGATGTTGTGATGCCATTAATTATTTTGCATCCATGAAAATGTCTTGTTACTTGTCAGCCGTGAGTTGATGATGATGTCTCTCTTTAAAGTACACTTAAACGCTTCAAATGAATCAGCGGACGGATCAAAAATCGAAAGTAAACTGGTTAAAACGTAGTTGTATGCCAATCCATTAAAATCCTGATATATCATTATACCATTAATTATATTACTAAACTCTACTATTTAATAATTTTTCTCGATTTTAATAAATTGATGAATCATTATGAAATATTTATATATAAGAGTTAAAAAATAGTATGGTTATTTTATATATATGGGTGTTGCATGGTTTTAGGCAGAGGATTCTTAAACGAATTCTTGCTAAATGTTAAAGGATTTTTTTAAGTTACATCCTGTTAAAATGGAATAAAAAATTATAACAATTAAGTGGAATCTACTAAATTTTGTATGAATTATAAGTTCCTCTAATTGTAACTTAACATGACCCTAAATTAAATATTTTTATGTGCGCATAGATTATAGAAAGGGATGTAGTGTTTGTCGAGCCATTCATTGATAGCTATGGTAAGATTTTCATATAAATAATACCGAAAAAGTCAATTAACATCTAAAATTTGACAAAAAATGTTCGTTTATATATAATGATATTTTGATAGTGGAGCATGATAATCGAAGAGATTTTGACAATTGTAAACATAAGTACACTAGTAATGTAATTTTTTTTTTTTTTTAAAAAAAAAAACCCAACAATCTCTAGGTAGTTTAGACGGCACCTTCTTCCTCTAAGTAGTTGTAAGAATCTATATACTTTGGACTTTAATATATATGTCGGGGTTATGTTGAGATAAAACTATATATTTATACTTTGACTTTTGTTGTATTATGTATACTATTAAAAAAAAAGGGGAAAAAAATTATGAGCAGTTAGTCTGCTTTTAACCATAGTATGAATCCGGCATTACATGGGAACCTCAATGGATTTTAGGCTATGGATCATTTACAACTTTTGAGTATGGTGTGCCACAACTGTATTAATATTGAAGAATTTATAAAAAAAATAAATTTGAACTCTTATTCATTTATAAATACAATGGCTTAATTTAAAGATTGAAGAAAAAATAATTATAAAATATCGTGATTTTGGGAATCTGATCTATTCACTAATTGTTGAATCTTTACCATCAGTTTTTTGAATTGATCACCTGATGCTTCTAAATTTAGCAAGAAAAATGAATTACAAATTTGTCAAGTAATTTAAAAAATAAAGATTAATTATAACAAGATCAGCAAAACCAAAAGAGTTTGGATTACCACTTAAAAAATATTTTTTAGGCAATTATATCTCCTAAAAATAGGAGTCTTGTTCAATATAAGGAGAAATTTTATAATACATTATAAGTATCATGTCAACCATACAACAAGTAAATTATGTTAGAATATGTGTGTATTTATTTTACAAGTGGTGGTTATATTATATATAATTACACATATCATGCATGTATCATTTGGTTGTATGATATCGGATGTGTTATTATTGGTAAAATTTATTTGAGCTACTATTTCAATAAAAAGTAATTCAATCAGTTCAATTTTAAAAAATGAATAAAACAATCAAAAGTTCACTAACTGCTGAGTTGGGCTAGGGCCTGGCATTAATATTTTTCAATCTCCATGAGCTCATAGGCTTGATGAAAATTGCAAAAGATCAAAGTTGTAATTTTTTTTTTTGGGGGAAAATAATAATAGTAAATAACAATGGTGTAACAATATCGATATCTCAGAGCTGCAGCTTGATTAATTTTTAAATGTCCGTGAGTTCCTTGTTGACGGTCGTATGAACATATATAATCATTGTCACTATCAGAACTAAAACAAAAAATAAATCCAATCAAAATCATTAAACTACATTAATTCATATAATGCTAATATTTTAAATTGAATAAGGAAGCTGATTGAAATATAGATTACTGATTTAGAATCAGACTAGCTAGAATCTTCTCCAGAACACCGACATGTACTCATGCTGCCCAAAAATTTGTTGCGACCTAAACTAGTTAAAGTTATCAAACTAGCTTGAATTAATTATAACCCCTCTATGTCCTTTTTTATTTGTAAAGACGAGTTCGTTGAATGTTATATATATGTGTGTGGTCTCTTCGGAGACATCCGATAAAATGGAAACGATATAGAGAAGAGTAGCATGACCCCTACGCAAGGATGACATGCACAAAGCGAGAAATGGTCCAAATTTTTCAAATATATATATATATATATGTTTGTTTGTATGTATGGTGAATGGCAAAGTGTTGAAAAAATGAAAAATCTAGTAAATGTAACCAGATAAGCAACGGTAAATATTTTGGTTTATCAATTAATCTCCTATGAATATAATTGATCAAATTTCCAATTAAAAGTAAACTTGTTTGGCTTAGAACTTTTCTCTTACAAATAGGAGGATAAATGTCTCTTATTGCTATTTACGAGTAAAATTTATTTGAGGCTTATCTGCTGATTGAAAGTTATGTTTGAGGATCCTTTTCTGGTGAAAGTAGAATTTGCAGAAGCTGATGCAGTTTTACAGGAGATTCAGCTAGCAATTGCCTTTGGTCTAACTCCCTTAATTGTAGAACTTAATTCAGTAAATGTTGTTAGTCTGATTGATGGAAGCGTTTCAAGCAGGAAAAGGTATTGGTTGGCCAATATCAGAGATCGAGGGACTTATGATTATTAGAGCTTCCATTATGGTTAAGCATGCACCCAGATCTTGTAATGTGGTGGCTCACCACTAGCCAAGCTGGCTTTTTCTTTTCCAAAAGGGTACATTGTCCTGCAGGAATTGCCAGCCTCTTTTAATGTTTCGTTTTGTTAATATATAACCGATATTTTTCTTTTTTTAAAAAAAATTATGGTTAATGGTGGCTAGGGCTTTCCAAACTACAGAATTTTCATAATCCTTATTTCTTTCTTTGTTTCTTTGCTTTGCAAGCCGCAATTAAAGGTTTAAATATGATTGTAAAAAGACAAAGTACATGGATATAAACAAAAGTATCTCTTGTTTAGATATCACAAGAGATCTTATTATTAGTTCAAATTAAACAAATACTTACACAATTGACTGACAATAGTATATGTCCTTTATTTATTCATATTTAACATAGAAAGATAATGTTATGCTTGTAAAGTTTGCATCTTATATCTTATATACAAAAGGATAATTAACAATATTTTGAGATGCCACATCTTCACTTTGTATATAAAAAAATTTAAAAAAAGAAAAACTTTTGGAAGTAATCGTATCATTGAACATAAAATTATTTAAGTTTATACAATTAATCAGTCTAATAAAATTTTTCCCGTATTGAAAAACCACGAGAAAATTAAGATTGTCATTTGTTATATCATCAGAAAGAGTACCTTCAAACATGATTAAAATAATTTTCTTTTTTGAAAAAAAAGATTTACATTCATTAGATCAACTGAGTGATTACAGACAGTTTGAGGGGGAAAAGAATCCTGCCAAACAAATTTCAGTTATACTGCTCTTCTTGTGTAAAACGAAATCAACCACATCTTTGCAATCCGTTTCAATGAGCAAAGGAATCAGTCCTACATCAATGGCCACCTGAATGCCCAACTTTACAGCTGCAGCTTCTGCCTGAGCTACATCTCCATTAAAAATTGTTTGCTTAGTTGCAGCTGCAACAACACTACCTTCTTGGTATGTAACTCTGTTGACAGCCGCATCTACGTTCACTTAGAAAAATCTCTAAGGAGTGTTCTGCCAGCTTGAATTTCTTTCTGAGGATGTTTTTGCTGCTATTTTCATTTTGGACATCTTAGCTCTTGCATAAGCCTCCATTGTAGCTTCAGCTTTTGCTATCAGAATTTGAGGATCTCGAACTTTCTTCTTAGAAACAAACTGGTTTCCTTCATGCCATGCTATCCAACATAAAGCAATTATCAGTTTTAACTCCTCTTTACCTCTTTTTCTTGCTATCTCATGAATATTCCTAGTAAATATTGAGTACAGAGTCACTCCAATTCATCTTTAAAAGTAGTCAACTTCCACATCTGTTTAACTGCTTTGCATTCAATTACAGCATGCATAACACTTTCAGCCTTCATTTTGCATCTTGGGCAGCTTGGATCCTGCAAAACTTTCCTCTTCCATAAGTTTTCTGCAGTTGGAAGCAAATTCATTGCAGCTCTCCACATGAATATTTTTATTTTTTCAGGTTGCTCAAGACACCAGATCACATTCCATTGACAGTGGGTGCCTCTGGAGCAGCTTGGATAATCAGGGTGCTTAATTCTCTGTGCTAATTGATTTCACTTTTTATTTAATACTGACCCTTTTTGGGCTGGTTGGAAGTAGTATACGCAGAATTTGCTCAACATCTCCTGGCTTAAAATGCTGATGAATGAAAGGTTCCTTTCCACTACTGGTTTTCATCAATCAGATCTGCCACCTTGCTCTCCATATCTAAAGTTGGAACTGTAATGGATTTGAAAGTGTGCGGTCTAGGAATCCAATTACTTTTGAATACTTTTAATTCTGTTCCCTGAGCCAATTCTCCATCTCATCCTCTTCTGAATAATTTGCCTTCCCTAAATTATGCTTCTCCAGATAAAAGAGGGTTTGGACCTCAGTTTTGCTTGCAGAAAATCTTTAGTTTTGAAATATCTTTACTTCAGCATCCGTGCCAATAAAGATTTTGGTTCTTGAATTATTTTCCAGCTATGTTTTGCAATCAAAGCTTGATTGAAGCTAGCTAAATCCCTGAAACCAAGTCCTCCTCTTCCTTTCGCTTAACAAAGTCCTTTCCATTTTGCTTAATGCAAACTCTTCTGCTCCTTCTTTGACCCCCACCAAAACCGTGCTATAGCTCTTTAGATGTCATCACATGTGGTTATAGGAATTCTAAACACACTCATTGCATAAGTTGGTATGTGCCACTGCCGTAATCAAAATCTCCTTGCCCCCACTGGAAAACATTTTAATTTGCCAACTGGATAAGTTGCTTAAAATTCTCAGCTTAATGTCTCTGAAGAAACCGACTTTTTTTCTCCCAATCATTGAAGGTAAGCCCAGATATTTTTCATGCTTTGATACAACATCTAGCTGAAAAATATCTTTAATTATGTTCATCCGCCCAGCCCAGGTATTGCCACTAAAAAACATGATGATTTTCTATAGTTGAAAATCTGACCCGATGCGGCTGCATAGTACTCTAAGATTTTCTTCAAATTCTTGCAATCTTCAGCTGCTGCTCTACAAAAGATTAGACTATCACCAGCAAAGAGAAGGTGATTGATAAAGATCTCTTTGCTGAATTTTAGTCCCGGTATAAGCTGCAAATTGGATTAAAATAATTGATAAAATCTCTTTCACAGCAAGCGCATCTAACCACTCATTCTTACTTAAAAGTTTCGTATTAGAAAAAATCATTATTATTCGCAGATGACTTATGTATATACATCAATAAAGATTATTTGCAGATGACATATGTATACACATCAATAAAAAGAACAAATAATGATACACAACTGAATTTTTCCTAAAATACCTTCAAAAGCAGTTTCCATTTTCTTGAATTAATGCAAAAGAACCTTCCTGTGGCGTAATCAAAATCCAGTTGAGACATTAGCGTTCTTGCTTCTGGTTTGAGATGGTAAATAATATACACATCATAGGTGGCCCAACGTGGGGCCCCGCGGCTAACTGTTGAATGTTGACCTTGAAATTCCTTAAATAGATTAATTAGGTTGTTTCTTTGGCTATGTTTAGCATGCATCGTTGAACTCGTTATTACGATTGGATTATATTATATTTGATTAGATTATTTATACTCATTTATGTTTGATATAGCATTGGATTGAATTATGTTAAATTAAATTTAAATGAAGTTAGATAATATTTAAGTTAATATTTGAATTTAAATATCAACTATTTATAGATATTTAATAAGAAATATTACAATTAATTAAAAATAAAACTAATAAGAACATTATATATATATATATAATCAGTTATTGGATAGTTATAATTATAATCAAGAAATATAAATTATTTAAATTATAGGTTCTTTCATATGATATATATCATTTCATTAAATAAAGTAAATAAAACTACTCAAATAATAAATTAGTTAATAATTTTTAAGTGAATCATGAATAACAAAAAATAAATCACTTAATTAATAACAATAAATAAATAAGTTAATTTTAAGTTATAAATAAAAATAATGTAATAAATTATAAAAAAAATATCATAAATGGACAAATATTTTTCTTCGCATTATCTAATCCTAACTAAATCTACGTGAAAATTGGGATTACTAATTCTATGAATTTAGGATTAAATTTTGAATTTAGTCCACTAGTTTAATCCAAGTGAGCATACTAAACATGATATTATTATTTTATCCCAAAATTAGTCCAATCCTACACTTAACCCTAGCTTCCAAACATAGCCTTTAAAGTCTTATTTAGTATTTGAGGTACTATAGTATTAATAGCTACAAGTGTTATTTAAAAAAAAAAATGAAGAAGAAGAAGAAATTACATTTAATATATATAAGTTGATAGTATTTAAAAAAAATGATATCTAAATAATAATTTTGACAAAAATAATAAATATATTATAGTTTTTTTTTTATTATACAAGTGTAGTACAAAATCAACTAAGTTCTACATCACATTAACAAGTATTTGCCAAATGTTTAAAAACTATAGTTGTTCAACCATACAATACCAACAAAGTTTTAGTTAGTCGGTCTTAAATTAGATTTTTATTTTTTAGATTATCAACAGATATATGAATTTTGTTGCTTTTATTTCACTATCATTTTGTAGATTGAGGACGACCTCCAACAATTGGGATATGAACTAGAGGCTGTTCGAAATTCACTTTTCAGAAGGGTATTTGTGATGGATTCCAAAAGCTAAAGTTTGATAAAATTAGAATCAAGTTATTGAAGTGTGTGGGAACTGGGATTTTTTTTTTTCTTCCATTTTTTGATTGGAAACAAAATGCTGAACTTGGAATTTCTTTAACCTGATTTAGATGGATATTCGGATTCCTTTATCAGGTATTCTAATTATAATTAATAATAAAAAAATGTATTAATTCTAGGTAATGTAATAATTAATTTGTTAGTTATCCGATGTCTTTTGGATGTAACTTTTGTTAGCAGTTTTCGTATTATTTTGGAATGTTAGACAGACCCATTATTTTGATCTTCTTTGGCTTTTAGGTGAGAAAAGTTGGATGGATCTTCCGATTCCTTTATCACGTATTCTATTAATTACTGAGAATAGAACATGACAACAATATTTATTGTTTTTAAATATTGTTTTTGTTTGTTTCTTTCAAAATGATCGCTTGATAGATTTTACTCTCCAAAATCCAAACATGACGGAAAGGTAAATATCATTTTAGTTCTTATAATTTTATCAAATTATTCAGTTAGGGATTATTTTTTGGGAATTTAGAAAATCTTTTGATGTTCAAATCAGTAATTGAGTTTCTTTTATTGAAAATTTGGAAAAAAACAAAAGTGTTCTCATTCTTCTAGCTTAACCACTCTCTCCTCTCTCAAAATTCATAATTAGAGAATTAACCTCCCTCTCTCCCAGATTTCTAAGCTATTTAATATAGCTCTGTAATTCTCATGTTTGTCGCCTTTCATGACCGTTACTCCCCACAACATGTGTACTTAATTTCTCATTAATGTGTCGGTTTCAACGCAATTATCAGGATGTCGTTATAAAATTTAGTTGTATGTGAGGATTATGCCCCAATTCTCGGAGAAGTTCATATTGCAAGTTTCCATTATGGGCTCCAAGTTGTCATGTTCAAATTTTGCTCGAGGATTGGCTTGTATTTGCTTCAGATATCACCTATAACTTGACGCGAGCTTATTCTGCTAGTGATGAATGTCCTTGCTCTTGGCTAGCTCGAGCTCGAGCATACGTGCTCTTAATTTCTCAAACAAATATTACATTTAACAAATAAATTTGTTCAAAAATTAACAAATTCAACATTATTATAATCTAAACCAAATGAAAAGATTAATACCCATCATGTGAAAATAAAAATAATAGGTAAAAACTGATCATATTATAGGGGAAATTATGGGAAAGACAAGTTGATTTAGCAAGAAATTAAAAATAAAAAAAAATAAAAATTGAAAGAGAGGGAAACTAGTTTATGTTTTGACCATTGTTACAGTAGAGAGAGAAAAAATAGTTAATCAACAGTAATTTTGTGATAAATTTTTTAGAATTACTGGAATAAAATAATAAGTTATAATTTAAAAATTATTTTAATTAAAAAGTAGGTATTGAAAGAAAATTAGTAGGTTCAAATAACTCCATTTTTATTTAATTGTAGTTTTATTTTTTTATATTAAACAACTAGATTTTAACAAACTAAGCACAACAACAATAATCAAAAGAGTTCCCCACAAATTTTCAATTTCTTATTTGAATTGTAAAATTTAATAATTATTTTGATTGCGACTGAGAGAGAAAGAGCTTTAGAAGTATAAATTTAATTTTACCAAATGAATTTTAATATAAAAATGGAGTTTGATAAGTTAAATAATTGAAATATTTTTATTTTTACGATAGATAAGGTAACAATAATTAATAAGAAAGTAAATTTAAGAGAGAAAAATATAGTCTCTTAATTCTTTCTTTGCATTCAATAAAGATAATTAGAATGAGAGATCATTCTATAATACCGTGATTGAAATTACGGCATCGATCTCGTAATTCAATATAAATTATATAAATGAAATATAAAATTTATAAAATTAATATAAAATTTGTAAATCAACATTAACTGTAAAATAAAACATAAATTTTAGAAATTAAACATATGACTTGTAAATTAAAGATAAAATGAGGAAATTAATATAAAACTAGTAAATTGAGATATTATTAGTAAATAAAACAAAAATATGCAAATATAACATAAAATTTGTAAATCAACATTAAGTGCAAAATAAAAAATAAATTTTAGAAATTTAACATAAGATTTATAAATGGAAGATAAAATAAGTAAATTAATATAAAATTAGTAAATTAATGTATTCCTAGTAAATAAAATAAAAACTTGTAAATATAACTTAAAACTAGTAAATCAACATTATCTATAAAATAAAACATAAATTTTAGAAATGAAATAAAAGACTTGTAAATAAAAGGTAAACAAGTAAATTACTATAAAACTAGTAAATTAATGTATTACTAGTAAATAAAATAAAAACTTACAAATATAACATAAAACTAGTAAATCAACATTAAGTGCAAAATAAAATATAAATTTTGGAAATAGAATATAACACTTATAAATGGAATATCAAACAAGTAAATTAATGTAAAATTAGTAAATTAATTATTATTGGTAAACAAAACAAAAACTTGTAAATATAATATAAAACTAGTAAATCAACATTAAGTGCAAAATAAAACATAAATTTTGGAAATGGAACATAAAACTTGTAAATGAAAAAAAAAACAAGTAAATTAATGTAAAATTAGTAAATTAATGTATTATTGGTAAATAAAACAAAAATTTACAAATATAACATAAAAATAGTATATCAAAACTAATTGTAAAATAAAAAATAATTTTTGGAAATAGAACATAAGATTTGTAAAAAGAAGGTAATATAAGTAAATTATTATAAAACTGGTAAATTGGTGTATTACTGGTAAATAAAATAAAAACCTATAAATATAACATAAAATAAGTAAATTAATATTAAGTGTAAAATCAAAAATAACTTTTATATATTATGTCTAAAACTTATGAATAAAAATTAAAATAAGAGTTACTGCAAAAAATATATATATATATATATTTCATAATTGTAAAATAAAAATTTGTTATAATATTTATGACCTAAATATATTTATTGATTTTTTTATTTAAATTGAATAATACTAGTTTTACATTTATTAATACATGCAATATTTTATTAAGAATGAAATTTATTTTCAAAATCAGATTTTGAAAAAAAATAATTTTGATATCTTTTATAGTTATTGTAAGATGAAGTTATTTTGCGTCTTTTTACGTTTTCTCAGCAATAATCCTAAATGATTTCTAAGTACAAGTAAAAAATTTGAAACTATATAAAATATGCATAAAACTCAAAATGAGATATAATTTTATTGATATATTATATATGTGTCTAATAATATATATATCTTAATTAACTCGTGTAATAAATAGATATTATTATAGAAAATGGTAAAACAAAGTAAACAAATGTCATATAATGAATATAGAATTTATAGTTAAACCAATTTAATAAAATTTATTCTAATTTTTTTAAGGATAATTTTTTTTTAATTAGTGAGTAATTTTTTTCTTTGTTTAATTAAAGAAAATATTTTTTATAAATGAATAAATATTTTTCACTGATTGTGGTTGCTCAATATGGAAGAAATTCTGACCAGATTGGTTAATATTCTATACCACATAGTTTTCATATGAGTAATATTACAACTATGTAATTTTGTATTTCAAATATATACAAAGTGACAATGTTGGCATTTCAAAATGTCCTTTAATATCACTTTGTAAGTAGATGTGAAAATACAAATTGTATGAGTATAGCGTTACTCTTTTGTGTTATGTTTAGATAAATAAAAACATCATACTATTGCCTTCCATTGTGAGTATATCGGGTTGATACAACTAATAATAAGATCTTTTGATATATATAAATATATAAGAGATCTCTTTGTTTGTACAACGTAATTTGATTTTCTTAAAAAATAAAAATAAAAATTGTGTGAACATTTTGATTTATCAATTATTTTTATTATCAATAGTGATTAGGATAGAAACTTGTACAAACTCTTCTTAATTAATACACTGTTCATTGTTTAAATAAAAATTAAAAATATTCAAATGATATTTATAAATTAAAAATATTATGCAAAAATTTGTACCTATATCATTATTATGATTATTATTATTATTGTTGATGTTGTTATTAACAAACCTCAACTCGAAAGTTACGAAATTTATTAGAGAAATGAGAAAGAAAACGGAGACCAAACTAAAGCTCAGAAAATAAGCAAAAACAAAGAAGCAAATAAAGATTATGAAAATTCATAATTTGGGAACTATATATCCTCCGTTTTTTCTTTTTTTATTGTGGGGATTTGAAGAGGAACTTTGAAGCAAGTTAAATCCGAACAACTAAGTCCAAAATGTTGACAAATTGAACATTTAAGCGCATATGCATTTGAATTAACCCTAACTCTGGTTTGTTAGCAAGTATTTTAACGATAATTAACTAAGGTGTCCATGCAAGAGGTGTAAATGACAATAAATGACAAGTTCCGAAGAGAGAAAATAAAAAAGGGCAAAAAAAAAAAAAAAAAGGTGACTCAATACGATAATGAAAGAGGTACAAATAAACACTAATCAATGGTTATATTTTCCGGGAGGTGGCTTTGCCTTCTTGTCCATTTCTCCACATGAATCTTCAATTCCATAAAAAAATAGAAATAAAATAAAAAACCAAAATATCATAAAAGTTAATGCGAATAAATAAATTAGATAAATTAAATTAGAGGCTAATTAAGTGCTATCCTCTGTGTTGTATTGTAAATATATAATTGGGAGTATTGGTTTGGTGGACGTTGAATATCAGACAAGAACAGTGCAGGAATTCAAAAGAGTCCAGTAACAAACAGTTATGTAGTTGGGTTTAACATTAATTCATCAAATTAATTTTATGGGTTAGATATAAATTAGATTTATCTCGCTCCATATCTAGATCTATGAAAAAAAATGAGTCCGTATCTGTTTTAAATTTATTATGGATTTATGATTTTTGCTCTATATATAGATTCAAAATAATAAATATCCAAGCTCCAAATCCACCATGAATTTATCAATTTTAATTTTTTAACAGGTTAATTTTAAAATTGTTATAGATTATAAGACAATATTAACAAAGTTTACACATAAGTGTTGAGATTATAACTTTCCTTGCTAAAATATTTAACTTTCCTTGCCTCTTATTGTTTTCGTAGTACCTTATTATTCTTTGATGTGAAAACTTTAACAAAAACAACTCGTGGATGTTTAGATACGTTAAGGGATTCACGAGATAATATGAAAACTGTGAGAGTAAAATATTAAAAAAAAAAAAAAAGTTAGTTAAAAAAGTGACAATCTTCCTAACTAGCACTCATCTAGTAAATATGAGTAGAATTTTGAACACGCGTTAATTGATAAAACAAAAATTTTGTATCAATTTAAATAAAAAATATCTTTTAATACTGCAACTTAAAAAATTTTTCAACCCCACAGCATAGACAGCACGACCGCCGACTCACCGCCTTCACTGCCATATGCCGGCTGTGAAGAAAATAAATATCTCATGCTTTGTATTTTTTTCACCTTTAATTTTAATACGAGAAAATGCTGAGTATTGCTCTAATTAAGTAATTATAGTTTATTAAGCTGCTGCTGCTACTGCCGAATCCTAGTCTCGCCGTCCCCACTCTCCAGTCCAATTTGCTGCCGCTGCCGTTAATTCTCAAAGGTGCTGATTGCCATTGAATTTGAAATTCCAATTTAGGGATATTAAGCTTAAAATTGAACTATCATTTTGAATAAGTAACAAAATTAATATTCATTAACACTAAGTAAATTTAATACTGCTGAATAACTAATTATTCAACATAATTAAATTTTAAAAAAATTTATATGAATTATGTAATATGTCAAAATTTTTTTTTAAGATTTGATCATTAATGAATAATTATAGATTTAAAACATTTATAAATTAATAAATGATGAATTAAGATTATGGTTATGGATGTTGCCTGTTTCTTATTTTGTTTTGTGTCATTGTTGGAATTTTTTTTTATATTTTATGTTGCTATGGAGTTATGGATGAAGGATGATATTAAATTAATCTGGAGATGATGATAAATGATTTGATGATAGTAGTAGTAATTGATATTATATTTTGATAAATGTAATAGTACTTGATGAAATTGATAAATTGTAAATTGTATAGGTCCTGAATATATTGTAGACAACAAAGAAAACTTGTTTATTAATCTAAACCATTAATTGAGACGAAACTAAAAAATTAAAATCGAAACAAGCTGGAAATTTTTATTTATTCTAAAACTAAAGCGAAGCGAACTGATGATCCCACTGTAGTTGTAGGAGACGATGGCGCGAATTACACCAACAGACTCACACTACACCAAGCACACATCGGTGTTAAATCTTGTCTGACACTAAAATGCGCCGAATGCACCGATCTCACAAGATAATCGGCAGAAAGAAACGTTACTTGTAATGTAAAAGATTCCTGCCGCTGCTTTTGCAAGTCACAAAAGTAAGCAGCATCCACTTTCTGTTTCTCGAAGATTTTTTTTTAATATAAAAAAATTTATATTTATAAAATAAAAATTAATAATATAAAATAAATAATTTTATAAAAATATTATATATTTTTTATTATACAACTAATAAATTAAAATAATTTAATTTTTAAATTATATTAATTAATATTTATTAAATATTTAAATACTATATTTTTAAACTATAATTATTTAACTTCAACACTTTATAATAGAATTGATAAAATTCTCAATTTTTACATGTAGATGTTTGTGTATTAAGCAATTGATTCTCGTTCAAATTTTGAATAGATGTTAGTATTTTTTTTTCCTTCTGTTATTATTAGAGAAATTTAAAGTCTATTGGTATTTATTTACATGTAAATCGGGTGCATTGAGTGAGAAATCTGCTTTTGAGTCGAGGATTAATCGGAGATCCAACACGGCCAAGCCAATGTAGGCAGCAAAGATATACTTTCAAAAGGAGTCCGAGGAGACAATCAATTTCATTTCTCGAAAGCTCACAGAATCAAGCATAAAACTGTTTTAGATTTTCATTGAAGTATAAGTTTTGCACAAGAATTAAAAAATAATAAAATAATAATAAATTGTCTCCATCAACTACAGGCCCCTTCATCCATTGTACGGAATCTTGACTTTTCAAGGCACCATCAATTTCGTAGAGCCATCGAAAAGAGAAAAGCATATAGATTAAGAATCGAGGAGATTGTAAGCTGATGGGTGGGTGTTTGAATGGATGTGGCGGTGATGTGGATGATGGTTGTGAATGGCTGCAATGGTGGTGCTGGTGGTTTCTGTAGAAATTAGATTTTGGTGATTTTATAGTTGAGTTTGTAGATTTTGTTTTATTTGTTTAATTAATAGTACAATTAAAACAATACATTCGGGCCAACGACACCTTTTGAATAAATAAATAAGATAAGGAGGGAGGACAACATGTTTTTTGCTGCCAAAAAGTTGCCTCTCCTGCTTCCCTAATCCCGCGATGGATTAAGACTCTCTTTAATACAGTTTATAGTTCATTGAGTAAATATTATAAGAATAGAGTTTATATTAGTAGAATTTTAATATAAGATTATTAAGTGTTTAACTATTAATTAAAAAAAGTTTTTTTTTATACATTAGACTGTTTGGTTTTATAAAATTAAAATATTTTTATGTAATTCAATTATTAAAAAAGATATATGAGAAATTTGTTTCATAATTATATAATTCGTAACAAAATACATCTAAGCTCTCAATTATTAAAAAAATTAGTTTAATCATTTCTTTAATGTTCAAAATTAAAAACTCAACAATAATATATCCTATCAAATAATGATAATAATTTATATTGTGTAGGATTTTGTATATAATAAATAAATTAACGTGACAACAATCTTATCCAAAAAAAAAAAGTGAATTGGCAACAATATATTTTTATTAAATGACAGTAATAATTTTTATTATGTAAGTTTTTTATATAATGTAATTAATGAAATGTTCTTAAGATATTCTTAATATTACATATATTCTTTTAAAAAATTTATAATATCTACTCCCAAAAACTTAAATTTTAAACTTTTACTAATAAAGATAAATTAATTTATTTAAATCTAAAAATTTATACTAAAAAGAAAACTTTTTTTAAAAAAATTTATAAAATTAAATAAATATTTATATTTATTAAATAAATCGTACCAAACAAATATTAAACGCAGACACCCGTCTTTGAAAATAAAAACAGAACTACAAGTCTACAATTACGCGAGTCATGCTCGGAATCATCTGGATCCCGAACCCCAAAAAAAAAAAAAAAAAAAAAATCTGCCTATCATTTGCAATTCTCTAGTCTTGAAGGGACCTCTTCTAATCGTTAGCCGTTCGATGCACTTTAAAATCCATCAGACCATCATCTTCAATCGAACGGAGGAGATTAAATAAAGAAAAAAGGGCAAAAGTGAAATCTTTCCCGCCAAATGTAACAGAAAAAACCGCCTTCATTCTCTCACTCCCTCTCCTCCTTTCATTTCAGTTTTCGAAGTCCCTCTCGTCCCATCAAGGAAGAAACTCATCAATAGCTATTTCACTTGAATTCACAGTATCATGCGTACATTAGCATTTGACTCTCGTCTCCCACTGAAATGCGACGAATGCACTAATCTCACAGCGACGCAAGCAGTCTGTTATCCATATGGCATCTTGACCGTCCGATTGAATAACGTCCGTCGTTTATCGCCCATCAAACGGCTCAGCTAAACAAGTGAATCATTACAATAAAACCAGCAATTAACACTGGGGTTTACTCTTTCCCGCTAAACCTAACAGAAACGAAACCACCTATCACTCTCTCACTAGTCGCTCCATTTAATGCCCACAACAAACAAACACACAAACCCTTCAGACTCTCTCACTCTCTCTAGAATCCGAGAAACTCATCAATGGCTTCTTCTTCTTCGTTGGCTTTCTCTCTCCTCATCCTCCTCTCTCTCCTCCACTCAACCTCCTCCTCACGCCCCCTCATCGGCGTCACCTACGCTCCCCCCATACTGGCCCCCACCGTAGAAAACCCCCATCCCCCACCTCCGCCTCCACCGGATCGCGTCGCATCCGTCGTAACATCCCTCAACATCCCCGCTGTCCGCCTTCCAAACTCCGACCCGTTGCTAATCCGAGCCTTCGCCTACACAAACACCACCATCCTCCTCTCAATTCCCAACGCCATCGTCCCTCCATTAGCCGCTAACCGCACGTTAGCCCAGCGCTGGCTCTACCGCCACGTGCTCCCCTTCTACCCGCGCTCCAAAATATCACTGATCTCCGTTGGTAACGACATTTTCGATACGACACCGGATTTGTCCCCCTTCCTTCTCCCTGCCGTGAGAAATGTCCATTTAGCCCTCCGCGATCTCGGCATCAAAAAGATCCTCGTCTCCACCACTTTCTCTTTCTTCAACGTCATCACGACGTCGTTTCCCCCTTCCTCCGCTCAGTTTCAAGAGCCCGCTGGGAGTCTCATCATGAAGCCGCTGCTTCAGTTCTTGGAAGACACCAACTCCTCTTTCCTGGTCAATCTTTATCCCTACAACATGTACCGTCTTAACGGCGAGATTCCGTTAGGGTTTGCCTTGTTCGAAAACTATCCTTTCAATTTCAGAGACGATTTGATCACCGGGGTGAGGTACACGAATCTTTTTGACGTGATGGTGGATGCTGTGATTAGTGCCATGGCGGTGGCGGGTCATGAGAATATTCCGGTTGTCGTAGCGGAGACGGGGTGGCCGAGCTCCGGCGCTGATGCTAGTGAAGTTGACGCGACGCCGGCATTGGCGGAGATGTACTTGAAGGGTTTGGTGACGCATTTGAGATCTGGGATGGGGTCGCCGCTGAGAAGAGAAGGAGTTGCAGAGGCGTACGTTTATGAATTGGTTGATAAAGAAGTTAAAGGAGTGAGGAGTTGGGGGATTTTGCATCAGAATTTTACTCAGAAGTATGAGATTGAGTTCTCAAAGGCTTGCAAGATTGAATCTGTTGGTGGGTTTAGGGCTTTGTTGAGGTTTTTCCTGATTGGTTTCTTGATGAATTTGCTCTGTGCTGGTGATAATTGGAGCTTCTGGTAGGTGTTTGATGAAATATTGAGGGGTTTTATTCTGTTTTGGAGTTGATTTACTCTGTTTTTTAGTACAAATTTTAGGTTCAATTTTTGTTAGTTCAGGTCTGATTTGGTGAAGCTAATTGCATAGCTGATGTGTCCTAGTGAGATCTTCTTGAAATATTTTGTCAAATTTGCTATGCACGTCAATTACCCAGTGATGAACCATTGAATAGAGATGAGATTCTTGGATGTTCTGTTGAATTGATTGGGAAAACTTTGTGTTCTTGGTTTTGCTTACAGCTTACGATTGCTGCTTTTCATTAAAACTGGAATTGGCATACGTTTACAAGTTCATCTTAACAAATTTTGGTGACTGGTTTGTTAATAAATTTGCTCTCTGTTGGCTGCTAGAACAAATTTAGGTTCGATTTTGTGCATTTAAGTATGATTTTGTGAAGCTAAGCGCGCATAATTGCATAGTTGTGTGTGTTTTGGGACGATTTGTGATCAAATTTGCTATGTACATCAATTACTGTCCATGAAAATGGCTCAAAAAAGAAGCGGAGAATTTAAGAAATGGCAATTTGATAGCCAAATCTACAACTGGGTATGTTTCAGTTGAGCTTATTCGTGTTATATGCTAATGGTTGGATAGTGTTAATTTAATTTTTATTTGGGCAAAGTTTTCAGGAAAGTTTCGTGTGCTTGTTTATTTTGGTATGGTTTTGATCATAGTTAAGTGTGATTGGCCATTAAAATGGCCCCAGACCTAAAGAGGAGAAGTTTTAAGGATTTGGCCGTCTGAGAGCCAAATCTCCAACTGGGTGTATTTCACAGGTGAGCTTTGTGCTGGATTCTATGGTGCTAGAAATTGTTAACTCAGTTCAATTCATATTGGGGCAAATTGCATGCGAGTTAGCTTTCATATTGGGGCAAATTGCATGCGAGTTAGCTGCTTTTGATCTTTCTGTAACCATAACCTTCATCGAGAATGCAATTCGTATATGCTCGAAAGTTCATCTTACAAATTTTACAGGGGGTTGTTTCGTTTCATTGTTGTAAATTACTTGCGAAACTGGCATATCAACCACAACATCTTTGAATGTTTATTTTATATTATAGACTTCCAGTGATTGCTCCAAAATGGGTCAAAACAACTTCTTTTTTTCTTAAAAAAAAACAGTAAATAAATATATTCATTTTTTTTAGATTATGAAAAATATTTTCCTAAAAAAAATCGCAAGTAACTAAAATTGGGATGTCAAATGAGTAGTGTATGTGGTATGGGCCTACAACAAAATCTATTAACTCAAATAAGATTTTTAAGGAAATAATAATAATAATAATAATAAAGTTAAAATGAAAAAAGTGATTCATGTTCCCCTTTTTGTTTTCCGAAGAAAAATATATAAATTTTAAAAAAGGGGAATTTGGGTCACTTTAGTAAAAGAAAAAGAAAAGGAAAGACAAGGATTGTATTTACTGCTAAAACCATTCAATTTTCACAAACCCTCCAAAAATTCTCGAACCCTCAATTCACCAAATGCAGCTTTCTTTGCATGACAGGTATTTTTATTTTTATTTTTTTCTGTTTTGCAATATTCTTCGAGCTTGCAAATTTCCAATTTTATTACTTAATTTTTCTCATTTTATTTCCGTGTATGTTCACTTTAATTGTTTGAGCGATTTTGAATGCAGCAACGTCCAAATAATCCCATATTTGCCCTAAATTTCTGTTTGTTTGATAAGAAAGTGCTCTGGTTAGGAAACTGAACTAAGTTGAAGCACTGTGGGTTTTTTTTTTTTTGGCTTGAATGGTGTGATAATAAATAATATGAGTTGTATGTTGTTGGAAAAATATTGGGTGTCAATTTTCAAGAATTTCCATTATTCACAGTGCTGTGGATGATTCTAGTATTGGGATATATTTTCATGAATTTCATTACAAATATTTTTATGTTTCTAGTGTTTTGCTGCCTTAGCAATGCATTCCCCAACATGAAGACATCAATTTCGCTCTTTTCCGTTTAGTGATTCACCCTTCACGTGTTGATGACTGGGAATTTAGTGCAATTTCAATTGTGTCCAGGATTGTGATGATGGAGTTAATTTCAATGAACCAATCAGGCAGAATTATTTTCATTTTCCGCACCTTGAAGCTGGCAGTGTGCTTATGCTGGAATGAGATTTTACAGATTCATAGTATTGTTGTTCTTTGGTTTTGACCAATTCACTGCTTTTCATTTTTCATTTTGTTGATGCCTTTCTGTTCATAATGATTTGTTATACTGGATATGCAACAGAGTTTCTTGCTGCTTTCAGATTTTCCTTTCTGTGTGTCTTGGTAGATCAAGATTTAAATGTTGGCATGTGGGTTTGCATGCATGTAGAACAAATGATAGGCAAATCAGTTTGTCTTTCAATTGCAAGTTAACATATCTTCTTTACAATCATAGCTGTGTGAGTAGCAGAACAATTGCAGCTGAATAAATGATGTCTAGCTTATCTGCTCCAAAGGCAAAGGCCAATTGGACACCTGCTTTTCATGAAATATTTGTTGATTCATGTCTAGAACAGACATTAAATGGTAACAAACCTGGTACACATTTTACTAAGGAGGGTTGGAGGAATATTGTTCAGTTATTTTATAAAAAGACTGGTTTGAGTTATGATAAGAAACAAATGAAGAATCACTGGGATAGCACTAAGGAGCAATGGAGAGTCTGGTGTAAACTAATTAAAGCTAATGGTATGAAATGGGATCCAGTTACATGTAAATTTGGTGCAAATGATGAAGAATGGACCAATTATACACAGGTATATTAGCCAATCAGATGTGCAGGAGGTTTGTTTTTCAGTTTTTCTTCATACATTCCAGACTAGTAATGGCATCATTCTCTTTGTCACAGGAAAACCCAGAAGCTGCACAATTTCGGTTCAAGGAGCTCCAGCATGTCAACAAATTGAAAACCATCTTTGATGGTTCAGTAAATACTGATGACAAACTTCCAACTCCACGTAGGAGGCAAAATAATTGTTCAACTGGTTCTGTGTTGCACACTAAAGAGTCATGCACTGTAAAGTCAGATGAGCAAGTTGACTGTTCTAATGATGCTGTTGTAGTTTACACTAGACGTTGCAGACTACTTGCGAGTGAACAGAGCACGGCTGTTTCAAAGGAATCAAAGCCAAAAGCTACCTGGATACCTGCTTTGCATGAAACTTTTATTGACATATGCCTTCAAGAGACATTGAAAGGAAATAGACCAGGGACACATTTTACGAAGGAGGGCTGGAGGAATATTGTGGAATCATTCCAAGAAAAGACAGGTTTGAGGTATGATAGGATACAATTGAAGAATCACTGGGATTCCACAAAGGAACAATGGAAGGTTTGGTGTAAGCTAATTAACACTAGTCATATGAAATGGGATTCAAATACCAGGAGGTTTGGTGCAAGTGAAGAAGATTGGGAGAACTATATACAGGTAAAGTAATGACGTAACAATAGTTGATATTATTTAAATGGAAAACTTAGCTATGTTTTGTCATGCGATCTTGCTTAATATTAGTATAACGGTGTTGTTTCAGGCAAACTGTGAAGCAGCACAATTTCGATTTAAGGAAATCCAAAGCACTGACAAACTGGGAATCATCTTTGATGGGACAACAAATACTGGAGATGCTGACACTCCTAGTCTGCGTAGGGGGCTCAATGATGGCTCTACCTCATCTCAAGAGCAAATCACAACTAAGCTGGAGAGGAAAAGGAGGCGACTTGATGATAGTGCTACTACCTCCCGTTTGCATTTAGATGAACCGGGCTCTGCAAAACTGGACAGAGAAACAGAGCATCTTTATGATGCTGAATCAGTAAGTGCTGTGACGATTCAAAGAAGTTCTATAACCTTTCAGCCTACTAAAGGCAAACCCAATTACAGTATTGGGGAATGCATTCAGTGTCTTGATGGGATGGAGGAGGTAGAACAAGGAAGTAGCCTGTACTTGTTTGCTTTAGATTTGTTTCTGAAGAAAGAATATAGAGAAATTTTCCTTGAATTGAAGGAGCCTAGTGTAAGAGTTGCATGGTTGCAGCGGCTGCGTTCTTTTAGTCCTCCTTTGTATTAAGTCTAATCTCTTCACCCGTGTAAAGCGAACGTGGTTGCAAAATTTTGTACTGCAATCCACTGTTTTGAATTTCATTGGTCATATAGGGTCATTATTTTCAATTTCGATTTTGGTTTCCTACTCTGATTATGTTTTTAACTTTTTGTAGATTAAAACAGCATTTCCAGTTTAGAATTACAGGTATATGAACTGCAATCAACTGGTAACTCGAGAAAATGCCAGCGCAGCAAATTAAGAACATAAAAATGAAGCAAAGCTCTGTAACAGAAATCAAAGGAAATAAATTACACTTTTAATATATGTAATAATATACAGACGGTATACACCGGGAACTTATCACTCATTGCCTCAGACTAGTTACAAACTGCGATGGAGATCATTAAATAATCAATACACAAAGAAGATATCAGTGGTGCTGATACCACTCTGAAAAATCATCTACAATGACAAACAAGAAATTAATAATGCAGAACCACCTAGGAACATCATCTATTATGCAATTTTTGTCCTTTCAATGTGATGATCAAAACTGTAATATAAAGGGTTTGGAAGCTTAAAAACACGCTTTCCTAAACTTTGACCTGTTAAAGCATCCATCTGGCTGCTAATCAAACCAATTATGTGGAAGCCCTCTTTCTGCAATATCCTCCTCCGTCTAGACAAGTATTCACAGCTATCCATTTGCATTTCATTGTCCAACCTATAAGAGTGCAAACCATTTCAGCAAACTCCAAAGAGAATACTAATACATAAATACCCAAGTTTCTAACTCAGAGTACTTTGGTACCAACAAAAAGATTAAAATAGACCCGAGCTAGAAAATCCATGGTTTGTCAAAAAAATTGAGATGGCAAATTTGATGGTTGGAAAAGCACTAGCAATTTTAGGCACAGTTTCTGTCTTTTGGCAAGTAATCCAACTTAAGAGCCATGCCAGCAAATTCTACCGCAAACTTCACCATTGCCACATATCAGTATGATAAAAATTTCAAATCTTAAAATTTTAAAAAAAAAAAAAATCAACAGTACATATCTATGAAAAAGCTTACCAATATATAAATTCTAGCATCAAAGTTAGATTCAGATGTAGACACAGACTCTCCAATTAGGGTTAGGGGCAAGCATGGTCAAAACAGAAGCTCTAATCATAAGAAATACCACTATCTTATAAACCAAATACCACATATAACAGAAAAAAATTGACTCACACCCAAACCCTCATACTGAAGACCAGCATCGCCCAACAATTAAAGAACTGACCAGTGCAAAGGACAAATATTCCATACCAAAATATGACAAAGTTTGTAAAAGAATTGGAAAGTAATAAGACATTTTATTAAAAATATAATGAAATTATTTAGATGGCTTAAAGAAAAGATTGTCGTATTAATACCTCATAATCAATGAAGACCAACCTCTGTACCCAGCTGAAATAAGGAGCTCTGTTGTGGCATTTCTTTGTCCCTCAGGCTTTCTAGATAAAAGAATCACAGGCCATCCACTGACTTGAAGTTTCATGAATAATTTCAACGTAAACACATGCTTCAGATGTTTGGCCTCTTCAACGCATTCAGTATACCCACGTAGATCAACTCTGTGCAGCAGCAGAATTCTCTCTTGTAAGTAACTTACAACAATCACAGGCACTCTTGGCATAGCAAGGAAAAAAAAGCCTCCAACTAATACTATTTTGTGTATGGAAAGAAATGAAAAAGAGAAAGAAGTATCATTGAATTTACTCAGAGAAAATGCCAATGCTTGCAGATCATTCTTTTGGATAAAAAGATAAGACCTAGTAGAAGTGTGGTTATCAAGCGTGAATACCAAAAGCAAATAGAACCTGTTTTTTTCTGAGTAGTTTTCTATAGAAGACATTAGTACTGGAGATTTTAGAGAGGGAATAGAAAAAGGAAAGAAAAAGATAAAAAGGATTTTTTGGGCAGGGGGAGAGTGGCCGTAAAGAGAAGCGAAAAAACCATAATTCCCAATTTTAATTTTCAAATTGTTCAAAATTAATATGTAAATAAGAGTTTGTCCTCTAGGAAACTCGTACACTAAAAAGGAAAAAAGGAAAAAGCAACTTGCACAAGGGAATGGTCACATGTTAAGACATTCAAAATGAGAGATTATTTAGTTCCTAATCATACTAAAAACATTAGAAGGAAAATACAAGAAGGCAGCAAATACACTACAGGCACAAGAAAATTACCGGTCTATTAATAGACTGCTGTATTTGGAACTTGAAGTAAAGATATCATCTATGTCCACTAAAACTATATCTAGACCATTGTATGATGGTGTAAGAGTATTAAAGTAACTTTCAAAAATCCACATTGAAAGGTTTAGATCTCGAGCAAATTGTCCTTCTTTGATGTATCGAATAGCAAGAACCCTGCAAATTTCAGGGAAGTTATCTGCTTCCAAGCTGTTAAGCTCTGCATGTAGAGCAAATATCTTACAATAACTGTTATCATCACTTGAATTCATAAGTTCAACAACTCCTGAACTCCTACTTTGACAGGATTGCAACATGACAGCCAACGTAACCAGCAAGGTTATTAACAGAACTCCAACTGTTATAAGACCACCAATGAAGATTACTGCAGCAAAAGTTGTCATGTAGAACCCAGAATCAACCATATATTGGCTTCCAAGCTCTGCTTCCAAGGAAAAACAAGATTAATATTCCATCAAAATTATGCCAAAACTAAATTCACTCTAGCTTCACGTGTGAAATTAACTAAAAAAATTCAAGAAGTAGCAGATGAGTGAGAGAACATATAAATCATCAAGTAGCCAATCTTTCATAAATTCAATTTAAAGCAATTGATCCTATTAAACAATCAAGACAGCACATATTCTTGCTAAACCTACTATGATGGTTGATAATAACATAACAACTTAACTGAAAAGATATCAGTGATAACTAATTACGTAAATCATTCACTCATATTTTCTAAATTGCCCCCATGACCTACCATAATGAAGCATTTAGATCACTTTCTAATTACTGTGAATGCTGGTGTGCAGACTTATTAGTCAACAATGCATTCCAAAAACTTTAAAGGCATAGCATACCAGAACCTCCCCTACTCGAGAGACTCTGGGAGGAGAACTGCTGCTCCATTTGATGAGCGTAAGCTGACATTCTGGTAATCTAACCAACATTCACCAGCACAAGTTAAAAGCTAGAAAATCTAAAGATCTGTTGGGGTGATAGAAGGGTCACCTGTAACAACAAAGATTAAACACTCACCAAAATCTCAATTACCCAGACAGAATAAACCATGCTAACAATTCAAAGAGATCCGCTATAAAAGTTAAAACTTACAATAAGATTCATCTACCACGCTAAGAGCCAACACCAGCATCTCATCTCAGCTTCTTTTGCCTATCATATTTAAATCTAAAGAAACATAAGTTAAAACAAAATTAACACATTTCCAAGAGAAATTAAGAAATCTTTCATTTATATGAACCAAAACTAAATATTTATGAACGCTAAATAGAGATCATGTTATGACACAAATATGTAAAAATAAACACAAATATCTCATCCTGATCCACAAAAGAAAAAAATCAACTGATCATGTAATATCAGAAATTTTCAAGTGGTTTGGTTATCAGGGTTCCCAGCAATCTCATCAAAAATAAAAAATCCATCAACCCCAGAAAGGCAGAAACAGAAAATACAGTGACGCCACAGAAATAACATTAATAAAATAAAATAAAAATAAAAAAAGGCACTCACAATCCACAAATGACGAAGAGAGAGCCGAGAGGTTGACATTAAAGAGCAATAAGAGAAGAGATAAAGAAGAATGTCGAAGAAAAAAAATTGCTTCAAGACAAGCACATGAATTATAATGTCATAATTGATTGATCGTCATCGTCTTCCCAATTACGAAGTTTCGTCTTTTGACCTTTTTTCGAATGATAGCTGACGGTACAGTTGTGGGCCCAAACAACAAGAATCCACGATGCCACGATTATCCAATGGCTACATAATTGTGTTTGCTTATTCTTTAAAATCAAATCGAAGGGTAGTTCTGTCTCAAAATAAAATTGCTTGCGATTCGTTGGTTGTATCTTGTATTCTTGTGGTGCTGTTGAACTGTTGTCCTGATAGGTAAAAACACATTTGAATACATAAATAATATTATAATATAATAACTTCCCAATTAAGTATTATTAATTTTAATAAAATTAAGAATAAATTAAAGCATAAAAATAAATAAATATTTATCTCTAATTTTATTAAAATTAAAATTTTTTTATTAAAATATTTCTATGTTATATATATATATATATAATATTACTATATAAATAAATTATATTAAACTTAATTAAACAAACGTTACCTATTTATATCCTAATATTTGGATTCTTCAATGAGTCATACAATGGTCTACTAACCGCCCGAAAAGTAAATACTGCGTGTTTCTTAAAACTACCTTGAATTTGTCCGCTTGTGAAAGGCAATTTACACTGCCCTTCTTATTGTTTAATGAAAATTCATAAAAAACTATAGCTTGCAAAACTCATCAACTAAGTCCGTTGAAATCATTCGTAATAGCACAAAGAATTGTGATATAATTAGCACAAAGAATAACGATTGCACTTAAAATTTGAACTTACACCTTTCTGTTTTTTTTTTTTTTTTTTTCCTTTAAAGTATGCGCTACAATCATTAAAATTACAATCAAGTTCTTTTATAAGGACAAAATTGTTTTCATTTTTTTTTTTGTTTTTCTTCCCAACTAAGTCACTATTCGAGCTTTAAAGATAGTGAGCAAGCATGAGGCAACAATCCTTCTTGAGCTGACCTTTATTCAACTACACAGTTTCTAAGACCTTTGTCCCCGTCACCGAATTCACAGCTACATCTACATTCTGAGCCAATTCAGCAGCAACTCCAACATAGTTGTGAGGCGATAAGTTTAGAAGATTGGCCTTAGCTTCTTCAGGCAATTCTAAGCCTAAGATGAATTCTCTTATACTTTCTTTAGTAACAGCCTTTCCCCTGGTTAGCTCTTTTAGCTTCTCATAAGGCTCTGGAACACCATATCTTCGCATAACCTACAAAAAAATTAGAGGTTTGTAACAATTATGGGGCAGGTTGCTTAAAGAGAGGAATACATAATTAGTTTCAGACACAATGGAAATCATATGTCTAATACACAAAAGAACCAAATAAACCAATTCAAACAATCAGCTCTAACCCGTACAACAGCCATATCAGTACCAACTTAAATACAATCAAAGCAAAAAAAATTCATAAAACATTAAGCACTAAGCATTTTCCAGTGCTAAGAGATATATCAGCTTTTTCTGCATTGGAAAGGGGGTTTACCAGATGAATCTACATATAGCCTGAATCCTTTGGTCCAATTTTCTACTATACTCTTAGCTTCTATTCTAGAAACTAAAGCATCAAAATACCCAATCAGCAAATGTAAATACTTGGAGAAATCGAAAAAACAGATAAGACAAATGAACCAGAGATGAGACATACAGTCTGTATTGGTTCAGCAAGCACCTCCCAAGCATAGTTCAAGTCATCACTCATGCGAGCTTCATTAACCTAAAACACAGAACAAATTTATTCTGAAAATATCAAGAAATAGTTTTTCATAATGAAAATATGAAAAAAAAAAATTCCCGATATAACAGCAACAGAAGGTTTCTGCTGAAAAAAAATAAAATAATGCAAGTTTGGAAACTATTAGTAAGAGCAATTGCTCCACAAGTGTATGCCAAGTACCAGCAATTTTAAGTTCACCAAATACATTTATAAAGCACCTGAAGCTTCGCTATTCCCTGCAATGCACTTTTGTATGCAAGAAGAGAATGTCCCAGTCCTCCACCCATATTCCTCAAAACAGTTGAATCAGTCAAGTCGCGCTGCAAATTCAAAGAAGTTCATTATTGTCAAAAATAAGGCACTCTTAACTAAATCTCACTGCCATCTATGCATGCATAAGAATGAAAAGAATGCATTATGCAGACCAACTTCAATCATGTAAGCACTCTAGGTCACTCATTAACTTAAGATACAAAGGGATTGAAGCAACAAGCACAGGCAAAGGTCAAAGTTGAAAAATATTAAAAGCAAAGTTAGTCTAGATCTAACCTGCCACCGCGAAATAGGCAACTTCATGCTGAGAAAAGATAGATCTTCATTAGCCTTGCCGAGGTTACCTTCACTATTTTCAAAATCAATAGGATTAACTTTGTGAGGCATTGTTGAAGAGCCAATCTCGCCAGCCTTAGTTATCTGCTCCAAATTTGGGGAAAATGAAATCATTCATCATATATGAGGAAAAATCCACTAAAACCTCAGTCCTTTCATCACAAAAGCTTACCTGCTTAAAGTAGGTCAAAGATATGTAGCCCCACACATCTCTATCAAAATCGATTAATATATTGTTGAACCTGACAAATGCCAAAAAAAGCTTTGCCATGTAGTCATGTGTCTCAATCTGCAAAATCAGTGAAAAGTAAAACATATAATCTGAAAAAATAATAAATAAATACAAATAAGTAAAAGTAAGTTTCTCAATTTCAAACAATATTACTTTGCTTGTTCATATGAGGCTTGGCTAAAGTGAATATATCAACCAGTGGCTTCTAATCTTGCAAACAATACATAAATGGTAAATAAAATATGCAGAAAACATACCTGAGTAACATAGGGATTGAAGCTCAAACCAAGAGATTTTACAAAGTCTCCTGCAATTTCAGGCCAGTTAACATCAGGATATGCAGAAAGATGTGCATTGTAATTGCCAACAGCACCAGCAAACTTCCCCATTATCTCAACTTGAGAGATCTCCTGCCTTTCTCTGCCTAACCTGACAGCAAAAACTGATATTTCCTTTCCCAAAGTTGTTGGTGAAGCTGGCTGCAGGTAACAAAAATTTCATTCTACTTCGTGCCACTAAACCAATTAAGAGACATGTAAACCAGAAATGTAAAATAAAAAATGATGAAAAAGAAAACAAGAAAGTTCTAAAATGAATCAGACTTTTGAATATATTCAAACACGTCCAATATGTGCAGTTTGGATCATCAAGTACAGTTAAATGACTTATCATAGGCAGAAGGTAGTCTCACCTGACCATGAGTGCGAGAAAGCATGGAGACATTTGCATTATCCTTAGCCATGTCACACAATGCCTTTATTAATTTGTCCATTACTGGAAACATGACTTTGTTTATTGCTTCTTTCAGCATCAATGCATGTGCAAGATTGTTGATGTCCTCTGATGTGCAAGCAAAATGAAAAAACTCAAGAACCTGAAATAGACACAAATTCTTTCAAACAAGGAAAAAAAAGTTATCTCAGAATCAAAACAAACCAATGCCGTAAATTCCAACCTTAGCAATCTCTGGCTGTGATCGGCATTTCTGTTTCAAGAAGTATTCCACTGCCTTTACATCATGGTTTGTCACTCTCTCAATGTTTTTCACTTCCAATGCATCATCCATGTTAAATCCATCAATCAGTCCTTGCAAATAATATTTAGCTTCTTCACTGAAGCTTGGGACCTCTGTAACTTCAGGAATTTTTGAAAGCTTCAGCAACCATTTGATCTGCCAGGGAGTAAGAATTCAATATCCCTTCAAATAAAAATATATCCTTTCTCGCAAAGGAAAAAAGCAGCATTGGTTTGCAGTGTGAAAGTATGTTCATAAATCCAAATATATGCAATGCAGATCAGATGGTCCCAATCTTAAATAAATTTACCATAAAGTTTATCAAACTAAGTTGATGTTTTATATTTTATTTAAAGTGATTACTCTACCACGAGTATAAGAGCATTTATCAACTTCACTATAAAGCTTATCAAATGATCCCAAAACTAAAAAACAAAGAATTTTGATTAAGAGAGTACCTCAACTAGAACCCGGAAGTAGATAAGCCCATATTCGCTCATATAAGGAGCCAAGCCCTTAACTTTACTCCAATATCGACCATCCAACGGTGACAATGCAGTTAAACTGGATAGTTCAAACTCTCGGGAATCATCTTTACTCATGTTTACCACCTAAAACATAAAAAAAAAAAAAAAAAAAAATGTCACCTTATATGTAAAATTTTATCTGAAAAAAAGGTCTCAAGAACTAAAATTCCTTACTCAGAAAATGTTAGTTGAGACAACAAACCACCTTATATATAAAATTCCACAAAATCCCACGTCAAAAAATGCAAAATTTTCTCCTAATCTCACATCTTTAAAGAAATTTAACAGGCAAAAAATAAATTCACTGCCACTCTCGTTACTAAAAAAATATCAACAACGACCAAATTCAAAAACTGAAAACAAGAAATAAAGAAAAATAACCTTCTTTTTAGTGGTTTCTCTGATTGAATATGAATTGGATAATTGAAAAGAAGCATCAGAGAATTGGTGTCGAAGATGATTTAAGTTTGTGGGGTTTATGGGGTTTTGGTATCTTCTTCTAAATGTTGATTTAGGACTAAAATGGAGCAAATTGTTGTTACTTAAAACCCTAGAAGAGGCACCAAGCTCCATGAATCAGTAAAAGTTGGGCTGACGCTGATTTAAGAGAGGAGAGATGAGGCTGATGAGGGGCGAGGCTGTCACGGTGAGCCTATCGGCGGTTGCGGCTTTCGTCGTGGGCTGAGGCTCAGGGGCTGTCGGCGGCTCCTGAGGCTATCGTCGGCTATGTTGTGGCGCGTCTATGTCGCGGCGTGGGTGTTTTGGCGGCAGCCGGCACCTGCAGCTTCAGTCTTTAGTAGGGAGAGAGGAGAGACCGAGAGATTAGTTCCTTAAGGTTTGCATTGATTTTGTTTGGCTTTCAGTTGATGGTTTCGGCTTTTGGGTGTTTTTTTTTCCCCCCCCGTTTTGTAAGTCTTCTTTTTTTTCTTCGAAACGTCCGAACCGAAGTAGCCGTAACTAAATTGCAGGTGCAGCTTCAAGGGTTCACCGATCTTCGGCGGTATTTTTTTTTTTTTTTTTCAACTCTCGATAGTTGAGGCTCAAACCCTAATTGCTGAACCTTACTTCATCCGGTTCACTTACTTGTCGATTGTGGCTACACTTTAAGCCCAATGAAAATTAATTCAGAAGCCCAAGCTTACACATAATTGGGCCTAAACCGAATATTGCTTTATGTTTTTAGACCTTTGGTCTTTGTTTTCTTTTAAAAGTAGATTTTTTTGTCTTAGAAATAAAAGGAAAGTACAAGGGATTTTAGATTCGAGGTAAAGGGGTCGTTTTAAAGTATTTTCATTTTTTTAAATACATAAGCAATTGAAGGCGAAGAAATATTTTAATCCATTATTTATAAAAGTTTAGTCATATAAATTAAAAAATTTAAAAAAATACCAATCACATTATCTGTAAAATAATGATGAATTTCACGTTAATACGACGATACTCAAAATGTGTACGTGAATTTTTTAGTAATTACTTACCGTACATAAGGTCTATTAAAAGTTATAATTAGTAGATTTATAAAAATATATACCTAATAAAAATGCGCTCCTTGTACTTTACAACGAATTAAACTTTTTTTAGAAGAGTATTTTAGCACTTGGCCTATGACTCCAGGTGACCAAAATGGTGTTTCCATACAGAAAGTGATCTATTATGTTCCGAAAGAAAAATGAATGCCAAATTTTCTATCTTATTTTCCCAAGAAAATGCACGCCTTCTAGGTTGTTAAAAAGCTTGGGTTCTAGTGTGAAGGATAAAGCCATAACTGCATATCATCATATTAGCACAACAAACAATAGAATGAATACATAAGCTGAACCGAAAAAAACCAAAAAGCAGTAAATGACATATTACAAGTTTACAACAGAACCATTGCTATTTGCTAGATATCAAATATTCATATCTCTTTATATATAGTATCAGAGCCACACATTAATGAGCGATTCCAATTAATCCCACCCCATGCCCACTTGACAAGCCCATAAACTAAGTAGCCTCCACGTGGCATCACAATGTTAACTGCTTATCTGCTATCCCAGTCTCCATGACCGAAAAAATCATTGACACAACTGAAATATTGATACTACTACGACTACTGACAACTACAAGCTTAGCTAGCATTAGCAAGAGTTCACTGAAGTTTTATCAAAGCTCTTGAGAAATGGAGACTGGCATCACTTGCTATGCTCGTGGGGTTATTACTCCTACTGTTTCGTCTCAGCGTTGCACCGCTCTAGTGTCACCAACATCCATTTCCTCATCTTTCGGCTCAAGGGTATGAATTTAATTATTGAAGTTATATATTGCTGCAAATTTCGTGCATGCCAGGCTAAATCATCATGTTAATCTTTCTGTTATGTGAAAATGTTCACAAGACTTAGAGATGTTAATTTCCGTATGCATGAACTGTTGAATGTTTGATTTTATTTAAAGGGTAATTTATTTCGTAATAAAAATTAATGATTTTGGCAGAGCCTGAAAGCTAGCTCGCTATTTGGGGAGCCACTCAGGGTGGTGCCAAGATCAGCAGTAAAGGTTTCAAAGACAAAAAACTCTTCTCTTGAGACTAAATGTGAGCTTGGTGATAGCTTGGTAAGTAGTTTTTTTTTTTTTTTTCCTTCCTAATTAAACTGTTTGAATTTGGATGAAAATTCATTTAAAAGTTTTTTTTTTTTTTTTTGGGGGTGATTGTAGGAAGAATTTCTGACTAAGGCAACCCCAGATAAGGGATTGATTAGGTTGATGATGTGCATGGGAGAAGCATTAAGGACTATTGCTTTTAAAGTCAGGACAGCTTCCTGTGGAGGAACAGCTTGCGTCAATTCTTTTGGAGACGAGCAACTAGCTGTTGATATGCTTGCTAACAAACTTCTTTTTGAGGTAAAACTTGCTTAACATTTATGTTTTTTAAGTGTTAGTGCTGTGTTAAGAATGCTTAGACTGATTTCTGAAACCTAATGTAAGCAAATAAGAAGCTAATTGTACAGTTATGCTTATGGTTTAAACTTTGTAACTGAGTTTTTGATGCATAGGCCTTGACTTACTCGCACTTCTGCAAACATGCTTGCTCCGAAGAAGTACCTGAACTCCAAGATATGGGAGGCCCGGCTGAAGGTCTGCACTCTGCATATGTCTTGTAATTTATTTAATAATTCTAATACTGAAATTAGCAACCAACATTGGCAAAGTATAACTGAAAGATGCTTATGGGATCGTGACATTTGAACAGGTGGATTTAGTGTTGCGTTTGATCCACTTGATGGATCTAGCATTGTCGACACAAACTTCACAGTAGGAACCATATTTGGGGTGTGGCCTGGAGCCAAATTAACTGGGGTGACAGGAAGAGATCAAGTTGCCGCAGCCATGGGAATTTATGGTCCTCGAACCACATATGTTATTGCACTTAAGGGTTTTCCTGGAACACACGAGTTCCTTCTTCTTGATGAAGGTTTGTCTAAAGTCTGCTTTGAACCTAGTAAATGGGCAGGGCCAGTAGTGATACAATAATGTTCCTGTTTTGCATTTGTCAGGAAAATGGCAACACGTCAAAGAGACCACAGAGATTGGTGAGGGAAAAATGTTCTCCCCTGGAAATTTGAGAGCCACTTTTGACAATCCTGATTATGAAAAGGTATGTGTAACTTTATTTTACATTTTAATCAATTAATGATTTGTCATGGTTTACTCATTTCTTTGCTACCAACAGTTGATCAACTACTACGTAAAACAGAAGTACACATTAAGATACACAGGTGGAATGGTGCCAGATGTCAATCAGGTATTGATAGTAATCGCAGTTTGCAGTCAGAAAAGTGAATTTTGATTCAGATTATTGTTTGTTTAGTCAGTCATTCTAAAAGAACTATAACTTCTTGTACGCAGATCATTGTTAAAGAGAAAGGTATCTTCACTAATGTAATATCCCCCTCTTCAAAAGCCAAGTTGAGGCTGTTATTTGAGGTAGCTCCTTTGGGATTGTTGATTGAGAATGCTGGAGGTTACAGTAGCGATGGAAAAGTATCGGTTCTAGACAAAGTGATCAACAGTCTTGATGATAGAACTCAAGTTGCCTATGGTTCCAAGAATGAAATTATCCGGTTTGAAGAAACTCTATACGGTTCCTCAAGGCTCAAGGGCGGGGTTCCAGTTGGAGCAGCTGCTTAGATGATAATGTTGTCTTTCATGTGTTTCTTTTTCTTCAATAAGCAAAGGACTTTAAACTATCAATATAGAGGTACAAGGTGGAATTTCTGTAATGAGATGAACAGTCAAGCAAAATTTTGACTGATATTCACACTTTTAAATTATGCAGCATTCTAGTGCTTCACAAGAAACTTAATATGCTACGCTATCTAAACACTATAGATAGAGAACAAATAATTAATTAATAAACAACAAAGCTCTGACAAATGTATCAAATTTTGCAAATATCGAAGAAGGTAAGCATGGGAGTTATCTTCATGTATGCTTCTTCCTTGGCTTCGAAAGGAACATGCCAAAAGCTTACATTGTTACCTAAGATTCCTTCACAATAACTAGGGCAATCTTTCTAAAAGCAATAAATTTACGGCATGGTATACAAATGTAAGTTTCAGATAAGCTTCAGAGCAGCATACTCTTTCATGCCAAATCCCATTTGCAGTAGAAAGAGTTACTTCTGAATCCAATTGTTGGCGAACTGAAGAACGCAATTGAGTCATAGAACTTCCAAGCACAAAGCAAGATTCATACAAGAATGGTATGTATTCTCCTCTCTGGCAATTTATATGAAACACACGTATGCTTATATGTCGCACGTGTTCGTTTTCATTACCTGCTGATGCATTATGTCAAATTGTGTTCAGTAGATTATATAATCTGTTTGGTTATGATTTTTTTTTTAAAAAAAAACTTTTACCTTTTTTTAGGCATTTGAAGCAAAACAAGGGAAATGGCGAGGATCAGTTGGTGGCATTGTTGATGCACCCATTAACAAGGTTTGGACCATTGTTTCTCAAACAAAAAAATTACCAGAGTGGATGCCAATGGTTGAAAGATGCACCGAATTAGCTGGAGATGAAGGAGTTCCAGGCTATATTCGGTTAGTCTCTGGGTTCATGTTTCCTCATGGAGATGGGGAAAGGTCATGGATCAAGGAAAGGCTTATCTCCATGGACTCATCTTTACATAGTTATGTTTATAAAATGGAAGCAAGCAGTGTTGGTTTAGATGGATCTATAAATTCGTTAAAACTTGTAGATTACGGGGATGACTCAACACTTGTTAGCTGGTCATTTGCAATAGACCCAGTAGAAGGTGCTAGTGAGGACAGCATAATAGATTATCTTAGGTTTCTGTATAAATCTTGTATAAATAGGATTGATAGAGCCATTAAAAAGGTTTGAGAGCATGGTACATCTTTTGTAGTTGTGTTGGGCTGTCTCAGTTCTCATATCAAGTTGTAGCATCTTTCATTGTTATCTACTTTGATTTACGTCGAGGAAATTGCAAAACTTATTGTCAAAGTGTAGCTTCAACAAGCCTGATTCCAATATACAATCAACACAATTAACTTGTGTTCCTGACAGAATTACCATCATCCTTTCGTGCAAGTCCACACGACGGGTAATAGTTGATTTCTTATTCGAGGCAGAAACTTAAAGTAGGTGCTATCACGGTGACCAAATTCTGATACGCTTTCATAACGAAAGAAACAAACTCTGTTATTGCAATTGTAATAGTTTACAGTTATATGCCTTGAAAAATAGATGTGAAAAAGTTATTTATATATCTTATGCTCTCAAGATTATCATTTGCATAAGTACCATCAGTCCATTGGCTCTTCTAGTAGTCTAACATGTTCCAATCTGACCAGTAAATCCTGGAAAATTTTGTTTATGTGCACTCCAGAGAGAAAATGCTGGCAAGCATAACAAGCCAAAGCAGATCATTTCTGGCAAAAGTGATAAATAAACAAGTCAATCCAAATAAGGCAGTTGCGACATTGGCGCATGCGGGGAGATAAAAGAGTTTTAAGTTACCAAGGTGAAGAATCTAATGAAAACATGTTTTAATTTGAAAAACCAAGGTGAAAAAGATGTGTGGTTTGAAATAGATGAGACAGATGAGCTGTTACTACACACAACTCATCTCTGATCTTTCTTAAGCTTCTGGACAGCTGATCATGTTGATTATCGAGACCATGAAAACCATTTCTCAACTAATAAATTTTGTTTTACATTAACGTCCAATATACTTATACATGGACCATCACCCACCACCACAGTTGCCAGCATCTCCTAAGCTAGTATATCACTATATCTACTCTTCTGGAAGAGTAGCAGCAGCTTTTTTAAGTCTACATTGTAACTACTGCTTGACTTTGATTGATCAAGAGCTCATGCTACAGTGATTAAATTATTAATTAAGATTATGAACAGATTAGTTTCTTAAGAAAGGCATGCCACTTTGGAGCCAATTCGTTATCATGGTATAGCACTATAGATAGACTAAAGAATACAGTAAAATACTAAAGTATCCACAGAATATTACCCTTAACTTGTAACTTTCAAGCGGATGGGATGTTCCCTTTCATATATTCCTGCGGTCAATTGAAAGCGGCCACAAGGGCTTACTAGCTTACTTAAATGTACATAGATGGCTACATTGTGTAACATGCAAGAAAAGCTAATTAAGAAGAATACATGGCTGGCTTTTTTCAGTCACCTAACCAGGTAAAAGGACATTGCATCAAAGACTTAAATCTTCTATAAACTCAACGATATGTGGCATACATTGGTATTTCCTAAACTAGTCCTAATTTCATCTAAAATTGAGAAAGAGTGAGATAAAGGAAGAGAGATGGCATATTTGATTAAGGCAATGCTGCTGGCGACTTTCATGTTTCCAGCATTGGTCGATTCAGCAGTTCGTCACTTCAATTTCACTGTAAGTACATTATGTTACCTTGCCTTAGCCAAATGAGAGAGTGAAGATGCTCATATTAGTGGCAAATTTTTGCAGGTGGTGATGACAAACATGACAAAGCTTTGTGCAAGCAAATCTATAGTCACTGTCAATGGAAAGTTTCCGGGGCCAACTCTGCATGCAAGGGAAGATGACAATGTGATCGTCAGAGTAATCAACCATGTTCAATATAACGTTACAATCCACTGGTGAGATTTGGTCTGGTATGCAACTTAGCATTGAAAATATATCAATAATTCCTAAAAACTTCTTACATGATTACTTTGAGCTATGCAGGCACGGTGTCAGGCAGCTTCGAACTGGCTGGTCCGATGGGCCAGCATACATTACGCAATGTCCAATTCAGCCGGGGCAAAATTATGTCTACAATTTCACTCTTACAGGACAAAGAGGCACACTTCTTTGGCATGCACACATTTCCTGGCTAAGAGCAACTGTACATGGTGCCATCGTCATCTTGCCTAAACGAAATGTTCCTTACCCTTTTCCTAAACCTGACAAGGAAAAGATCATTGTGTTCGGTAAGCTCATAGTTTCACATCAAGATCAGCTGGTGATTAAAAATTTTCTCTGGATTGTGATTTTATTACTGAATTTTAGGTGAATGGTGGAAAGCTGATGTTGAAGCCGTGATCAACCAAGCTACTCAAATGGGTTTGGCACCAAATGTTTCAGATGCGCACACCATTAATGGCCATCCGGGACCAGTCACTAATTGCACTTCTCAGGGTACTGACTTGGGGTATACATGATCTTGTGATGCTTAACAATCATAATCACCTTCTAAAAAAACAATAATAACACAATTTATCGCCAAAAAAAAAAAAAAAAATCTTGAATCTAACTTGCTTGCTCCCTGCAGGTTTCACGTTACATGTCGAAAGTGGAAAGACTTACTTGCTTCGCATAGTCAATGCAGCTGTGAACGATGAACTATTTTTCAAAATTGCTGGCCACAATTTAACCATAGTTGAAGTTGATGCATCGTACACTAAGCCCTTCAAAACAGACACAATATTCATCGGTCCAGGCCAAACCACAAACGCCCTTTTAACAGCTGATAAAAAAATTGGCAAGTACTTAATAACTCTCTCTCCTTTCATGGACACAACAGTGGCTGTTAACAATGTTACGGGAATTGCTTTCTTGCGGTACAAGGGTACGGTTGCATTTTCCTCAACAACATTAACCAACGTTCCTGCTATCAATGCAACTGAAGTTACAAACACTTTTAATGATAATCTTCGAAGCCTTAATTCAAAAAAATACCCTACAAAAGTTCCATTAACCATTGATCATTCTCTACTGTTCACTATGGCTGTTGCTGTGAACCCTTGTGCTACATGTCCTAATGGTACCAAAGTTGGGGCGGGAATGAATAATATAAGCTTCGTAATGCCAACAACAGCTCTTCTTCAAGCACATTACTACAACATTAGTGGGGTTTTTACTGATGATTTTCCAGCAAAACCACCGATAGCTTTTAATTATACGGGCAATTATACGGGTACTTTTCAAACCACAAATGGCACAAGGCTTTATAGACTGGCATATAACTCTACAGTTCAGCTTGTACTTCAAGGTACCACTATAATTGCACCAGAGAATCATCCAACACATCTGCATGGCTATAACTTCTTTGCTGTTGGCACTGGCGTCGGCAATTTTGATCCCAACAAGGATCCACAAAAATTTAATCTTCTAGATCCTGTTGAGAGAAATACAATCAGTGTACCAACTGCAGGATGGACAGCTATCAGATTCAGGGCAGACAATCCAGGTAATTTTTTAATTTTTTTTTTCTTTATGTTTTTATCATTATTTTGGGTCAACTTTATTTTCTAAATTCAAGGTTTGGTAGCTACATCAAGAAATTAGAAAGGTAAATATCATGTGCAGTAGTATTATAAAATATATTAGCCTTTTTCAAGACAAAGAAGTATCATCTCTTTTTCAAGATAAAGTCTCTCATTTAGCCTTTTTTTTTTTTTCAAATTTAGTAGCTAAAACTGAGAATTTCCGAAAAAATACCTTTAAATAATTTGTTGTCCTAAGTAGGCAGTCAGCGAGCGATCAATAAGCAATTGGCATGTTGAGCACCCAATCCTTGAATAATCAACAAGTGATAAATAGACAACCGACACATATCGACTGATGCACTATTACGATAAATTAATTACATAGGGTCATTTAATTTGTAATAATTTATTTTTACGCTGCTCTAATGTACCAAAATATATGTTTGTTGTCGGATGAAGGTGTTTGGTTCTTGCATTGTCATTTAGAAGTGCACACATCATGGGGACTGAAGATGGCATTTGTGGTTGATAATGGCAAGGGCCCTAACGAGTCACTCGTCCCTCCTCCTAGTGACCTTCCAACGTGCTAAATTCACTGTCAAGAGAGGCTTTGAGAATCAAAGTTTGAGACTAGAATTGAAAAGAGAAGGTACCAAGATCGTGAGTATGATTGGACAGATTAAGTTTAATAAACAACAGAAAGATTAAAGAAGAAGGTGATTGATTGGTTTTGTTGTTTTTGAGATGCATGGGAAAATCAAAATTGAAGCTGCTGCTGCCTGTAGAGTGTGAATAAAAATGTTGGGTTAAATTTAGTTAAAGCTTTAATCAACTTCAAACACTTGTAAAGACCTTTTTCAATCTGTATTCATATTTTATGAGAATGGTGAGATGTCTTGTTAACTTATATTTCTGTTGGTTTTGTAATGACCTTTTTCCTTTTCTCGAAAAGTTATATAGTTATAATGAATATCTATGTAAACAAAAAGAAAATGTTTGAGAACAAAAATGAATTTGGGCAACAACATTTAAGTCCGTCGTCCATTGAAGTTTTCAAATAACAAAAGTACAAAATTATTTCGCGCCAGATAGGGGTCGAACCTATGACCTTCTGCTTAGGAAACAGACGCTCTATCCACTGAGCTACAGGCGCTATATATGTATTGGGCGTTGTTACGTTAACAGCTATAATATAATTAGTAATCTACCAAGATCTCAAATTTATATAAATAGCATAACCTAAGCTCAACCGAACATAAATAAAAAAACTACTCAAAATATCTACAAATTTTCTGAGTATTTTTCCCTTAAATTTGATGAATTTCAAATATATACAAACACTCATAAATCATATATATTAATTAAGTTAAAATATCTTTTAAGCTACATATCACTCTGCAAAAAGTATCTTTTAAGCTATATATATATATATATATATCACTCTACAAATCAAGTTCAAAACTTTAGAATTTATAATTCACCCCCTTGTACTTGCATCCTATCCATTGGGCCACATGTAAGTTAAGGTGCTACTTTCTCACCATATATCATAGTTATCACACAATATGAGAATCCATTTGATAGAATAATTCTTATCCATTATTGTTATATGAAACGAGAATAATACTATACCCTTAATTTGCAAATAACAAATGCTCTTCAACTTACACCTTATAAAAATCCTTGACGAGGCATCTCAATTTGCCTAAAAGAATCGAACAACAAGCAAGCGCTGTTAATCTTTACTACATCATAGATAAGGCTCCCATTTTAGCTTTTGCTTTTTTGTGTTTATTGCGTAATTGAAAGTTAAAGTGAAAGTTAAAAATTTCCCATGGAAAGTGACAGAAAAGGAGAGAAAATCCTTAATCAAATTCCCTATAATAAGAAGAGGAAACTTTTGACGTGTCACTCACCATTCACAATATGACACCTAACTGTTCTCTATCTATGGCTCTTCGTAGTTTGTCCTTTGAGCTCATATCAATCCACACCCTACAGTTACACTAAAACAGTTCGTGATTCTTATAACTTCATCGTTTTTCTATATAATCTATGCATATTCAACTTTCTGTTTCTTCTCTTCAAAGAAACCAAGAAAAGAAAATACTTTCTTACCTTAAGTTGCAGTTGAAGTAATATAAATTCTCAATTTTGGGAATCAGTTCATGAAAAATAAAATAAAATAAATCTACTTCTATGTGTCAAACTTAGAAAAAGATTGATCTCTTTCTTGAATGATCAAGATTCTCTTGAATCTTTAAAGGAGTGTCTGTAATCTTAATAGATTCTTCAGTTTACGCTGTTAAGTAAAGGAGATTCTTGATTCCCAGCAAATGATTCCATATGAGCTTCCTTTTTAATCGTTCTTAAATTTCACTGTCTGTTCAAATATTTCCATCACTTTGAATTTGATAGCTCAAGTTCAAGTAGCCTTGAATGTGCTTATAAGTCACTGTTAGAATGGAAACTTTGTATCCAGCTTCATATATGTCAAATTCAAATTGGTTTCTTCAAGAGAGCAGGCAGAGCACAAGCTGGACTAAAGAAGAGAACAAGAGATTTGAGAGTGCTCTTGCAATTTACAGTGAGAGCACTCCGGATAGATGGATAAAGGTGGCTGCAATGATTCCGGGGAAGACCGTGCTTGATGTGATCAAACAGTACAAAGAATTGGAAGAAGATGTTAGTGATATCGAAGCTGGAAGGGTCCCGATTCCCGGGTATCTTAGCTCTTCTTTCACATTGGAGTTGGTTTCAGAACGCGATGATGATGCTAATAGGAAGAGAACTTTGGTCGCGAGAAGCTCTGATCATGAGAGGAAGAAAGGCGTGCCATGGACCGAGGAAGAGCACAAGTGAGTTCTAAATTCTGATGTTCAAGTTTAGTTGACATGCCTGCTTATTCACATCTTTGTGATTCTTTGTTAGTTCTGAAGCAAATGAAGGCTTTCAGAGTCTTGCTGTTACTAGTGAACGCCACCACAATGGTGCATCTTCCAGTTGTTCTATGGTGTCTTGATTTTGTTCCTGACACTGGCTTTTTGATTGATAAATTACAGGCGGTTTCTGATGGGATTAATCAAGTATGGCAAAGGAGACTGGAGGAATATCTCGAGAAATTATGTAATCTCCAAGACTCCAACTCAAGTGGCAAGCCATGCTCAGAAGTACTTCATAAGGCAGCTTTCAGGAGGGAAAGACAAGAGGAGACCGAGCATCCACGACATCACAACCGGCAATCTCACCAACACAGTTGCATCAGACAATCACAAGCCTTCTTCATTTGATCAATCCAATATGCTTCCAGTGCAGCAGAAGCCCCCTGGCACCCCAAAAGTTGGCCTGGAATCAAACAATGGAGCAATAATGGCTTCAGACTCGACTTACAGTAATATGCTTATGCCATCTGCTTTTGAGTTTGGTTCACATGGCCTTAAACTCGAGGGCCAGAATCTGTATGCCACCACTGCTTATCATGGAGCTCATATCAAACCCCGGAATCCATTCTTCTAAGGGCAGTTGTGTTTTGTTGCAGTGCGAAGTTGCAATGCCTCATCTGATTGTATTATGAAAATTTTAATGTTCCAGTACTCCTCGTTGTTTTAGTTGTGTTAATGTACAAATGATGTGTTTGACTTTGTACATGAAAAATGATGCGTTACGGAAACATGGAAAAGTTAATTATGTTAATGATATCATATCAATGATTGAGCTTGAAGTGTGAAAATTGAAAACTTCTTCTTATGAATTAATCATCGCTTCATCACTGAATTTCTTATCTTAGAATTATGTATTCATTCCCTAATGCAGATTAAATAATTCCACAAGCGCCGAATAAAGAATTTGAGGCCGAAAAAACTCAAGAGAGGCCTAGACTCCACGTTTACCACACAGCATGAGCAATGGTTTCCAGGTGAGTGATTTTGGCATTTGTTTCAATCCACAAAAGGTAATCTAAAAAGCACCGTCAAATACCTGTACACGTGGAATTAATTGATTGGCCATTGTTGCGTTGTAGCAGCAATGTCATTGGATGATGTTGCCTAATTGGTTGAGTCACCATGCACTCTTTCGAAATTCCACGGTATCAAATTGCTTGCTTTAGGACGCTTTCAGCAATTCTTGACCAATGGACTTGTGCTTAAGTGAGAAACTCAGAGAAAGTTCTTGTATGTGTTTTGGGAGTAAGAATTTGATTTATTATAAAAATATTTATAGAAATTAGTTTTAATATTTTTTTAATTATTAAATAATTGAGTAAAATTAATTTTTTTTATAAAAAATAAATTGAGTAGGTAGTACTCAATTATTAAATAAATTAAAATTTAAATAAACTTTCAGATTATTAATATATATATGTTATAAGAAATTTTAATTATATAATAATATAATATTTATAACAATCATATAAAAAATACACGCAATGAGGGGTCGCCAAAAAAGATGCTTTCAGCAATCCTTAGCTTTAATGCATACACAGTATGGCCAAGTTGACTGATGATCAAGTTTTGATTGTTTGATGATCACCATCGGTTAGTAGGAAGCTGAGTCTGCATTCCACTTAAAATAAAGAAGCATCACATGCTTCAAAGTTTCAATCCATCCTAGAATATATATATATATATATATATATATTTAAAAAGGGAAGATCTAGATGTATAAAAAAAAAAAAAAAAAACGAAGATCCACATTAGAAATAATGCCAATGTGGGTATGCAATTTTCTCATAAACCAATCCAATTTGACTTTTTTTGCTTTGATGTTTCTCTTCCTGCCAACCCAATTTGTCAATGGTGGTGGCATCACTGTTTCATTAGCAAAGTGGCTGCTTTCATTAGCCTCTGGAAGCATCATCATTCTTTTATTATTATTATTAGTTTACTTGACAATTAAACAAATAAATTGACTGTTGTGTATTTAGATTTTGTGCATACCGTAACCTTGTCCCTGGGAATACAGAATCTACGGCTTTGTGATTACTGATTAATCGGAAACAGATATTGACCCTGTCCTTACTTGACTTCAGAAGAATTTAATATTTAATAAACATTATCTTCATCTCTAAATGCGCTTCAAAAATTCCCCTTTCGGCTTAGAATTATTTTGTGCAGCACTTTCTTAATTTCACTTTCTGTGTCATAAATTTTATAGGAAATGAAAAGAAAGATACTTTTCTTCCAGGGCGGGGCAAAAATTGAAAATCTGGGGAGCAAAAGTTTAGTGAACTTTTGGAGACCCATGTCTACGAAAAGCAGGAAATGTTGGCAAGTGACATATAAAACTGTGAACGTTTTAGGGGGGAGCAAAATCATTTATAAAAAAAAATAAATAATTAATTAAAATTCTAAATTTAAAAAAAAAAAGTGTGTGTATTTATTTATTTTTATTTTTTTTCACTCTTTCGTTTTTTGTTCCCCAGGGCTAGGGACATGCCCCTGTCCCTGTAGCAGGGGTGACCAATTTTTTATGGTTGGTTCGGTTTTACATTTTATATAATCACTGCTCAAAACAGTTCTGATGATTCTGATTAGATGAAGTGATGATGATATCTCTATCTTAAAAGTTAGTGTAGCACATATCAGAAATCACATTAAAATAATCATGTTTTAAGAAAATGCTGTCACTGTGTTTGTTTTTTTTCTTTTCCTTTTTGGTTTCAGTTGCCATTGTGGTTTCTACTTCTATCTCCACTGTTGCTGCTGCAGCTATCAGCAAAAATTAGTGGCCGCCGCATGTCACTTTGCATGTAGCTTTCCCTAACCCACGAAATAATAAGTGTTAAAAGCTCAACAGCAACATGATCAACATGAATTTTTTTTTTTTTTTATCAGCTTCTTTTTTTCTTAATTTCTTTTGGGTAAACGACCAAAACAATCAACTTTATGACGTTGTTTTTGTTTTTATTAAAAGCAGCCTCTCAGCAAGTTGTATGAGAAAGCACACTTGCCACTTTATTCTAAATTTGATCAGGCTTGAAAAAGGATACACCATAAGCTTTTGGCTGCCTTTCCTCTTTATATATATATATTTAAAAAAAAAAATGGAAGATTGCAATCACTTTTAAAAATAAGCGAGTTACTGCTATTTAAAATCCACAAATATTTCATGAAAGTTTTCTTTTTAAAAAAAAAAAAAAATTCCATGACACAGCAAGACTTATTGTAGCCACTAAAGGTATTACACAATGATCTTGTTGTAAAAATGAAAAAGGCTACTTTACAAAATAATTTCAAATTTTTTTGTTGTACTTTTAAGTTGCTGGTTACATTTTTCAATTTTTTTTTTTAAACATTTTCAAAGTTATTAGTTAGTAGTGCATAAGTTCGGATATGGAATCGATAACTGAAAAATGTAGCCAACAATTCTGAGGTTTAGCTTCAAATTTCGACCAATGATTTCGTACACAGTTTAATTTCAAATTTTCAAATCGTGGAGTGACAGATTGGTTTTTAATAATAATTGGTTAGGATAAAAAGTAAACCGATTCAATAAAGGATTAAAACTATCTCATAACATGAACTTCTTCTAAATTTTACACTATCACTAATTAATACGTAAAATAATATCTTTACAAACATTAAAAAATTCAAGTCAAGAGAGAATCATAATTCATAATTTTGACAAAATAATCAAAATTCATATAGCAAAAAGAATGAAAGTAACATTTTGAAATAGCTCAATAACCAGGATTTGAAGTAGGCTTAAACCTTAACTAACACATCAAACCGATCAACTGAAGCATTCTTTTTATAAGTTTCCTTTTTATTTTTGAAATAGATTAACTGAGATAGCATTAAATCGACGCTATTTTATCCTACCAATTGACATTGCTAAATCAATTTTGTTACATCTCAATAATTAAGATTTTATCATGTTACATTAGTTATAACATACAACAGTCCAAAAATAATTCCTTTATACTTTTAGTTGTCACTTTTTAAATAATTTAAGAATTGGCGAAAAATAATTTTAACTGTAAATTACAATTAATGTTACTCAGTGGCTGCCCAATAATTAACCATTTCATGGACTTGAGAGACCCAAAGTTTAGAACTCACACCAACAATTATGAGTATCTAAAACAAATACAAGTCTTGGGAAAAATAAATGAATATCAATAAGCTAAAATCAACCCAATTTTATTTATGAAATCAATAGCATCTCAACATTTTGAATGAACATTTGCTCAACAGATTTAGTACAGACAACAGTGTCACCAAAGCCTAAAATTTAAAGCTAATTTGCTAGATACAAGGATGATGAGACAGTATTGCATCAGAGTTCAGATGCTTGGAACTACAGAAGAAAACAAATTTATTACAGATCATTAGTCTAACCACGATACCAAAGTAACCACGATTAAAAATTGAACCCTCTAAACAGAAAATCCAAAAAGTTATTGAACTTATGAACACAGTGCGGAAACTAAAAGGTTTTTATGTACAGCTCCGCGCGGAGAGAAAGGATTCTGTATCCAGCGGCCGAACAGTCTCTGGAAAATCTGTTCTTTGTCCAGCAAGGGAGTAATATGCAAGCACATGAGCTGGATGCTCAACCACTATCTCGTTTCCAAGCTGATCGGTGTCAGAAACTAATCTAGGGGGAATCAACTCGATATTCCAAAAAGGGCGAACCATTCTTAAAATATCACGGCCATCTTTTGATGCTCGATAACCCTGCACCCATAGGTACCTCAGTGAGGTAAGTTGCATCACAGCTGCTGCAAGTGCATACTCGCTGAAGGAACAACCCCTCATTTCCAGTTTTCGCAGGTTAGGGCACCCTCTGGAAAATGCTATAATCCCCTCGTCAGTCTCACCAACGCAGCCCAAAAGCATCCATCTCACATTCACACTATACTGCCCAACATATCTTAGACCCGTATCTGTCAAACCACCCTGTCGGAGATACAGAGCAAACCGTCTTAACTTATCACATCCCATCAACAGAGCTCGAACTCCATTGTCAAGCGGCAAGTCTGCTATCTTCTCTTCTCGGTCAAGCAAAACCAGGCGGAAATCACAGAGGTTTCTCAAGTTGGCACCAATACACTCCAAAGATGCATTTGTAATATCTGATACATAAATTGCGATATACTCCAGCTCTAAGCAGCCCTCAGCCAAGGCAATTAACCCTCTTTGTGAAACAAGACCTTCTTCATCCTCCATTCCCTGCTCATCAGCCCCTCGCTCAATCCTAAGCCTATTTAGTTTCTTGCAACTCCGAGCAAGAACTTCTAATCCTCTATCCCCAATTACATTCCTTGTCTGCCATACAAAAATGAAAATATTCAAAGAATTTCAGTTAATCCCAATCCAAAGTAGAACATAGACATCTCTCTAATTGTCTAATATATTCATCTAAATTTGGCATCTTACATTGCCCTACAATTTCAAAGATTGACATAAGATATTAAACAACCAGTGATTTCTCAAACCTTAAAACATACCTAGAATATAACCAAGAAAACAGAAAGATACAACAGAAGAAAAACCACAATTTAGGAACCTCTTTTTTCTCCAAGCAGTGGACATAAGCATAGTAAAAGTAAAATAAAACAAACAGAAAGAGCTGATTCTACCTCAAGAATTTCCAAGTTGGGACACCTCTGAATCAACAGACAGTGGTCCTCAGTGTTAAGCAATGCATAGAGGAGATCTAACTTTTTCAGCAAGGCTGCAAAAGGGAACATTATCCACATATGATCCTGCTCCATATAGGATAGACCCAAACGACATACGCTTCGGGGGAACGCTACAGCAGAGTACTTCTCTGGTGGATGATTGAAGGAGCCCCCGCAAAATTCCTCTAAAGCAGTTGCAACTTGAAAGAAATTGACAAGGTCCAAAAGTTCGCAGTCATTAATTTTTACAGAAACTAAGGACCGACAATTTCTGGCTATAAGTTCAAGGTCTTCAACGTTGACTCTGATAAGATCAGTCATATAGAAATTTAATGTTTCAAGAACTGTGTTATATAAAGCAAGTTCATGAAGCCAGTCACCGTCGTTCTCAAGAATTGAGCTCTCCTCCAAAAAAAAAGTTCGTAATTGTCTGTGGAGACAAAACAAAAGCAGTAGAGATGTAAATCTACCAAGTCTCAGTAAATTAAAACTTCAAAACAAATAGGAGAACTATCTTAATCTAATAGCATCACATGTCACTGGACCAAATCAAGCTGGAATTTATTTATTTTTTTTTTTTAAAAAAAAGGTGCATCTGAAATAAAAGGGCATCAACTGATCCCTGGACTTAGATCATCTACAAAAGTCAAGAAATCACAAAAACTGGCTACGACATGTGAGCTTTAAAATGCCAATATTAAAAAGATCTTAAGAAAACATACCAATAATTATTAACATTATTAAAATAATATTCGGTGTTGCATGTTTTTATTTTTATTTTTCATGCTGTAAATTACTCCATTAAATGGCCATACTCTATGTTAATGCCAGTGTCTCAATTTCTTAAACAATCACCATGCTTTTAACCTAGTCCCAAAAATGAAAAACTATTTAAAATCTGCAAAAGCCACAAATTTACTACAGTAGAGGTAAAAGTCAAGAAAGACAACTTTGAACAGGAGAGTCTATTTACACAGTTTCTCATTTCATCAAAAAGAAATTTGATGTACTTAATTAACAGGAGAACAGTTTATTGCCATTATAGCAGCTTCACTTCAAGCAAAATATAGCATTTAAACAAAATTTAAACAAAATATTGTTCATCCTTACTACCACTTTCTGAATTACATAAATGAATGCATATTCTAGCAATAGTTGGGACTATAATCAGACTGCTATGGAAATTTTAATCAAACCATCAGTAAATGTTTTTGACACCATTCTTAGTTCTACTGAGCTAAGAGATCAGATATATTTGTCGACTCTAATTTCTGGCTTTATTCTGAATTTCAAAATCTTTTAGATATGAATTCATTATAATGTATTTTTTTGCTCTATGTCCTCTAGAACACAAAACTCGAACAACCATGTATCTTTCAAGTCACAAGATCATCATCACCTCAGGCACCACAATCACGCGCTTCTTATAAAATAAACATGTTCATTATCTACATCATGCCTTTAGCCATAACGCTGCTCAAAATTTGTTATCACCCAAAGTTCCGATGATGTAGATCATAAACTGAATAAAACAATAAAACTAAAAAAATAAAAAATAAAAAATAAAAATAAGACATCTACTATTCTTATATGTAAAGCCATCATTCCCATCCCGCCACCCAAGAAGAAAAAATTTCACAGAGCATTTTAAGCATCACTTTTTTTTTCATCACAGTATATGGGACAGCACACACAGAGCCCAATTACTCCAGGCTCGAAATACAATTAAAATTACTGATTAGCAGGGGTAAAACGATAGGAAGACAAATTGTCAGTGAGATGAATGTTTGCAGGTCCCACAACATTCAAATTACAATCAATAACTCACACAACCAACAGAAGAATCAACTAACTTTCCATTCACGGAGATCTGTGAACTTCAAAAAAAAAAAATACCCAACTTGCTTCTTTTTGTTCACAAAATCAACTTTAATAAAACCAAATCTCAACTAAGTTACAGTAACCAAGCAGCAAGCAAATTGAAGAAAGAAACTAATAGTGAGGAAATCATTAAAAAGAAAGAAAGAAAGAAATGAAAAGCAGAGAGGAGAAAGCAAGCACCTGCACGAGCGACTGATGTGAAGAAGCCCATCAGTAGAGAAACCACAGCACTTATCAAGCTTCAAAACAAGAAGATTCCTCCCTCTGGCCCTGGCCAAAACCTCGAGATCCGAATCCCTGACAATCATCCTCCTAAAATGAATCGACCTCAGAGAATTAAACGAGGACGCGATTTCCTCAACCCACGGCGTGACGTAGCCGCCCCAATCCTCGGGAATCAAATTAAACATCGCCGCCCTCGGCTTCCCTTTCAACTTCAACGACTCCAAGTTTCCAAAACGACGCCGCAGACGCGCAGGCGTGGTGGTGTAGCACAAAGCGATCGTGATGTGCCTGCGAGTGGTGGCGTCGAGGTCGTACCACCTCCGACACACCAAGGAGACGGCGTCTCTGTCCTTTGGATCCTCTACGTACGGAATCACGCATTCGAACACCGTGTCCATGTCCGGCATCCCACAGTTCATCTTATTTACCTTTTTGTCCTCCTCCATCACCCCCCACCAATATCTCGTAGATCGGATACGAGAAGAAGGAATATATATAATTATTTTTATATTAATTTTAGTGATTGAAAAAAGCAAAACGAGAAATCGGAAATGGATAATAGAGTAATAGTGTGAAGCTGAGAAGTGGAGGGAGTAAATCAACGGTAGAGATGATCGGAGAGAGAGCGAGGGGGTTGGGGGGGCAGGGGGAGGGAATCAGACGGCGACAGTTTAAACAGTTTGATGTAAGAGAGAGAGAGAGAGAGAGAGAGAGGGCGTGTTTGGATCGAGGAGGGAAGACCCTAGTTGAGAGTTGAGGTTGAGTTAAAAGGCCGAGGGTCTCTACTCTCTTTTCGCTCTTTCAACACACTTATCGTTACGTATAAAATAAAATGCGCAGTGCCGATGCGTCTCCATTCTCTAAAGATAAAAAAAAAAAAAAAAACAAAAGAGGGGAGAGACAGAGGAGAGAAAGAGAAAACGACAAACGTTTTACTAGGAGCCCCAATCAAATCAAACGACATTATTGTGAATTTATCATTTTCTACTAACTAAAGGATCTTTCTCCTCAGTTCTCTCCTGGCCTGTGTGTGCTGCTGACGTGGTCGAGATACTCATGCTAGCATTGCTGGACCTTTTTTTTTTTTTTTTTTCCTAATAATCATCGATTTTTATGTTTTTTATATGAATTTATATTGTATGGAGAGGTGATGTTGAAAGTGATTAATAATAAATGGATTCATTTTGATATTTAAGGAATTAAATCATTTTTTAAACCTAATTTTGCTATGAATATTTAAAATGAACTATTTTATTCCTGTTTTGCATCATTAAAAAGCATGTAACAAATTTTAATAAAATCTTTTTGTCAACCACACGTCATTAATGATAACTTTTTTTCTATGATGGTTGTATATTTTAATATTCACATTTTGATATATTCGATAATTTAATTTATTTTCTTTTGCTTTACTTTGTTTAAAGTTAAAAAAAATTATATATATTCTCTTTTCTTTAATCATAAATTGTATAATACGCTGTGGGGCTGCTTATTCTACTACTAACAAAGAAAAAAAAAGCAGAGAATAATAATAAGAATTGATTTTTTTTTTTAAATTTACAAAGAACGAGTGAATAAAGGGTGAACAAGATGCCATGTGGCACCAGTGGTGAAAGGCAACAGGATGATCAAGAATATCTGGTGTTAATCAAAGTCAAAATTGGAACTTCAGATGAGGTGGAGACAAGTATTCAGCAATGATGGCTGCACCGTTGTGATAGTAACAGTAACGGCTTTTGGGCTTCAATGCCATTTTCTGTTGAGTTAAATATGATAGTGATTGTTTAATCTTGACATTAACATTTTTAATATGAAATTTTAAATTACTAAATATATACGTATATAGATGTAATTACTATATAGGGACATGTGATTATTTTAGTTCTAGCAGGTGAAATTTAATGGGCAGCTTATTTAGGGATTCACTTTTGTGGATAAAGGAATGTAAATCTTCTTTCGTAGATTTTACTTTAACCACGTTTCACATGTCTTAAATACTTTAGTAAGATTTCATTAAATCACGGGAGTTTAAACATTTTTACATCATGTAAATAATGATAAGAATATATGTAGTCAATTAAAATATGTGTAACAAATTAATAATATTGTGTAATATCATATTTGGGTTATGAGTAGTGAATAGTAATGTTACGCGTCTCATATAATTATTTTAAATGATATGACATTCATCAATTAATTAATAAGATAATATAATTAATTAACTTTAATTTTGTAAAAAATTATCAACCAATTAATAAAAGTTTAATAATTTGATATAGTTATTTAGAATAAAAATTATAAGATGTGTAGTATTATTCGAATAGTAAATAGTAGGCGATTCTCACATGTTTTCTCAAAATATTTACTAAACCTACTGTTTAAAGTAAATTCACTTTCCTAAAATAAATAAAGTGAATTATATTCAGATTAAAAATAAATAACTGAAACACAAACTTAATTTAGCTCGACTATGAGTATAAGAAGACCTAAAATAATAATACGACATAAATCCATTTCTCTAGAATAAAGAAAGCGAATCATATTCAAATTAGAAATAAAAAACTTAAACACAAACTTAATTTTGACTCTAATTAAAATGACAAATATAAGAAGACCTAAAATAACAATAAAAGAAAAATTATAATTATCATAGGGCAAAATTCCTTACTTTTTATCAAAAAGATCAATTCCCACCAAGTTCAAGCCTTTCTGGTTGTATGTGGAGTGTTCAAGTCTATTGTTGTTTATCGTACAAATTTATCCTCGATCTTGATATGAGGTTGTGAGGTGCATTTCTCTCCATCGGTAAAACCAAACCAGGCATATTATTCTGTAATCGTAGTGTTGGTAGATGTGCAATGTTAATATTTATAAGAAAAAACAATAACATAATCATGATGGTATTAAGTAATAACAACTAAAATTTCCTTTATTTTCTGTTTTTTTGTTTTTATTTGCATTGATCAATTCACACAAATTTCAAGTTAGAAACAAAATTGTTATTTTTGGATGGTTCATTCATATACCATGTCTTTATTATTTGCAAACCATTTGAAATGATATGAATTTTAGATTTGATTCATCGTTTTTAAACAGGATATAAAAAATTATCAAAAAATGAGAATCATATGACATGCATTCTCTTGAAGTATGATATAGTTGGCAACAATCATGTTCTGCTCTTAAATTATCCCATAATTATAGTAATAATTACTGGCCACATATTTCCAGCAAACAAATTGGACCAAAAGCAATCATTTTCATAATTAGCTAGGAGAATCAAAATATAATTTGTTTCATGAATCTCAGCAGTCAGTACATTTGTTTCCTTTTGTGCGGAGAAGGTAAAGAAAAAACGGTGAAATATAAAATATAAATATCTTTTGGGGGAAAAAAATGGACTGGTTAAGTCAAAAGATTTTATCATGCAATCATAAATAAATTTCAAAAACCAGTTGACCCAAAAATCACTAATGGGAAGCCTATTGTTATTCATATTGAAGTAGTATATATTTTAAAATTTAATTATAAATTTTAATTTAAATGATGTGATATTTTATTAATTATATAATAAAATAATAAAATAATTAACTTAAATTTTATATAAAAAAAATTATTAACAATTTATTGAGTGATAAAATTATTAAAAAAAATAAATAAAGACTTCATCCTTTTTTCACATGTATTTCATGTGATGGTATGGTAGTCTTTTCATATCTGTACACGAAATTAGAATATGATAATTTTTTATTATGACCCAAAAACAGTGATTAATATTCGCGCGCGCTAGCGGTTTCTAGCAATCCAGCTTTGATTTACAACAAATTGCAATATTAATATAGCAAGTTGAGAATATATTTTTTTGTCTACGAATACGTCAATGGTCACATATTTTTGTCAAACGTGCCGATTGTTTCAATGATGCCACTCTTTTTGACATTAGTGAAATCCACTTTATGATAAATAATAATTCGCGTTAAATAATACAATTATTCCTTTTGTTTTTTGTTTTTTGTTTTTTTTTTTGAGTTGCTTAAGTAATTTGTTCTGTCTGGTCCACAAAAGAACCCAAGTTCTAATTATTGCATTTAATTAATTAAAATAATCTTTATGAATTTACTATTACTTTACAAAGAAAAGATGCTAGTATCTTCATAATTACTGCCTTACTGGGAAAGTGAACATTTTAAGGTGACAACAATGTATCAGGACCTTGGGTTAATAATGGGTTGCATAATTTTTTATCTTTCTTTTCTAATAATAATATTATTAAAAATTGCTTTTCACTCCCAATGATCTCATTTTACCCAATTTACCACATAAACTCAATACCGTTTGATTAAATATACTTTGAACGATTGAAATTGCATCGAACGAGGAAAACACATGACACATCTCCCCTTCGTTATTCACTCTTAAAGAGTTCATTTAAAGAGACTATATTATTTGTTTATAATGATAATACATACTCCCTCTGTCTTCTATGTTTAATATTGGCAAAAAAAACTCTTTCCATCCTTAAGATTTGAAATAATATTTTATTTCATCTTTATTATTTAAATAATAACTTATTTCATCTCTATCTTTTAAACAATAACTTAAAACATTATTAATTAAATTTACCTTTAATTTATTGAATAATTCTTTAAAGATAAAATGAGATTTTTAATTAAATAAATATAAATTATTTAAAAATATAAATATCAATAACAATTAAATAACATCTAACTTTTTGAACAAATTTTAAATTTAAAGATAATTTAATAAAATAAAAATAACACTAATATATATATATAATAATAATAATAATAATAATAATAAATTATTTGATCAAGTCAACTTACTTTTTCATATAATAATAATGATTTTCCAATCAGAAATCACTATTTATATTAAAAGAAAAAATAAGCTGAAAAATAAATAATTATACATTCTAACATTGTATTTTTTATTCTGTAATATTTTAAATATGTATTTTTTATTTTTTTTGTGCTTTTTAAAAATAAATAAAGGATTTTATGGTTACTTTTAGTAAAATAATAATGTCTATTGAATATTTATTTATTTATAATGAGTATATGAAAGTCTGAGACAAGTTGAATAATAAAAAAAAAAAATTACTATATGTGAAATCTATTTTTTAAAAAAATTTGTCATAAATATATATATTTCAAATATTATTTAGTGTTATTATTGTTTATTCATTAAGTTATTTTTAAATTTTAAATTTAGATAAAAAAATTAGATGTTATTTAATTATGTTTGAGAGTTTTATTTTAAAATAATTGTATATTATTAATTAAAATTTTTATTTTAACCTCAAACAATTATTTTGAAATAATTGCATATTCTTAATTAAGTTACTGTTTAAAAAATGAGGATGAAATGAGTCATTATTTAAATAATAATAATCAAATGAGTTATTGTATCAAATCCTAAGAATAAAAATGACATTTTCTTTTTAATATTCACATGTATCTCACTTTAGAAGTTTCTATCAATTAGTATACTTGAAGTAGTTATTAAGCTAACCACATATTTTACTTAAAACAAATGATTGTGAGAATCCAAGATAAGCGATTGTTGGGTTTAAATTTTAATTTGGTGCTCAACTTGGGGCTAAATTCAGTCAAGGAATTGTTAAACTCAAAATCGGTTTATAATTAAAGACTAAAAACTTACGATTTTGTCTATCTATCTATAGCTTCCATGGGAGTTTGGTACACCTAGGACCTAGGTTATTGCAAAACTAATAATCCTCACATCATAAAGAAAGATTGTAGCATTTTTATTATGAAAACCTTAATTAATTCTCCGACTCCCCATCACTTCATACACCTCACAGTCGTTTACTTTTGAAAGTCAACGAATCCCAATTGCTTCAAGACTTTGCCTAGTCAAAATTTGTTCAAGAAATTTAATTCTAGAACTTTTGAAAAAAAAAATTTACATCCCGATTTTTTAACGGATTTTGTTTGTTTAAGTAACTAAAAGGTTAAGATGGTATATTTTCTTACTAATAACCAGTGAATTTACCCAAAAACTCTCACCCAAAAATCACAAACCTAACAATAAAATTCAATCGATTACTACCTAAAAAATCTATTTTCCTATTAAAAAAATCACTAAACCTTAACATAATTCACACGCCCGCTGCTCGTGCCACCCTTAAGCCGCTGATCGTGTCGGAAAAATCAATGGTTTAAATTGGAGAGTAAATTAAGTTCTTTGTGTTTCAGAATAATTATAGGTGCATGCTTCATAGAGAAATTGTCTTGTGTTTGAAGCCATGGATATGATTATATGTTGAATTCATAGAAATATGACTGTGTATCATTAGGAATTGGATTGCAGAATTGATAATAATGTTTTTTTTTTTGTTTGATTTTCCATAGGTCTCCTAATTTTGACCTGTCAGCACTTATTATATGTGCTTCTGCTAAAGTTAAAGGACTTTGTTAACAAATTATGGTATAAATTAGGGGTGGGCATTTTTTGGTTCAGTTCGGTTCGGATAACCGAACTTAATCGAACCGAAACCGATTGGTTCTTAAGAATTCAAACCGAATCGAAACCGATTGGTTCTTAAGAATTCAAACCGAATCGAATCGAATTTTAAAACTAAACCAAACCGAACCGAAATAATTCGGTTCGGTTCGATTCGGTTTGGTTCAGTTCGGTTCGGAAAATTAAGTTAATAATTTAGAATTTTGAATTTAGATTTTAGAATTTAGGTTTTAAAAATTTAGTTCGGTTTTATTATATTTAATCGAACCGATCGGTTTTTTTAGTTTGGTTTGGTTTAAAACTGAACTGAACACAAACCGTTCGGTTCTTAATTTTTCAAACCATTCGGTTTTTATTTCTAAAACCGAACCGAACCAAATTGAATATTTCGGTTCGGTTCGGCAAAAACCGAACCGTTTGCCCACCTCTAGTATAAATGTCCTTGTTAAAAAGTTAAGGAGCTTTGTGTCCCTTTTCCTAAACGCTTGAAGTGCATTAATTTTTTTTTTACTTAAATCATAGATGATTAATTACTTGTTATGCCAAAATTTAATGCATAGGTTATTGGCTGAAAATGAACAAATAAATCAAAATTAATGCGTTTCGTGATCGACTTGAAACATTTTATTTTGTTAATTGGATTACATTCATGTATTAGCAAACAAGCACAATTGATTAATATGGTTGGCAAATTCCTTTGAAGCTCAAGTTGAATGAATTATATGTAGTATGTATTAAAGGGAAAATGATATTGGCTTAATGTATAAGTAGATCTCAATGCTCTGAGAAAAGACAGGCAAATCTCCTTTCATTAGTGATTTTTATATTTATTTGGAAATATCAAACATACCATCAAACTCTTAAGTTTTTAAGATCTATGTAATGATAAGATATGATTTACGGAAAAAAGCAGCTAAAAAGCAACACACACGGCGTTAATCCCAACAACTTAAACTAAAAGAAATCTAGGTGTATAAATTTAAAATGTTGAAAGTCTAGAGGAAGCCTCAATGTTCCGATGACCTCCTTTGTTTTATTAGTTTCAATTTTGAAAGATCATCAACTTAATCAACATTATTTACATAAAATATGACAAGGCAATCTAAAATTGGATTGTATTTAATGATTATTTTTTTTGATAATTTTGACAACAACTCCCTAGTTTGAAATTGATAATTTATATTTAGGAATTTTTTTTTTACCTACCCCCAGATTAATTGACATTTATATTGCGCCTAAAAAAAAATAATATGTTGCACCGCACTCTAATTCTATTATTTTCTTAGTTAAATTTAAATGTGCATGGGTAAAATTAAAAATTCATACCTTAAATCAATTTTAATAGTGATAATATACATATATCAAGAATATTTTTTTATTGCAATTAAAATAAAATCATTCAATTAGAAAAAAATTGATAGTTAAACTCGTTAGAAACATAAAAAAATTGATGTTTTTGAGTAACTAAACTTACTTGAATTTAAATAAAGGGGCATTTTTATCATTAACTCAAAAATTAGACGGAGTCATTAAAAATAATTGAAAAACTAACGGAATCGGGGGCGCCGTGTAACGAGTCAATTTTATTGGTGCAGAGTATAAAATATCAATTCACTTGGGGGTTGGCTAAAAATTACCCTTTTTTTTTATTCCAGTAGTGACAACAAGGGCTAGGACCCTGGAATAGGGTGGGCCTAGGTGTTTAGATTGGAAGTAGAATGTGGTCCACACTCTCACAGTATTGTGGTCCCCTGGGTATGCAAAGAATAATAATAATCTAAAAATTCATGCTTCTGTTAAAAAGATTGTGACGCTTTAACCTCTTCATATTTCAAAACGCTTTATCTTCATAAATCATTCCTCTAATTTGTCCTTCAATTTTTATTTTAATCTGCCTTGCTCACTTTTGCCTCTGTTTCTTGCGGAGGTATCAATTATCAAAAGCGTTGCTTTGATTTGCAATTGGGATAATAACAACATCGTCATTCATTGTCCCTCAGTTTATATAATTTCTCAATTAATGGTATAGGTTTTCTATTGTATCAACGTAGGCAGGTCTTGTGTAATAATTTTATTAAAAAAAATAATTTAACAATTAATTCTAAAAATAAAATAATAACTAAAATTTTTTATGTCACTTTTAAGACTAATTTGATAAGTTAATACTTGTTTTTATTAATATCTTCGATAAGGCAAGAGTATTATTATAAAAAAAAAGGAAAAAATTAGGGTAAGAGTGTAATATATTTAATAATAAGGATATCTTAAGATATTTTTTAAAATATAAAAATTAAACAAATATTTAAATTAAAATATAAAGACTAAATAAATATTTATTTCTTATTAATTAATAAAAAAGTTTATATAAAAATAGGTACATAATTTTTTCTCTCCTTTATACTTTCTTTATCAAAAATACTTTTAGCTCTTCGTATTATATTCTGTTTATCTATATAATCAAATCACCATCAATGGTTGGAGAAATATTTAAATTTTTAAAAAACCCGTTATTTATTCAACTTTAACAGTAATATGTGATAATGATGAATCAATCTATCATTTAAGCTACAAAAATCAATAGATACTACCAATTGAGTCAAATTAAATGTTTGAACTATTTCGGGCAATTTTCTTGTTTTTGATTTAAGTCAGTACTTACTTAAAGCCAATATCTTAGTTAAAGGCTGAGATAACATCTTTTTGATTGTTAGTTTCATAATTTCTTATTCTTTTGCAACCAAAAAATATTCTCTTTTCCCGATCTGCCACAAGGATTGTCAAAGAAAGCAAGACAGCAAAGGATAGCCAAGCTGCTGCCAAAAAAATGAATAACAGAAATAAAGATGTGGAACTCGTTTCTTAAATTTTGCAACAGATGTAATAAATAGAAAAATTACAGATATAGCCTAAAATCTGGGGCATTTTTTTTTTTTTAAAAACTCATCTTTTTCTTATTTTGTAGCTAAAAGAGAACATTGCCCAAATAAATATATCAAGCTTCATGGGTTAGATTTGATCGGCCTGTTAATCAACCGAGTAAGTAATTATATAAATATAAATTATTGTATAAATTAATGTGACATAAATAAATAAATTAAATTAATTTTTTTTATTCACGTGATTTATTTTTATTATTTTATATTTTATTTCAACCAATGAGTTAATATCAAATTAATTTATACAAAAATTTATAACTATATATATATATATATATCATAACTCTGAAATCGCCCACCAGTCTTAAACGGTTGGGGACAGTTATGTATGAGATCTTCATTTTATAGTACAACAAATAAGAAAAAGGATAAGTAGCATTTTTGTAAATTACTCGCCTAAACATGAAATGGAACAAAACCTTTCGTAAAAAGACGTTGATAGAACAAAACGTAGACGGTGGTTTCTCATTATTGCTGCGTTTGGCAACAATATAGCAATCCGAAGGCCAAAGGCGCGGCCAAGACAGTCGACAGTAGGAAGTTAAGCTTTAGCAAGGGTCCCATCCCAGGGAAACAATCAAAGCATCGAAAAATATCTACATCGAATCAAATACTGTCGGAAGTCATTACATTTCTTGAAAAGCAGCTAGCTGTTGAAATTATGAAAAATATCTTCTTGTCTCTTGGTGTCTCATCTATGATCTATCCCATTCCATTCAATTTTAAGTGTTAGATAGACGATCTGATTGAACAAAAATTGTATTTAAATAAAACACAAAACAAATACAAACTCTCTCACTTGGATTAATAAATAACTTATTAAGAGTTCAACATCTGTCGGCGGGACGGGGCTACAACGAGGATGAAGGCTGTCGGCGGGACGGGGCTACAACGAGGATGAAGGGTACCGGTGGGGTAGAGAGGGATGAAAAACACCTACATGTTTCTATAATCTAATAGGGCCGATACCTTCTACTGCGGTTGCCATCATCACCGCCACTACTTCCACCTCGTCCTCCACGTCCACCAGGACCATTGCTCCTATCAACTCTCCGTGGTCGAGGAGGCGGCATCTGTACTCCAGGCTGCTGGCTGCACAGTGGCCAAATAGCAAAAATAATGTTGACATTATTTCACCCTTCAACCATATGTTATTTCTCATATACCAACCAAACCGAAAGGCAACTTACAGAACATAGCCAATTTGACCATCTGGTAAGACCATGGGCACCATATGCATGCCTGATGGCATTGGACCCCTACCATATATCATGGGCTGTTCATGCGTCCAGATTAATGAACATCAATTCTAACAGTTAAGGACTCCATAAAAGATAAATAAATAATGAAATTTACAGATACACTCGTGTACCTGCTGGAAACCAGCAGCAACTCCAAATCCAGCACCTACGGAGCCATAAGGAGTCCCAGCAAAGCCACCGTACCCAGCATGTGGTAAATGGGTTGGAACCAGCCCAGCACTGTAGGGAAAAGTTCCTTCAGTTTTCTTATCCGTCTGAGGCTTTGCCAGAACAACCTCCAATACTTGGCCTGCAGTTATAGTCCATTGAATACATTGTTCATGTAATGATGGTAAAGAAAATTTCGAGGAAGACCCTGGATTGCTTTTACAATACAGAATTGGATTCTTTTAGGACAAACAACCATGAAGTGAGACTGGAACTGCTGCCTAATGTAAATTAGCAAACATACAACTTCTGTTTTGTGTTTTCAACAAATAAAAGAACCAACAATTAGACAACTTAATGGATATGAGTCAGGTCTACCAGCTTTGGCTTCACTATATCAAAAAAATTGGGAAATGTGAATGTGACTTACCATCGATTTCATATTTCTCAGTATCTTTGACAGCCTTTAATGCACTTGACCTTTCAGCGTAATGGATGAACCCAAAATCACGTTTCCCAGATTTTCCAGGAGGCATAACCACTTTCGTCACTTCCCCATGACGCTGGAAGAGTTCTTTTATTTTCTCAGTAGAAGTGTTGTCAGGAATATTTTTCACATAAAGTGCCTTCACCTGGGAATCTCAAAACAGTACACACCTTAGACAGTCCTTAAAACAAAATATGGTTTCAGCAATGTTTCCAGAAATGACAAGGCAGAGATTTTCTTGCGTGCGTGTATATAAAGAACCATCAACTTTTAGACTTTTCGTTTCAAGTTTTCATCAACACACTGTAGCCTAAAACATTTATTAAAATTGATGCACCAAAGGCCCAAGAGAAAGAGCCCAGAGATGGTCAGATGTCTCGCATTTGGCCTCAAAGCCTGAGAAAAAGAATTCCAATAATCTCTGCAGTGTTTTTGCATGTGTGACCTATCTCATAAATTTAAAAACCATCTTTAAGGATCTATTTACAGTTTTGAATATTAGAAATTGTATTCAACTAAAAGTATGGAAGAGATTTCTCTAAATTATATTGATATCAAGAAGAGACAAAATAAATGGTGAAAATAATGAAAACCTAATGTAAGCAACATCAAATAACTTGAAAGTTTCAAACTGTTGTAATTCTTTGAAGACTTTACCTGAGAAGCGGCAGCAGAATGATCGGGTGTACTCTTAGGATCAGCCCATGAGACGGTTGGGGTATTTCCATCCAGCTTAAAGTTTGCATTTAGCATTTTCTGCCTCGAATAATCAGCACAGGCATTATTGTAATATAAAACAAAGGAAAAACCACGATTACGTGAAGGATTTTGAGGATCCTGTAATTAGAAGAAGACAACAAAAAATAGCAGTGTTAGTAGTTAAAAATTGACCGTCATAAGATAAAAGCATTATTTAATCCAAAACTTCACCTTTATGAGCTCAATGGTTTCAACTCCTGGACCAACATCCTCAATGACTTTTCTGAACTCATCCTCTGTCCAGATCTTCGGAACATTACCAATAAACAACCTGTTTTTAGTTTCTGACAGTGAACACCTTATTGTTTTACCCTGCAATGATGCAATATAACAAGAAGTAAATACAACTGAAGAATGTGTAAATGAGGCATGCAAGAGGTTGTCTCACACAACCAAACTATCCCAGGCAACCCAATTTCCCAAATATTAAGTGAAGTAATGAGAGGCATCTTGATCACCTTAAATTCTTTACTGTGTAACTCATCAATGGCCTTCTTAGCAAACTCTTTTGATCTGAATGATACAAAAGCAAAACCCTTGCTTTCTCCACTCTCCTTGTCTTTCATTAACCTCACCTACAAAAATGATTTAAAGTAACAACAATAGCGAATGTGAAAACTAATAGAAAAGTAATTTAAATGTTATAAGCATGGTTCTGACCTCAAAAACATCGCCTATTGGTTCACACAGATCCCTCAAGTCCTCTTCCGATGCATCCTTTGGAAGTCCACCAATGAAAACTTCAGAGCCATTTGGAGGGAGGGCAAGAAGCTGGGCATGCTTCTCTTTCTCGTCTTCACCAATGGAAGCAGTGGGCTTTTCTTCCTCTTCCACATGTTGAGTATCATCATCATTTCTATTTGCTTCTGCTGACTGATCTTTCTCACCAGCCCCAGCTTTTGAGTGATCAGATTCTTCATCATCATCATTTTCTTCAAAATTTCCATCCCCACCTTCTTCTTCTGGATCGTCCTCTACTTGCTCTTCGACATCATCATCCATCTCTTCCATGTAATTGTCCTCCTCAAAATCCACTCGGTCCTCAACTTCCGTGCTCTCCGCCATGACTGTTTCAAGTTCTGACACTTATCATCCAACAGAAGCACCTGAACAGCATTGAAATCAACTTTAAGCTCCGATAATTAGAATAAAAAATGCAAACAATGGACAAAAGTAGAACTCTCTTTCGCTGTTTAGGAGCGTGTACAAAAGTGGATTTCCAACAACCCTGGATACTGAATTCTCATTTCAAAGAGGAATACTTAGCTATAAGTATCAATTCTGCTCCAGTAAGGACATGTTTGCGACCGTTGAAAGCATAGCAGCTGGGTATCCTATACGCACTCACTTCTACTCGGGAGCTAATGCATATTCCCCACAAACACACTCCCACCTAAAAACTACTGATTCTACTCTGCAGCAGCTACGGATTAAAAGCCACAGCGCCAAAATCCAAAACATAAGAAAAAAAAAGAACTGTAGATATAATCAAACCTTTACGATGTCCAAATCCAAACTTGTAAGCAGTCCCACAAAACTAAAAACAGCATATCTATAACTAAACATAAATTCAGAAACCCTAAAAAGTAAACCGCATTAAAACCCTAAAGCCAACATTAGAAACACCCAAATGACCTAAACCAAATACAAAATCTTCGACTTTGCATGCAAAATAATTACAGATTCCAAATCAAAGGAGCTGCAAAACTTTTGGTTTTAGCTAAGGACTTACCTGAAATGGGAGCATAATTTTTTGGGGGCAGAATAGAAATAGAAACAGAAAAATATAGCTGATGATAACAGCAGTAAATGATGAGTGAGATATTTGGGGCATACCAATTATTTTGTGTTTTGTGTGTTGTTTTTGCTTTCTCTGTTTCTGTTTATCTGTTTTCTTCCTTGCCCGTATGGATTATCCGACCTCACTCTCTCAACTAAAGCCTAAGGGTTTCTTTTATTTCGTTTCTTTCTATTCAAAGAATCTGATTTGGGAGCCTACTGCCTGCGTGTGTGTGCGCGCGCGTGTGTGTGTGTGTGAAAATTATTCTGTGGGCAGATGTACACCAGTGAGGATCTTTCACAAATCACATTCAGCCACGTCGAATTTCTAATGTTAAATGACTAAAACACCCTTATAAAGTTGGCAGAAAAATAATACAGACATAGGCCCAAAAAGGAGGAAGTGGGCCTTGTTAAGGGCCTCAGGATAGGATAAAAAGTCCGAATTTTTTAATTTATAAATAAAATTAATAAATAATTAAAGTAATGTTTATGATTTATTATGTTATATTATTAATATTTTACGTACTAAATTATTATTCTATTATATATTAAATATTTTTTTATATTATAAAAAAATTTATTTTAAAATTAATAGAAAGCTTATGATTGGTTCAGGCCTGTTCTAAGCCCAATCCATATAAATTTAAACATATTTTAAAATTGTTTGAGTTTGTTAATAATAACACCGGCTTGAATCTGAACTTATAAAAACTCAACCCAAACACACTTTTCACCAACCCTAATAATGTAGTCATGAACATTGGGCAACATCATGCATAATATAATAGTCTTGTCATTTAATAAATTTTTTGGCATTATATGTTGTAACTTGGCTCCTTTAGAATGATGTTCACAACTAGCGATGGCAGGAAACTTTAGATTCGGCCCGGATCTGAAAAAATTTGGATATGCATATTAAAAGATCCTAATTCTTAGGATCCGGACGGATCCGAATCCGGATCTGAATGCACTTGTATCCAGAAATGCAAATATCTAGATCCGTATTTTTTAATTTAATTAAATTTCAATATAAAGTATATATAAGCTAAAAAGTATAAAAATATGAATTTATAATATTATTGTATGTTATGCTTGATGAATTGTCAATTGTCGAATTATTAATTATTGAATTATAAATTTATAATTAGATTTTATTTGATATTATTAGGTAAATTGTGAATTTATATTATTTTTTATGTTTAATTTATGTTGTGGTATCTTTAATTATGGATTATGATGTAAGATGTTATTGTATGTTATTCACGTTGAATTATTAATTATTGAGTTATGAATTTATGATTAGATTTTATTTGATATTATTAGATAAGTTGTTGAATTTATGTTGTGATTTTTTAATTATGAATTTATGATGTTATTGTATGTTTTTCATGTTAAATTATTAATTATAAATTTATGATTGTATTTTATTTGATATCATTATATAAAATTTTAAAATTTCAAATTATATGTTAAATTATTAAAATTTAATATTTACGGATTCGGATATCCGAAATATCTACCCACAATCTGTGCGGATATTACCCGCATCCGGATCCGCATATATTTTTCCGGATCCAGATGAAAAATTATTAATCCGGATCCAGATCCGGTTGCACCTAAATCTGGATCCGGATCCAGATTTGCCATATTTATTCTCAACTCCTCAATCAACTTGGGGTAAAAGATTGCGACTATGGTATCCTTACGTAACTGATCAGACAATATCAAATGATAAAATTTTATTAATTTGTTGGTGCAGTCAAAATTTAAATTACCCAAGAACACAATTATGCAAATACAAAACCCAAAGGTCCTAAACAGGCCCGGAATAGGTAATTACATAGTAATTCATCACACATGATTCGTACATACTCTCGCATCGTTATAAACTTTGCCCGGTCTACAAAAATAGCCTTTATTTGGAGCACAATGAATGTCTTGTGAACACACACACAATCCTTCTAATGCACAACCCTCTTTAAATATCATCACACCATCTTTCAATCCAAGCATTTGATTTGTCCACTCACTAGAGAAGAGACCTAACGGGTCAAATTTCTCTTTAACCTTTAAAAAATCTCCTGCATTTTTGTACTTCTTAATGACTCTGTCAAACACTAAGTTTCTATTCTTTCCCCAGTGGGGCAGCCCCCCATATTTGAACACAGCGAGCTGCTCAATCTCTTCAAGCACATCTTCATAAAGCCTTGGAGCCATTGGGTCCTTGCTTCTGTAATATGTGATATCAAAGTCTAATGAATCCTCTTGTTTGCCCAAGTAAGCATTTGATGCTTTAACATAACGCATGAGAATCCCGTTGTAAAGTTCTAAGCCACACAGTGCTTTAGGCTCCATTTGAACTAGTTTTTGAATATCTTGTATGAAATTTTTAACGACTGATAATGCAATGCTAAATGTTGTTTGATGAAAGAATTCGCCCTTCATTCTGGGATCCCAAGGGCAGCCTGTGATCATTGAATCTTCTAGACCATCAAGGCAAGTTCCTGATGATTGAAGACGATTTTGATATCCTATAACTGGGTACCCAGTAAAGATTACACCTGTTTGATCAAAAGGGAAGAGAAAAAAAAAATCATGACAAGTGAAACTATTTTGATGCCAATGGTATTAGGATCTTTGTGCAAGAGTTGAAGAGATACCATTGTTTGTCAAACCAAACGCAGAAGTACTGAGAGTTGAGGTGACAAGTTTTGCACTAATACACTTGCCATTAGCATCACGTAACGATTCTTGGTTCTCCTCTGATTATTAAACAAGAAGCAGAATATGCAAGTAAGATATTTAGGGTGTGGACGTTCCTATATTTTTAAATGCGAATTTAAGTTTAGGTTTTGGTGCCTACTCTAACTTTAATTTTACATTATATTGTATAGTAAGAAATTACATAATACATAGCGCATGAATGAAACTGAAGAAATGAATTAACCAAATACCTAGACATTGACCACAATGTTATTACTTTATACACACACACACAAAAATTGATCTAGCTTTCCACATGAAGAAGATTGAAAGTGATAGCTTGTTAAGAAGCTAACCTGTAGCTCTGACGACAGCCAAAGTAACTGAAAGCATGGAGCGGAATGGAATGAAATCATACAAGCCATTGCCGGCAGTGTTTGAGGAAATGCGATCGTCAACTCGATAGACTGCCTTTCGTTGACTTGGGTACCAAGTTATGTCTGCAAACTCATGTCGATACCCAAAACTAGCGGCCTGATCACCAAGATCCGAATCATCCTTTTTTATGTACGTGAGTGACCTCTTGAAGAGCGGTTCCAACTTGAGAGTAACCTATACCACAAACATTCATGCATTTTTCTTTTGGGTTATATCTTATATTCAATATTTCACGTATTGTGCATAACTTACGTAAATTTGGTTGTAGAATTATACTCTGCGAGTGTGTTTGGTACACGGAATTATAGGGTATTAAAATATTATTTTTATTTCCATAATCTCATGACTATGTTAGGAAGAAAAAAAGTGTGGATAATGGGGGTTTATTGTTGCCGCATTAGCACCTCCTCCTTTTTTTTTATCTTTTCTTTTCTTTTTTAAATAATAATAAATAAATACAACATTTTTAACATAATATTAATTATTATTTTCTTTTAATTTTACATTATAATTATTAATTATAAGTTTATTTTTTTATTTTTATTATACTAACAATATAACTAATAATGTATTATTTAATTATATTATAATAATTAATATATAAAATTGATTAATATTTAATAAGTCAATATAAATAATAATAAATACTTAAATAATATATAAAAATATAACATAATATTGCATTATTTAATTATATTATAGTAATTGATATATAAAAATTGATTATTATTTAACAATTCAATATAATTAATGATAAGTATTTAAATAATAATTTAATATAACTAATAATAAATATTATTTTTTAAATATATAATTTAAATTAATTATAAAAAATTAATATAATATAGTATAGCATCAAATATTAAAATAATATAATAGAGTGTCCTGAAAACAACTTTATAATTATAATCGGTGTGAGCGCCTGACTAATAAGATCGTGCTGACTTTTAATCCTGCCAAACCGGGGCCAAGGAGCAGGGGAGCCAAAATTTTACTGAAAGAAGAGGGTTTTACTGAAGTTTACATCACATTAAGAAACATTTCATAGAGTGTCCTTCATATTTATCCTCATTTTAATAAGGTCCCACAGATTTAATGGCTTTACATTATGGTCCCATTATAATTATACAGTAAGTATGATCAGTGTGATCATTTGATGTGTATTCAACATTTGGTTTCAACAACCATGTATCTGGTAACCGAAAACATCTCGAGCCTATGACTAGGACTGTTATGAGCTTTTATGGAAGTAATTAAAATCTTGATGTTGATTAGTTGTTAATAAAATAAAATGTAATAGAGAATAGACAGAGAGCACAAGACCTTAAAAGTTTCAAGAGAGGTCAATCAATAAGAAGAATCAAAATGCTCTCTTAATATGAACTAACTTAAAAGTTTGAATGATATTTTGTTTTGTAAATCAATACATTAATGGGAAACATACCTGAGAAATAACGCCTAGAACACCAAGTGAAACTTTAGCTGCATAAAAATCTCGGTGACTTTCATTGAGCACTCTCACCTTAACAAATCTCTCCTCAGGACATACAATTCTTATCTCAACAGCATGATCATGAACAGAGCTCCCTCGACCCCACAAAGAGCTCCCATGGGCCCCTGTCCCAAACATGCCGCCCACAGTCAGCCCCCACCAGTACGGCCCATACGGCAAGGCAAGCCCGGCCTTAGCCGACTCCTCAATGACCTGCCTCAGCGTCGCTCCACTCTCCACCGTTATCGTCATTGCTTGCACATCAAGTTTCAATACACGGTTAAGGTATTTTGTGCTTATTAGCAAGCCCTCTTGGCCGTCTGGGCACACGAGCTTGGGAATGCTGTGAGAGAAACGTGTGGCCACTTTGATTCTTGTTTTGGCCATTGCTGCTGCCGATACTATTGAGATCAGCTCTTGCTCTGAAGCCGGGTACGCTACATTTGCTGCTTTGCACACGCTTCTGTCCGGGAACATGCCGTATGAGTTTGTGATTGTGCAGCTTGAATTACTGTTTGACGAACATTTGATTGGATCCTCTGGTGGGCTGCAATTTACAGCTATAATGAGTAACAAGAAAATTACACACCTTGATCTGAACAAACTCCGAGCAGTACGCACAGTATATGCCATGTTTGAGAAATAATGTTTTGGTGGAGATGATGAATGAGATATATCAACGATCTTGTTCTTCGTTTATTTTGAAGTGTGTCTATATGTAATGATGGTAACAGACATATTTATAGTTGTGTGGCGTGCAAGTGTTCCATTTTCATACAAATGTTTATAGTGTAATGATCATTTATAATAATAATAATAAAAATTTGTCAAACCTCTTATCAGATTATTAACTCAGCTCTTTGATGATAATGCAGTTAGATTATTTAGACCCAAATTTATTTTCAAATATTGATTATTAAAATATCTAGTAAAAAATTATCTTACAAAGAATCATGAGGTACAACTGTACATGAACTCCGAGAAACAACTGGATGCTTCGAAGTCAAGACATTAAAAGGGTACAGCATTTATTTTTTCTCTGCTTACTTTGCATTAAGCTTATTGATGGCTAGTGGCCATGTTTCAATCATATCTTGGATAGAAGCTGAAACAAAATGGAAAATGCATCATATGGTTTTATTAATGCTTGAGCAGTACGTGTGGTACTTTAAAGCTTAGTTTTCTCCACGAGTCAAAATCTTGAAGCCTTTTGGCTCTGCATAATATCATGAGAGATCAAGATTGGGCAAACTGAGATGTGCAAACAATTTTGAATTAAATTATACTTTCAGTGCGTAACATCTGTTTGGATTCATTTTGGTCAGTGGAGGGATTGTAGGTTATGGTTCTTATCCACGTGTGGCAAGTTCGTAACGGAGGGAACCACCCCACTACCGAATGCTTAGAATAATTATAAACGGTGATAAAATTGTTGTATAAAAATAAAGAAAATGTTTTATACGAATAATTAATACCTGTGTTTTCAATTACTTCTTCGTGAATTAACTATTTTCAAATTATCTCTTTATTTTTTAAAACTTCATGTTACTCTCATTCTTATTCAAAAGATAAGAAAAAATAGAGTAGATAAATTTAAATTTTTTATCTTCTTAAAAAAAGAGGAGGACAACTTAAAATTTTTAAAAATATGAATGTACTTTGAAGATAATCAATTAAGATCTAACAAACTTCTTATTGTACAAGTTATTGAGACTGAACTTGATTGATTGATGACTAAGATTTATAGGAATAAAAATTTCAAATTTATAGCCCTTTTAAACTTCTTTTTTTAATCTGAAAATATAAGACTTTTTATCAGAAGTTTAGAATTTGTGCATCAATGGTAACACCAAAAAAAATCACAGATGAGTGGATATGATGAATGCAATGTTACAGGGGTGATACGGATAGAGATTAGAGAGATGAAGATGAAGAATAAAAATAATAATAATTGAGAGAAAATATAAGAGATAGAATGGATTAATCGAAGAGTTTTGTCAGGTCCACTAAGATCATTTTCTGATTATTTTTTTTTTTTGATTAGAAAGTTGATATAAGCAATTATTTTAGCCAACAAAGAAAGCGGGATTTTATGACTCATAAATTGTGTATAAATTTGTGTTTAAAATTTTGTCACCCCCTCCCCCACAAATACGTTAATTAATTAGTTTACCAAACACGCTCCACTAACAGAATACATTAAATATCGTCTTTGCAGCCGCTAACACTCTTATTTCGATCACGTTTTTGTACCTGCAATTCAATTGTCGTTTTGCTCTTAATATATTCTGGCTGCTTAACGACTCAGTTTTTCACATTTACGGATAAAATTAATAAGAATGAGAAATGCATATTTCACTTATTCAATTTCAGGGTCAGGACCAGACTCCCAGGGCTAAAAAGAATATTCTCTATACGTCAAACGGTTAGGATTGTTAAAGTCATATCCATTGGTACTGAAGTGTTAAAATAAATTTTACTTTGGCGTAAAAAGGCATTGACTAACTAATACATAAATACCTTATACCTTAACCTTAATAAAAATATATCCATATTGTCTTAATCGTAATTTTAAAAAAAAATTATGAAAAGAAAACAAGCACATGGCCAACGAAATCCCGAAAGATGCGTTCGGTATACTATATTATATTATTTAAATATATGTACATTTATATTATATTGTATTATATTATAATAATATTATATAATATTTAGTACTATACTATATTATGTTAATTTTTAATTATACTATATTTAGTGTTACATTGTATTGTATTAAATTTTTTTATGATTAATTTAAATTATATATTTTTAAAAAATGTTTATTATTACTTAGAAAAATAATAAATTTAAGTCTTATATTTTATAATTTTTGCATCAATTTTTTTAAAGTATAAATGTAAAGAAAAAATTCATAATTCTTTATAAAAATATGCGTAAAACTAATAAATTCTAAAATTTTTGGCAATGTAGCCTTTTTTTTTTAGTATTTCCAAAATATATAACCTATGAATCAAAGATTGAAGCAAATAATCCAATAAAATAACCTTTAAAAATTATTACAACACGAATAAATATTCAAAACATACAAAGATTCCTTCAAAAGTCATATTAGGATTATGGTATAAAAGTTTATTCATATTATAATATAGTTATAAAATAATAAGGTAACACAATAGTTGTAATATAATCACCAATAATGTGGGTTGCATTGAATAATCCAAGTACACATATCACATCCACTTGACAAAATACTACTGCAAAATATCATTATTAAGTTAGAAATACATATTCCTTAATCAAACTCCACACCTCCTCTCATGCTCAAACAAAAGCATCCTAACCTAAGCAACTTAACAGTCATTTCATAATGTCTTGAATTTAAGGCCATAAGTTCATCTCCCATCGAAGCGAGCCCTTCGACAATGTACTCATAATCTTTACTACTTCAATACATATTTTTAGACATAACAGTGTTATCTAATTGAAATGTTAAAATTAATTTATCAATACTAACAATAATATGTTCATATGATTTAGACCGCTTCATGTTTGATTAATGTGACCATGATTGAGTAGTGTATTGAGAATTTGAAGGTGGGGTAGCAGACATTAGAAAACCTTTATCACCAATGCCATTATCATCATGAATTTCTTCTTGAAATGTTGCTGCATTAACCATACCAATTGAAGTTTTTGTTGACCTTCTTGTTGCACGGACTTTTATAAATATATATGATACCCTCTCATAATATGGAAATGGCTTGTCCTTCCGATTCCCTGATCTATTTCGCTACTGATTAGAGCACAAAAGTCTACTAGCTTAGTTTAAATACATAACCCCATCAGCCCTCTTCTACATTTGTGGCTAGTTATGTTTCTAGCTTAATGGATTATGTTTCAATACATATAATATTCTAATGTCGCAGCAATAACAAAGCAAGATCATTGATATATCACATAGCTGCGGCTAATAGCTAGCTTCATGTGCATTGACTGCAGAAAGCTGAGAGCATGTGGGAGCTATAATGAATGTACTGCAGCTTTGAGTTTGATAAACTAACTAGTAATCGTCAACATCATAACCTCATATTAATAATTGATAGGAAAATAACACTTGTTTAACATAAAAAAACATCGTCCACTAACTAGTTTAATCAAGCCTTAATTCGAAAGTCAAACCCAAATTAAGAAATCGAACACAAATTGAGAAATCCAACTAATTACGTAAGTTAAACCCAAATTGATAAATCAGAAGTGCAGCTTGATGATCCGGCGCTACAGCAAAGCAGTGTTGTCATGCAATACAATGGTTCGCATGATGCAGTGATGGTGGAGCTAGCTGTCTTGCAGTAAAGCAAGATACCAAGCTGGCGCCCCAGCACACAGAGGAGAGATTTGAGAACCACAGTAAAAGTTTTCACGAATTCTTTCAAGTTTTAGGTTTTAATTTTGAGATCCGCATAAACCTCACCCGTCCACAGGTTCAGCTTACGTTGCCCGCATTACAATTTTATTTTAATCCAATATGAGATAAATGCCAAACATGATATAATAATATTTTAATACAACGCTTAATAGTGTCATGATCCTGCCAAGCACACCCTAAGTGCATTCACATTCTAAAGAAAACCACCTTGGAAACTCTGGGGAATAAATTAACAAAAAAAAAGGGACAAAATGGGAAAGATTTGCTCTAATTACAATTCAAAATGTCACACCTGCAGCCGTATTTTATATCTACACTTCCGGAGCAAAACGCGTACAGATCTACAAAAGAAACAAAACACAATTAGCTACGGGCATTATATCAATCTGTCATTTCTTCCTTAAAATGCGTCTCAAGTGTACTGTTTTCATCCTGTGGCTTAGGGTCCAACTTCTCAAGACTACTGCATCTCTTTCCAACGATGGCATCTCCTATTGCCGAATTTGCGGACAATGAAACCAAAGCAATACTCTTCCCGATTGCATCAACATCTCTGGTTCCACAATAGAGACCCCGGCTTCCAGTAACAAACATACTCTGTGTCTCATTAGCACTGGTTAAGACAGCAGGCAGTACACCCATCAATGGTGGGCTAGTCTGGCTTGAACTGCTAATGAGCAGCCTCAGGGTCTCCCTTGCACCATTTTCTACCACAGAATCACTCTCAGGTATCAATGGGTTCACAAGTTTTGAGTGCAAAGGAGGGATTGTTGTTGAAATTGCTGGACCAGCACTTACGAGGTAACCTTGACCAGATGAGCAAACATCGATAACTGGAACATGAACAATTGGATCACAAATTAAAGGCGTGAAAGTTGGGATCTGCTGAGAACTTGTCACTTGCAACCGAACCAATGGATCAGGCAGGAATGCTGGGAAATCTAGTGCAGGAATATCTGCAAGACTGCGTGGTGGAGTTGGCTTCAACAGACTGGAGGATCCGTTGGCTGATAATAAAGAAGAAAGTGGTGGGACTGAAAGTGACTCACTTGATGAGTTTAGTGGGTGTTGTGGAGGTATTCCCGGATATTGCAGTGATGATGAACTTAGGGGGCACCAGCAGTAGTAAGGAGAGAAAAGGGGTGATCCGATGGAAGGTACTTGAGTTACTAGGCTTGAAATTGGAGGGACAGCCAACTTCCCTAGAGATTCCAGAAAGCTAGGAGACAGTTGGCAAGTTTTGGCTTCAGAGTTGCTGTCAGTTTCAGATTGATTCGACTGCGGTTCATCAGTAGTAACTGGTAAAGTCACTGTCAGGTTGTCAACTGCTGATAAATAACCATCCCCACGCCGCCTTAATTTCTCTCTAGCAGCATTTCTTAAGGAGGATGAGTTTCTGGGTAGGCCCTCTTTGAAGGAACTTGATCTTGGACTAAGGCTACCCTGGTAAAGCGAATTGGCCTTTAATGGTTGAGCACCAGAACTCCGGGATCGGAGGGATTTTAGTGATGCCGATGAACATTGAGCATTTCGAATTGAATCAGATAAAACAGTTGTGGTACCAAAGGAAGGAGAAAGTGAACTCGGGCAACCTGCTCGGGCATTGCTCAGCGATGATGATCCCACCAGGTATGCACGGAGGTGAGTTGCTAGATATCCAAGGCGCGACTCACTGATTCCAGTTAATTCAGCAATTGATGGTTTCCTCATGATTAAGTCCTTCATCTGTGGCATTTAAGAAAAGAAATATTAATACCCATACATCATAGTAAAATGGAATTGGCATTATCTTATTTAATAACTGCACTCATCATCAGAGTGATACACACCTTCGAAATGAATTCAATTCCCAAAAGCTTAGACTTTTCAGAGCACCAGAAGTATGCAACTCTGCCATCTGGACTCTTTACAAGGAATGACCGGCCAGAATTGTCTGCAGGAATCTCATCAATTACAACAGCAGAGCATTCAGATCTACTACTTAAAGTAAGTAATCTCTCTGAATGACCATCATCTCCAATGAATGAGAGCCGCAAATCGGATGTGGGCAAGATTGTAAGACTTAAATTCCCTCTGTTCCAAAATGCAAAAAAGAGAGACAGTTGAGAAAGAGGTAATCATGAAGATAACATAATATAAACACAAACAACAAATAAAGCCAGGAAAATGCTAACAGAGTTGCACACTGCACAAATTCAAGAGCTCATCAAAAGCAGAAAAGATAATACCAAACAGTATAAAAAAGATGAAATCATATATCTGAACTTCAAACAGTTTCGCCACCTAATAAATCTTAAGTCATGTTCAAGTTTACACAGATCTAAGGGATTGAGATATCTTAACCACTAAAACATAATAGACCCCCGTTCCTTTCCAGCCTAATGTAAGGTTTACAAAGTTTATCACTATAATACCTAATTGTAACTACAAATCCAAAGGCAGCACAATTAAAAACTCAATTACAGTTGCCCAAGACATTGATCATAATCATAGAGTTGCATGTAATCCCTCGATAACCTAGAAAATGACATCAGCAGGGATATACAAATATGTACCCTCCAACTCACTCTTGATTAGTTGATTACCATCTGCCCATACCGTAGCGTCTTAAGGTTTTAGATAAGGTCAAAAACAGGAAATCAAAACTCCAATGGTGCAGCCACATCGTAGTTCTTATTTTTGCTTATTAACTCTTTATTACACATACTAGAAATTGTTGGTTCCAATAACCTAATTTTTCATTTAGCAACAAAAATAAACTTTGTTAAATGTCTACCATTCATTTCACGGATAACAATATTGACACATCCACAAGATGTGTGACCATAGCAGCCTTCCTTTCACAAAATGATTAAGGTTTTCAGCTTGAAAAAAAAAAGAACTTATTCAAATGGACAAATAATATTGAATAACAAAGAATACAAAGATGTTAACAAGACCTGTAAAAGAAAACTAAACATATCAAAGCCCAACAAATTTACTTATGAAAAAATAGAGAATATTATAATGAACATAGCATCACCAGCATACTAAAGTCAAAGACAACACTCAACTTCACCATAATTAAAATATTGACCCTATATATACAAAAAGCAGCAGCAAACCGTATAATATAGGAGATGAAACTACCTTTACTTCCCCTTAATTCAGAGATCATTATAGAATACGCCCACTTTACCTACAAGTCAAAAGATATATTTATTTGGAAGGATGAACACCATCAATAAACTAAACACAGAATCCTATTATATCTACCATAATCCACCACCACCGGATATTTGAAAGACAAAGACAGCTGTCAGTGCTAGAGGATTTGTACCAATAAATACACTCCTAAGAATCTAAAGACACATGGAGAAAATTGGAACAAGCATATATTGTACTAGTGCAAGGTCTACTTAAACCCATGTCAAGATGCAAAATTAAATAAACCTCCAAAACTTTTTCCTCCATCAAATGTGAGCAGTAATGAGCAACAGTCATATTAAATAAATTACTTAGCAAAAAAAAAATTTAACAAGCCAGAGAACTGCAGAAGAATGTAAATTAAATTTAAATATTTATCATATGGTTTCCTCCACATCATCATGTCAAAGATTACAGAGAATAAAAGACTCCACAGTTGTTTTAGCAAGAAAATGTTAATTACACCATTTTAATAGCAACAGAGAAAAAAAAAAAAAAAAGCCAAATGGTCTCAAGAAATGACTACATGTGCATATTATATATCAACATGCAAACTTACAGGCATGTTAACACTCTTGACAAACTGCGAAACATCAGAACATTTTAAATCATGCATATTTTAAACCAGGTGCCTGCATGAGATATAGAAGCATTACTGCATATCATAGAGCAAATTAACTTTAACCAGAGCTGCAAAAGGCACCGGCACATCCATATAGATAAATTTGCATGCAACATAACTAAATCCGTTAAACAAACTAAAGCAGGCCAAGAATTTAAAAATTAGAAAGGAGGAGAGAAAGAGGGGGTGGGGTAGGGAAGAGGCTTGACTCATGAAAATGGCACAAAGCTACAATACAAAGGACTATAATACAATCAACTTCATCCAGATATCTCACAATCTATAAAGGGAAGCCAAAAATGTTAACAATTTCCATCAAATGATTTAACATACACATGAAATGACTTTTTATATTTCTTTTTTCCCCCTTGATTTGTTTGGTAAGAACAAACTTCCAAAGATTATCATACCACCAAATATATCATCAAATCTACCATATATATATATATATATATATTTTTATTTTTTTTTTTTTTGAGAGGAAAATACTCTATTGAATTGCACTGAATCCTAGACAGGAAATTTCCAAAATATTCAAAACCCAATTTAACAATCATGCATCAAAACCGTGACCACAGACAAATAGAGACATAGTCAAATAGGTATCGCCACAAATCCAGTTACCTTACAGAAGATGGGCATAATAGAGTTCCCTGCTTGTTAATCTTCCCGACTCGGATTGAAACAAGCGGTATGCAAAAGCACCTTGCCAGCATACAAACCTCCGACGGCTCAAAGTACTGTAAATTCATTTTGTCAAACCAATCATTAGCTCCATCATAAAGAAATTCGCTCAAAAATATTAAAAAAATTAATTTAATAGCAGCAAATAAACCTTGACACGATTACCTGACTCAGATGAGCCAACAACCGATCTTCGGCGATTCCATTGGACGCGTTCGACTTTAACAATGGCTTCAATCTCTCATCGGCTCGACAAGCTCCCATCACCTGCATATCCAGAGCCTGTAGCCACTGCAGAACCCTATCTTCGCGATCGCTACGTTGAAGCAACAAATCTCCGTCTCCTTCATCGACGAATATATCCGTCAACCGCTCAGTCAGTCCGATCTCACGGGATCCGACGGTCGAAGTTAAGGTCTCGACGCCGGCCGAAGATACCGATGACGCGTCCGTGCAATCTTCTCCGTTCGATTGATGTGCGCGATTGTCGATCGTTTCTTGCTTCTTAGTGTTCGACATGACCAATTTGTTACGAATTCAAAGCCCTAGGTTTCGATCAAATCGGAAATTGAAATGCTATGAAAATTATCGAATTAAACAACAAAATTTTATTGAGGAGAAGGCCTTTAGAGAGAGAAGAAGAAATCTCCGTTTGTTTGTGATGCTTGGTTAGCTTTCGCAACAAACGCAAGAAAGATAAGGGTAAGCGTGCTCCCTGTGAGTCTATTATATATAAGCGAACGATACCAGACGGATTCGTAAGAGCGATTATGATTTATTAAATTTAGTTTTGTCATTGTTTTGAGATCCGTGACATCAGCGGTCGGTTTTGTGGGGCCCACAACAAATTTTATTGTTTGACGGGGTGCCACGTCATCTGAAGGTTTTTTATGTTTTGGTTTTTGTGTAATCCTTAGTTTGGTTAGCGGAGGCGGCGGAGCCGAGGAGAGAATTAACGCTAACGAGGGACAACAACAAAATGACTTGCGTTTGTACTTTGTAATGGGTGTATTATTTTTACTAGTTTTTATATTAGGTTTCTTAATAAGTCAATTGAATGGAGTGAAAGAGTTTGATTAATTTACTGATTGAGACTTTTTTTTTTTTTTTTGAGTGTGACCCAATGACTGCAATCTATGGATATAAATATTTCTCACTTCAATAATTCATTATTGATTGTCATGCACAACTGGATTTCATTGTAACAAAAACAACATTCACAGTAACTACTTGTCGATCACGGTTGTGTGAAATGTCAGATCACCAATAAAAGTGTGAAATGTGTTATTAGTGTACGGACACTTTTTTTTTTTTTAATTTCTTCTAAAGTTCCAATGACATGGATGAAATAGATTTTCTGTTATATTTATTATTTGGGGGAAAGTTTGTATGATGATAAGGACTAATAATTTAATTACACGTGATAAAAATAATATTTAAATAAAATTAATTTATTTCAACAAAGGGTAGAATAACTCGCTAAAATTAAAAGATAAGTTTTTTGAAAAAAAATAGTTTTAATAAATATGTCCAATATAAATGAGTATTATCAAAATTTAAATTTTGGTGGTTAAAAACAACATATAAACAATACACACCATTATAAAAAAATATTTTTTAAGAATAAGAAGCTAATAGAAATAAAAATTCTTGAAAACTTTATAAAAATTGCCCAAAAATTTTAGTAAGTTTTAAAAATAACCACCTTAACTTTTTCTATCATATCTAACTATATATATAATTTATGAACTTAAATACTCTTATATCTATAAACAAAACATTAACAATTCACATTCTCAACTAAAGTTTACTAAAATTATTCACACTCTAATGACTAAAACCTACTCACCACTCACTAAATCATCAATAGAAGGTAAGAAGTTGATGTTAATATTTTTTTTTCACACAATATATAATTTTATCTTTTGATTATTTGAAATTTATATAATTTTTTTGAGTAAAAATGACTTTGGAAGTGAATCTGGAAAATGTACAACATGTTTGAGACAACCACTGTCAAACGTGCAATGGGTGCTTGTCACACATTTTGGCCATTTTTTTTAAATATTAATTTTATTATCTTTCTTAATTATTCAGACTTAATTGAGCCAATTATTCTTCAAATGTGTTTTAATAGGCCATGGGAGTAATTGATAGATGATAGTTTTAAGTACATAAATAAGAAAAAAAGAACTTTATTACTTTCAAAAAATTGTACGTTTGATATATTTCTTGTAACAGTATGAAGTTTTGTAAATAAATCATAATTATTACAACATCACATTAAAGACAACTTTATAATTGAGATGTTTTATAAAACGCGTATGTTCTATAAAACGCGTATACTATCTATGAATATAATTAATGATGAAATGGTAAAAGTTTTATTATATATGAGTTCTAATTTAGTGAACGATGGGTGTATTCTTATTTTTGTTAACAAATCATCTAAAGTAACAAATCAATAGCATGTTGAAAAAGAGAACAACGTTATACTGGCAGTTGTTGAAGAAGAGGCATTACCGCAGACGACATTACTCTAACAAGATTACTCTTATTTCTATTAAAATAATGATTTTATTGATGATACGAAGAATACAACAGTAAATAAAACATTAATGTTGATTCATATCATAGCCTAATTGATACTTGGTTGCTCTAAATTTTGTTAGAAATATTAAGTCTAATGATATTTATGTAGGCAAGTTCTTCGATTCTAAACACGTAGGTATCCATATGTGCGAAATTATCAAATATATATTTCTTGAATAATCTTAATTGTTGTTTCGTTAACTTCCTCTTAATAATTTCCATTATATTTATAAATTTTGAGATATTTGTAATAAGCTCGGGGAAATATTGATGTCGAATCTTCATCGTGCCGAGTTCTTTATTTGGTCCAAGTAGATTACGTTTATTTTGTAGTTTCATGGCCATTCTATTTGCAACAAAATCTAATTTTTATTCGTTAATTAGAGTCATAATTTAATATATAACTAATAAACACATGTATAAGTTTTTACAATTTTGTAAGAAAGTTGTTTATCTTTTGGGTGAGAGGCGCCTATCATCTCTTGAGCGTGCCTGTGGTATGAAATTACCAAAAGTAATTCATACGACAGAGTGTCTATCATGCTATATAGCGTGCCTGTCGCATAGTATGTCGCGCGCATGATGGCCTACACCATACTTTATGTACTTATTGAACAATATATACGCCAAAATGATGAGCTTACAAAATACCACTTCACATATATGTTTCTTTAACACCTTAAGATAGTAAAAATATAACAAATAAGGTATAAGATGCATTTTATGCACCTCATGTACTATTGTTAAATCCCAAATTTCTTTAAACAATATTTAATGTTTATGGATAATGAAACTTAATGCTCATCTATATTCATCTATACTCTCATCTATCATAAATTAATCTTAGGAAAACGAAAGGAAAAAGAACTTACATAGTCAAAAAGGATAGAAATTAATGACAACGCTGCCGCCAAAATGCAGAAAATAGAACCACGCCTTGCCGTAAATGAATTCATTGTCGAAAGCTTATCCAAACGCCATTGATTTTCGTTAGAAAACTCAATACCTGGTTGCTAGAGAGAGTAGATGGATGATGTTGGCGTTTTGGAGTGATAAGAGTATTTTGTTCCATAAATTTTGAAATTGATTAGTTAAGATTAAAATTTTAGGGTGGCTATTTTTAAAAGTTTTAAAAATATTAAGACTATTTTTATAAATTTTTCAAAGTTCATTGAACAAAATAATAAAAAGAGACCACGTCAACTATCCTTTGCTACTTTCTAAAAGACAGCATGACCACAATGCTAAGAGAGGCTATCACATGCCCTACTATGGTGGTTAAAAGGAGACTAAATGTTTTTTTTGACTCCCAAACTCATGAATGTGACCATTAGAACAACAAATGAAAATACTAAAATAACCTTAATTGTGGAGGACTGGACCAACTCATGCCCACCCTTAGTATATGTATAACAAGCAACTCGTAAGAAATATCTACAAGTACTAGTATTTGCGCAACAAGAAGACATGAATAAGATAAAAATGAGATTGCTATTTATATAATGCTATTCACAACACAATAACACTATTCATACCACAATGCTACAATAACATTATTCATGCGCTATCGTTTTCATAACACCATTCAGACCCCAATGCTATTGTTTCAATCTTAATATATCCTATTGCTGTTCATATATCATTTTTCAATATTTAATACTTAGTCATCTTTATCAACGTTAAATTGTTGTCAATCAAATATAAACATACGTTACACGCAATGAAAGACCGACCATGACGTTAGTGAAAGATTGAAAGTTATCTTGTGATTGCAAATGAAGCTAACTTTTTTTTTATTGGAAAAGCACGAGTTACTTGATGTGACAATAATAGGGCTTTGACAGTGAGAGATGGGAGAGAGCAGCTACAAGTGGGGCACAAAACTGGGACCATTCTTCCGACCACGATAAATTGAGTTCCTAATTGACTCTCCCTACGATTTTCAAAAGAATTGTATTGCATAAACTTTAAGCAAACTTAAGAGGTGTCATTCAAATACCACACAGGAAATACCCATAAAGATCCAAGGATATCAAAAAAGGGAGTAAAAGAAACACCAATGTTAGCCCTTCAATTTAATTAATAGGGACTAATTTGAAATATAAATGAATGATAATTCGATTCATTGGTTTGGTTTAGTTTGGTTCAAAAATTTTCCAATAAAAGAATCCTGATTATGAAAGATTATGAATAACATCAATATCAAATCATAATGTTGCTGGATATCTCTAACCGATAACCTATGACAGGAGATCTTAAGTTTTATAGATCACTTTTTCTTGACAAGAGATCTGAAGTTTTATAGATCACTTTTTCTTCTTTGGTTCTATGGCATATTCATCAAGGAGTGCTAGAACATCTTTCCAGAATAAGCCCTCGGCCAGAACTCCATCTTTGGTGAACCTGCAACATATATATAAAAGAGTATGAATGTAGAGTTTCCTTATAGCAATGGGAATCCATAACATAAAAAATCCACGAAGTGTGTATGTGAGTTAAAGAGTGAGAGACCACTGAGTGACACTTTTAGTGAACTCTACTGGTTGGCCAGCAGAAATTGATTTTGGATCTGCACTCGCTATTGTCAGTGTGTAGAGATCAGAAAATCTTGGCAATTTTGAAGAAACCACCAAACCAGTGCTAGTGAAGGAGCCCTGGCCAACAAATTTACTCCTTAGATGGTGAATAGAAATAATGCAGTAAAAAATTACATATGCCTAATGTCTTTCAAATATCAGGGCATGTCCATGTGAATAATATGAAAGATTTTTACTTCCACTACCAGAAAAAGGTGGGAACAAAAATCTTAGCACATAAGAAAACACGCTGAGATTGAAACTTAAAAGTTCATTAATCAGTTATAGAGCAGAATATAAGACTACAAGCAACATGTTCAGCCAGTTCTTCCCACCAGAATGAAATGATCTTGAATACCATGAACTCATCAAACCAATCCAAAGCGACCCGAGACTAAAGGAAATTCTTAAAGTCATGTGACAGCTGAAGTAGAAGTGAAAAACATCCAAAATAAATTCAGGGCATTCATAAACTGGGATACCACTTGAAAACTAAATCAAAAGTATATATTAATTCGACTCGAAAGATGCAATTGAGGATAAGTTACTTAATTATGAATAGCACAGTATGTAAAACCTGAACCTTGTGCAACACACTAACAAAATTAGCATGGAGGAGCAGAACTCCAAAAGATACAAAACAGGGCCTAACCCAGCAAACCTAAAATGAACAAAGATCAGGAAAATGAAAAAGGAAAAACCCAAGTCACGTAGATGCTGGAGGCACACTTTTTCCATCTTTTTACCAGGTGGGTCCAAAGAGCTCCAAATAAGCAGCAATCTGAATGACACCTGTGAGCCTTCTGAAATAACTCCTCATTCTCAAATACTATCCTCAATTGCCTTCCAAAGATGGCAAAATGGCACTACCTGAGTGCCTGTCCTTGTTCCTAGGTTTATCCTCCAACCATACAAAGGATCCCTCACAAAACTCAGTGTAACCTTCATAAACCAAATCTAAACCAACTAAAGTAGAGTTAATAAGGGATCCGTTATGATATTAAAGTATGGGACATGATAAAGGACAGAAAAAACACAAATTTTAATTCACTACAGGTCAAAATATACTGCATTGGAGTGTGTGTTCTTCTTGTCTTTTAATTTATCGCTTATTGGAAAATTAATCACTAAAGTAAAGATTGCATTACAGAAATGCTGCAGTGAGAGTTCAATTTACACATACAACACCAATCAAGAATTACATAAACATCAACTTGCCGCCATCAACTATTAGGCAACATACCTATGGTCCCACTACCATTCTAACAAAATAATTTAATCAAATTAATATTCATGACTTCTAGAAAAATTCTGCAGAACGTTTGCAATTTCATACAATTCAGCAGGCAATAATCATGTCATCCATATCTGACATCACAAGTAGAGTTGCAAGGCAATTCATTTTTGTTTGTCCTAAAAAGTATGTACAACTATAGTAATTCCAATGCATCACATTCCGTGATATATACACAAGCAAGTAAAGTTGATTATTGAAGTTTAATATTACGTTCTCAAAATACACAAGATTAGATCAATTTGCCTCCATATAAATTAAGGGAGTTACAGGGGTTGTGACATTCTATTTTTTATTTCATTTTATTATGTAGCCATCAGCCAGTAGTGAATTAAGCATTAAGATAGACATTCAATTAAAGACCTCTATGCCATGCAAATATGCAGTACCACCAGGTTTAGCAGGATCTTTGAGAGAAATTCAAAATAAGCTTTATGAATACATTGACATTTTAGTTTTATCACATGACTCATGTCCAAAGATTATTAAAGCTCAAACTTCATCTCATTGCAAAATATAGACACTACAACACTATATGAATCCAAAAGTATAAACATGTTATCTAATGAAGTATCTATCATAAATAAAACATTACATTTGAAAATAGGAACTTACCTCAAGAGGATAAGTAAACAAGATCGCGTTCTTTTCCTTAGTGTGTATGATCAGCTGCAATATCCCATTGAAAACTATATACTTGCCAGAGTCAAGGATCAAACACAGTGGCAAATAAAATCATTAGATAAATAGAAGAATAGAAATAAATCAATTCCCGCAAAATATTTATCCATTTGGTTGCAAAGATAATTATTACATAAAAAAGCGTGAAAAGCTAAATACAGATAATATGTGCTACACCGTTTAATTCTCCAGTAAAAGTAACACTACAGCTAATCAAATAACCACATTATGGATTAAAATGACCAGAAGTTTGTTTAATCAAGTGCCAAATTGTGAAATTTCAATATGTCTAGTTCCAATAACGAAATAAATTAATAAAATCTCATAACATCTCCCATACCTAAACAATCTCAATTCAAGAAATCAGACCCATAATCTCTTCCATTTCCACAATTGACTTAACAACCAAACAGAATTCAACAAGAATTCGCCAAATTTAACGACATAAAACAACAAAAATAAAAAGGATATAATGCGATGCAACCTATCAAAAAGTCACGATTCTCAGGGAACTTCTTTTTGTAAAATTGAGCAACCAAAGCAATAGCAATAATAATCGTTCCAAGCAACAACCTCAAATTGCTTATTCTCACATCTTCAACGTACCCGCGACTCGTAACAATCTACACCTCACAAAAAAAAAAGAGAAAAAAATCACAATCATTAAAAATAATCAATTAATTGATTGATTTAATTAATGGATCTAGGGTTTGATTATTTGTTACCTCAGAGACAGACTCGTCGAGGATGTGTTTGATGGAGTGGTGATCCAAAAGATTGGCCTTCTTAGGGTTTTTGTTCGCCATCTCTGTTGATGTTGATGTTGATTTCTTCTCTTGCATGCTTTACGGTCTTTGTCTGTAAACGGTTTCAGTATCAGAGCCGCGGCCTGTTGGTAGTGTCGCTAGCTTAAGCCGAAGCATTTTATAAAATGGAAAATGCGCATTACATCGTGGTTTCTGAACTTCCACGGCGTCGTTTTTATATGCAATGTCGTACAATAGGCTATTCACGGTAATAGCCAAAGGCATAATCGACACGTCCAAAACTCCAAATCCAACCGTCTTAGTCAACGTATTTGGGTGTAGATTGACTGAAATTAAACCTCTAATTAAAAAAAAAAAATTTGCAAATCATCGCAGATTAATCAAATTTAGTAAAACATATGCATGCAAATCAAAGAAGGGATGCTATATCTTAGACAAAGCAGATCAAATATATCGAATTTAAATCGTGTTTCTAGGATGAAATCATGCAATTTTTTTGTGCATGTCCAATGGTACACATCCGACAAGCCCAGAATGGGCATTGAATCATCTTGTTTCCACAATCAATTAGTAGTAATAGTAGTCGTACATAATGAAACACTTACCCAAAAAGAATGGGGCATTAATAGTGAGACTGATTATTCCTAGGCTAAATTGCTAATCCATTTATATCCTTCTTATTTCAAGGTACAGTATTATTGATCCCAACAATCCATTTAATCAACAATTTAACCAGCAACATTCGGCCAGATAGCTTCGAAGAAGTAAAGGAGAGGGGCAGCGAAATGAAGCCACTGTCATGGAGGCTTTGATTTCAGTTTATTCTGGGTAAGCAAAAACCGTGCGCCCTTGACAAGCTCTTCCTTAATCATAAACAATACTGCAGCTGCAAGGACACTTTGTACGATTTTCGTGCCCATGCCTTTGTAAAAGCCATAAAATCCTTCATAACGGATCATCTTCAGCATGGCATCTGATGTGCCTATATTAACAAGAAGAAAATAAACCATCAACATACATAATGGAAACTAAGAAAGTAAGAAATGCAAAGAGGAACCAAGATTAGATTTCTTAAGAATATCATGAGGGTCGTCATGTAAGAGCATGAGCAATTTAAGGTTCCAGTCAATCCTGGCATAATTGATTATATGCGAAGTTTCATCATAAGAACCCAAACCTTTATAGTGGTGCCTTTTATCTCCAGTCGTAACTTGTTTAGCTTGAAGTCTTGCCTACAAAGACAGAAGAAACAGGAAGGAAAAGAAGCTAAAGAAACTTATAGTCCCTTATTCATATATACATGGTCTTGAACCAAATCAATGCAAAGGCATGGAAAATCTTTGCTGAGAGGAAATTAATTGTCAGCACTCTGAACTAGGTTAATTCATAAAATAAGATTACACGTCTACACGCTTATTTTCTTATACCTTTACAACAAGAAGTGGATATGTTACAATGGTAGCTCCAAGTTTTGCCAGAGCTCCTAAGAGAAATATCTAGCAAAATCAAGCAATTTACTCAGCTTATAGAATGATTCAAAATAACTTCAAAGGGGTAGAAAACAATATGTGAGCACCGAATACAGAGTCAAGGATAATGGGATTAAAGAAAGGTGGTGATAGAAAACTGAAGTGAAAGGGAACCTCTAAAGCAGTAACTCCACTGTTATCCTTCTTCCTCAAGGCACGTCTTTCCTTTATCTTTTTTAACATGGTTTCATACAACATAAATTGTATGGAAGGATTGCTCACCTGTGGGGAATAGTAGGAAGTCAGTGATGCATCTTCGGCACATGTGGAAGCAAGTTGTTACGTACCATTATCAATGTAGGTAATACACCTTTCCAAAAGCCCCATAGTCCAGCTTCATCATAGACTTCTTGAATCTGTAAATATTCCACATAGAATACATATCAGATGAATTCTTTCCAGAGGATTGCATAAACAACATAAAGAACTACGAAATAAACTTGATTGTACCCACCGCATGGCTAGTAGCAAAAGAAGGAGGCTCAACAGTGGCATGACTACTTTTATCTGAAGAAGTTAACTCTGAATGACAGGGCTTGAATTTCTTCAATGTTTTTGTATGAGTCTGCAGGGCCAAAGCCAAGAATAGTTCGAAACATGAAACAAGTGATCTTATAGAGAGAAAGAGACAGGATGGGATGCTTATCTTTCAGTTTATAAGTAAATTACCTGCATGCGGGTAACAATTACCCAAATAGGGTTTGTCAACAACACATTCACACACCTACAAAAAGAAAGCATCAACCGTATTTGAACATTAAAATGCAACAACATAATTACGCAAAGAAACAAAAGATAGATGAAAATCATAGCCAGAGAATGTGTTCTCACTTGATTTTCAATTTGATTACTGAAAAAGGGAATTATTTTTGAAATATGGTTTACCATGTTCAAGTATTGTCCAAATTAAAGACTTAAGTTTTGGATGAGTTTATTTAGAAATGAGAACAGCCCACATGGCCTCCAGATGTCCTATAAAGTTCAGATATATATAGTGAACGAAATCCACTAGAATTCCATAAAATTACCCAGCTAAGGCAGCCACAACAAGTGATGAAAGCATCCCAACTGATCCATCACCAATCCCCCTCTTTTTACGTTCCAGTGCAGCAACTTCAGCATTATTCCTGAATATTTGATAGAAATAATAGTAAACACCCTGTATCATAGAAATGGTGAATACATAAGAAATCATAGCTTCAAAGTTAGTGATGCATCAAAACTGAGGAAACAGAAACCACTTCATCCAAACAAAAAGCTTTTAACCTATTCCTTATAATGTACTACTGAAAAAAGTATTGTTTTGAAACAAAAGGTACTGGCAATCTAATGGCAACATATAAAGCATTGCAACAAACTGAGACATTTCAATTTACAAATAGCCCAGCCCCAAGGGTCCAGAACCAGGATAAGTAATGCCTTAAGACTTGAGTAACCCATAAACTTTAGCTTGTATATTTACCGGTCCCAAAATAAGGGAATTCTCTGGCTTACGTTTTATCTGAATTTCACATTAAACATGACTTAATAACCTTAAATAGAATCAGCGGGTTAGTTGTGAATGTAAAATCTAAGTTCAAGTGCTTCAAAAGCCACAACCATACTGAAAGCTGATAAATGCGCCAGAAACTCAAATATGGTTATCGATATTTACCTAGCATCATCAGAAGTATAACAAAGAAAAGCAATACAGATAATATATCAAACACTCAGTTGCAACAGTGCCACATTCATCACCACCATGGGACCACATACCCATTTACATTGAAAGTCACAATACATCTATCTAATCATGTCTGCTCTCTGCCATTATGCACAAGCAATGTGTTCAAATAATATTCATTTTCCTAAATTTATAACTCAACAAATATCTCAGCAACCATCTAACTTTTCCATCTTCCAATTAAATCTAAATTAAGTTACACTCAAGTAGTTGCAAACTTCCCACAGTTCATTTTCTCTTTCACATTCTTGGAAACCAAATCTACACCCCAACATCCATTGTCTTCTCAAACACACAAGTAGACAAAACTATGCCTTCAAAACAGAATTAGCAAGCTGATTTCACATGGTTCCAACAGAATTAACTCTCCCAAAAAAAAAAAAAAAAAACTCACCTGAGACGCGGCTGTACCGACAAGAGATGGTGTTAAACCTCCATACAATCGTCCCCATCCTTCATGTTTTACAACCTACACATAGACCAATCAAAGATTAACACGGCTTACATTTCTCCGTCTTTCTAAACTCTAACCTCTACTCACTTCCAGTAAGCTAATTTGTGTTCATTAATTTCAGCTTTATTGAAACATATAACAAATTTTACTAGAACTTTTTTTCCCCAAAACTGAATACATTAATAAACTTGGGATTAAAAAAATTAAGAGAAGAATTTTTTTTTAAAATGGAAAGAACCTGACACATTTGTGCAAAAGTTCCTAGCTTCCTCTTCTCTTTCTTCACATCACGCTCGGTCTGTTGACGAGTATTTAGCTATACACAGATCCACCAAAAAGTTACAAAAATTACTTCAAATGAATCATTAAACAAATGAAAAGTAGAGATCAGAAACTGATCGCACAGTTTGAAGGGGATAAGTGATGAGCTGGGCGATGATCCCACCACCAGCACCAGCCAGTCCATTGATCAAAGCGTCCGACATAATATAGTCAACACAACTTTCCCGAGAAAATTTCCAACGCGCTATTTTCTCGGAAAATAATTTGCAAATCGATCTATGTTTCAAAACAAAGAGAGCAATTTAATGTAATTGCACGCATGCTTTTTGCTTTCAGTATCATCAGACGCTGAGCTTTAAAAGTCACCATCCCTGTGTTTCGGTTGTTCGTTCGAGAAATTAAAGTGACGCTGGTAGGTTGCTTATGCAGAGAGTGACATGACCGATTTACCCTTACTCGAATTTTTTGTCAATGCTTCCGTTTCGCCCTTGTATAATCGCTCTTGCCTCCTAGTGACTTATTGGTTTGCGCATTAAATGATCCCGCCTGCTGTAATTGAAGGCATTTTTATTTTGTCATTATTTTATTGGCATCCAAGCAATTTTTTTTTTTTAATTTAAAAACCATCGAGTGGTGAAAGGGTCAGCCGGTCAGGCGAGATCGTAAATTAATAAAATAAATGAGATTATATGTAGAAAAAGAATGGGGAGAAAAAACAAAATTTTTAAATAAAAGAATAACCAATGAATGGAGAAATAATAAAAAAAATATTAAAAGATATTTGGAGAATGTGGAGCAAGCCTAATTGAGTATAAATTAGACAAAATAAAATATCTGATCACTAGCACGAAAGCATCTCTGTTTGGTGTCAAAACCGGTCGGGGTCAAATGTTCTAAGCAAGTCAGGCTCGGTTATCCCCATCCTACTCGGGTAAGGTCACAAAGATCCTCAACCATCAAGAGAATCCTAGTCGTGTTATGAACAACGCCAAGAACAGGAAGAGACCAGAGCTCGAGCAGAGCAAACCCAAGCATGGCAGCCTCACACCTGCAATTAAAGACGGTAAACGCTTCTCTTCGAGAAGAAGAAAGTAGCTGCCAGACGCTCCCTCACCTCGTTACGGCGACCGATAACTGACAGGTACCCCCACGCCATAGGGTTTTATCACTGTTATCGATAACCATCACACGCCTCCACGGCACCATCATTTCACACATACCTACACAGTATCATCATTACATCACGGGAACCCATAACCGTCTGATACCCTGCACCCCCAAGTTGTGCTACTGTGACTCATAACTGTCAGAAAAACGCAGGCACAATGAATGCAGGGGATGACGCCCAAGTAAGGATTGCGGAAAAAAAAGAGGGATAAACATCAGACAAATGGTGAGGTAAAAAGATCTTTTTCTTCTCATTTTTCTTAAAAACTCTTCATTTTCCAGTTTTTCTCAGATTAAGAGAGAATTTACAAATAATCAACACGATTACTGACTTGAGTGTCGGAGGATTTTTGCCAGAAAAATACCCGGCGACCTCTGATACTTTTCTGTGGGTGCAGACCGGAAGACACCACCGTTTCAGTGAACGGAAAAACGCGGGAGCCAGCTGAAAATCTTGCTCGAGCAACTAGTGACCAGACGACAATATCACTATTTAAGAGCGACCGAAAACTGCATCAACATTTTGGCGCCGTCTGTGGGGATCAGTTCAAAAGCCTGAATTCATAGTACACTCAATGAGAGGAAACAGCCGAAGAGGAGTTAGCCTTGAAGAATCGGTGAGAGGTGGCCAATGAGGCCCAAGAAAGAGAGATGCAAGAAAGGATGGACCGGATGGAAAAGCAAATCGAGGCACTGATGTCCATCTTGCAAGAACTCAGGGATGGACAGAGGAGAGCAAGCAACGACGTTCCCGAATCCAGTCGTAGGAATGCTCCCACTGGGAGGAACGTAGGAGATGAAGCCCAAAGGCAGAAAGTATAGAGCCCAGCCAGAAGGAAGGAGATGAACCCGGAGGAGAAAGAGTCAAGACAGCACTTGTAGGACGCAGCACCTCCTTCCTGCGCTGAAGAGCTGGAGGGAGAGGTCCGCAGGCTGGCTCAAGTCGTTGAAGACCTCTGGGGAAATAGGAAAGCTTTGAGTTGGAGGATCATGCTGAACAACGAGTCCTCACTTTCAGCGAAAATCATAGGTGTCACAATCTCCAGGGATTTCCATTTTCCCGACTTAAAGTTTTAGGGGAAGAGTGACTCGTTGGTGCACATCGAGCGTTCAATGACATGACTGGAGTACAGGGCTTGAGAATAGCCCAAACGTGTAGAGCATTTCCACTTACCTTTGAAGGGCAAGCGAGGGAATGGTACCGCAAGTTACCGCGGGGGAGTATTCAGAGCTTTGAGCAGATGTGAACGGAGTTTGTGGAGCAGTTCCGAGGGGCAGTAGCTCCCGAAGATGATATGATAGAGTTAGTTGAGATCAAACAGAGAAAGGGGGAGTCCCTTCGGGAGTTCATCAAGAGATACCACCGGGCAGTCTTAGATCTCGGAGCATTTAATCACCCTCAGGCATTGAGAGGGTTGAAGGAGAGGGTGAAGATAGGAAGGCTCTAGTACAATTTGCGGAGACCCTCAATCCTCTCATATTTTGATGCATACGAACAGATGAAGATGGATATTGTGATTGAGGAGGAAAAAGCTGCAAAGTTGAGGAGCGAGCAGAGCGGCGGAGCAAGGCGTAGGGAGAAAGGGGGCCTGCTCAAGGTTCGTTGACTTCCAAAGGGACAAGGAACCGAGTTGCTCCCTACAACCCTTACCAGAGGGCCCTCCAACCGCGAGGGGATCACGCTCCATTCTGCAGGTCTCCAAGCAGGGACCAGAGGGATTACCGTCAGTTTAGTGGCAACCCGCCCCATAATCCCCCTACGTATCGACCTATAGAGATCCACAACAGAGTCGACTGTCTACAACCCCCACACACGGGAAATTTTCCCGGAGATAGGACAATGCTGATGATTGACCAAAGTCCTACCTACAGACAGTATACCCCTCTGAGGGTGTCACTAGAGGAGATGTTCCATTTTGTAGAGGAACAAGGTCTGTTGTGTTCCCTGACACAGATGTCCAAATCGATAAATAGGAGGGATAGGAGCAGGTTTTGTAGGTTTCACAACAATCATGGCCATTCAACATCCCAGTGTCGCAATCTAAAGAACCTGGTGAAGGATTTAGTAAGAAATCGGTACCTGGATGAATTCATTGAGGGAGGGCACCCGATAGTAGAGCAGCAACAGGCGGAGGACGACCGGGCTTGTGGTATAGACCGCGATAAGCCTGCTCTGAGGGTGATAGCAGGGGGGCTGACGATGACAGGAGATTCGAATAGAGCCAGAAAAAACTATAGCTGGTATGCCTCCGCTAGTCGGGAGGTCTTGCTCACTATGCCTCCGCAAAGAAGGCCAGAACCAGGCAAGTTCCAATTATGTGAACGGAGGAGGATGAGGAGGGGGTCCTATACCCTCATGAGGATGCTCTAGTTATAAAGGCAAATGTCACAAACAGGAAGCTCAACCGGATTCTAGTGGACTCGGGAAGCTCAGTAGATTTTATTTTCAAGTCCACCCTGGATGAGATGGGAATAGCAGATGCGAGGCTTGAGCACACGATCACCTCCTTGAAAGGATTCGGTGGAAGAAGGCTGACTTTTCTAAGGATTGTGAATCTGTCGATGACTATGGGCTCCAAACCCTTTGAGGAGAATATGATGCTAGACTTCGTGGTTGTAGACGAGATCGGCCTTTACCAGGCGATATTGGAAGGCCTTTCATGAGGATTAGTCAATCGGTGATATCCACCCACTACTTAGCACTGAAATATCACGTTAATAGTGCGGTGGGGGGTTTTTAAGGGTGATCAAAGGGCCACGAATAGCTGCTATACCACAACAGCTAAGGAAGCGATGCAGGTGATGTCGTTAGAAGCGAGAGGTGAGTCAAAGAAAGGGAGACAAGAACCCGCTGAAGAATTGGAGGAAATTTTGATAAGACCAGACGACCAGGAGAAGAAGGTTAAAATTGGCTCGGGCGTAAGTGAGTAGCTGAGGAGAGTCTGGTTGAGTGCTTGCGAGCACATTCTGATGTGTTTGCCTGGTCACATGAGGACATGCCGGGATTGATCCGAAGGTGGCATGCCACAAGCTGGTAGTGAGAAGAGATGCAAAGCCAGTCAACCAAGAAATATATGACGCCATGAACAGCGAAGTGTAGAAGCTGTTAAAGGCAGGATTCATCAGGAAAGTTAGTTATCCCGAGTGGATCTCGAACATAGTATTGGTGAAGAATGCTATTGGAAAATGGAGGATGTGTGTGGATTTCACAGACTTGAATAAAGCCTGTCCTAAAGACAGTTTCCCATTGCCGAAGATAGACCGGCTAGTTGACTCCACGGCTGGACACGATCTGCTCAGCTTCATGGACTCAGTTTCAGGTTACAACCAAATCCCCATGTATGGGCCGGACGAGGAACGCATGACCTTTATCACCAACCAAGGTCTGTTCTACTACAAGGTTATGCCCTTTGGCTTAAAGAACGCAGGAGCAACATATCAGATGTTGGTGAACAAGATTTTTAACCTTTGATTGGCCGCACAATGGAAGTTTATGTGAATGACATGATCACCAAGTCCAGGGATGCAGAAGAACATGTTAAACATCTGGAAGAGACCTTCGTGCTTTTAAGAGTGTACAGAATGAAGCTTAACCCCGAGAATGTGCCTTTGGGGTAGGTTCTGGGAAATTCTTGAGTTTCATGGTTAGTAATAGAGGAATTGAAGCCAACCCAGAAAAGATAAGAACGGTAGTAGACATGAAGTCCTCGCACACTCTCAAAGAGATACAGAGTCTCACGGGAAAGCTGGCAGCCTTGAATAGGTTCATCTCTCGAGCAACGAACAAGTGTTATATCTTCTTTCAGGAGATGAGAAAGGGGAGGAATATGAAGTGGATACTAGAATGTGAGGCAGCATTCCAGTAATTGAAGGATTACTTATTAAGGGCCTTATTATTGTCAACACCGCGAACAGGAGAAGTCCTCTACCTGTACTTGGCCGTGTCACAGTGGGCAGCGAGCTCGATCTTAATAAGAGAGGAATCGGGGGTACAGCACCCCCATATGTTACACGAGCAAAGCCTTGTTGGAAGTTGAAACTCAGTATCTACAGGTAGAGAAATGGGCGCTCGCATTAGTAACAGTAGCTCGGAAGTTGAGGTCTTATTTCCAAGCACACTCAATAGTGGTCTTGACGAACCAGCCACTTAGGCAAATACTGCACAAATCAGAAACCTCAAGTCGGCTGGTAAAGTAATCAATAGAGCTCAGTGAGTTTGATATCAGCTACCAGCTCCGAACAATAATTAAAGCACAAGCTCTGGCAGACTTTGTGGCTGAATGCACTGAATCAGATAAAGGCATAGACAATGATCGACAAAGAGGAGAGCCCATTCTAGGCAAGGTATGGACAGTTATGGTGGACAGATTGTGTGGGGATCAAGGAGTGGGAGTAGAGGTAGTTTTGCATAGTACTTAAGGAGTGGAAATACAATATGCCGTGAAGCTCGAGTTTAAAGTTACTAACAACTAGGATGAGTACGAGGCCGTTATTACAGGAATGAAACTTGTGTTAGTAGTAAAAGCGGAAGAGGTGAAAGTCAGAACAGATTCCCAGTTAGTGGCAAACTACCTCAATGAAAGCTTACAAGCGAAAAGCGAGAAGATGGAGGCCTAACTTCAGAAGGTGAGGCAATTAGTGGGGAAGTTTTGAGCAGTAGAGGTAGAACAGATTGTAAGGAGTGAAAACTTTTGAGCAGATATGATAGCTTGGATGGCCGCTGTGTCAGACCCCAAAATGCCTAAATCAATTCCCGTGGAGATCAGGACCAGCTCGAGTAACGAGCAGGAAGACGAGGTGATGAATGTGACCTCGAGCAGCACCTAGATGGATTCAATTATCTCCTACCTTAAGGAAGGGACAGTACCTACCGATAAGAAGCAAGCAAGAAAGCTGAGGAATCAAGCGGTAAGGTATGCAGTGATCGATGGGGTGTTGTACAGACGAGGATACACCCTGCCATTGTTATGCTACTTGAACGAGGAAGAAGCTGACTATGTGCTCGGGAAGTACAATTTGTGGAAACCACTCTGGTGTAAGGTCTTTAGCTTTCAAAGTCTTGAGGCAAGGATACTTTTGGCCCAGAATGCACCAAGAAGCACAAGAAAATACCAGGAGCTGCAAAAGTTATCAAAACTTCACCAATTTCATTGCTCAACCACCAGAGAACCTTACTGTGATGAACTCACCATGGCCATTTGCCTAATGGGGAATTGATCTGATCGGGCCACTGCCAAAGGGAAGAGCATCCGCAATGCATGCCGTCGTTGCAATTGATTATTTCACTAAATGGGTTGAAGTAGAAGCCTTGAGCAGCATTACAGAAAGCAAAATCACTGACTTTATCTGGAGAAATGTGATTTACAAGTAAGGAATCTCCCACGTGCTGGTTACGGATAATTGGAGGCAGTTTGACAACAACAAGTTCAGAGACTTCTCAGCGAACATGGGAAGAGAGTTGAAATTCTCCTCGCTATCACATCCACAAGCAAATGGGCAGGTGGAGGGTGCGAGCAAAATCATAGAATGCCTATTGACAACCAGATTGGAAGAGCAGAAATGAGCATGGGTGGACGAGCTTTCTGGCGTGTTATGGGCTTACAGGACCACACACAAGACCGCTACGGAGAAGACATCGTTTTCTTTGGCATTTATGCATGAAGCAGTGATCCCAGCAGAGACAGAGGTAGGCACACATCAGACGGAGCACTTTGATGAGGAGCAGAATAAGGAGCAGATTTTTACAAATTTAGATATGCTTTAGGAAAGAAGGGAGAGGTCAGCAATGAAGGTGGCAGAATATAGTAAGGTGGCTCACTACTACAACTAGAACGTGCACATTTGCCGATTTAAGGTGGGGGATTGGGTACTTAGAATAGTGAACCAGAGCACTAAAGATCCCAAGCAAGGGGTGTTGGGCCCAAATTGGGAATGTCCCTACAGGGGTCTCACAGGTGGCCGGTCCAGGGCATACAGGCTATCTTATCCAGATGGACGGAAAGTTAAAAGACGATGGAATGCACAACACCTAATAAAGTATTTCCAATAAGTTCTCTTATATTACAAGCATCGATGTTCAGTTTCTCTCAAAATTGAAGTGTGTAAAATCTTGTTCATGAATAAAAGCAATAAAAACACTTCCAAAATTAATCTAATTTGGGCAAATCAAAGCTTATAAAACAAATAAAAGCCAAAGGCTAGTATCAAAGTCTAACCTAAGGCGATTCAAAGTGCCAAGCATAGTCAGAAAAGGCTCGAGCAAGATAAGCTCACGAAGAATAACTAAAGGCCATATGTCTCAAAGCCTAACCTAAGGTGAGACAAAGTGCCAAGCATAGCCTAAAAAGGCTCGAGCAAGATAAGCTCGCGAAGAAAAGCTAAAGGCCATAAGTCTCAAAGCTTAACCTAAGGTGAGACAAAGTGCCAAGCATAGCCAGAAAAGACTTGAGCAAGATAAGCTCGCGAAGAAAAGCTAAAGGCCATAAGTTTCAAAGCTTAACCTAAGGCGAGACAAAGTGCCAAGCATAGCCAGAAAAGGCTTGAGCAAGATAAGCTCGCGAAGAAAAGCTAAAGGCCATAAGTCTCAAAGCCTAACTTAAGGCGAGACAAAGAGCCAAGCACAGCCAGGATGGGCTCGAGCATGATAAGCTCGCGGAGAAAGGTACTACGGGCAGAGATTTTAAAGCCTGTTTGGGTTAAGGCAAAGTGGCCAAAATTCATAAGGGGTAAGTCAAGTTGTTCATATCTTGGCGAATGAGCAAAATGAACAGAGTAGGCCAGAGTCCCAAGGACAAAGGAAAATCTTAAAGCCTACTGAAAATTTATCCCACAGAAAATTTAGAATAGACTAAAGATGTAAAGGCAAAGATGAAAAATCTACTTTCTTTATTTCATTCATTTCAAATTGCCGAAACTTACAAGTACAAAAAAAAAAATCCATCAAAAGCTAGTCAAGGAGCTAGGGCAATAGGGCTAGCAGATGGATCGGGAGCTTGAGAAGAGGAAGCAGCCTGAGGATCCTTCTCGGTAGTGGAGGCAGCTTGAGCCTCCTCGGTGGAAGGAGTAACATCTTCAAGCTTGCAGCGGCACCTTCCACCTGCGGAGTGGGATCCCTTGCCTCCTGGCTCTTGGCATCTTGCTCATTCATGTAGGTGTCCACGCCCTCCTCGAGCTTGGACATGTCCAGCTCGGGGTATTCATTACCCAAGACGGACATGATACATTCATAACAGAATGTCAACCTCCTATTATACTCCTCTGAAAGTTGGATCCCCTAGGAGTCCACTTTATTCTGAAGACAAGAAGTCTCAGCTTCTATAGTCCTCTCGAAGGAAAATCTCTGGAAGTCGAGATCTTTCTTAGCATTCACAAGATCGTCCTTGACCATGAATAGCTCCTTCTCGAGCTGGAACGCCTTTGGCTCCCCCATGGCAGCCTTCTCCTCAAAGGTGGAGATTTCTGCGCGGAGCTTTGCCGACTCCTCCTCTCCTTGTTCCAGCTTCTTCTTCAATATCTGATTTTCAGCCCTAATCTTTCTCTCGAATTTTAGAGCTTTTATCTTGAAAGCGGTGGAGGTAGTAGCAGTTTGGCACGAGGAGCGCTGAAAGGCATTGGCCAGCTCGTTAAGGCTGTGAGTACTCCAACTCATCCACAAAGCTTTCCCCCACGTGCTTGGTGAGCTCCTTGACGTAAGGATCAATGAAGTTGCCCCGCTCTCTGGAGCGTGCTGTTATAGACTTGACGGGGATGACGATGCCAGGACTCCTCGGGGGAGCTTCTACGACTACTCTCTCACTCTCCAAGTAGGAGGAAAAACCCTGACTCGTATGGCAGTGAGGTCAACTCTAGACCTCTTGGGTGGAGTAGAGGAGCTGCTCGGCTCTCGATAGTACTCAAGCGCTTATTCAACCGAGCGAGGATATTGCTCATATCTTCTTCCTCGGGTACTAGGCCGAACTCGACAAGATTCTGGGAAGTCAATAATTCTTTGCACGAAGTCGCGTTATCCAATGCAGTGTCTATACACAACTTCAGCTCCCCCTCGACCCGATGTGTTACACTCTAAGAGACTACAAAAGACCAAAAAAGACAATAAGAAAAGGTAACCAGAAAAATCAAAGTAGAAGGCATAATGAGCAGTAGATGACCTGGAGTGCAAAAGCGAGAAGGAATTTGGGGAATCTCTTCGGTGGCAGAGGCTGCTCGCCCCTAGTCCCCCCCGGTAAAAAAGAATTTACCCTTCTAATTGCCACCAGAGGTAGGAAGGTTGGTGATAGGTTTTTTGTCCTTCGAGCTGGAAGTGAAGTAATACCAGCCTGCGTCCTTTGGGCTGCTTTTCAACTGGTTGAGGTGCTTTATTTCATCTACCACCGGCACATCCAAATTGCACTAATTCCACAGGACGTATAGCTTAGATAAGACCCTCCACCTATTTGGATTCAGTTACCCCGGTGCCAAGCGCAATTGGGAGAGGACTTGGGCAAAGTAAGGCTGTAAGGGCAACCTAACACCCCACATAAAGCACTCGAGGTAAAGGGTGACATACCCTCGAGGAGGGCGGCTAGGGGTGTTATTCTTGCCAGGAAAACGGAGGTCAACGCTGGCAGGGATATGGTAAGTGGTCCTAAGTCTATCTAGATCCTGCTAAGAGGTCTCACACCTCATGTAATCAATAGCAAATGACTCGACCTCTGACCTTTGGCCGTTCATTGGCCTGTTACTTGGCCGGGTTTTCCCTACAACATTGCCCTCAACGGCATCTCCGGTAGTGTGAACGACCTTTTTGAGACTTGGGTTTCTCTTTATAACCCTCTATCAGCCCGGGACCCACTAGAAAAAAATGATTCCTCAGGGGACATCCTTCGGGATTACTGTGTGGCAGAAATTTTTCCTAGAGACCACAATCTACCAAATGGGAAACGAAAACTCAGAAAATAAAAATAGAACGAGAAGAAGAAGTCAAGTAGTTTATACTTGAAACTTATTTGAAGGGTGCAGATAGCTACGACGGTAGCGGAGAATGTGGGTTTCATTTGCAAGTGGTAGGTTTCAGTTTTAAGAATTATGTGGAGATAAAAGAGTGCACAACAGTGAAATTAGAGATTTATAAAGAGGAAAGCAGGTCACGCCAACAGATGGCACGTTACTCAAGGGACGTAACTGTTCAGGGAACCGCCTATTCAAACTTCAAACGAGTGGCCCAAATTAACCCACGCGGCTCACATTAAATGTAAAGTAATGGAAAAGGTGAACAACTCAGCGTAAAGACGTGAAAAGGGGGGAGAACATGCTCGAACACGTAATTTCTAGTTTTATCTCGTTTCACTCTCAAGATTAGAAACTGAGAGACTAGTGTTTAGAGAATGCCGAGCAAGCCTGCTCGAGGAAAAACCAGCCAGAACAGAAGACCTGATCACTAGTAGAAGGCACCCCTGCTCGGTGCAAGGCCGTATGAGTCAAATGTTCTAAGCAATTGGGCTCAATTATCCTCATCTTGCTCGGGTAAGGTCACAAAGATCCTCAATTATCGAGAGAACCCTGGTCGCGTTATGAACAGCGCCAAGAACAAGAAGAGACCAGAGCTCGAGCAGAGCAAACCCAAGTATGGCAGCCCCACACCTGCAATTCAGGATGGTGAACGTTTCTTTCAAGAAGAAGAAAGTAGCCGCCAGACACCCCCTCACCCTGATACCTCGTTACAACGACCGATGACTGACAGGCACCCCCACGCCATAGGATTTTGTCATTGTTACCGATAACCATCATACGCCTCCACGACATCATTTTACAGATCCCTACACGGTATGATTATTATATCATGGGAACCCATAACCGTTTGACACTTCGCACCCTCAAGTGGTGCCACTGTGACCCATAAATGTCAAAAAAACACAGGCATAATAAATGCAGGGAATGGCGCGCAAGCAAGGATGGCGGAAAAAAATGGGGGATAAATATTAGATAAAGGGTGATGTAAAGGGATCTTCTTCTTCTTTCTTTTCTCAAAAACTTTTCATTTTCTGATTTTTCTCAGATTAGGAGAGAATTTACAAAGAATCAACCCGATTACTGACTTAAGTATCAGATGATTTTCGCTGAAAAAACATCCGTCGACCTCTGATACTTTTCTGTGGGTGCAAGCAGGAAGACACCACTGTTTCAGTGAACGGAAAAATGCGAGAACCAGCCGAAAATCCTACTCGAGCAATTAGCGATCAGACAACAATATCACTATTTAGGAACGACCAGAAAACCGCATCAACAAAAGGAAACAAAATTAATTATACAAAATTTAATACAAACGCCCAGAGAGCTGTTTGCAATTTTTGCGACCAGTAATTAGTAACTTCAGCAGAGGCAACAACATCTCCCATAGAAGCAGGTGCCTTCAAACCATCATTCGCGCAGAAATGGGATCATACCCATCTTTTACAATATCTTAAGGAACAGATGACTGGGCATCGGCCAAAACACTCTCAATACTACCAACCCACAAATGCCGGACCTCCACAGTATTAGATACAAGCATTTTCATTTTGTCCTTATTTTATTGGCAACCAACTTTTGTTTTCCAACTAACTTTTTATTTTCGTAAACAAGAAGTTTATCTCCACTTAATTAAAGAAAAAAAAATTAAGTTCTCATATTACACAATATCAAATTGTGTGAAAGCATAAGTTCCACCATTCGATTACGCCAAAGGCAAAATTATTTTCAACAAACTTAACATTTAGTTAAAATAGAAGAAGAAATTCTAAATGAATCTTTTTTATTAGTTATAATTTTGGTTTTGAATTTTTTAATAGTTATAATTTTTTTGGAAAGTGTTATTTTTTTTTCAATTTTTCATAAAAATAATAAAATTCAAATTAATTTTTTTAAGTTTTCTATCTTTTTTAAAAGGAAAATTATCATTTGTATACCCTTAATTGAAAAGAACACTCCCAAAGAGTAAAACATTTAAGGAGTCTTTGTAAAGACAAAATATGAAATATTAGTGTTAGAAATTTATAAGAGACACAAGTTATCAAAAATAAATGTTTATGAGTGACAAATTATTAATAACTGATGTTCCTGATGAAATAAATGTTGAACATTGTAGTCCATTAGTGTCAAATCGAGTTGAACATTGACAAGTCGGCTTCACCACAAACGAACGAGTTTTTTCTTTTTTTTTTGAATGAGAGTATTTATTTCCTTTGAGAGTAAATGGAATTAGATTTTTATTAATTAATGTTTTTTAATGAATAAGATTTTTTATTAAGTAAAGACAAAATGGTCAAATTAAGTGAACAGCAGATACGTTTTGTCAACTTATAGTGAACGACTGATACACTTTGAAAGTGTTATAGTACATTTGATAAAAATATAATTTAAGAGTATGCGAGTGATAATTAATAATTTGAAGCTAAATTTCATTGACTTCCTCTTAGAAAAAGAAACTTAAATATAATTCTTTAATTTTTTTTTTTTACATTTTTTTCCAATGATAGGGATTCAAACTTCAATTCACAATAATATCAAAATTATATCAACTTGATTTGGATGCAATTAATTATAAACATAGTTCATGTTTGTCTTTACTAACATTATTTATCTATTCAACCTTACCTATGCTTCAGCCAGACGAACAATAGACACTTATTTGTACTTTCATAAATTAAAAATTCCAAAGGATCAAATCAAATTCAAAAGTAGCATTTGAGGTATCACATAGATCGGATTGCCGCATGTTGGACCCATTGAAGTTTAAATTATTCTTACTTGTAAGTAGGACTGAGCACTATCTGGTTTGGGTTAGTTCTAGCCCTAAACCCTAAACTTAAATCAAAATTCTTAATTGCATGGCAATACATTTATACCAAACTTCTACCTCGAGCACACGCAATGGAGCCGTAAACAGTCAAGTGAAATCCAATCTACGAAATAATTTGATCTATGGACAGTATCGTTGTGGTAAAGGTCATAATGCCAGAGGAATCATTACTGCAGGGCATATAGGGGGAGATCATAAGTGTTTATACCGAAAAATTGATTTTTGACAGAATGAAAAAGACATATATAGTAGAATCGTAACCATAGAATAAGACCCTAATCGAAATGCATACATTTGTCTCATACACTATGGGGATGGTGAGAAGAGATATATTTTACATCCCAGAGGGGCTATAATTAGAGATACATTTGCTTCTGGTAAGTTTCTATAAAAATGGGAAATCAAATCAAACCAAAATTGATCGATTTTAGAAAATTATAACCAAATGTAAATTGAATTTTAGAACCATATCGATTGAATTATTTCGCTTCGGTTCGATTTTATATTATGTGGTTTAACAAATTTAATTTTTTTCAAAATTTTTGACTTTTCGCCTCAAATTTATCATTTGCTTTGTATGCAATTCAATTGGAGCCAATAACCATTCTTACTTAATATAATATATATAATTTAGGAAAAATGATACCTACACCCTGAGGTTTAGAAAAAAAATATTTATGTAGACCCTAAGTTTACAATAATGGATACCAAAAATCCCTTTATACTATAATAGCTTTTGTAGATATTAACTAAAAAATTAAATTTAAAATTTTTATATTTAAATTCTTTAATTTATTTGGAAGGTGTTATTTTTTTCTAATTTTTCATAAAAAATAATAAAATTCAAATTAATTTTTTTAAGCATTCTATCTTTTTTAAAAGGAAAATTATCATTTATATTCCTTTAATTTACATCTTTGTCTAACGTACTACAATACTTTCAGAGTGTATCAATCATCCACTCAAAATTAACAAAATATATTTGTTGTTGCCTAAATTGTTAATTGTCGGTTAAATGTAATGACATTAGATGGGTAATCTCATGTTTTCATATGAAAATATGGGATACGAGTGATAATTTAATGATATACAAATTATAATATAATAATTTAAGGGTATATAAATGATAATTGTCATTTACCTTAATATGAGTTTCAAGGGTAAAATAATCAATTTTATAAAATTCCATTAACTTTCAAACTGAAGCTAATAATTTAGTGAACGATAGACACATTTTGTCAACTTATGGTGAACGACTGATACATTTTGAAAGTGTTATAATACATTTGATAAAAATATAATTTAAGAGTATGCGAGTTATAATTTTCTTTTTTAAAATTTAAATTTGGACATCCAACCAAAAAAATTCTTGAAAATTAATTAACCTTTTCCAAAATTTAAAGTCAAGTGACGAGCTAAAAAACTACTTGAAAAATCAATCGGCCAAGTCCTCGAAGGTGTGAAGCAATTATAAATAGTTTCTTGTTAAAAAATAATGGGCAAATCAGAGAAGGGAAACTACGTAAACACAATACAACATGATCATTTGCCTCGGGACGGTCAATGTATTTTGCGCCCATAATTGGATGGAGTTGGTGATAACAGGATGAAATTTTTCATCCCATCCAAAATAATAAAAATAATTTCTTAGTTTGATCTGCATACTTTGATGTATTTCATTTGAAATATATCTCTATCAATTAAAAGGTAAGAAGGTGCCTATCAACGACGCTATCTGTTTTGAACATTGACATTTTTTATTTTTGCAATATTGGATTTTGATCATTACACAGAGTACATAACTTAACAGTGTAAAAAAAAGTAGTAATAATAAAAAAGTGTATTTCAATGGTTTTAATAGAATTCGGGACCTATTTAATTATATCGATAAACAAACTACGTCTTTACTTAAAAAATGCGAAAACTTAAAAACACTATTATTAAAAAATTGAAACTCCTAAAGTGTAAAACATTTAAAGGAGTCTTTGAAAGATAAAACATGAAATATTAGTGTTAGAAATTTTGAAGAGACACAGGTTATCAAAAATAAATGTTTATGAGTGACAAATCGTTAATAACTGATGTTGTTGATGAAATAAACATTGAACATTGTAGTCCAATAATGTCAAATAGAGTTGAACATTGACAAGCTGGCTTCACCACAAACGAACGAGTTTTTTTATTTTTTTGAACGAAAGTATTTATTTCCTACGAGAGTAAATGGAATCATGTTTTTATTAATTAATGTTTCTTAATGAATAGGATTTTTTATTAAGTAAAGACAAAATGGACAAATTAAGCAACAGCAAAGAAACTGATTTTTTTTAATAAACAGTCTTTATTAATTGTTAATGCAACCAATAAATTTTAATAAGAAAGCTACAAAGTAACTCAAAGAACTCTATGTTAAATACTTCTCTCCCTTGAACTCCTTTCGCATATTGTTGATCACTTTCTCCTTTGAAACAAAAAATTAAATACAAAGAGAAAATATCCATTTTGCCAGCGGAAACATAATGGCCAAATATTTGCCAGTGTTAGCCATCACCTTCACATTTTTGGCCATTTTTCATTGCCATGCTGACGAAATTTATGACACAAGAAAGGCAAGAATCAATGAATGCTAGCTGCAATATTTTTCTTTTTCTTTTTTTTTTTTAAGGAAAGCCGCAATATTCATTATCATTATAAGTTGCTCTTTATGTTTTTAATTTTAGTTTCATCGATTGATTAAGCTGTCAAGTATGCGATCGATCATTTATCATTCTATTTCGATTTTATACATATTCGTGCAGGAATATAAAGTGTTTTTGAAATCCTCTCTAGTCAGGGACCCCTCCGTAGGGTCCTCAACGGATGTTGCTCTTCGATTTCTTGCCAGGGTTCTTGAGGGCGGGTAATTTTTTTATTTTAATTTGCATCAGATAATTATTAACGAATTATAAATTGTAAATAATAATCCTTAATTAGAATTTATTAATTAGTATTCTTTTTGGAGTGATTTTTCTGATTCTGGATTTTTTTTTTTTTTTTATAAGAGGAATGGCAAGTGGGAGTAGCACACCCGCTGAATGTCTTGTTGCCGTGTTCAGCTCAGGATTTGTTGCCAGACTCACTACAGCTGAGGCAGAAAAGCTTGCGAGTATGTACATTTATGATCCTAGCTGGCTACACTATATAGCACACTCACAAATGAAAATGAAATCATTTAATTCTCTTTATTTCGTCATATTCAAATTCATTTTTGCGTGTTCGTTTTTAATGTTATGGATAAATAATTGAGCATACTCAAAATGCAGGAGAGGCAGGTGTAGCGTCTGTTAAACCGAGCCACATTGGAGCTCAAGAAGACGGGGCATTATCAGGAAAAGTACCCGAAATTTCGCCAATTAAAGCTGGGGTTTGACCCGAGAGAAATTTGATTGTTAATGCAGTAAATAAATGGGGCACAATTCAACTTATTGAATGCTTCTTGGATCTCGGTTTATTTAATCAAGAAGCTAATGGATCACATATTCGGATCATGAATGTTGCTTTCCATTTTTTTTTTTTCTCAAATTTGAATTTGCTAAACACCTATGAGACTGTGATCAATATTAAAGAAATAAATTGAACGTGATGAATCTCACATCAATAGAATGAAGTGGTGATTTTTTCATTCGATAAGTAATTAACAATTTTGAAGCTAAATTTCATTGACTTCCTCTTAGAAAAAGAAACTTAAATATAGTTCTTTAATTTTTTTTTTTTTTTTACTTTCTTTTTCCAATGAGAGGCATTCAAACTTCAATTCACGATAATATCACATTATATCAACTTGATTTGGATGCAATTAATTATAAACATAGTTCATGTTTGTCTTTACTAATATTGTTTACCTCTTCAGCCTTACCTATGCTTCAGCCAACGAACAATGGACACTTATTTGTACTTTCATAAATTAAAAATTCCAAATGATCAAATCAAATTCAAAAGTAGCATTTGAGATATCACATAGATCAGATTGCCTTATGTTAGACCCATTGAAGTTTAAATTAGTCTTGCTTGTAAGTAAGACTGAGCACTATCTGGTTTGGGTTAGTTCTAGCCCTAAACCCTAAACTTAAATTAAAATTCTTAATTGCATGGCGATACATTTATACCAAACTTCTACCCCGAGCACATGCAATGGAGCCGTAAACAGTCAAATGAAATTCATTCCACGAAATAATTTGATCTATGGACAGCACCATTGTGGTAAAGGTCATAATGTCAAAGGAATCATTACCGTAGGGTATAGAGGGGGAGGTCGTAGGCGTCTATACCATAAAATCAAATTTCGATGGAATGAAAAAGACATATATAGTATAATCATAACCATAGAATAAGACCATAATCGAAATGCATACATTTGTCTCATATACTATGGAGATGGTGAGAAGAGATATATTTTATATCCCCGATGGGCTATAATTGGAGATACCATTGTTTCTGGTACATAAGTTCCTATAAAAATGGGAAATCAAATCAAACCAAAATTGATCGATTTTAGAAAATTATAACCAAATGTAAATTGAATTTTAGAACCATATCGATTGAATTATTTTGCTTGGGTTCGATTTTATATTATGTGCTTTAACAATTTTTTTTTTCAAAATTTTTGACTTTTCACCTCAAATTTATCATTTGCTTTTTATGCAATTCAATTGGAGCCAATAACCATTCTTGCATTATATAATATATATAATTTAGGAAAAATGATACCTGCACCCTCAGGTTTAGAAAAGAGAATATTTATGTAAACCCTAAGTTTACAATAATGGATACCAAAAACCCCTTTACACTATAATGCCTTTTGTAGATATTCACTAAAAAATTAAATTTAAAACTTTTAATAAATACAAATATAATTTAAATTCTTTATTTTTTCCTAACATGTTAATAATATTAGAATATTTATTAATATATAAAATTATTTTAAAACTATAAATTATTATATTTGTATTTATTATAAAAATTTTAAATAAATATTTGAGTTAAAAAGATTTTACAATTGATAAAATTTAACTCATTTATTAATAATATTAAAATTATTCTATATAATATTTAAAAGAATTTAAATTTTATATTTTTATTTTAATATTATGTTCCTATTTACTATAAATTTAGTTAAAATATAATCTAATATTGTAAAATATTAATTTTCTTAAATAATGAAATTATTTAAAAATTTATATATTGTTACATTTATTTTAATATTATATTTCTATTTATTATAAAATGTTGAAGTCAATTTTTTTGAGTTAAAAAAGTCAATGAAAATATTATTGTCAAAAAAGAGTTTTGTTGTCCTCTATTGAAAATTTGGGTCTAAATAATTAATTTTCCCAAATTTTGGGGGTATATATATCATTTTTCCTATAGTTTAACTTTATAACAATTAAGTATTAGCGTATAAACATATATAAATAAAGTTTTTTTAAAATATATATATTAACACTACACCGAGTAGTTAATAATCGGTTCATAATTTTTGAACCATTTAATTCTCACTGTCTTTTTGTAAGAGAAAAGAGCCATTAGTATAATAAGAGTAAGATCAAAAGTTTCTCTTTTTATTTTAAGTTTTTTTCTCAATAATTATAGTTAATGAAAATACTAGATATGTGTTCAATATAATATATATATATATATATATATATATATAATGCCGAGTTATATTAAAATTGTCCTTATGTAAATTATGATATTGGGTTTTTAATTAAAAAGTTTATTAAATTACAGGTGTTCAAAGTTTTGTTTTATGGCACAATAGCCGCACCCGATATCAAATTATTTTTAATTTTTTCTAATATAGCATTAGTTTACTTTCCTCAATTCCCTTCAAACACCATAAATCAAATCCCTAAATTGTTTTAATACAAAACTCAAAACTTAACGAGGCAAACTTTTAAGGGACTAAATTAATTAATAAATTTAAGGAAAAAAAATAAACGGGGAAATCCATTATTCTAATAAGACTTCCTCCTCTCATTAAATTCTTTATTAATCAACTTTCCATTTTAACCTCAACCGCGAATTATTGTTAATTACAGTCCCCAATTAAAACTCTCTTTAACACAAAGCCACACTCTCTCTCAACTTCTCCTTCTCTTCCTCCTCGATCTCTTCTTCTTCTTCTTATATATTAATTATTCTTCCACATCCCAAAATACCATGAGCGCTCATAATGGCCAGGCAAGTTAATTTCTTTTAATTTTATTATTATTATTATTATTATTTACATTTATTTATACCATCTTGTTGTTCAGGCAGGCACGAGAAAGATTGTAACAAGTGATGAATGCCGTGACCGAGCGAAATACCGTTCAAGTAGAAACAAAAAGAAGAGAATGTCAAGAATGTCAAATTTGCCAAACGACGTCGCATTGAACTGCACAATCTACCATGCAGAAAACATAGACTTGCACAGCAACGTGACAATTGAAGACCGTAACTATTATATTGTGTTTTGGGTGGAGCCAGGGAAAGAATGCTTCACCCACATTGAAAAAGGCCTTCTCGATCCCGTTTGGAAACAAAGTTTTCATATACCCATCGAGCGGCCTTCGGATTACAAGTTCTTGAACATTGAGGTGATTAGAATCAATTCGAGTGCTGCTCGTCCTGGAACTTCCAATGGGACTGTGGCAGTCGGCAGAGCCAAGATTCCGTTACCGGAACAAGTTTTGGTGAAGAAACGAGGCAGATTTGGGCTTGTTAAATTGGAAGGCATGGAGGTCAAGGGTGAAGGCCATGTTTCACTTTCAATGGAGTTGAAGAATACTCATCCCTCAGTTTATGGTTAGTGGCTTAGTGCTGCTCTTTTGCACTTTCTTTTCTTCTTTTACGGATGGTTTTTATTTTGATAATAACCACTAGCATTAGTCATGATTTTACCATTTATCTCTTACCATTTATCTCTAACCATTTAGTCCCCTTCTTATCTTTTATTATTATATAATTAATATAAAATTTTATCATTTTTTACGTACATTCAATTTTTTTTTTGTTTAGATATAACTGATATTATATTAAATTATAATTCATATTTATAATCAAATTAATTTGTATTAAATCTTATAAAATATTATCTAAATTTAAAAAAAAATAGTTTTACTTAATTAGTTTTTATAATTAAAGAAGAAAGAATTACATCCATCCATATTTTTGTGAATACTCTTTACTCTCTCTTCTATTGATTTTTCCGCCGCCATGCTTCCACCAATCTCTTTTGCCACGTACGCTTGTTGTTGTGTCTTGTCCAATGGCTTGTTGCCACGTTTCCTTTGGGGGTGGGGGAGGTGTTGTTTCTTTTTATTTTAGCCTGTATATAGTGTTGTCTTGTCTATTAGATTGCTCCACATTTGCATTTATATTTTTCTGCCATGTATATATATATATCGTCGTCAAATATATTGCTGACGTGTCGTGTTCGTTAGTTTGTTGGCTTGTTGCCATGGATCCCGCGTTTTCTCAAACAGTAATAAAAGAATAAAGATACAACAATTTTAAATAATTTTTAAGTAATTTTATTTATCTTATCATCCAATATCTAACTCCAAAAAAAAAAAAATTTAATTTTACTCACTTTTGTATCTTTTAAAAAATATATATATAAATATATAACAAGTAGTTTAGTTTAGTTGGTTCCTGTATTTGAATATTAAAAATTTGTTACTGTATATGATTATATAAGAATTTTCTACATATATTTATTCAACTTAGTGGAAACTTATACAAACCAGAGAACCTACTCATTTGTATGAGTGAATTAGTCTTAATGGAATGTTCTACTCAATGGCCTCTCTGAACCGGCTGATCTGAACCTTCGAGCTGACCCGCCCTTCCGGACGTGCCCCGTGTAAGACAAGGGTCAAAATGGGACTCGGCAAACGGGCGTTCATGGTTTCTGTAATTACAATTTTGCCCCTCCGCCTAGCCATTATCACCCTTCTGCTCCTCTGTCATTTTACCAAACGCGCGACTGCAGAGAATCACCCTTCTCTCCCGGCCCGTCTCCATTTCTGTCGTCACCTCAGCCATACAATCCATACTCATCGGGATGTTACTATGCCTCCGTTCCTCCACTGCAGCGGCCGGTTGGTGGGTATTGTGGGCTCTCTGCGCCTGCTGACATTTTTCATTTTGATCAGAAGCCGGCGGCGAAGGATTTGGGTGTTGGCGCCCTGGTTGCAGGTGTAAGTGGACACTCATTGGGTTCGGTTTAACCCGGCTACACATGATGATTGCAGCAATTCTTGCGTTAATTATTAAGGTTAATTAATTAATTATTAATCGTTTAGTACTTGTTTTGTTCTTGTAGTAAATATGTATGTAGGTGTACGTAGTCCGTAGATGATGAATACTGAGGAACAGAGTTTCTAGGGTGAGCAGCTTCTTCATGATTTTTTTTTTTTTTTTGCAATTTTGTATTCAATTAATGAATAAATGTCCTTATAGTTTGTGCTTGAGTTAAAATGCTGGAAATTGTGTTTTTTACATCTTTTTGAATGATGTTGAAAGATACCAGTTGAATTCTAATTTGAATAGATAAATTCATTTTATTTTTTAAGTTCATCCGAGTTTGGCTATTTTTCTCTTTTTTAAATGATACTTTGTAGACATTTTTAATAATATCACGTGTTATTCTTATTTTGACATTTCTAATTTCTGCAGTTTTAGTTTCTATTAACAAAATGTTGTTTTTTTTTTTGTTTGGTCAATAACTCTAAATTACACAATTATAATTTCTATAGCCTTTCTTATAGTTTAAATATGTTATTTCAAAGTCAATATATTAAGAATAAGGTTACATAATTATGATTTATTTAATTAACAATTTTTCGGATTAAAGAAAGGACTTGATGAATGCAAACATATAACAGAGATTGAAAAGAAGCTTAGTGTTAGTGTAAGATGCCAAGAATTTTTTGAATAATTGTATTGCTTAATTCAAAATGTTCTTAAAAATTTTATATTTTTTTATTTAACTTAAACTTAAGAGAAGAAAAATGATTTTTTTTTGTTCGTTGGATGATGAACTCTTTTATTTTTTTTTAATCTTGAAAACTATCTAAAAATAATAATTAGGGTTGAATGAGAGATTAATTGCAAGAGAAGTGGAAGCTGGGCAGCAATGGAACAGATTGACTAATGTAATGCCAGTGATGGATGCATTTCCACTCTGTCGTCGATAGTAAATGAGTTTTTGAATAAATTTGCTGACATTTGCGCACTTGATCATGTTACCTAGCAATGTCTATATAGTTTGTGCTAGTGCTAAAATTTCTTTGTGCGCTTATATTTTTACTCGAAGCTGTTGGGGGGTTAATTGCTAGAGGGAAAGAGAGGAAGAATGTGACCTTTTGCGTCTTTGATATACTGAGAAATAGAGGTGAATGCGGTGAAGGTTAGGGATGCATTTTCCGTTCTTTATGGAATTTTTTCCCAGCGTTTATGAATTTATAATTGGCCTTAAGAGAGATTGTAAAGTGAGACGGACAACATTTTAGTCCCTCTTTTCAACTTATCGTTCAAATGAGGGAGGTCTTAGCCATATAAGCAACTTGAGACTTGACATGGAGAGGTTATTTGACATGTGAAATTTTCTTTGTGACAAGTATCAACAAGGCTTATGCATAAATACACCTATTAGTATCTGTTAATACTTGCTCGTGACAAATATTATTATTTGGACTCTTGTCTAATATTTTTGGGCCATTGTGTTCTTTTTCGATTTTCAATGACTTGAGTTTGACTTGACTTTGGTCCTTGTATTGATTTATGGTAAAAAAAAGATAAATAAGTGTTTTTGTAGAATTTTATTTGTAGACAATTTTTTTTAGAATATGTTTTAAGAATTTGGGAATCATGCCGTTAGGTGTTTTATTGATATTTGCCTTCAATTTTTTTACTTAGAATATTTTTGAAGCATTTAAATTTTTTTTTTTTTTTTGTAGAATCTCATTCTTAATCCTTTAGTGATACTCCGTTATAAGTGCTTTGCTTATAATATTTCCCAAGTGCTCATGGCATTCTTAGAAAGCATGACTTGAGGACATTTTTGTAGAATCTCTCGCTTGACGTTTAGTCAATACTTGCCTTTACGTGCTTTAATTCAATTTTCTTTTTTGAACATGTAGAGTATTCTTATAAAGAATGACCTTAGGTATTTGAAAAATATTCTAAATGTGTAAGGGCAAGGCAAGTATCATCAAAATGTCCAAATATGTGATTCTCAGTATTTAAAAACTACTTTAAAAAAAACTTACGAGCAAAATTTTATGGAGAGCACTTATTGGTGAAATGCAACAGAACCTATTCTCTTTGGGAGAAATAATATTATAGTCAAAGTCAAGCTCAAGCTCATTGGATATCAACGAAGAACACAAAGACAAGTGTCAAAATAATACTTATCATGAGCAAATATTGACATATACTGCTATATGTCTCTAGATCTATGCACAAGTCTTGTTGACACTTGTCACAAGCAAAATGTCATAAGTCTCAATTTGCATATATAAGCCCAAGACCTCCCTCATTAGAAGTACGAGCAAAAAAAGGTTCTAAAATAGTGCCCTTCTCACTCTATAATCTCTCTCTAGAAATTGAAACAACAAAGAATTGAATTGAACGCTAGAGGGCTATCGACACCTTTTGACCGTTGTTTCTTTTGTAGAACTATTGTCTCCAAGAAGACACATGATTTGAGCTAAATTTTGCATAGACAAGTCCCTTTTCTTTGCGATCGCTTTTGGAAAATTTATAAAATTAACTAAATAATTTTAATAAATTTTTAAAATAGTTACTTCAATTTTTTTTTTCTTCTATAATTATTTACTAAGATTTTTTACCAATATACCTTTATCTCTCCCAAGCTTAAACTCGGCAAAATCTAGTTTCATGGCAGCAGTAGTTCTATTTTTCATTTTTTGACAACAATCAACAGCAGCTGGACGAACTATTGAGAGTAAGTTCATCTCCGGTTGTTGAACGGTTTTAGTTGTGAAATTTTGAAGTTAGTATTCTTCTTAATTTTTGGTAATTTTCACTTGGTAAGTTTTAATTTATTTTTTTTGGTAAGTTTGATTGGTGATAGATGAGTATATAGATGCATATAGATGAGGTTACGATTTATTGTACATATATATTGAATATTGTTAAGTGAAATTTAGGTTTAATAAATGATACGTGAGGTACTCAATAAAATACTTCTTAGGTTAGATTAAATAGTTAATGGTGCATGTAAGATGAAAATGTTGATGATGTGATTGTAAGGTGGAGTGCAAGGGCGATGAGAGCATAAACGAGCGCACAAGCGAGCGACAGCACCTGTCGTGGTCGCGACATGCATGTGATAACGCCTGTCTCGCCCGTGACATGCTTGCGATAGCTCCTGTCGCATGCGAGACGTGCGCGCACATCACGCGCGCCCCTAATGCGTGAGACAAGATCTCGTTGCACGATATCACAATAATCGGTTCTGTCAAATCATGAGACAGGCAACTTGTCGCATGTTTTCTGGATTCATCTCCAAATTCATTTTTACTTAAATAATTCGCATAAATTTCAATTAATCGAAAAATAAAACTACACATTGTGCAAAAATAAATACTAACTTTAGCTTTTTACTTTTTAATTGATGATTTGGTGATTACTGGATTAGTTTTAGAGATTAGAGTGTGGTGGATTTTAAAGAGTTTTTATTGAGAATATGTAAATTGTTAGTTTTGTTTATAGATCAAAGGGTATTTAAATCTATAAATGATATATATGGTTATATGTGATAAAAAAAGTTTAAGTGATTATTTTAGAAATTCACAAAATTTTTTTTGCTATTTTTGTAAATTTTCCATCACTTTTTGAGGTGTAGGGTTTGAAGATTTTGAAATTTCTAGTTCACTTTATATGGAAGAATGAGAGAGAAGTGACTTACATGTAATTTGCATTTCCTTACTTTTTTTTTTCCTCAGCTGTCTAAAAAGATTGTATTGCTAGTTTGATAGCTTAAGTAAGATTTTCTTGAAGCACCCTCATTATTTTTCCTGTACTTATAGCTTTGCTTGCCTCTGGCTTTCAAAAAGTATCATTTGGTCTATATGTGGTGTTATGATAGAAACTGCATGTTTTCAGTCTTGTGAAAATTTCATTGTTGCTCTGCTCTGAGTCTGTTTGTGATTCTTTTGAAACAAACAAGAGTATAAAATCCTACAAGTGTGAAACTAAGTAAATTATGTTAACTTGGAGTTTTTATTCATAACATTCAGAGAGTAAGGTTAATTTTTGGTCAATTGGGTGTTTGACTTAAATCTTGAAATAGTTCAGTATCTCATAGAGAGCCAAATTTACTAATTACTAGAACTAGAATAATAATAAGTAATACATTTATTAGATTAGTTTTAGTATTGTGAGATGTTAGGCTACGTTTGACATGTAAAATTAGATTGAACTAATTATTAGAATTAAACTGGATTAGATTTAATTGAATTAAACTGAATTATATAATATTATCTTATGTTGGTATAATATCGGATCAGACTATAATAAATTATATTTGAATGAAATTAAATAACTTTTAAATTGATATTTAAATATAAATATGAACTATTTATGAATATTTAATAATAGAATATTTATTAATATTACTTTAAAAGACAATTAATAAAAAATTAAATATATAGGAAATTAATTATTAGGTAATTATAATTATAATAAACAAATATAAATTAGATTCTATTAAATTAAATTTAAAAAATATATAATTTTAATTATGTATTTTAAATATATTTTATTTTTCAAAAAGTTAACAAATAATATATTTAAAAGCAACCAATTACTGGTATTATTAATTTTCATGACTAATTTTAATATAGCGATTATTAAATTAAATATACAAGCAATGGTTAATTAAATATATAATTATTTTAAAAATTAATCTTAACTAAACTCATGTGTAAATTAAGATCACTAGTCTTTGAATTTAGGACTAAATTCAAATTTAGTCCCCTAATTAATTTAAAGTGAAACTTACCAAATATAAGATAAATAATTAATCCTGAAATTACTTCAATTGTACACTTAATTCTGGCTTCCAAACAAAGCGCTAGAGTGTTAAGCACTTATACTGTGATGTACTAGCTTGGTGCTTGAAGTGGATTTGGGGCACTTTCTTGGTTGTGATTGTTTGCAAGCTTTAATTCCGTTTATGGTCACCTCCATTGTCATTTTCCAAATAGAAGTGCTGTGGGATGCACCCCATCTTTAAGTACCCCAGCCCTATTGTTGGTGCAGTTCGAAGGAGACAGAGTGCATTCAGCAATATTTCAGACCCTTCTTAGACTTCGAATAAGAAGACTTTCAGCAGCCCGCTGCAACTAACTTGGGCCTTTACTAAAATTATTCAACGAACTCTTAACAGCTTCTATACTTTGGAGTTCTTAAAACAATTGGTAATTGGAATGAAGTAGATGCAAAATGTGATGGGATCATAATGAAATGAAATAATAATGAGAAATTAAAATTAAAATAAAATATTAATTTTTAACAAATTACATCCCATATTATATGAGACTATAACTGATGTTTATAAATTAGATTATGATTGAGATTAGTTAACATTAATTCACATAAAGTACTGTCTAAATTTAAACCCTCATTAATATTTGTAAATGTCTATTCCTCACGTTTGAACAAAAAAGTTGATTAATTTTTATTCAATAATCGAGGAAGGACATAATGCATTTGTGGAGATTTGGACTAAATGAATCGGAGACAAAATGAGCTAAAATGTATTTGATATATTTATTTTGTCATAGCATAGAAATTGATTGTTGTAAATTACTATAATGCTCTTAATTAATTATTGTTCTTATTATCATTATTATTTGTTACAATAATTGTGATTGTTATTATTTAATAAATAATAATACTAATAATCATCATCATCATCATTCGCAATCGACGACGGCAGCATCGAGATCGAAGAGCTACTGCTGTTGTTGGTTTGTTTGAGATGGGATCAATTGCTGCAGTTGACGATCGTTTACTAGTTTGATGATTTCGACGACATCGACGAGCAATTGACGATCGTCTACTACTACTGATGTGAAGGAAGACCGATGGCGTGATTCCAACAAGTGCTAAGCAAGATAAACAACATGGTATGCAAGATGAATGGCTACTGTTTGGTGGATCCATTTGGGAATTAGGGTTTTGTAATTTTCAATTTTTTTAATATTTGAATTGAGGATAAATTGGTCATTTTGAAAATTTCGTGGGGGTAAAAGAGTCAAATTAAAAAATAACGCATGAGTTTGTAAATGTAGTGAAAAGTGTACTGAAAAGCTTTTAATCCTTGCTTACTATATTTTAGGTCTTTTTAGATTGCTTTTATGATACTTAAAAATAATTATGAGATTCTAAAAGTTAATTTTAATATTTAATAAAAAAAATTTAAAAATATTTTTATTAAAATTAATGTTTTTTATAATTGATTTTGAAAAGAAAGAAATGAGTAGTTTTTATATTCTAATTTTGAGGATCAATTTTATCATTTAATACAATTTCATACATATCTTTACAATTATTACCTAAACCTAAAACTATCATTTCAATAAATTTTCATTATAAAAAAAAATAAAAGAAATAGAATCAATATAATATAAATTTTTTAAATAAATTATTATAATACACAATTAAAAATATTGTATATACATATTTTTATATGTGTAAGTAAATTTCATCCTACATTATATCTATTTTAGTCATTTATTTTTTTATAGTAATTTAACAGTAAAATTTATTAAATGTCTACAACTACTTTCAAAACTTATAATATTTTTGAAAATAAAATTTATCAAGCACTTAACTGATTCTCTTCTTAACTGATTATTTCTTCAGTATAACTAACATTAATTATTTTAAAAGCTACAATATTATCAAATTAGCCATTATTGCAACAATTCTTGGTAATCAGCTTACGAGGGATTAGAGCAATTTGAGATCAAGAGAGACGTTGTGTACATTTAAGTAAATTATGAGGTTTTTGTGGCATATTTTTTCCCACATTAAAATTTAAACATAAACTATTAGGATTGGGCAATTTCGGGTTCGGGTCAATCCGATCGGATTTCGGATAAATCGGATAGTTGAAAATTCGATCCGATCTTAACTCAAAAAGTAAACCCGATCTAATCCGAATTCAATTCGGATCGGATCGGATTTAAAAAAATGGTTAGGATCGGGTCAATTCGAATAAAATTGAGTTAGGATCGAATTAATTAGGATTGATTTAGCTAAAATTTTATTGTGATCGGGTCGGGTAAAATTAATATCTTAACATACAAAGAAGAACATTCCAGTAAAACAACTGCAGCTTGTAAATGAACTCGAGCAAAGACCTGTTTAATTCACAGCAACTTAGTTGGAAATAGAATTATTAACACTTTCAACTTCCAGATAAACAAATCAATTAAGCCAAGGTCAAAATTGTCTTTCTAAATGTTCTCCAAGTTTCCAAGCACTGAATGAAGTCCAGGTTGCAACTGGGAATGACTTTAAAAAAAAAAAAAAAATCAGGTCAAAGGACAACAAGAAAATAACATTCAATCAAAACTGAAGTTATAAATTAAGGAAAAGATGATGACATATCCACAAACAAAACAAGATATAAACTGACATTAAATACCCAAAAGCCCCCAACAACCTCAGACAAATGCATCTTTTTAAAGCTTTCAACAACCCAAAACTCATAAACATGCCATAAATCATACAAATACAGCAGAACCGAAAACAAAAATTTAAGCAGATCATAAAGATAAAGATTTTAAAGCATACCCAATACAACAATCAAGACCACTATCATTAAACTTGAGCAGCTCAGCTAGTTTGATGAAGATGACGGAAGAAAATGTAAGCTACCCACCCAAAGATTTTAAAGCATACCCAAAGATCTCAGACAACTTCTGTAGTATCTAAAAAGGCCACAAAATCATCACATGCGAGATAAGCTAACGACAACTTCAAGAACTCTTTCTAATGAAACCTATCCGTTTTTTTCACAAAAGCTTGTCTGTTTGTGCCGTGTGTATTATATAATGTGCATCGTCTGGTCGAGGCACACCAATCATGGTGCAGTGAATGTCATTAACATTAACCCCAGCCAATTGCTTCTGGCTTGGGCTTCTGGTTCTGCTGTGTGAGTGTGTGAGATGAGATTGAAGACTGCTGCTTCCGAAACTTTCCTTTTATATATATATATATATATATATATTTTTGTTAATCCGATCGGATTTTCGGGTCGGATCGGATTTGACTCGATCCGAACACAACCGGATTGAGTTTTACAAATTTAATCCGATCGGGTTGTATTATTAATCCGAACCGATCATAACCCGAATTTCTTCTAATCGGATTGGGTCGGATCGGGTATTTTGCCCACTCCTATAAACTATTATAACATAGTTTGGAGTCACCTGTGTATAACTTAAACATATGTGCTCAAAAGCATCGAGATATCTTATTCCACGCTTGAAATATTTATAATCAAAGAAATTTGAGCTCCTTCATGGATTCAAACTCTTCAACACCCCATCAGGCCGAGGGCTACTGCCCTTCGAGCTCCCACAATATAATTGTGGGGGTAAAATTATTCTTCAGGCTTTGAGTGAAAGTCGGTCTGCTTCCTTACCCAAGTGTAAGGAGTAGACATCCAAAAAATATGGGCAATGTTTCATACGAATTAATATTCGAGGGCTTAAAATCTGGGCAATGCTTCATACGAATTAATGTAAACTAGTCTCAGGCATAGTCTGATTTGTAAATATCAGTTATAGCCTCATAGTATATGAGCTTCATACGAATTAATATAAACTAGTCCCAGGCATAGTTTGATTTGTAAATATCAGTTATAATCTCATAATATATGAATTGTAATCCTGAACAATAGTCTCGTGTTTAAAAAAAAAACAATATAAACTAGTCTCAAGCATAATCTGATTTGTAAATATCAGTTATAGTCCCATAATACATGAGTTGTAATCCTAAGCAATAGTCTCATGTTTCAAAAAAAAAAACAAACTAGTCACAGGTATAGTCTGATTTGTAAATATCAGTTATAGTCTCATAATATATGAGTTGTAATCTTGAGCAATAGTCTCATATTTCAAAAATAAAAAATAAATAAATTAGTCCAAGTATAGTCTAATTTGTAAATATCAATTATAATCTTATAGTATATGAATTATAATCCTAAACAATAGTCTCATATTTAAAAAAAAAAAAAAATAACTCTTCGACACCCCGAATGTGAATGTTATCTGCCACCAACTAAAGCAGCGTCTCAAAGTTTGCTCGTTACAGATATTACAGTGGTGCGGGATAAGAGTTGCTAAGTCTACTCATTAATATGCTTTATTTTTCTTGCTATGAATGAATGTTTAAATTACTTAAAATTTACTATAAAGTATCTTCATAATTTTGTTGTATAAATCCAGCAATTTTATGGGACAAATGCCCCACACGTTCCTTCAGAAAACATAATAAAATACAAATGGGTGTTTTATAAATTAATACAAGAAGTTATTTGGACTAAAATATGTCTTTATAGAAGAAAATTTTGTTGGACAGGAGCCGCCTCCATGCAAATCATATCTTGAAGTGTGCGACTATTTGTCGATGCCTGAATGGAACTGACTGTTGATATAAATTTCCACTTGATAAACTATTGATTTTTGTTATATCAGCATTTTGAAATAAATATCTACGATCGATCACAAACACAATGGATCAAATTTGTCCAGCTACATGGCTTTCTATTACCACTAGTGAGCAGTAATGGAACAAATGCCCCACATGTTTTTTGAAAATTCTTGATAAAAATGATACAAATGGATGTTTTGTAATGAAATTTATTTTGACTAATTCAACATAATACTGTTCAATAAAAGTGGGTTCTCACATCATTTGTACATAATCAGTAAATTTGTCTTAATATATATGTTTGTGTTTGCAGAACGAAGCATTTGTTCTCTCTCTTTTTTTGTCTTTTCTTTTCTTTGTCCTCTTGGAATTTGATATATGATCTTTGTCGCAGAAAAAATATAATCATGTTGTCCAATGTACTTGTACTAACAAGATCCACTGTTTTGTTATGGAATAAAACATTCATATCACTTTGGCCTTTATTTCATTTTTGAATGAGTGATTTATCTTCTTTTCTCTAGGATTTTATTAGATATCTGCAGTTTGACGATTAGGAAATGGACAAATTCCCAATATATTAAAAGGCATAATTGCCAACAAAGTTGGCTTATCTACTTGAAAGTGGGATGATGAGAAATTATCTGACTTGTTTCAATGTATAGTGTATAAGAAAGACAATTCTTGTTGCAATGTACAGTGTATAAGAAAGACAATTATTTTGACTAAAATCAAGTGTTAGATACAATAATGCAATTAAAAACTGTACTTAGACGTTGATGCATCTGCATGATTCTTTAACTGATTCACAAATTGATTTGACAATGTCATTTAGTAAACTTTAATAAGCTTTTAAGTTAAACCCATTAGATTTTGGAATGAAAATTTTTGAACGAGACAACGAACACCCTTCGAGAACACTTCTATGATTAGCAGCCACACAATTAATAGCTGCTTGCATCTTCTTCTTCTTCTTCCTCCTTTTTTTTTTTTTTTTTTTTTTTTTTTGGTCTAAGCTATTCCACTTATAAAACTTATAATCAAACCTCTGACCACTTGCAAATGCTGGTTATAGGATTTGCTTGGGATTAAGATATTATACTAGGTAAAAATTTATTTAGTTTTTATATTTTAAAGTTAGTATTTATTTAATTTTTGTATTTTTAAAAAAAATAAAAACATATTTGTCATTAAATTATTATTATTTTTGTCGTTTTTTTATTCTTTTTGATTTATTTTTATAATATTATGTTCTTATAATAATACTTCTTTTTTACATTAATAAAAAAAATTAAATTATCAATTTAACATCAAAAAATAAAATGGAGGCAAAAAGAATAAATATTAATTTTTTTATTAATCTCAAAATAAATTGGTAATTTAAATATTTTTGACATACGTGAGCTTCCACAAAAATTAATATATATATATTATTTTATTTGTTGGGTTAAATTGGTAATGTATTTTTTTTATTAATATAACAAAAAATTATTGTAAGAGGATAGTATTATGAAAGTAAATCAAAAGAAACAAAAGTAGTGGTAGAAGTGTCAATAATTTAGTAATAATGATGTTTTGAGATATTTTTAAAAATATAAAGATTAAACGAATATTAATTTTAAAATATAACGGTTAAATAAACTTTTACTCATATTATAACTTTTAACCTATCTAATTGTATAAATTAATATTTTATTAATAATTTTATAAAATTAAGTATTTATTAAATATTTTAATTAATGTTGAATGTAAAATTTGGGTTGAGCAATAAGAGCGTGGCATGTACAGTGGTGCAACAGCTGCCAAAATGCCGAAATGGGAATACCGTCAAAAGTGCGCAACAGTCACCCTATCAACTTAGTAAAGTTAGAAAATATTCCCCGTGATACTCTAAAATTGCCACATTATCATATCCTCAAGAGATTAATATGCTTAAAACAAAGCCTCCACAAAATCAATGACACATCAGAGTGAGAAGGTTCCACTTAGACCATCTCAACAATCATAAAAAATATCATCCTAACAATTACAGAATCGTGAAAAGGGGACCGCTGTTGAATATGAGCAGTACTTGCACCAACAGTTCAGGTGCTCTCTTGGTTCCATTGGCTTATTCAAAAAGAGACAATAAGGGGAAGCCACCCGCTGCTCAACAAGGACAAGTCACATATGCCCAAAAGGAATTGCTCCCTGTCCAACCCATCAAAGGATGGTAAATTCAAATGACATTGAAGATTATGCGATTGCCCCTTCCTGTGGGGGAACAGGTCATATATGACTCACAACATATCTAAAGAGATATAAGAATATTCTTACAGGTACTTTCAATACACAAGGTGAGGTAAATTTTAAAGATAAAGGTCATTACGTATATTAAAAAAAAAAAAAAATTTTCAAGCTTAGTCTAGGATTTATGAGAAATCTAGTGTTTCGCATATCTTTTACTGAATTAGATATCAAAATATCATTATCGATCACCAATAACGTCTCTTCTAATATTACCTTCTATTTTTGGTAGGTTTAAAATAAACCTTTTACTAAAATTATATCTGAAAACTAATGAATTTGTCTCCTTACGATCATTTTTAAAAACTCTCATAAAATTTTGGTCTAATACAAAATTGAATCAAAACAACTAAGCATAATAGAACTTCAAATATATTCAAAGAAGGAAGAAATTGGAACTAAATAGCCAATCAAAGAGTTTCAAATTGCATTAATCCAAGAATTTGGCAATATCATTAGATTATTAACCAATACCTTTAATGTTAACAATCAAATGATCATTCCGTTATACATGTTGTATATTGCTTGGTTCATGCATGTACTTTTCAATGAATTGAATGAAGTCCGTGGCTGTCATTGCATTCTTTCTTGTAATCAATTACTAGATGGCATATATGCCCCACTCTGACTCAACAAAAATCACATTTTTCTTGAAAACCTTCACAAAATCATGATTGATAGCTTACATGAAATGATCGATCACAAATAGATGGGAAGTTTTTGGTTGGCTTGACTTAGCTACGGAGTTTTTACCTAATTTAATAAAGATTGAAAATGATTCAATAGATCAAAGAACGGTGGAATAAAGTGAGAGTGTGAAAGAACAAACGCAATTCCTTGATTTTAATAGTGTAATAGAAAAGGAGTTGAACTATTGGTACCTCTCTAAAAACTTCTTGAAACCCCTTTCCTCGCAGCACCACCATTAAATAATTAAAATAAATTAAACATTTTGTTTACACTTATTTTTATTCCCTAAATACCCTTGATTCCATCTTCTTCCCTAATAAAATCCCATAGTTTTGTTGTGCAAGTGTGCAAAAATCAGAATATGGCCTTTCTTCTTTGCAATTTTATTTATTGAATATATTCAATAAAATTTGAAAATAAAATCCGCATTATTATCTATAGTTTTCAAGACTTAAACCCATATGATTTTTTTTCTTTAAAAATACTATTTTATGAAATTTTGATGAGTAATTTTCCTAAAGATCAAAAGTAGAGACGTTAGAAGGAAAATTATTAATCAATTAAGTAAGAACTAAGGATTGAAGTGCGTAAAATTCCAGATTTTATCGTGAGTTATTAAATGTTCTTGGGTCTTGCAAAAATACAGTCGGCAGTAGAGAGATGAATTGTTGGTTTATGTACGTTTAATTATGACTAAACTAGTAAATATGAAGGAAGAGTTTTATAAGATGTTTTGAGGGGTGCCAATGGCTCCACTCTTAGAAAATTAATTACTAGACCTAAAAGTGAAAGTTGTTTGGTAAGGATCTGAGAATATTATTATATTTGACACCAAATCAGCTCTTTAACATTCGTTAAAAAACCGTGATTCTCTCCTTACATAATACTTGGGTATGCATTTGAATTGGAGCAATTCAAAACTGACCAGATGCCGCTAAGATTTTTAAAAGACCATAAATCTTTTACCAGATACATTGTCGATTTATTCCAAAAATGCTTGCATTTTGGCCACTAACAAATGCTTTACATAAATTGCACAATCACATCATCGCTCACCCCACTCTTTTTTAGTGTTTTTATCTGCAATTTAGGAACCTCTACCTATAAAAAACCATAGGCCCAAAATCATAAAAATGGAGAACAAGAAGATATGTTGCTGGATTCTCATCAAATTTTGAAGCTACAACTTTAGCTTTAGCTAAGATTTGATAAGATTTTTGACCCACACGCCTTGTTGGTACTCATTTATATTCTTTCCTCTAAGAATGATATGATCATAGAGCCATGAGCCCATGCCTTAGCTATCAATCTTCGCATTCAAAAGGTCAATGATTGGATCACTACACGTCTACAAGTGACCTATATTTTGTGAATAAATTCAGGTAGCAAATATACGTAAAATTTATATGATTACTACATAGCCTTGAAGAATTCACCCTTTCGAAGTCTCTTTTAAGTTTTTATTTGTAGAATTGCCATGTTCGTAAAATTATTGAGAATGGTGTCGTATTCGGAGAAATAAAATATTTTCATCACATAAACATACGGCATGAATTTCAACTCGTAAAGTGAGAAATTATTAACAGAAGAGTCCAAGCTGGAGGGGTCATTAATATCTGTATCTCAAGATTGATTCATATTTCAATTTCGTTCAATCGCGTCACGTCAGTTTATTATTCCACTTCACTTTAGTTTCGAGTATCACGTGCCTGTCTCAAATTAGATACCAAAATTTCAACATCCTTAGAATTCGAAACACCTATCTAACCTAATTCAAACTTAATAGTTATCATCAAAACGAAAATGAACAAGAATTCATCCCTCATCTTGTCGTCAGTCAACAATTGTTTAAGCATGCACATATTCTTCATCACATGAGTTGTTTTTTATTTGCTTTAATTGGTTCGCTAATCACTAGCTTGTTTTGGTTAGGTTGCTAGATCTACTTGATAGCTCTTCAGTTTTTATCTCTACTTGAACTTTGAATCTTTGCTTTTGAACTTTGAATCTTTGATTCGATCATTTAGCAATACTGATCAACACGTGCATGTTGATGATTCTTTGCTTCGGGACTATTTATTTTTAACGGCGAATTAAAACTGACAGAGAGTGGCCAAGTTCAGCTAACCTTTTACGTACAGTCTTCACTATATATAATTGAAATTAAAACTACTTAAATTCGTTCTCAATTTGTAAACTGCTAGCTACTTACAATGCCATGGCTTCTGTCGACTTCACTAATGAAAAAGCAAAAGAACTCCACTGTTGGCAGTAAAATATCCAGAGAAGATACCCTAATAATGCAGCTATTTTTGCATAATTATATTAGTGTAAAAATAACCTTTGCTTCTCTTGGCTTCATATCCGCTTGGTACTGATTTCATTTTTAGATATTTTTGGACAGAGACAGTTCTCATTTTTGCAATCATTTTATTATTTTAATAGAATAACAATTTTTTTAAAAAAATATATATTACTGTAAATATATATATATGAGACCAACCTTGTAATTAGCATAACCACTACAACAGACACTGCTAATTCATGTTGTAATTTTATTGGTATTCCAACATACTAATTTTCACATTGGAAAAAAGTGAGAGCAATCACTTTTATACTTAGTTTGATATTAATCATGTGTTTGATATAGTTATAAATTAGAATTGAATGTGATTTAAATTATTTAAATTAAATTAAATTATAAAACACGTAGATGACTAATTCAAATTAAATAAAGAAAGTGTATGAAGTGTATAACTAATTCAAATTAAATTAGAAAAATGATTATAGAGTGTTTCTCTATATAAACGAGACATAAAAACAACTTCTATGACTTATCCTTATATTTCATATTTCTTTCATAATTTTTCTTTTATTATTCTATACTATTATTTGGAAGCAACCTCAAAACAGTAGCGTCATTAAAGCTTAGAGATCAATCTACACTATTGGTGTTTATTGCATTAGGAAATCTTTCTAAAGAAGTGGAAATTAGTCTTAAGAACAGTACATTGTACACCCTTGATACATTTATGATTGTTGTCGGATGAACAATGCTGTAAATAGTACCAAATAAATAGTACATAAATAGTATTAAATGAACAATACTCACAAACAATGACATGAACGATACTCCAGCTACAATTCATAGAGTTTTATTCTTTCTGATAAAATTGTTGATTCAACTGATTTTGACAAAAGTAATATCGACTTATATATCCAATAATTCTTGGACTAATTAATTAGTATATCAGCTTAATAGATCATGAACTAACCTTTAATTATGAGTTAGCAAGACAAGCTTTTATATTGTAATATAGCTAACTTATACATGAGTGAGATCCAAACTACCTTTCAGTATGACAACTACCTTTCAATATGACACAGATATCAATCACAAAGATTGGACTATACATGCATGAGTCATCTCATGCATGATGGATGCATGAGTGAGTCCAAATTATATTTCCACATAACTGGTAAAATAGATCAATCTATAGGAGCTAAGTCAAGTCATGCATGAATCCAAACGACCTTTCCACTTGACAAAGGCTAATTTTAAAAAAAAAATAGTCTTCACATGAGTAGGAGTTTTAATGCAATAAATCTCGGGTAAAAAGAACAATTCTTCTTCTTTTTTTTTTTTTTTTTACTTGTTTCTTTCCAAAAGTAATGAAAATACTCTTAAAGACAAACTTTTCTATTTTGTTATTAAACCTAAATTAGAGAGGCATGAAAACATGTTAAATAAGTATAACTTTTCAAACTAATTTCTTAAATTTTAAACAATTATATATGTTCAAGTTTAGATGGTCAAATTAAGAAGTCATACGCGAAATAGATTCAATTTAATGTTCAAATAAGTGTATTAAAATTAATAGATCAGGCAATTTTATACACTCAAATTTGATTATGAACAACCCCCTTATTCAAACCAATAACTAGTCACTTTCAAAATTACCCAAAATACACAGAAAATTCTTTAAAAAATTAAATTGAATGTATGAAACTATAGTAATGGAATTTGTGTTGGTTTCAGGCTGAGTTTGGTGACCTGAACCTATCAGCAAGAAGAAGCATGAAGCATCAAGTACTAGCCGGCCAAAGCCCTAATTCAAAGAACGTAAATGGGAATCCATGCAGGGTTCAAATTTAGGTACATGAATGCAAACCCTAACCCCCATTAAATTAATATTAAAATGTATATATTATTACTTTATGTTCAAAACTTTTGACTTCTGCAGTGAATCAAAGAGAGATTAATGGGAATACAAATAAACTAATTACGTGAGCTACCAACGTCAGACAAGCAGTTGGTAGGATGACAAGTATAATGAGATAACTAGTTAATTAATTAATAATTTGTTTTTGTCATTTATAAAAAAGTTCATTGGTTTGGTTGAATAATTATGTCATCTTATTCTGAAGCAAAAGAACGCAGAAGTGAGTGCCGTTCATTTGTTTTGGGATAATTATAACTGTTGTAAATTGTCTTGTGTGGGGAAAAATAATTGTAAATTCTATAATCAAATTGTTTTGGGTTTGTGTTTAGATCATAAACATAAAAATACTGAGTTCTCCCCTAGATCTTGTAATTAGACGTCATACTCATTCAAACTTGAAATAAATAGAACTATTATAATACTGAGTTCTCCCCTATTTCACTCACTTCAGTGTTTACTTGATCATTTAAGGAGTAGAGTAGAAGTTTCACTCTGTGAATCCTATTTATTTTTAAAGTGAAGAATGAGATTCCTAATCCTATGGGAGATGGGAGTGGGATCTCATCATTTTTACCCCTTAATAAATATTATATAATTATATTTATTAAAACAAAATAAATATATCATATTTATTTAAATGATATTATTATATTATTTCATAGTATTACATAAAAATATAATATTAAACTTATTTAAATATAATAATATTATATTTAGTTAAAAATAAATATCTACATTGATTTTAAGTTAAAAATTACTTGAATATTTTATTATTTTGTAATATTTAATTTATTAAAAAAATAATAATATTAACTTATTTAAATAATATATTATTATTTTTTGTTAAAATTCTAAGTTAAAATTACTTAAAAATAATGTTATTATTTTCACAGTGAATTAATAATATTATTATATACCATCTTTATTTGGAATAAAATATTATTATATTTATTTAAAAATAATATTATTATATTATGTAATATTAATTATTATTAATAATAAATATTCAATTCTAATAAAATATTATTTTTATATTATATTATTAATAATAATGTTTCATTTATGTTGCTCTTATCAATAATTTTTAATTTACACAATTAAAATTAAAATTAATAAATATTGTGATCTACATAATTAAGAATATTAATAATAATTATTAATTTATATATTTAAAATTAATAATAAAATAAATTTTTTATTTTACAAAGATATTTTTTAGTCACTTTGTAATTAAAAACTATAATTCTTTAAATAATAGTAAAATTATAATTTAAAAAAATTTACTTCCAATCAAAGATAAAGTAAACACATAAATCAAATTATAATTCCTATTTCATACTCCCATTACAGTGTAACTAAACAACTTACTTCCACACTCACTTCATACTCCAAATCTCAAAATTTACACTCCTCAAAATTCCTACTCTAATATGAGAAGTAAACGTTATCTAAATGTTTTGGTAATAATACGAAAGCAATGGGAAATGTTTTAAATAATTTTTAAAATTAGAGAGAACTCCGATTCGTATTTTTCATAGAGAAATCTCTTATCAACGATAGAACAAGATCCTTTTTGCATCATATCTAAGGGATTCCTTGGTTCGGGCTGAAGAAGCAATGTCCTTCGATCATTATCGAATAATTTAGCTCAAATCTGAAAGAATTAAAAGTAGTATTTATCTTAAAAATATCTTTTGTTGAGTTTAGATCTCATAATTAGATGTTAGTCTCTATTGTTTTAATTATAACAATCTATAGATATATTAATTTTAGGGTCTATTGAGACTCAAACTATATACATTTACAATAAACTTAAATATTTACCGAGTCTAATGAGAAAACATACTTCTATTACAAATTTTTATGAGGAGGAGAAAGAGTTTTTGTAGGAGTTCGAACTTGTGCTCTCTTAACCCTATTTTATGTTTAAAATCTATAAAAACTCACTTTTGTTCAACAATTAGTGATTGTGTTTTATTTTTATGATATATAAATTAAAAGCATTGCATAAATTGCTTACAAAATCCCAGTAATTAATTTATCTTTGGGCAAATTAACTCGAATAAAAAGATCCCATATGAATCTGCTTGGCTGGTCTTGAACTGTCACTGTTAACAGATGCCAAGGTTCAGTGCAACACAACTCCACTCAATCCTAAAGGAGTCCTAGTACTTAGTTAAGACACCGTGGAATCAATGAATCTCCCATAAAAGAATTAGCGTACATTGAGCTCCAATTTAGTGGTATCCTATTCAATTCATCAGTGTTGATCAGTTGGACTTGAACTGTCATACACGTGGCAGACGTTAATTTACTCTGCACTTCTTCGACAAAACAAGTCAAACAATTTTTTAATCAAACCAAATAGTGTCATGTAATAAAATACACATTTTCAATGTTTTAAATAATACAACAAACCGACAAATCAGAAATGGCGGTTTTAGGAGATTGTAATTTGACTTAATTAACCGACCTTTATTTGCATGTAAGCTCACAATTCTCAGACAAATATAAAATATAAAATAAAATAAAAATATCCGAAGTAGCTTGATAAAAAATTTGAGGATTTATTAGTAAGCTAAGCTAAAACAGTTAAGATTCTGGCCGACTTTTCTTGGGTTTGAGAGAATGACAGCCAACATACAGAACGTAAATAGTCGGCGCAGTTCATTTGAATCAATATTATTATTGGAATTTGGATTTTTAAGTTCATTTTTTGCATGAGAATTTTTATAGATTTGGTCATCGAATCTTCTTAATAATCTTAATTTCATAGTACTCTCTACTAGGCAAACGGTTGACAAGTCATTTAAGCAAAACTTTTAATGTATAGATCCTAGGCTACTAGCTTAATCAACTTGCCATTTTGTTGAGAGATATTTTATACATATTATAATTAATTATCCAATTGTGGCATTGCTAATTCGGATATACATATATATATTAACGAACCTATACCAAAATATTTTAGTAAATTCTCACAATTATTTGATCGTATATCCTGATTCAAGCAAGGGGTTCTTTGTGAAGTCAAGCAACTTGCTTATTTAACTTGATTGTTTGTTTCTTCTTTGATAAAACATAAGTTCTTTAAAGATGGTGATTTTTTTCACAATATAGTATACATAAAAGAGTTCTCTAGAGTAGACATCTACGTTTTAATAATATAACGCTATTTATTTATTTTTAAAAAAAATCAAAACTAATGCATGTTTGATTCACACATTTCATATTTCTTTCCCTTTTTTTCCTTTGGGAAGAATTTAATTATTTGTTTTCATATCAAAATACAAATTAGACAGGTAACCGAGACTGAAAACGTAGAGAAATTTTAATACTACGCAACTCCACTTGATTTCAGTTCACTAATGAAAGTCGAGAAAATTGTTGCTTTGCTTTCTTTTCGCCAATGAAATGAAGCCAACTCGCTCCAATATTGAGCTTTTGCATGTGTGCCACGTAGGATCAAAACTCTCGCATGCAGAACGCCACGGAGGAAACCTCTTTTCTAGATTGAATCAGCTTCAAGATTGCATCAATGGATTCTGCGTACAAATTTTAATACTACTCAACTCCACTTCATTTCAGCTCACCAATGAGAGGGGAGAACATTGTTGCTTTGCCTTCTTTTCTCCGATGAAATGAAACCAACTTGCTCCAATATTGAGCTTTTGCATGTGTGCCACGTAGGATCAAACTCTCGCATGCAGAACGCCACGGAGGAAACCTCTTTTCTAGACTGAATCAATCAGCTTCAAGATTGCATCAATAAATTCTGCGTGCAAATTTGGATGCCAGTGAAGCATGCATATCTCGTGTATGGGGGCTTTGTGTAACTCAAGTTGATTTGGCGGAGATTTGAAGGCAAAATCTTCCAGGATTTTCTCCTCTTAATTTTGTTGTTGGTCAATAATCACATAAAATTAGTGCAATCTTTATGATGATATTGCCTTTGAATATAAATGGACACGTGCCATTACCCCACTGATGAGTGTCACTAATTTCTTACAATAATCACACGAGCTTTTATAACTTAATGCATTACCCCTGCTAAAGACATTGCTGCCGGACCTTGTTAGAAAAAGTCATCACGAAATCAACCACACAAAATTTTACATATACGTAATTGAATTAAAACACTTGAATAAATTAAGTAGAAATTCACGAAATTTTATATTAGACAACAAATTAATTTACCGATTTTTATAATTAAAAAATATATCACACCTCAAGTAGATTTGTTTTTCAAATGTTATGAAAGGCTTCAATTAAAAAGATATTTGGCCAAAAATAGTTTAGGAAAATTTGTTTTTATAATTTGTATTAAATTTATATGTTTGAGAGAGAGTAGGCATGATAATGTTTTCTAGAGAAATTAATTAGTTAGAAAAACAGGCGTATGCTTAATTAACAGAGGAGGATGAGTAACATGCACACGTGGTTTTCAATTATAGCTCGATAATAATAATCTCAGTAACGAAAAGACAAAATAAACCAAGATCATTAAGAAATAAAAAAATAAAAGTGACACAGCCAATTGCCACCTCAGGCAAGTTCATGCACCCTCCAAGCCTTCACCGTTATAAATTGGCTCATCATCCCTTCAATTCTCCCACACTCTCACTGACTCGCAAAATCAAGTATTCAAAAAGCTTCGCGGCGAGCGAGACTTGAGACTGAGACTGAGAGGGCTCTCTATCGAAACAGAAAAAAAAAAAGAAAAAAGAAAAAGATGGTGGCTGCTTCCTCGGCTTTATCGGCTCCCACTTTGGTGTCGAAGTGCACCGTTTTGCCTGACCAAAAGACAAATCTCGGAGACTTGAAGCTCTCTGTCTCTGACCTTCCAATGCTTTCTTGTCACTACATTCAAAAGGGCTGCCTCTTCACTCACCCGCCTTTTCCAATTGACCACTTAATTTCCCTTTTAAAGACATCTCTCTCTCAAACCCTCTCTCACTTCCCTCCCCTCGCCGGCCGCTTCACCACCGACTCCGACGGCTACATCTACATCACCTCCAACAACGCCGGTGTCGATTTCATCCACAAAAACGCCACCGTCTGGTCCGTCCGTGACATCCTCAGTCCGGTTCACGTCCCCGAAATTTTCAAGAGCTTCTTCGCTCAAGATAGAACTGTCAGTTACGAAGGCCATTACCAGCCGATTTTGACAGTTCAAGTGACCGAACTCGCAGACGGCGTGTTCATTGGCTGTGCAATGAACCACGCGGTCACGGACGGCACGTCGTTTTGGAATTTCTTCAACACATTCGCTGAATTGACTAAAGGCATCAAGAAAATCACCAAGCAGCCGGTGTTTTCTCGTGACTCGGTGTTGGTTTCCCCGGTGGTGTTGAGGATTCCCGACGGCGGAGTCAAGGTGACTTTTAATGAGAACGAGCCGCTGAGTGAGAGAATCTTCAGTTTCAGCAGAGAATCTATTTTAAAACTGAAAGCTAGAGTGAACAACAGCAAATGGATCGATGACGGCGATGTCGACGCCGTTGAGTTACTCGGGAAGCAAAGTAACGACACGTATTGGTTGAAGAAAACGGAGTCAAACGTTGAGATATCGTCGTTTCAGTCTCTGTGCGCGCTTCTATGGCGGGCAGTGACACGTGCGAGGAAACTACACGTGAACAAGACGACGACGTTTAGGATGGCTGTTAATTGCCGTCACAGGTTGAACCCGAAGCTGGATCCGTTGTATTTTGGTAACGCGATTCAAAGCATACCGACATACGCGTCTGCGGGCGACGTGTTGTCCAAAGATCTGCGGTGGTGCGCGGAGCAGCTGAACAAGAATGTGAATGCTCATGACGATAAAACGGTGCGTCGTTTTGTCGAGGATTGGGAGAGCAACCCGCGGGTGTTTCCGTTGGGGAACTTCGACGGTGCATCAATCACGATGGGCAGCTCTTCGAGATTCCCGATGTACGATAATGATTTTGGGTGGGGCCGGCCTTTGGCAGTTAGAAGCGGTAAGGCAAACAAATTTGACGGTAAGATGTCCGCTTTTCCAGGGAGAGAAGGTGGTGGCACCGTTGATCTCGAGGTCGTTTTGGCGCCAGAAACAATGGCTGGGATTGAATCTGATTATGAGTTCATGCAGTATGTATCGTGATTTGTTTTGGACCGTCGGATCGAGTGCAGGCGGATAAGGGATGTTGGGGAGGGGATGTTTTGTGTATGTGTTATATATAGATGCTGTTTTGTATGTTACTTAAATATTGTTGCCGTTGTATTTTGCTTTTAAATTAATGAATATGGTTGGAGGTCGCTCCCTATATAAACTTGGCCGTTTTGGTTAGTCTTTCTTCTTTTCTCATTTGAAATTATGATAAGAGCAACTGTAGTGTTGGATAAGGAGGGGAGTTGACCTCTCTCACGTAAGAAAATTGTTAAAAATTTGAGGGACTTGCCTGTTGGCATTAAATTATAAAGAACAAAATTGAAATAAAAAAAATCATTCTAAATACTAGGGCCCAAATCCCATCTTTCTTTCACTAAAGCAAGGTCTTTCTTTACATTCGTAACCGTATTTCTTGGAACACTCTATTTCCCATAGCGTATGGGCGTATGGCATTCGAAACTATGATAAAAATTTGGCGACATGATTGGAGACCGGAGTTCTTGAGTTAAATTGTTTGATCTAATACTGTCTCAACAACATCTCATTATATAATTACCGTCTATTTTATTACATATTCATAAATACAATCGATGGAAGATGGATGGGTATTATTAACTTCTTGGTTTAATTACCAAAAATTCTAAAGGAGATTTTGGGTTTGAATTCTACTCGTTTGAATTAGGGGGATTTTGTTTCGATTCATTAACTGCTCTGAATCAACATTTTGTGAACCTCGGCTACAAACAAACTTTTGATCAAAATTGTTCCAGAGAAGGGCCACAAATTAAAAATTTACAGGCCAACAAACTTTTCACAATTAGTGAGCTTGTTCTTCCAATTATACGAGTCCTTGGAAATCTTTGAAAAATCTATTACTACTCAATTCTCACACTTTTAAAGGCCAACAATCAGGACAAAGCTTGTTGGACATAAATGCATGTCAAATTTGTGTACACCACCAAATTGCCAATTTTGTAAGAATAAATTTCAATTAGATTCTTTTGTGCCCATCCCATCCTCTCCAGTGACAAGGACATCCATCTATTTCAGTCCATTTTGAACCAGTGGGCTATTCGTATGTAACCCAATAAAATTTGATATTCTTAAAAAATTGGAAGAACCGGAACCCAACTAACACAAACTTTGAATTGAGACATGTTTTTGCCAAAAAAATCCACTGGTACATTTACTATCTTATCTCATCCTCAACTTTTTGTTCAATGGCCCATGATTTATTGATATAAAATGAAAATATAGTTTAATTATGCGGTAGGAAAAAGTTGAAAACTTCAAAATTTGATCTCTAAATTTAACGTAACAAGAATAAAGTTTATTCAATGCATACCTCACAAGTGGTACTTATAAAAAAATTTAAACAATTGATTTATTTGTTTGATATGGATGAATTTTTTGCTATAAAAATATAAATTATTTATCTTTAAAATGTAAATAAATCAAATACCCATATAACGACTCATTCCCTTCCTACGTATACAATTCTGGAGTACATATCTTGATTTTTAATCTATGTTCGATAGTATTTTAGGTTGCACTACAATTGTATTGCTTTTGACCCTATGTAGATCTTGACCCTAATGTCAATAGTTTACAATATAATTAAGGAAAAAAAAAACAAATATCTTAATCATTTATAAAACAATTAAAATCAATTAGTTTGAAACTTTGAATTGAAATCTTAATTTCACCTAAATATCTTAAAAGATTTTTTTTTAATATTGATTTGTGGGACTGTTATAAATATTATATTATTATTCTATTTATAATTAGTTTGTACGACTGGGACCCCAAATTTTTAACCTTTAATACTCATTTGCAGGACTATTAGTTTCTACAACTGTAACGCATATAACCCTCTCGAATATTCGAGGGTTGTCCACTCATATTTTATGAGAGATTATATTATTATTATATTTACAATTAGTTTCTACAACTGGAACTCCTTATGACGTGCATATAACCCTCTCGATTATTTGAGAGCTGTTTACTCCACTCATATTTTATGAGAGAGAATACCGACTTCACTTAATTATTTGATAATTAAAAGAGGATTGAAACTAACCCCATAAATATTTTTATGGCTGCTCGAACTCTAATTTTTAATATTATGAGTGCAAGAATCTTCCCACTTAACTATAAGCCTAGTAGTATCCTAAAAGAATATTTTTTTTTGTTAATACTGATTTTCAGAACTATGATATTATATTATTATATTGAACCTTTTATGATGTGCATATTGATCATCTAAAGTTCTACTCATATTTTTAATCTTCACAGGAGGATTCTACTCAATTATTTGATAATTGATGAAGTCCTATATAGGGAAAATTAAAACTAAATCTCATAAATAATTTTATAATAGTTCGAACCCCTACTTTCAATATTAAAAGCCCGTTAATTGTATCCTAAAAGAATTTTTTTTTTAAATACTGATTTATAGAACTACGATATTATATTATTATACTGGGATCTCTTATGGTATGTATATTGATCTTCTAAAATTTTGTTCAGATTTTTAATCTTCACTGCTGGAGAACTCTACTTAATTATTTGATAATTGAAATTAACCTTCTATATAGAGAGAATTAAAACTAAATCTCATAAATAATTTTATGATAGATGGAACCTTGTTTTTAATATCATAAGTGCAAGGGCTAAAAAGCCCATTAGTTGTATGAATCTTAGTTTCACTTACTTGGGAACAAATTATAAACCCAAAACATAAAATATTTGATTATTTTTGGCCAGGCCTAAGTATTACCCCGAATATTATTGAATCTCCATTTTAACCAAGTTAAATGATTTTATTTTCCTCCATAAATTGTAAATGGGTATCCTTCCCCGTTCACCCGATCGAAAGCTCTAGCTTGGGAACCTGACCCTAATTTTTAAGCTCCGTGATTCTCATTCTATGTTCGAATCAATTGAAATTTTGAGCAATTCAGTGGCAAATCACCCAAAAAATATAAGCTTTCGCAGTCAAAGTGATGTGGGAAATCTCTGTTGAGGTAAGTCTATGTACTATCTTAATTTATCTTTGTTTACTTAAATAATGTTGCTTCATTCGTCATTTTGCTTTTGAATTTCTTCGTGGGTTTTCATTTTATCAGTTTGTTACTTAGGATGATTGGGACTATTAAAAATTTCTGAAATGAATGATGTAGAAGTTGATGCTGTTTTTATATTGAGAATTAAAAATGTAAAGTCAACTGAGCTAAATGGTACACTTCCTTTTATATTTGAGGAGTGGTATTAAGTTTTCTTCGTGATCACATACTGAATATGATTGGTTGAGTCCATAACTTCTTGGGTTTACTTTAATTTGTAGGGTATGCTATAGCTTCAGAAAGGAAAGACTATGCGTGAATCTAAAACAAGTGAAACAGGCTGCTCTCTAGTGATCTTTTGAGTCCCACTGTGATTTCCTTCTGGCAATCGATAGAACTAGTATGCGACATGAAGGCCGAAGAAAAGAGTTTAGTTTGTTCTGATGGTCTAATGGAGTTTCATGGGTTAGATTTCGTGGGTTCTTGCTGAAGGATTTTCTCCATTGGCTCACAGTGAGCTATTTGGTGAGATTTGTAGTTCATGAGATTGGTGACAACTGAAAGGGCTTGGATTATTAGTAATGGCATAGAGTATTGTTATGAATAATGGGAAGTAATCTATTATTTTTTATGGACCTTTTTCAGAAATTGACAGCTTAAATTGAGATAGACCAAGTGCAAACTTTTTATTTTCTTTTGGCATTGAGGCTTGGAGATTTTTGAAACAATTTAGTGTTTGGATGGGCATTTGCTGGCTGCTATTGAGGCATTAAAAGATATGAGCATCTGTAGGTGGTATTAGATAAATATATTGCTGTCGTGGGTTGATTATGCTTCTAGTGATTCCTTAAAAATAAGTTTTTCATGCCACTTATAGTTGGTAAATTGTTAAATGTGGATACTGATATTCAGAAATAAAGATTAACCGAGAGTTATGGAATTGACAAAGAAAAGGAAAGGCCACATTTTGAAGAACTCCATTTGTTTTGTATTAGCGGTGGTCTCTGTTTGTTGCCTGTTGATTGTGATTCTTTCAATGCTTAGGCTTCCAGAGATATCATTTGGAAGCACCTCAATACATAGAGAGGTTTTCGGACGTGAGGAGTTTGGGAAGTTCGCAGAGATGATGATTGAGATGCTACCCAAAGATCTTGCTTTTACCATCTTTGTTCCTTCAGTGAAAGCTTTTGAACGTGATCTGAAGCTACTAGTAAATGATAGTATGGTAGGAGACAATGTGAACAATACATATGCTATAGTTTCTCGAATTTTGGGTTTCTCAGCTGTTCCTCGGACTCTTTTTTCAATTATGGTTCCTTTTGGTGAAGAGATTTCTTATGATTCATTGTCTGGGTTCACATTGTACATTTCAAAGAGTGCAGATGGAAAGCTGTTGGTTAACAGAGTTGAATCAGAGAGGCTTGATCTCAAGAAAGGGAAGATTGTTATGCATATAATGGATGGGGTGATTATGGATGCTGAGTTTGAACAATCAGCTCAGCCTGATTACGATGAAGGAGATTAGGCAAAACTACCGTATATAATCATCACCAATGTACAACTTTCGATGCAACAATTCTTGTTATCTACTGCTACCTTAATTTTACGAAAGATTTATAGCAATCGCTACTAGATGGTACACTCTCAGATGAATTTGAGCTATTTTTTGTTTCACCAACCTTGCATTACGGATGAGTTTGAGCCATTTTTCTTCATAATGTGAAAATGCCATTGTGTAATGTGGCAGGTTTATGAAACAATTAAGCAGAAGAAAGAAGAAACATCTGAGAATTGTCAATGTACACCTAAGCACCAAAGAATGAGCATACAGTTCCTACTAAACTTCTGGTTTTGGCAGAAACTGTTAAAAGACAGGACACATCAGTAAAGCATAAAACCATAAGTACCACGGAGTAAATCATCAATCCTGGTTTCCTTTCCTTTTCTGAGAACTCCAGATTCTCAGATGCTGAGAGAACTGACCAAAGGATGATATAACAATCCGTAACAAGAGGATGGGATAGCAAGGCTTGTGGAAAATCAATAGCAGCTAAAGTTTCCCAAACTTAGCTTCCAGCTGCGGTGGGTACAGCAACAGGCTTTGAATCTTCAGCCTTTTCATTTTCTTTGTTGAGCATCTGAAATTACATGTAGTAAATTTATCAGGGTGCATGGAAACTGTAAACTATAAAGAGTAAATAATAGATTTTTTTTCATAAGACAAATAGAAGTTGAAACTAATCTCACCTTGTTATTGATCAAGTTGTGGAGAGCAATAACACTTCGGATGAGAGAAGATAGATAAATGACCAACATCATATCATTTGTTTTCACTGCAAATAGTGGGCGTATATCAATAATCCAAAAAATGAATCGGTGAAAATAAATGGATTAATATCAATAATCCAAAAAATGAATCGGTGAAAATAAATGGATTAGCAATAGCATATATGGTTATCAATACTTTACCAGAAAAAGCCTTGATCAACTCAGACACATTAAGGTTTGGAAGAAGGTTGAACACATTCTACAGAATTTTTAAAAGATGAGAATGTAAGATGACAAATTAGTGAGATAATTAAGTGGAGTGAAAATACAACATAAAGCAAAGCAAAGTAAAATGAAAAAAAAGAAAAAAGAAAAAAATGTACAATAGGCACAGGTATGAATGCACATGCATAAATGCAGACTCAAAATAAATACAAGGGCAGCCTAAAAGTAAACCTGTAAATGGTACAAAATCTCATGGTTTAATGGGAGTTTCTCATCAATAACAAGATCAAGATAGCTCTGTATCTCTCGAAGTCGTGCATCCAATCCTTTCAAAGCTGTAAGCTTCCCGGTAACCTGAAGAAAATAAATGAAAAAAGATAAGTTTTATGCATTCTAAAATAACGAATTAGAAACCCATGGTGTTTCTGATATTTAATGTAGAGCCAGAGATCCAAAAAAGCTTGAAGAGAGAAATGACCATGTACAAGCAAAATGTTAGTAAACAATACCTCAGTTGCAAAGGTGCTTACAGTTGTATCCTTTACATCTCTAAGCAAGTGTTCAACACCTGTGAAAGGTACAAAGGGAAGGTAAATAAAGAACACGAACGATGATCAATTTAACCGAATAAAAGCACCACTCATATTCTTCGTATATGAAACAAAGGCATACCAATTTCTTCAACTTCATGTGCGGCGATTTCTGACGGCACATGCACAAACACCTTCTGGCTTTTCTGAGTCGCATTCTGTAATCAGGCACACCAATCAGTGAGTTTAAGGGGCAGATTCCATCAGTTTGTAGGATAAGCCAAAGAAACAGGAATGCTTTTGGCTGTACAAATACTCTGTCCAAACTTATGTTCTTACCTCTTTCACCTCTTCAACAGCATAGTATGCTTTTGTGGGTATTCCTAACTCCTTAGGTTGGACATCAATTATGACAAAGACAGGATTTGGGACATAACTGCAGTGAAATCAGAAAATAAAAGTTATACAACAGAAAACCAGATTGGATAAAGCAGTCTAAAATAAAACAGTAAAAGCTATACAGTGAGTTTATACTCTTTTTAACTTCATGAAAATTTTCTTTCATCTAATATTTCTAGCTCAGTAATCTTACTTATTAAATAATCCGTGAATATCCAGATCATTTTCCCGCAGTTTTGGACCTGTGCTGTACCATCCCACAACATGCTCCTTTGCTGGAAGAGAAATTATTTAACTTGAAAATACAAGATTCTTCATAGAAGTACACACAAAATTAAGAGGTACAGATTATAGTTACATACCATTTATTCTCTTGAACATGGAAAACATTGATTCATGGTAATTGTGGTCAAGAAACCAGATGCTTGGGTTCCTGTCATCTTCTTCAAATGGCACTAAAATTGAAGAATAAAATTAAAAATAAATAATTAAAATAATACATTTTCTTCGAAATAAAAAATGTAGCATCAGAAACCTACAAGAAAGGGAAATAAAAGAAAAACTCTTGTTAATAAGGATTGTGAAGCGTCAAATGGTAGGAGCATAAAACAGATTTGAGCAAGGAACGTACATAAAATTTGCTCGATATCCTCTGGAAATAGCAACACTAGCATTTGTAAGAGAAGATTTTTTTTTTTTTTTTTCTTTTGAGAGTTGTTTCACTAAGATTTTAGAAAGTGATTTTTCAGTTCTTAGGAAGCTCATTAGCATCATCAATAAATTCAGCTTTCTCAATAATAACAGTTCTACTTGTAATAGTTACACCAAAGAGAGCCACATTACATTTAATCAAAACATTACACAGTCAAAATTCAACATGATCCACTTAACGCCTAAAATCAACCTCAATTTACACTAATGCTTTTAGCACAACTGAAATTAACTAAAATTAAACTAATTTCTAAAATATATCATATGGTAAAATCAAAACTAAGTACATATTCCGTTCATGATTCATCAGAATTAAATTCATGTAATTATGAAATTTTGAACAAACAGATCTACGAAAATTTAGACAAAATAAAGAGCGAGCAGATTAAATTAAATGCTTGCCTGCGTAGCTGTTAGTGACGTCAATGGCTCCTTTGAAAGATGAGCCGAGAAGAACGCCGACGACGCGTTTGCGAGTATCCTTAGCGACTCTATTGTAATTGTCGACGATACTGAGAAGAACCAGAGGGTGCACTATCACTTTCTCCACTGCTTTCCCTGATATCTGCTGCGATTTTACCACGTCCATCTCCCGATATCTCCGCTCGCTTTCGGATTTTGATCAGCTGTCTTTTATTATTTATTTTTCCCCTTCTTTTTGAATTTAAAGAAGAGGTTGATTTTGATTGCTTGTTCTCCAGGCAAGGCCATGATCATTCATAATTTATAGTTTTTGTTTCTTATTTTCATTTTAAGTAAAGGAAAATTCAATTATATTGAAAAGGATTAGGCCTATGAAGGCCCATACTGGCTAATTTAAACAATGGGCCGAGTGGCTTGGACCAGATCAGGCCGTTGGTGAAGGTGGCCAACTTAGCCTAAGATTTGTTAGATGGCGGTAAAAACGATCCCACATTTTTTTTTTTAATCTTTTCGTTTCATCATATTTTCCCACATCCAGTACGGATCACAGAAGGATTAATTTACCCTATTCTTCTTTTCATCATCATTCCTAAACAAAAGCAAAAGCTTTGTAATAATATTTTAAGAAAATAGAAAAATATTAGGGATGATAATGAAGTGGATATGGGTTGAATCTATCCTGCTACATGTCCAGATCCATAATAAAAAAATGAGATTCCTATCTACTGTGAGTCCATCATGGATTTACAATTTTTGCTCTATATCTAGAAAAAAAAAAAAGATTTAAACGGCTCTAAATCGTGATGAATTTATCAATTTTAATTTTTTTAGGAAGCTAATTTTAAAATTTTTATAGATTATAAGAGAATATAACCAAGTTTATCCTTATTAAATTCTAGAACCCATCAGGAAAAATAAGAGGGAAAAATATTTGAGAAAAAACTATATTGCTATCCAGTGAAATACATAATGCATAAAAATTAAAATTAAGAAGAAGATTTTAATTTCATATAAAATCAATAAATATCATATGTTATAAGTATGACATTAATATTAGTGAACTAGGTATTAAGTTTAATTTGATTGTAAAAATAGTAAATCATTGACAATTAATTAACAATTTTAAAATTAAATTAAATTAAAGAATTTTAATTGCATATGGATATGATACAGTTTTTAAATTTGATCTGTATATGCTTCAAATTTATCAAGGATTTACTCATTTAGATCTAAATCTGCTCTAAATCTATTTTAGACTGACACAAATTTTATCCATTTGAATTTAAATCATATGGATCATGCATTAGAGACCCTTCCCTTACCATCGGTAGAGTAACACATCCAATCATTATTATCTTATAATTCAAAACACTATCACATCCCATTATTAGTGTTTGATAATTTAAGAAAATAGGAAAATGTTAACACATTCCATTGTCAATATTTTATAATTTCAAACACTAACACATCCCATTATCAATATTTTAGAATTTAAGAAAATAGGAAAATGTTAACAAATCCCACACGGTCAATATTTTATAATTCCAAACACCAACAACACATCCCATTATCAATATTTTATGATATTAAAGAAAGGTTAATTTTGGATTAGCAATGACAATCTTCAAAATACTTCTAAAACGTAAATTTTAACTTACCATATTTTTATTTACAAGATAAAGAAAAAAATAAGGGCGTGTTGATGAAGAATTTTTTTGTCTTCTTAGCGAAAATGAAAGGTAAGTTAATGTTTTTGGTAGTTTAAAAGATATTTTAAAGATTGTCATTTTGCATGGGATAATTCAAAAGAAATACTTTAAAAAACACTAAAACATTGAATGTCCTAAAATTATCAAACTCTGATAAAGGAATCTAATGTTGCCTTCATGTTGTTTCTTATCGGATAATAATCAAATATCAAAATATTTAAAACACACCGGTTCATAAAGCTGCTTAATGTTTAAATTTATTTCTATCCCTACGTCATGTAAGGTTGAGAATGCTGCTGATCCTACTTTAATTATCTGCTTAATTTATACAAACTTTTGTTTTCTTATTATATTTTGCACATGATGTAGTTTCAGGAATTTCGTCAAGTAGTTTCAAGAATTTTTTTAGCTGGTTTTTATTTTGGACTTTCTCTACTTCCTATCTTTTTAAAAAGTAATATATGATGATATTTTCAAAAATTGTGTAAAAAGAAAAGCGGTTTAGATTTTGATCTTTGAGTAAAATCGTTGAAGCATGAATGTTGGCGGAAACTTTCAAGAATTGTGTAAAAGAAAAAAAAATATTATGAAGTACTAAAACAATCTTGTTGGATTGAGGGATTTTTGTGCTAGTTGGTATTTTTAGGCTGGTGAATTTGATAAGTTTCTGTTTTTCAACAGGATCACACTTTTGTGCTAGTTTGACCCGATAATTTCGGTTGGTGCAATACCATGAATGCTTTGCTTCATTGAAGATTGTATTTAACCGTTCAAGGAAAATTTACAACATTTTCTTACATTTAAGAAAGTGTGTCTATAAGAGTCTATAAATTGCCTTTTGCATTAGCAAAAACTCTTTTCCAAAAAAATCTATGGCTATTTCATGTAACTTCTTCTTCTTCTTATTATTTTTTGAAATGTAGAGTATGGCTTGGGGAGTGAGGTATCAACTAGTGGAGGTATTTACAATCATGGAATATTGCTGTTAGATATGGTGACAAGAAAAAAAACCCACAAATGTTATGATTGAAGGAGAATTGAATCTTCATAGGTTTGCAAGAATTGCTTTGCCAGATCATGTGATAGACATCGTGGATCCAATACTTCTAAATGACGATGAAAGTTTGGCTGGTGCTAATCACCAGAGGCGAAGGCAAGCAAGAATCAACAGCAAAGTAGAATGTCTCATTTCTATGATCAAAGTCGGAGTTGCATGTTCAATGGAGTCACCACAAGATCGAATAAGCATGAGAAATGTTGTCCATGAATTGCAATCACTTAATAACACTAAAAATCTTGAACCTAGAATTGTGTTCAAAATGGAAACTGGTAATTAAATATATGACACAATGTTAACCTGTATCTTTTGCAAGGTGATGTAAAACTAACATTGTATATCTTGTAAAATAACAAAGCTCATTACTTTGAGGTTATGTTTACTTATCATATTAGGGAATTAAAATCTGAAATTAGAATCATTAACGGCGTTCACTTCGCAAAATGAGGCGGGAATGAGAATCGGAATCGTGAGACCCACCATATTTTAGAAATGAAGAATGGAAAATTGATTCCTATGGGTTTAGGGGGAATAAGTCTTCTATTTCTTGAACTTCCAATTATGTCATAATAAATTTTTATAATACCCAAAATGCCCTCAATCAAATCTTTTTTTGGTTGCATTTTAGTCCTTGTACAATTATGAAATTACCTAAAAATTTTATATTATTTATAAATAAGTCATTTGATGATGATGATGATGATAATAATAATAATAATAATATTATTATTATTATTATTATTTTAATTATTATTATTAGAAGTATTATTTAATAATTATTATTTTTATTTTGTAATTGTTATTATTATTGTCATTAATGTCATTATTATTATTATTATATATTAATATCATTTAAATAATAATAATAATAATAATAATAATAATAATAATAATAATAATAATAATAATAATTGTCATTAATTTCATCATAATTATTACAATTGATTTAATTTTATTATTTTAATTATTATTTTCTTTAATTTCATTATTATTTTAATTAAAATTTATTTAGTTTATTTTTAATTGTTATTATTATCATTAATTTGAATATTATCAATATTAATATTATTAAAATTTATTATTATTATTATTATTATTATCAAAACACTTGAATTTTATTATTTTAATTGTTATTATTATTGTCATCAATATCAATATTATTAATATTAATATTATAAAATTATTATTATTGGCACTAATTTCATTATTTTAATAATTATGACAGTAATTAATTAAGGACTTTTTAGTAATGTGAAACAATCTAACTCATTCCGATTCCAAGGTAAAGTAAATATATCAATGACAATTTAGTTCATTTCAATTTCGATTCCTACAATTAAAATAAACAATTTATTTTAATTTTCATTCTCCATTCCCATTCTAACTCGTTCTCATTTCAGTCCATTCCGATTCTAGTTCATTTCGATTATTGACAAGTAAATGCAGTATTATATAATTACAAGTTTGCAAATCATAGGGTCAGAAAGCTAAAAGCTTCTTCAAGCAGAAGACGACAGCAAAATTTGATCTTAGACGAGGAAGGCGCATGGCCGGGGCTGCTAGAGGGAACGACATTTTATCTAAGTGTACTGCTTTCTGTGTTTCAGTTGCATGTATTCAATCAGTTTGTACGTAAATTTGGAATTGAAATTTGAAGTATTTGAGGAGATTGTCAAAACTCGGGGCTTAAGAATGAATTTTTTCTTTATTTATATATGGATCTTATATCTATAAAAAAAGTTACATTTTTCCCACGAACAATTACTTCCATTTGCTCCACGACGGTATAGTTGGTGATTGGGCAAGCCGTTTCTCTAAAAAATAAATTTAATGGCAATAATAAAATCTGATATCAAGTTGCTAACCGACCACACCATATTTGAACATCAACAGGAGTCCTGAAAAATGGTCGCGTCCAGATGCTGTTCCACGAAGAGATGAAGAAACTGAAATTCAGAATCTTACCCTTCTGCAGAGAATAAGCATTACAATTGACGCGGCATCTGCACTAGAATATCTTCATCACCACTGCCAAGAACCCATACTCCATTGCGATATAAAGCCAAGCAATGTCCTTCTCGACAATGACTTGACTGCTCACATTGGTGATTTCGGTCTAGCAAGATTTCATCAAGAAGTCTCAAATCCAACTCAAAGCAGCTCTGTTGGTGTAAGGGGAACAATTGGCTATGCAGATTTAAGTTATAATTTCTAATCAAAATCTCATTATTTATTATATCTTTTTGCTAAACGTAATTTTTTTGATTGGTGTACGGCTTAGGAAGTGAGTTGTCAACAAATGGAGATATTTACAGCTATAGAATATTGTTGTTAGAAATGGTGACAAGAAGAAAACCCACAAACTTTATACTTAAGGGAGACTTGAATCTTTATGACTTTGCAAAAATGGCCTTCCCTGATCGTGTGATGGACATTGTGGACCCAGTACTTCTAAATGATGATGAAGTTTTAGCTAGTACTAATAGCCATTTGCAAAGGCAAATAGGAATAAGCAGTAGATTAGAATGTCTCTTTTCTTTATTTATGATTTTTACTGTCTAACGAATCGCAGGGTAACCAAGTTAAAAGCTTCGTCAAGCAGAAAAGAGTAAAAGTTGATCTTAGACAGGGAAAATGGGGCTGCCAAAGGGAATAACATTTTATCAAAGTTACAATTCTGTACTCTTATAATAAAATATTTGGGAGTATACAGTATTGCAGCGGCTTCAATGTTAAAAGAAAGAAATTGTCAATCAGGCATATACATGGATAAATTTTCAAAGTTTCAGCAAGAAGATGTCAAGACATATTAGATATTAATGATGTTGACATTGGCTTTCTCTTATTTGAAATATGGTGCCGATTCAAGTTTTTTATTACTCCTTTCACATTGGAGCTAATACCACTGGGTAAAAACCCAGCCCGTGCTTCTCTACAAGATGTTTTATAATGAGAATGCTGCTCATCACATATTGACTTCAAATCTGCAGGCTTGATGTCTGTCATGTGAAGATTTCTTTTGAAGGAATATTAGGTGTCACTTGTCCAAACTTGCAAGTTGAAGCTTGGAAGGAACTTCTGTTGTTCACATTGATTTGGAGCTTTATTAGTTTATTGCAAATTATTTTTATCTTATGTATTGAACCACTAACATAAACAATTCAAAAATTTCCACCAATCAACCTTAATTGAATCCTTTAAACTCAATTAATTAATTTTCGTTCTTTGTAACTTACTAGTCAGAAGACAAAGGATGCTGATGCAGAACAGAATGCAACTTTCAACTTCTGACTAGAGGTGACATTGCACCCTGCCATAGGTTTGCAGAAATTGCACCATCCTTGACACTAAATTTTCTGGTCCAAAAGGGCTGCTTTCTTACTGACTAAGGTGATTGTTGCAGATGATTAAATATGTTGCCGGGGCCAGAATGGCAAATATTTAATCATCTGCAAGACATTTGAAGCATGAATGTTAGCGGAAACATTTGAAGAATTGTGTAAACGAAAAAAAATTATGAAGTACTAAAACATCATGTTGAATTAAGGGACTTTTGGGTTATTTCAGCATTACCGTCTGTAGATTAACACATCATTTGTTAATATTTTATAATTCAAAACACTAACACATTCCATTATGTATTTTCGATTTTAACAAAATTGGAAAATGTCAACACATCCCACTATCAATATTTTGTAATTCCAAACACTAACACGTCCCATTATCAATATATTTTAATATTAAAAACGGTAAATTGCTGCAATTTGATTAGAATTTAAGTCCACAGGAGGAAAAGATATAAAAGAAAATATATATCCTCATCATTCCTTTACATGAAAATCGAAAGGCCCGAGGATTTAGCTCTCAGTCGGCTCATACTATGAGAATTGATAACCTGTCGAATAACTTTACTAGTGCGGGACTGCGGGTCACGTTAGTGCACGATACAAGTCTTCGACGTTTTCCCCATGCCACTTCTGCCTTGTGCAATCTAAATAAACTCCATTAATACATGGTTATTATATTATTATTTTAATTATTAATATAATATAACAAAAGGTTTTTCACCAAACGCACCCAAGGTTTCTGCTGCCAGGAATGCCCTTCAGACTTCGGTGGCCCGCTAAACATATATATATGTTACAGCCTGTTATATTATGTTATCTTGAACCTCAAACTTTGACAAACCGACTACACCACTCCAATAACAGCTATTGAAACAAACAAATGTCATTCAATATGGGCACAAGAGTGTCTTGGTCTTTTTATGATGTGTTTGCTGTCGTTGTATTCTGCTTTAGCTTACAGGTTGTTCCTAAATCCCTTGGTGTAAGGGCTTATAGAGTTGCCGGGAACGAGACCGATCGACTGGCCTTACTTGAATTCAAGTCCATGGTCATTGATGACCCTCTTAGTGTTTTAGGCTCATGGAATAAATCCATCCACTTTTGCCAGTGGCATGGTGTTACATGTAGCCGCAGGCACCAGAGAGTCACAATCTTGGACTTGCAATCCCTTAAACTTGCAGGCTCTTTGTCACCTTACATTGGAAATTTGAGTTTTTTGAAAGTTCTAAATCTCCAAAATAATAGCTTCACCCATAAAACTGTTGGAATTATGTGCTCTTTAAAGCATATTAATTTTTTGATTAATAAAATATTTCAAGTATTTATTCAGATATTTTGAATTATATTAATATTTTGAGTAAAGTCCATTTAATCATATTATATGTATTTATGCGATCACCGTGTGGATTCGCAGAAGACACAAATACAAGTTATCTTATGATTAAATAAATTAAGTTCGAAGTTGATAAATAAAGTTTGACACTTTATTTAGGTATAGACTGTAATAAATTCATTGAGTGATTTGTCTTAATCATGTATGAATTTATTGATGTAGTCTACATTGAACTTGATCAAATATGAGATTTAATTAATCTAGTAATAACTGTCAGACTTATTAAATCTCATAGGCATTGATTTACTGTAATCTTAATCTTGAGTTAGTTATGATTTCATGATTGTAGTTGTTATTTCATTTGAGTTACCAATGGGCATGACATACACATGTAGTCTATATTACCCGGTATCTTGATGGGAGCAATTACAAGTATTGAAATTATAGATTAACAATATAGAATTTGTACGACACATCTCTTGATGGGTTTTCAGTACTTGATCATAGAATTCTCTGGCCAGAGTGTCTCAACATAAATAAGTATGTTGAAAATGATCATTAGAGAAAACCAATAAGTATCAAGGAACAAGATGTAATTAAATTGATTGGACAATTGAGATATCAATTTAAATTAACGATGTGGTACAAAGAATTGTGCAGTAAAGAAATCAATGTGGCTTGGGCGAATTATATTCAAGCATACAATTATAGAGGTCAGTTCCAATCTTATAGTGGAGTAGAATTGGAATTAAATAATTATATTTGTTTAATTACAAATTTAATTATTGTAGCCACTATTTTATGTTCCCAAATAATCCCCGAGTTAGCTCATTTAATTGACAACACCATCACTGGACCAAAAAGTAAGAAAAACTGGCATATTAGATGAAAATCATAATTATAATATTTGTTAAGGCCTAGTATGTTATATTCAAGTGTAAATGGGGACTTATAATGTTTTACAAGGTGGTCTCCTAGTTAGTTACAGATTCCTTCCACTTTTATGTAAGTAGAGAGATAGTTAAAAGATGAATTCTATTTTAAATAGAAATCATAATCCCAACATAATAGGGTTTTTCATAAAATATTATAAAAAATGCATTATTCTCTTAAAAAAAGAGAGAATAGAGAATCTCAGTGATTTTAAGAAAAATAAAAAAATATCTAAGAGGAGTCAGTTACAATTGAAGAGTGGTGAAACAGACGCCCACACGTCCAGTGTTGATTAAACTTGAGTCATAGTCTGGAAGATCGTTTGGAAGCGGATCTACAACTCTCAATTGTTCATCTTCTCAAAACATCAAGGTATGGATTTCTAAATTACTTAATTCTTATATATTGTATGAGATCGATCCCAAAAGGTTTTAATTGAAAAATTACAAAGCTTAGTTTTATTCCCTACAAAAACTCCTTTAGAAATTGGTTGGTTGCGAAGATTGCAAGTACTAGCTCTCAACAACAACTCACTCCATTGGGAAATTCCTGTCAATATAACTAATTGTTCAGACCTCATTCATATCGATCTCTCCTATAACCAATTGGTGGGGAAAATTCCTTCAAACTTTGGCTCATTGTCAAAGGTTGAATTCCTCTCTATGAAGTCCAATTATATAGCAGGAAGTATACCTTCTTCTTTGGGAAACTTATCATCTATCAATACACTTTCTTTGACCCTTAATAATATGGCTGGGAGAATTCCTGATAGTTTTGGCCAGCTAACGAATCTTGTGACGTTGAAACTGGCTGCAAATTTGTTGTCTGGTACTAATCCTTCCTCAATCTTCAACATCTCTTCTATCACAATTTTGGATTTGGGATTTAACAAAATTCAAGGGAATATTCCCCGGACTTAGGTTATACTTTCCCGAATCTCCAACTATTCAGTGCTTCAAAAAACAAAATAACTGGTGCAATCCCACCTTCTATATCTAATGCCACGAATTTGGAAATATTTCAAGCCTCATATAATTACCTAACAGGAAAAGTTCCTTATTTGGAAAAGCTACCAAGGCTTTTTTGATTCCTAATTGCAATAAACAGTCTTGGGAGCGGGCGAGGTGATGATTTGAATTTTCTCTGTTCCAATGGAACTAGTTTGCAGGAATTGAGTATAAATGAAAACAATTTCGGAGGGCTACTACCTAGATGCATTAGCAACTTCTCAACAACTCTTACATTATTACTCCTTCAAAACAATAAAATATTTGGAAGTATCCCAAACGGGATTGGGAAGTATGTCAACTTACAGAGCCTGGAGATGTGGAATAACCAATTAGCAGGTTCCATCCCTACTTCCATAGGAAAACTTCGGAGTTTAGGGATATTGTACTTAGATGGAAACAGATTATCAGGAAATATTCCACCTTCTATTGGAAATTTGAAAACATTAATTAAACTAGATTTGAGTGAGAATTTTCTTGAGGACAGCATCCCATCAAGCCTTGGCCGGTGCGAGAGCTTGACAGAAATCGATCTTTCTAATAATAATCTTAGTGGCATTATACCTCCTCAACTTCTTGGTCTTTCATCCTTATCAATTTTTATTAACTTGCATGGAAACCATTTGATAGGTTCCCTTCCCAGATGTTAGATGTTTTTGGGACCGATGGGCTTATAAGCTTAGTGAGAGAGTTATTGCACTCACAATGTTGAGAATAAGGGTTCGAGCTCCTATAAAAATATTTATAGGATTTATTTTAAAAAAATTAATGAAAAAAGATGTTTATGGGAATAAATTATCAGGTGAGCTTCCTAGTAGTCTTGGAAGTTGTGTAACATTGGAAAAGTTATACATGGACGACAACTTATTCCAAGGTTCTATTCCATTATCTTTAAATTCTTTAAAAAGTCTTAGAGAGTTGGATTTGTCTCAAAACAAACTTTGACGTGAAATTCCTGAATTTTTGTCAAGGCTTAAGTTCTTACAATATTTAAATCTATCTTACAATGATCTTGAGGGCATGGTACCATCAGAAGGAGTCTTTAGGAATGCAAGTGCTACTTCAGTTTTGGGAAACAACAAGCTCTGCGGTGGCATACTTGAATTTCAGCTGCCCACATGTGGTTCCAAGAAATATAAACATAGGAGATTGACCCTTGCACAGAAATTAGTAATTGCGATTGTTTCTGGGCTTGTAGGATTTGCATTGGTTGTATCTTTCATGTTTCTTAGTTGGGGAAGGAAGAGAAAGAAGAAACAAAACCCAAGTAGTCTAGTAAATTCCATCATGAACTTGTCATACCAAAATCTATACAATGCTACTGATGGGTTCTCCTCAGTAAATCTAATCGGTGCAGGGAGCTCTGGGTCTGTTTATAAAGGAATTCTTGATGAAGGCAGAATAACTGTAGCAGTGAAAGTGTTTAAATTTCATCAACATGGAGCTTCCAAGAGTTTCAAAGCTGAGAGCAGGGCATTAAAGAACATCAGACATCGAAATCTTGTCGAGGTTGTCACTGTATGTTCAGGAGTGGATTATCAAGGTAATGACTTCAAGGCACTTGTATATAAGTTCATGCCAAATGGAAGCCTAGAGAAGTGGTTGCATCCGGTCATTAATGAAGATGAAACAAATGAGGTGCCAAGGAATTTAAATTTGGTTCAGAGACTAAACATTGCCATTGATGTTGCTTGTGCACTGAACTATTTGCACCATGATTGTCTACCTCCAACAGCTCATTGTAACATCAAACCCAGCAATGTTCTTCTTGATGATGAAATGACTGCACATCTAGGTGATTTCGGCTTAGCAAGATTACTTCCTCCCAGTCAGAGCCAAACAAGCTCCATCGGAGTCAAAGGATCTATTGGCTATATTGCTCCAGGTATTATGTTTTATAATTATAATATAATTTGACCTAATAATTTCGCTTGGTGCAATACCATGAATGCTTTGCTTCATTGGAGATTGTATTTAACCGTTCAAGTAAAATTTACAACATTTTCTTATGTTTAAGAAAGTGTATATAAGAATCTATAAATTGCCTTTTACATTAGCAAAAACTCTTTTCCTAAAAAATCTATAGCTATTCCATGTAATTTATTATTATTATTATTATTATTTGAAATGTAGAGTATGGCCTAGGGAGTGAGGTATCAATTAGTGGAGATATTTACAGCTATGGGATATTGCTGTTGGAAATGGTGACAAGAAAAAAGACCACCAACGTTATGTTTGAAGGAGAATTGAATCTTCATAGGTTTGCAAGAATGGCTTTGCCAGATCATGTCATGGACATCGTGGATCCAGTACTTCTAAATGACGATGAAGATTTGGCTGGTGCTAATGGCCGGAGGCGAAGGCAAGCAAGACTCGGCAGCAAAATAGAATGTCTCTTTTCTATGGTCCCAATCGGAGTTGCGTGTTCAACGGAGTCACCACAAGATCAAATGAGCATGAGAAATATTGTCCATGAATTGCAATCACTCAAGAACATTAATAATCTTAAACCTGGAATTGTGTTCAACAGGGAAAGAGGTAATTAGATATATGATACCGTTTACCCTGTAACTCCAGCAAGGTGATGTAAAATTGACATTGTATGTCTTGTGAAATAACAAAGCTCATTACTTTTATATGTTCTTACAAGTTTACGAATGACAGGGCTAAAAAGCTAAAAGCTTCTTTAAGCAGAAGACGACAGTAAAATTTGATCTTAGACAAGGAAGGTGCATGGCCGGGGCTGCCAGAGGGAAAAACATTTTATCTAAGTGTACTACTTTGATGAGTTTGGGTTGCATGTAATCAATCCGTTTGTACGTAGTCATAAGAAATTTGGGATTGAAGTTTGAAGTATTTTTGAGATTGTCAAAACTAGGAGCTTAAGAATGAATTTTGTCTTGATTTATAGATGGATCTTACATCTATAAAAAAATTACATTTTCCCACGGCAATTGCTTCCATTTGCTCCACGGCGGCAGCGTCATCAGACAAAATCCGGGGCCACCGCCCGCTGCTACTCACTGATCGGTGATTTCAATCATCAGAAGCCTACTAGCTAGAAAACATTCATAGTTAATTTCCTTCCCGTTCCGAGGCAGATTGATCTGGATCCCTGGGAACAGGTCTTAGAGAAGTAGATGGCTAGGTGCCGTTTTTCTTCTCTACCATGACGAATCAATTGATTTAATGTAGGCATCCTTTGTCCTTCCCTAAGGAATATAGAGTGCCAAATGGTAGGAGCATAAAACAGATTCGAGCAAGGAAAATATATAAAATTTGTTGGACATCCTCTAAAAATAGCACAATTGGCATTTCTAGAAAAGTACTTTTTCTTTTAGTTATTTAAAAAGTGATTTTTCAGTTCTTAAGGAAGCTCGTTAACATCAATTCATTCAGCTTCTCAAAAGACAAAACAACATGATATGTGTTGTAACTTATATCTCCTGCAGAATACAGTCTGTAATATGCAATCTCAGGGAATGCTCAAATAAGACCAAGTCAAGAGTAGTTGCTAGTCGATAAACTTTGAATAAGCTCCTGACTGATATTTAGTGATTATCTAGTTGCTAGTAATTATCTAGTTACTATTTTGATTGTAGTTCCTATTTTTAAGCAAAAAAATGTATAACTCAGTTGTATTGCAAGGTCTATAAATGACCAAGATTCTCATTAATAAAAGGCACAAAGTTATGCAAACACTACTGCATTATCTAAACTTCTCCTTATCTTTTTCTGGTTCTTCTTAATTGGTATCAGAGCACAGTTGCGATAATGGACACTCGTGGCAAAACCAATGCTGAATTTCGCAATGAAGTTAACGAGATCCTAGCCCAACACGAGTCTAGCTTCGATCAAGTTAATGCCGCTCTACAAACAGTTTTGAAAGAGCTTCAATCTTTGCGAGTTTCCCGTAGCTCAAACACCACCAACACTGAAATCAATCCATTTGCTTCCGGAGAATCATCACACCAACCAGCTCGACCAGACATCTCACATTCTAGCTCTTCTATTGACCAAAATCACCATCACCTTAAGCTCTCGTTTCCCAAGTTTGGACGAGAAGATCCCACAGGATGGATTTACAAAGTAGAACAATATTTTGATTTCAAGGATATTATTTCAGATCAACAAGTACAGCTTGCTTCTTTCCATCTTGAAGGCATTGCCTCACAATGGCACAGTTGGCTAACTAAATTCAAGGGACCATTCACTTGGAGTGAATTCACACAAGCCATGCTCCAACGATTTGGACAAACAGATTACGAAGACCCCTCTGAAGCTCTAACTCGTTTAAAACAAACCTCAACCGTGGAGGGTTAGCAGGAAGCTTTCAAAAAATTATCCCACTTTGTTGATGGGTTACCTGACAAATTTTTAGTGGGTTGTTTTATTGCAGGTCTCAAAGAAGAAATTCGCTTGGATGTCAAGATCAAGCAGCCGAGAACCTTAACAGATACTATTGGTGTCGCTCGACTGATTGAGGAACGTAATAACCTGCAAAAGAGAGTAAGCAATTCCTTTAGTTCTTCAATAACTATAGGGGTACAAAGAGCCATGCCAATTGCCAAACAATTCAACTGGTTTGTTAGGCCCTCCACAAACTTCAAAATTGAACCAAAACTCCAGTAATTCATCTGTTTGCTTTTGACGTATCAAAACCAAAAGGCCCGTGAGTGATGTGAGAAGGGACTTCGTTATTATTACGATGAAAAATTCTTACCTGGTTGCCGCTGCCAAAGTACGCAATTTTTTATGATTGAAGATTCTTCACAATATGACTACTTCGAAGCTACAAAAGATGAAGGTCAACCGAACATCATTGAGTTAATACCAGAGATTTCGTACCATGCAATTGCAGGCACTGAGCATCCACAAACCATCCGCGTCTTGGGAAAATTGGAAAACAAGGATATCATGGTATTGATTGATGGCAGAAGCATCCACAACTTCATAGATCAATGTATAGTTTTTAAATTTAGATTGCCAGTGGTACACGTCAAGAAGTTTCAAGTCATGGTTGCTAATCGCGAAAAAATAGAGTGTGCAGAATGATGCCTAAACCTCACTATCATCATACAGAACCATCCGATTCGAGCAGACTTCTATGTACTACCAGTATTCGCCTGCCAGGCTGTGTTAGGGGTCTAGTGGCTACAACCTTGGGTCCCATCAGAACTGATTACAGTAAGTTGACAATGACCTTTACTCAAGATGGAAAGACCCACACTTTTAGAGGTATGGAAGACCGGAAATCACGGCCTTGAATGACAAAGAATTGTTATGTTTAGATGGCACTGGTTTTTTTCTTTCAGATCACTGCAGGTAATGAACAAATGTACCCAAGGAGTATCCTGCCGATCTCAACCAGCTCTTGATAGAATATGGACATGTCTTTAATCTTTCCAATGAATTATCGCCATAAGAGGGTCCATGACCACTGCATACCGTTGCAACTAAATCAAGGCCCTGTAAGTGTCTGTCCGCAGAGGTACCTGTTGGTGCCAATTTTATCAGTACTTTTGGTGGGGTAATTCCGACCAAGGATGGCCCTTTTAGAACTTGGCACCAACAGGTACTTCATTAGGAGATGAGGATGTCTTTGTCCAAAGATACTATAAAATCACAAGAAAACAACTAGAGCGTCAGTTTTACCAGCGTAAATCTTCCGACGATCAAGTCAATTTTCAGAGTGAATTTAGAGAGAAAAAATCAACAGTTTCTCTCTTGAGTCTATTTTTTCTTACATTTTAATGAAAATAGAGGCCATATTTATAGACAAATTTGACTTTGAGTCCTAGTTACTTTGATGACAAGTGTCATTATTCTTGTGACACCCGGCGATATTTGTCTTCTTGTGCCCATGTTGAGTGACACATGGATATGCAAGCTTGACTACGGATTAAATAAAGAAATGTCTTAACCTTAGGAGCCTAGGACCTTAGAATCTTTTGGGCTTTGAAGCTTTACCACGTAGGAGGATTATCTTAGGTGGTTTGTCTTTGGATAGGATCATAGGACCTTAGAATATTTTGGGCTTTCAAGCCTTACCTCCTAGGAGGATTATTCTAGGTGGTTTGGACCTTTTGGGTTTTGAAGCCTTACTACTTAGGAGGATTATCATAGGTAGTTTGTCTTAGGATAAGATCATAAGACCTTGAGACCTTTTGGGCTTTGAAACCTAGCCTCCTAGAAGAATTATCTTAAATAATTTATCCATCACTTCATAGGCTTTATCATAACTAAATTTATTTGGGCCCTAATTAGACTTATTCTATTTTTAGTCTAACAGTTCTCAAAGTCTAAAGTTTTTAAAGTAAAAACTAACTTTTATCCTTTTTTTTTTGTAAGATTTTATCTTAGGATGATTTTTCTCAAAGGAATTTCCTTGAATTCTATCCTCAATAGGATTTTATCCTATGATGATTTTTCTCTAAGGAATTTTTCCTTAAATTTTATCCTTAGGAAGATTTTATCATATGATGATTTTTCTCTAAGAAAATTTTCCTTGAATTTTATCCTTAGGAGGATTTTGTCCTAGGATGATTTTAGGAGGATTTTATCTTATGATGATTTTTTCTTCCTTGGACAATTCTATTTCCATCATAGGATGATTTTTGGAGATTTAATAATCTTTAGCAGATTTTCTTCCAAAATTTTTATCCTAGGATGTCTTTAGGACGATTTTAACTATCTCAGGAAGATTTTCTTCTAAAAATTTTTATCCTAAGATGTCTTTAGGAGGATTTTATCCTATGATGATTTTTCCTTCCTTGGATAACTCTATTTCCATCCAAGGATGATTTTTGGAGATTTAAACTATGTTAGCAAGATTTTCTTTCAAAAATTTTTATCTTAAGATGTCTTTAGGAGGATTTTATCTTAGGATGTTTTTTTCATCCTTAGATAATTCTATTTCCATCCTAGTATGATTTTTGGAGATTTAAACTATCTCGAGAAGATTTTTTTCCAATTTTTTTTATATCCTAAGATGATTTTTTTTGAAGGATTTATATCATTATTTCTATCATTAGAGGGATTTTCTCTAAGGATTTTATCCTTATTTTTCATCATTAGGAGGATTTTCTCTAAAGATTTTATCCTTGTTTCTATCCTTAGGAGGATTTTCTCCAAGGATTTTATCCTTGTTTAGATCTTAAGATGGTTTGATTTTGAAAATTTAAGCTATCCTAGGAGGATTTGTTTCCTTCCCAAGATGATTTGATTTCTATTATTACTTGTCTTAATTCCACCTCTTCATTTCCTATATAATGGCAAATTTTTCATTCTCCATTTTCATTCAAAACTTTAGAAGAAAAAAGAAAAGAGGTTAGGAAAACTCTCAAGTTTCAAAAGAGAGGGTGTGGTGATCTACTGAGCTTGACAGCGACATTCATAGTGGCCGATGACAATTTTCTAGCTGTTTTTCAGCGACTCTCTAATGATTTTCTAGTAAAATTTTGACAACTTTATGTAAATATATTTATTTATTACTTTTTATTTTTATTTTAGTTTAATTTTTGCTATTCTTAGAAAAGTAATTATAAGTCATTATGACTTTTTAAGTTTTTCTTAGTTCAAAAAGGCCTAGTATCAAAATAACCAAGGATAAGAATATAGTGGTGGATGTTATTCTTTTGACAACTATTCATGCTACTATGAGTGATACAGGTAATTGTGAGATAAACGAGGAACTAGACGAGGATAGTAGCATATATAAATGAAATAATAAGAAGAAAATAGGTAAACTTAGAGAATTCTGAGGATGATGACGAGCCCGTAATTGAATATACCTATCTATGGCAAATGAAGATGATTAAATATGGATTAGGTGAAATGTCCCTTGAGATATTAATGATCAGATATAACATTCCTAGATCAATAACACTTCATCGTTCTTCACTTTGAAGGAGTATTACTAATCCTCCTAAAGGCTTTGTTGGGCCCTAAGGGCTTTGTTGGGATCATCAGGTGTGTGTTAAATTCTAGAGTATGACTTCCATTTTACCCTTATGTTCGAAGAATACTGCATGTGTTAGGACTTGTTCCGACTCAGCTTTCTCTTAAAGCTTGGTATTTTATCATTGGAATGTGGTCTCTTTGGCATTACCTAAGATTTGGGGATCCTTCTTTCGCTGAATTTTAGAGTCTTTTTCATCTACAGAGATATTCTAATGCTAAAAGTTTTTTGTGCTTATCCACTTATCCTCCACTTATCCTAATTCGAACAAGATTTTTCTTCAATGTAAACTCAGTCGTCACGACAAAACTTGGAAACCTTACCATTTTTTTATTAGAGGCAATTGAGAGTTTGGATCAAGTACAGAACACCCTGAAGCTAGGGTTTATACCCAATTTTGTCAATTAAGTAGAATTTCATTTTCTCATAATAATTTATTATTTCTTACTATGAGTTCTTTATACAACTTAAAAACTAATTTTTCTTCCTTGGTTTTACAGATGAGTGGAAATGCACCAGCCTTTCAGTAGATGAGGAATGATATATAACAAAAGCTTTAAGTCTTAGCTTGGGAAATGTAGCATCTCGTCTACTTGCTTTGAAGAAACTTTAATTGAGTGTGGCATTATTTCAAGCATCTAATTTTCTAAAAAGGAAGCTTCGTTGATGGCTTCGAAAAATTCTTCTAATGTCACTCTTAAGGATAAAAGGAAGAGGTTGGTGATTCCGAGCAATGTTAAAAGGAAGCAGTAGAAACAAAGTGGATCATCTTCTCATACTATACCCTAAGCTCAGCAAATTGCACTATTTATTCCTTCTCCTCCTCCAACTAAGAAGGGAATTTATAATCTTTCATCATAGAATCCCTTAGTGCATTAATTCTCAACGTCTCTTCACTCCTCGATCTTGATGAAGGACATTGAAGGCCTTGTTCCTGTCGAATCCCTCAAGCTTGCCTCAAGCTTTTTTTTTAAGATAAAATTATTTAACTTTCCTTATATATATATATAGTCATTCTTTCACTAACTTAGGCTTATCTTATGCAAAATTTAGTCTCTTTACCTACCTCCGAGGATAGGGCAGTTGAAACAAAAGTCTAAGAATTGAGTATCCAACTTTCCAAGACTATAGAGTACAATTATGAGATTCAATAAGACCAAAGAAAGATCAGCTTAAGATTGAGCAAATGCTCAGATGGAGAAAGTCAAGGAGCTTAAAAAGGAACTTTCTACAGCTAAAGAGGAAAATGAAAGAATACTTGACTCAAATTATGAGGATTATTTAAGAGAATTGAAAGATTGTCATATGTTCTTTGCTTGCTACAATCTTGATACTGATATAGAAGTGGTTGATAAGCATTTGAAAGAGTTTGGTGTTAAATTTGATGATAGCAAGTCAATTGAGGATGATGGCTCCAAAATATGCGTTGTTGGGGGAAATGCGGATGGTACAAAGGACACTTGCTTGACCGATGAGATATCTACAGTTATACCAGAAGGGTTGTAGTAGTTGACCTCTTAGGAGACTAAATTTTCAGCTTTATTTTGAGTGTTTCTTTAAGCTTTAATCATTAGAATAATATACGGTCTTCTATTTTAGAATTTTCACTTATTGAATTCATGAAAATTTCAAACCAAATTTCATCTAAAGACATTTATCAACATCATCACCATTCCATTCTTAGAAATATTTCATAGATAATCAAAATGAAGAACTTGCATGACTAAAATAAGTAGTCTGTATTCATATGTATCTTTTTTTTTACAAAACTTGTCTGACTATAAGAAGAAGGAGAGACTTATATGATTATAAGTACAAGATCATATTATTGGTGGTAAATCATGAGATGCTCAGCATTCCAAGCATGTCCCAAGATCTTTTCACTTAAGGTAGATAAAATATAAGTTCTTAGCCTAACTACTTCTTTGATTATGTAAAGTCCTTCCCAATTAGGCCCCAAGGTACTAACCCCTAGTTCTTCAGTGTTGGGCGGAATCTTCTTAAGAACAAGGTCTTTAATTTTGAATTCGATGATGATGAATGTATCATTCAGGTTAATTTTAATGGGTTTTTGAGTATGTACCTAGGAGTTCACTTCCTTAAGAGATGAAAATGTCTTTGTTCAAAGATATTGTAAAATTATAAGAAACAGTCAGAGGGTCGGCTTTGTCGCTATAAACCCTTCGATAGTCAAATCAGTCAACAAAATTTCAGGGTGAATTTAGAGAGAGAAAGTCAACAATTTCCCTCTTGAGTCTATTTTTTCTTACTTTTTAATGAGGATAGAGGACACATTTATAAGTGAACTTGATTTGACTTGAGTCATAGTTACTTTGACGATAAGTGTCATTATTTTTATAACATTTGGCAACATTTGTCTTCTTATGCCCATGTGATTGATATATAGATATGCAAGCTTGACTACAGATTGAGTAAAGAAATATCTTAACTTTAGGAGTCTAGGATCTTGGAACCTTTTAGACTTTGAAGTCTTACCTCTTAGAAGGATTATCCTAAGTGGCTTGTCTTAGGATAAGATCATAAAACTTTTGGACCTTTTAGGCTTTGAAGCCTTACTACATAGGCCTATTATCATAGGTGACTTATCTTTGGATAGGATCATAAAACCTTGGGACCTTTCGAATTTTAAAGTTTTACATTCTAGGAGGATTATCCTAGATAGTTTATTTTAATATATGATTATAGGACCTTCGGAACTTTTGGGTTTTAAAATCTTACCACCTAAGAGGATTATTTTAGGTGGTTTGTCTTAAAATAAAATCATAGGATTTTAAAACCTTTTAGGCTTGAAGCCTAACCTCCTAAAAGAATTATTTTAAATAATTCATCCATACTTCATGGTAGGGGTGGGCAAATTCGGGTCCGGGTCGGGTTCGGGTCGACCTGATCGGGTTTCGGGTAAATCGGGTTGGGAAAATTCAACCCGAACTCAACCCGAAAATTCAACCCGAGTTTATCGTCATGCCATTTGGCCTGACCAATGCACCTTCAACAATTCAAAGCTTGATGAATGATTTGTTACGCCCCTGTTTACGAAAGGTTGCCCAAATTTTTTTTGACGATATTTGAGTGTATAGAAAAACTTGGGCAGATCATATATTACATCTTCAAACAGTTATACAGATTCTATCCGATAACTCTTTATTTGTAAAACAATCAATGTGTTGTTTCGGAGTCTTGCAGGTGGAATATCTAGGCCATCTTATTTCCCTAGCTGGGATGGCAGTTGATCCAAAGAAAATTCAAACCATACTTGAGTGGCCAGTTCCGACATCAACTAAAGGAGTAAGAAGCTTTCTTAGATTAGCTGGTTATTACAGTAAATTCATCGGAGGCTTTGGGGGAATCACAGCACCTTTCACTAGGCTATTAACAAAGGAAGGCTTTTATTGGACTTCAGAAGCAGAATCTGCCTTTACCCAGTTGAAACAAGCATTAACATCTTCTCTTGTTCTCCGTCTGCCAGACTTTTCATACCCGTTCGTTATTGAGTGCGATGCTTCAACATGATCAACTAGTAGTATTTTTCAGTGAGGCACTCAAGGGTTCAGCATTGGCCTTATCCGCCTACGAAAAAGAGATGCTTGCAATCATCAAGGCCATTCGCAAATGGCGTTCATACTTGTTGGGCAAGCCTTTCATGGTTCGTACAGACCAAAAGAGTCTGAAATTTTTAATGGAACGGCGCATTACTACCCCTGCTCAGACACAATGGTTACAAAAAATTCTCGGCTACGATTATACAATTCAACAAAAAAAAGGATAATAAAATCAGCGCGTCGACACCTTATCACGACTGGCAGAACTTGAATTTTTAGCAATCTGTCTCCCTTTAGCTGATTGGTGAGCCACTCTGCAGAATGAAGTAGCATAAGATCCCTTCTATAGTCAGTTGCCTAATTCGACTCAATCACTAATTCAAAGAAATGGAGTTTGGTACAAACAGGGAAAGCTTTTTTTGAGTCCTGCTTCTTCTTTTTTACAAGCTATATTACAAGAAGCACACTTATCACCAATTGGAGGACATTTTGGCTATAAAAAACTCTTAGCGGGCTAAAATCCAGTTTTTCTTGGTCTGGAATGCGTGCAGAGATCAAGAATTTTCATACGGAGCTGTGAAGTTTACCAGCGGTGTAAGGTTGAGAATTTACGACTAGCAGGACTTCTCCAACCCTTACCAATTCCAGACAGAATCTGGACGGCAATTTCTATGGATTTCATAGATGGACTTCAATCACCACAAGGATACACTGTTATCATGGTAGTTGTGGATCGTTTGTCAAAATATGCGCACTTTCTTGCTTTGAAGCATCCGTATACAACTCTGTCAGTGGCCAAGATTTTTATGGCTCAGATTGTGCCACTTCAAGGGATACCAACTTCCATCGTTAGTGATAGAGACAAGGTTTATTTCAGTTGCAAGGTACTAAACTTTGTATGAGTTCCAACTACCATCCACAAACCGATGGACAAACAGAAGTCGCCAATCAAATCCTAGAACAATATCTTTATTGCTTTACAAGTGAGCAACCAGCCAAATGGCTCTATTGGTTAACTTGGGCTGAGTATAGCTATAATACATCAGTTCACACTTCCACCAAAATTTCTCCTTTCGAAGCTGTCTATGGCATACCTGCTCAAACATTACTCTCTTATGTTCCAAGTACTAATAAAATTCATGATGTGGATGAGACGCTAAGGGGACCGTGAATCCATTTTTTGTGATCTCCGTCGCAATTTGATTGTTGCACGAGATAGGATGAAAAGTCAGGCCGATCATCTCTGCAAGGAAGTTTTTTTTAAAGTTGGCGATTATGTGTACCTTAAATTACAACCTTATCGTCAGAAGTCTGCAGCTTTTCGTAGTTCTTGCAAGCTAGCTCTACATTTCTGTGGTCCCTACAAAATACTCTAATGAATTGGTCTTGTGGCCTACAAACTAGAGTTACCAGCAGGATCCTACATCCACAATGTGTTTCATGTCAGTCTCCTAAAGAAATCGGTTGGACCTGTGCTCCCTGCAGCTTTGGAACTACCCACTATGTCGGAGGATACATCAACTATACTACCTCAGCCTGAGTGTATCCTTGATCGACGAATCATTCGTAAAGGAGCTTATCGACCAAAATCTGAAATTCTCGTTTAGTGGGCTGGCACCCAACGGGAGGATGCTACGTGGGAAGACCAGCGGCGTTTCTTAAAGGCTTACCAGAAATTTATCAGTGCAGATAAGGATCCTCTAAGGGGGGAGGAATGATATGTGTTGTAGCTTATATCACCTGCAGAATATAGTCTGCAGTATGCAATCTTAGGAAATGCTCAAATAAGACCAAGTCAAGTGTAGTTGCTAGTTGAATAAGTTGGTGACTGATGTCTAGTGATTATCTAGTTGCTAGTAATTATCCAGTTACTATTTTGATTGTTAGTTCCTATTTTTAAGCAACAAAATGTGTAACTCAGTTGCACTGCAAGGTCTATAAATGACCAAGATTCTCATTAATAAAAGGCACAAAGTTATACAAACACTACTCCCTTCTCTAACCTTCTTCCATCTCTAAACACTACTTGTAATAGTTACACCAAACAAAGCCGCATTACATTTAATCAAATTTCAACGCGATCCACTTAAAGCCTAAAATACAACCGAAATTAACTAAAATTAAACTAATTTCTAAAATGTATTCTGCTGCAAAATCAACGTAAATATAAATTCAATTTATCAGAATTAAGTTCATGTAATGAAATTTTGAACAAACAGATATACGAAAATTTAGGCAAAATAAAGGGCGATCAGATTAAATTAAATGCTCGCCTGGGTAGCTGTTAGTGACATCAGTGGTTCCTTCCAGTTCGGATCGATGGTGGCGTACAATCCGAAGTTGAATGTCTCGGACCGGATCTGGCCGGTTGGTGGACGGGCTTTACCTGGGCCGAAGTGTGATGAATGGTGGGAGTTGGGAAAACCTATCATATCCTACCTAAATGGGCTAAAAATATAAGTCTTTTTTTGAATTTATAATTTTTATATTGTTGCAATGGTTAAAGAGAAAGATGATGCTGTTTAAACTAAACAGCGTTTTGGGTCAGCTTAAAAAAGTATTAAAAAATTAAAATTCACCTAAAATGACGTATTTTTTTGTGTATTTTTATCAGGATTTAGTCACCATTTATGTGTATATCAGTGCTCTTTTAATTAGGTTAGATGGTAACTTGTTTTGACATTGTCATATTGAGGATGCTGCTTATTCCAATTTGAGTTACTGTCTGATTTATACACTTTTGTTTTTTTTGTCTAATTATATTTGCAGACCAGGAAGGGCTTGTTTAGATTTTGATCTTTGAGTAAAACCAGCTAAAGCATGCATAATGTTAAGAGGAAACTTTGAAGAAGTGCGTGCTTGTTCACATTCACTCGAGATTCATATACATGAATAAACTAAACATGCCCTTTTAGCTGGTAGTAATCATAAATTACAATATTGAATCTTCACTTACTGTGAGATAGATAAGTTACACATGCTTTGTTCTGCATTTCCTGTTTTTCTGTATTCTATTATTTTGTTAGTTAGTTACGATACAGTTGCTTCGTGTAACTATATAAGCATGCATATTGTTCATTTCAATTACAATAGTTGAATATAGAAAATACAATTCAGTTCTGGAAAATTCTCTTTCTCTCTTATTTTCTTTCCTGCCAAACAGAATTACAATTTCCTTTACCTGCAATGTAGCATTTAAGATTAGGCAGTGAGTTCATTAATTTAATTTAGCTTCTGAAATCTGTATTTAAATTAAATTTGTGTGACAGTGTTTTTGGGAATACATATTTTTATTAAGCGCAATTTTGGTATTATCTGTTGTTATTAAATTATAGATTTTAGGAATGGTATCTCTATTTTAACCTATTCAAATTCTCAATAAACCCAATTTTTAATGATACCCATGGACAAAATTTTAAATTTATAGTTTTCTTTTTAAGCACCCATCTTAATTCCCAAAATATCTTCTTTGCATCTATTTTTCTTGATTAATATCAGTGAACATCAAAGAACTTTATATCTTTTCTAAAATAATTTCAGATCCATAAACTTAATGAGTGATCCGTACAAGATAATTTCTTTCAGAATTGATGTAAATTTATTTATTCTAAAGTTTTGAAATGGAGGAGGATCCTTAATTTTGAGTTTGTGAAAAAAATAATTCTATTCTACCCTTTGCAATTAAATTACCACTTATGATTCGATCAGGGCAAAAGAGTTAAATGTTAAATCAAGCTCTATCTTATAAAAGGATGATGATCATGTGAAAGAGTATTTTCTTTGTGCTGCAGAGGAATCAATTTTGTATTACTTCTTTTTAAGTATTTTAAATATTTTGTTGATATCCAATATTGAATAACTTATTTTTAAGTGTGATGATTTGTTGATATGATTGCCCTGCCAAGCTGCCCAAGCAACAATTACAGAGAGCCCTTCGTTGTGTGCAGAATTGATGCCTTTTTTTTCCTGTGAAGCTGGCAATTTGCTTTTTCAAGTATTGGTCCTATTTATGGAGATGTAATCAGTGATCCAGTAAATTGAGCAAGAAGTTTGAAAGGTTTTTTGATTTGTTTTTAACATCAAATCAAAGGGTAGCATTTATGCTTAAAATGTGACTTGGGAAACCTAAGGCATGATTAATGTGATCTCTAGAGTTGTCCATAATGCATATAAATATAGAACTCTAGTTGTATGCAAATATAGATCAGAGACGAATTAAGCAATAAGTAATTTATAGCAATATACTCCTTTCTTAAATAAAAATTCTTCTGCACTTCCGCTTGCACCCAACACTATTAACTGATTGTTTCAAGCAGTGTGATACTTTATTATCATTCAATATCATTTTTGGTTCCTTTCTGGGGCACTTTGGCTTTTTCTATCATCTGGGGTAGTTGTCAAAACACATAAATTGGTTGCTATCATATGAATATCAAATATGTTATGAATGTATCAGTTTTTTCTCCTTTCACAATGGAGCTACTGTCAAAGGTTAACCGCAACTTAGTATTCTGTATGTGTTGCATATAATCATAAAGTCATGAAAGGCAGGTACGAATAATGTTAAAATGTTGGAAGAAATTAAATTTAAAAATGAGTGTTGTAGCTATTTAATAGATGATGAAAACAATTGAGTGTTACACAATATTCTCCAGAAAGTGGATACAATAATTTGTTGCGATTTTACTGCGTCCATCTCACGATATCCCGGCTTTGTTTTGCCCGTTTTCGGATTTTTATCAGCGGCTTCTTGATATCATTTTCTTTTTTTATTTTCAGAATACAAAAAGAAAGGTTTTGATTGCTTGTTCCGCAGGTAAGACCGCTTTTACAGTTTTTTTTTTTTAAAGAAGTTTGTTTTGGTTAAAGCAATGTATGTTAAAGATGAAACTTTGAAGAAGTGTGTTGTAGATCACATTTACTCGAGACTTATATACTTGAAGATTAGATTGACGAATCATAAGCATGCCCTTGTTTCTAGCTGTTAATAATCATAAATTACAAGACAAGCAGAAAGTTGTTCTATTTTGGATATGCTGCGTTGCATAATCATAGTGTCATAATGTATATATTGTTTTTCTGTCCTTGAATTTTTTTTTTATTATTTTTTTCTAAGAACAAATTGTTATCTTATCAACAGAAAGCCTGAAATTGATGAGATATGTAGGTCAAAAAGCTCAGGCCACGGAGGCTTTGTCTATATAGAAGGATTCCAAATTTGAATAAAATCAAGCTTATCAATATCGAAGCTCAAACAATAATAAATACTATATGTTTATGTTGTTATGTCGTGGAATGCAGAATCAAGCATACTCGAATAATTATAGAAAATAAATAATATAAGATTTAATTTGGTTTGACAATTATGTTTACATCCACATGAATAAGAGAAAATAATTGTATTATTATTTTTATTTAAAGTACAATATTTAAGTAAAGAAACTTATTTCCGAAAACTTAAATACACTCAGTACTCTCATACACACTTAAAAGAAATTAACTTTTAATTACCAACACTCTCAAATTGTTCACTCTCACAATAATTCTCTAATGAATTATTTCTCTTTGATTTTGAAATTCTCTCAAGTTTAGGATTCAATTCTCTTTGAATTATGTTCTATTTATAGCCTAAACAATGGCTAAAAAATTCAACTCAGTAGTAATCAATTTTCCTACTAACTCTTCAAAATTTTAATTGCATTTAAAAATCTTCAAAACAAGCCATAAAATTCTTCTTTGGTGCCAACCTTTTCAAACTGCAAATTGTGGTTTGCAATTTCAAATTTTGTGGCCCCTTTCTTTTATTGGCTTTTTCAACAATTTTTTACCTCGGCAAAAGTTTATCTAAATTTGAACCGACTATCAACAAACCATCATCCTGAAAGCAGTTGTATCTCTGTGATTGCCTATGTACTAATATCTAAGATTCAGCTAGTTGTAGTTCAAAATTTTTGAAGAAAATAATTTAACATAGTCAAAGAATTTGAATCAGTTTCAAGCAATGTTGAAACTTAACTCTAGAAATCACCTTCGTTAACATATCTGATAGTTTATCCTTAGTATCGTTTTTTTCAATAACACCTCACCACAATAATCTCACTCACATAATGATACTTCTCATCTATGTGTTTCGTCCAAGCGTGATATGTTTGATTCTTCGTAATGAATATTGTACTTTGGTTATCACAGAAAACCTTAATGTTCCCTTGGATTACCCCAAATCACCTAACAAGCCTTTTAACTAAATAGCTTCCTTTACAGCCTCAGTTGTTGCCATGTACTCTGCTTCCATAGTGGACAGAGCAATTGTTGATTATAGAATTGACCTCTAGCTGATCAGACGTCCACCTAATGTGAATACATAGCTCGTTGTTGATCTTCGATTGTCTAGGTTTCCGACAAAATCAGAATCACAATATATAACACATTGTTGACCACAATCCTTCTTAAACAATAACTCAACATCAACTGTCTCATATAGATATTGGAAAATCCACTTTACCGCAAGCCAATGATTTTTACTCGAATTATGTATGTATCGACTAACCATATTGACAGCTTGAGATTTTTCAGGTTTATGCACACCATAACATATAAGACTACCCACACAACATTAGCATATGGAACATGAGCTATATAGTCGTGCTCCTCTTGGAAGGAAAGACATAAAGAAGAGCTTAATTTGAAATGAGGAGCTAAAGGAGTACATACTGGTTTAGTTTTATCACTTATACTGAATCTTTCTAGCACCTTCTGCAAATAAGGGTATGTTTGGAATTGAGGTGTTGTACCTTTTAAGTTACAGCTGCTGTGAAAAAAAAGCTGTAATCATAAAATAAAAGTTAATAATATGTAATAAATATAATTTTTAAATAATAATTTTAATAAAATTATTAAAAACATAATAGATTTTACATTATATAAGTGAAAAATTATATTAACATAGTTAATATAGCTTAAAAGCTACAACAGCTAGTGGTTACCAAACACTTTAGTGCTGTAGCTTAAAAGCTACAGCTGTCCAACCTCAATCCCAAACATACCCTAAGACTTTTAGTCAACCACATGCTTCTATTCTTTCTGTCTCTTTGAATCTTCATCCCAAGTATTCTCTGAGTATCACTCAAGTCATTCATCTCAAACTCAAAAGCTAGCTGCTTCTTTAATCTCTCAATCTCACCTCTATTCTTCGAATATATGAGCATATCATTAACACAAAGTAATAAATAGATGAAAACTCCATCTTGTAGTCTTTTAAAGTAAACACAATGATTATGTTCACTTCTAATAAATTTCTGTCATTGTATGAATTGATCAAATCTCTTGTACCACTGCCTTGATGACTAAAGATTTAATAAATATGCACAAATAATTCTCCTTTCAAACAACTTTAAAACCATAAGAGCTGAGTCATATAGATTTTTTCCTCCAAATCTCTATATAAGAACACCATCTTAACATCCAATTGAGTCAACTCTAAATCATATTCTACTACGGAGGTAAATAGGATACAAATAAAAGTATGGAAATAAGACTTCATTATAGTCAACACCTTCCTTCTGAGCAAAGCCTTTTGTTACGAACCTTATCTTATATCAGAGAGTTAAATGATTTGGAGATCCTTTCTTCTTAGTGTAGAGTCATTTATTACCAATAGCCTTTTTAACCCTTAGGTAACTCCATAAGTTCCTAAGTCTGATTTTGATGTATAGATTTCATCTCTTCTTGCATGGCTAACTTCCACTAATTATTTTCCCTACTGCGTAATGCTTCACCGAAAAAGTTAGGAATGTCATCATTAATAACTAGAAGTGCATAGACTACTACTATGCCTTTTGTAAGCCATCCAGATTTTTTTATCATTCTTTTTGGTCTCCTTGTTGCTATAGTCTCAATTTCATCATCTACATCTTCAGTTATTTCTTATTTTTCTCGGCATCAATAAAAACAACATCTTCTCCAACTGTTGGTGTCACCTCCAAAGTTGAACTGCTCTCTGTAAAACTAACCGGTATATATAGAGTTGCATTAAACTCCACCTACTGAGAACTTGAAGACTTTAACATAGAAGCATTATTAAAGGTAACACATCTGCTATATAAAAATTTCCCATCTTCAAGATCCCAGAGCTTAAACCCTTTAACTTCATCTTTAAATCCCACAAAGATATCTTTTTTTGCACGATAATCGAGCTTATCTTTTTTTACATGATAATAAGCTGGACACCCAATCACACGAATGTAGTCAGTCTTATGCATGCTTTCCAGACCATATTTTCATAGGAGTTTTACTTTAAATTGCAGCAGAAAACAACCGGTTTATTAAATGACCTGCGTATCTCACAATCTTAGCCCAAAACTTTTTAGCTAAACCAGCATTAGATAACATACATCATATTTTCTCCAATAAACTACGATTCATACACTCAGTCACACCGTTTTGTTGTGAAGTATGTATCACCGTGAAATATCTTTTTATACTCTCACTTTAGCATACTTGCAAGAATGGATCATAAGTATATTCACTCTCATTATCATATCGTAATACTTTGATCTTTATGCCAGTTTGAATCTCCATCAATTTCTTTTATTTCACAAAAATCTCTAAAACCTCAACCTTTGCTCACACGTTGTACACTCACATACGTTTAGAGAAATTATCAACAAATGTAACAAAATAATGACTTTTACCAATTGATACAGTCTTAGTTGGTTTCCATACATCACTCTGTTAACATATTCAAGGGTCTCATGAACAGTATCACTTGTTGTGCGTGGAATGCAGAATCAAGCGCATCAAATAATCACAGAAAAATAAATGACACAAGATTTAACGTAGTTTAACAATTATACCTATGTTTACGGGAGCAAGAGAAAATAATTATATTATTAACAATTATTTAGAGTATAATATTTGAGTAAAAAAACTACTTCAAAAAAACCTACATATGCCTAATACTCTCATACATACTTAAAAGAAAATAACTTTCAATTATCCACACTTTTTAATTACTTAATCTTACAATAATTTTATAATAAATTATTTTTCTTTAATTTTAAAATTGTCTCCAATTTTGAGATACAGTTCTCTTATAATTATGCTCTATTTATAGCCTCAACAATGACCAAAATATTCAACTCGATAGTAATCAATTTGCCACTAACTCGTCAATAATTTTAATTACATTTAATAGTCTTCAAAACAAACCACAAAATTCTTCGTCGGTGCCGACCTTTCCAAATTTTAAATTGTCGTTTGCAATTTCAAACTTTGTGCCCCTTTCCGTTATTAACTTTTTCAACACATGTATTCTCTAGCATTAAGACTCTCAAAGCTAGGAGAAGATCACATAGGAAACAAAAGGCAAACCAAGGAAATTACCTTCTCAACTTTTAGAAATGAGCGCAAGCATGTGCCACTTCGTTTATTTCCCATCCATGTTTCTTTTTTTCGTCACGCTGTTGCAAGTTGCGGCTTTTGCCACTTTTTCCACAAAGTCCTTTCAGGAGACAGATGGAGTTGCCTTGCAGGCGTTAAAGTCCATGATTGCTCATGACCCTCAAGGAATCCTGAACTCGTGGAATTATTCTCGTCATTTCTGCGATTGGGAGGGCATTACCTGCAGTACAAGGCGCAGAAGAGTCACAGTCGTAGACCTGAGGTCAAAAGGCTTGATTGGCTCATTGTCTCCTTACGTTGGCAACCTCAGTTTCTTAAGAGAGATCAATCTTATGAACAATACTATCCAAGGTGAAATCCCTCATGAATTTGGGCGTCTGTACAGGTTAGAAGCTCTTCTTCTGGCGAATAACTCCCTGGTTGGGGAAATTCCAGCCAACTTGTCATATTGTTCAAAGCTCACAGTACTATTTTTAGGATACAACAAGCTAGTAGGAAGAATTCCATTTGAGTTTGTCTCTCTACACAAACTGAAACAACTATCTATACACAGAAACCATTTGACAGGAGGCATCCCATCTTTTATTGGGAATCTAACATCACTGGAACTGGTGTCTCTAGCTTACAATTCTTTTGGAGGGAATATTCCACATTCATTGGGTCAATTGAAAGAGTTGAAATCTCTTGGACTTGGCGCAAACGACCTCTTTGGTACAATCCCTCTTTCCATTTACAACCTTTCCTTCCTATCTATTTTTTCTGTGTCCGAGAATCAACTTCATGGAAGTCTTCCACCAAGTTTAGGTCTTACTCTTCCTAATCTCAAGTTTTTCCAAATCACTGAAAATTTCTTTAGCGGGTCCATTCCAATATCCTTATCTAATGCTTCAAAACTCGAAGTGATTCACGTTTTGCTTAACAATTTTTCTGGAAAGCTTTCAGTTAACTTTGGAGTCTTGAAAAATCTTTCAAGCCTAAGAGTAGGCTCTAATAATTTAGGAAGTGGGGAAAGTGATGAGATGGATTTTATGAATTCTTTGGCTAACTGTAGCAGATTGTGGGAACTCGATTTAGCTGTAAATCAATTTCGAGGAGCATTGCCTCATTCGATAGCTAATCTGTCTATTCAACTTCTACGTTTGTCCATTGCCAGTAATCATTTGTATGGAAGCATTCCTTTAGGAATAGGTAATCTTGTAAATTTGTATCTATTAGGGATGGATGATAACAAATTTACAGGCACAATTCCTAAAGAAATGGGTAAGCTTAAGAACTTACAAGCGATGGGTGTTAGCGGCAACCAATTCTCAGGGGAAATTCCTTCTTCTCTGGGAAACCTATCATCACTATTTGAAATTCTCGTAAACAATAACAATTTATCAGGAGTCATCCCTTCTAACCTAGGAAATTTGAAGCAACTGAAAATTTTGAACCTGTTCCAAAATGATCTCAGTGGAACAATTCCAGAAGAAATTTTCAACATATCGCATCTGTCAGATTCTCTGAATTTAGCCCAAAACCACTTGGTTGGATCTATACCTCCAAAGATCGGTAATCTGAAATCTTTAAGGAGACTTGATGTGTCCAGCAATAACTTGTCTGGTGAAATTCCAAGTGAACTAGGTCTTTGTTCTAGTATTGAAGAGATTTATTTGGCGAGAAACTTCTTCCATGGATCCATCCCTTCATCACTGAGTTCTTTGAGAGGTGCTCGAGAGATTGATCTTTCTCAGAACAATTTGATTGGAAATATTCCAGTTTTCTTCGAAGGTCTTTCTTTAAAGTATCTAAACTTATCATTTAATGATTTTGGGGGCGAAGTACCAACAAAAGGGATTTTTACAAATGCTAGTGCAGTATCAGTTGTTGGTAATAGTAATAGTCTTTGCGGCGGCATACCTGAACTGAAATTACCTAAATGCACCAAGAACAATTTCAGGAATCAGAAGTTCTCTCAAGGACTAAAAATAATAATCTCGACCGTAGCTTTTTCAGGATTAGTCATATTGACATTTTTCATTTTCTACTGGCTCAAAAGGAGGAGAGGCCCTTCCAAGCAGCCTTCAAGACTCATGCTCAGAAACGCAATTCCAAAAGAGTCTTATGAAAGTCTCCTCAAAGCAACTGATGGATTTTCATCAACAAACTTGATTGGTGTGGGTAGCTTTGGCTCTGTGTATAAGGGAGTATTTGACCAAGATGGAGCTGTTGTTGCAATCAAAGTTCTTAACCTTCAACGCCAAGGAGCTTCTAAGAGTTTCATGGCTGAGTGCAAGGCTTTGAAAAATATCCGTCACAGAAATCTTGTCAGGGTTATAACTTCATGCTCGAGTATAGATTTTCAACATAACGAATTCAAAGCTCTAGTTTATGAATACATGCCAAATGGGAGTCTTGAAAAATGGTTGCATCCAGATGCTGTTCCACAAAGAGACGAAGAAATTGAAATTCAGAATCTTACCCTTCTGCAGAGAATAAGCATTGCAATTGATGTGGCATCTGCACTAGAATATCTTCATCACCACTGCCAAGAACCCATCCTCCATTGCGATATAAAGCCAAGCAATGTCCTTCTCGACAATGACTTGACTGCTCACATTGGTGATTTTGGTCTAGCAAGATTTCATCAAGAAGTCTCAAATCCAACTCAAAGCAGCTCTGTTGGAGTAAGGGGAACAATTGGTTATGCAGCACCAGGTTATAACTTATAATCAAATCCCATTATTTTTATTTATTATTTATTATTTCTTTTTGCTCATGTAATTTTTTTGAATGGTAGAGTATGGCTTAGGAAGTGAGATGTCAACAAATGGAGATGTTTACAGCTACGGAATATTATTGTTAGAAATTGTGACAAGAAGAAAACCAACAGACTCTATGTTTAAGGGAGACTTGAATCTTCATAATTTTGCAAGAATGGCCTTTCCTGATCGTGTGATGGACATTATGGATCCAGTACTTCTAAATGGTGATGAAGTTTTGACTAGTACTAATAGCCATATGCAAAGGCAAACAGGAATGAACAACAGATTAGAATGTCTCATTTCTATGGTCAGAATTGGACTTGCTTGTTCAATGGAGTCACCACAAGATCGAATGAACATAACTGATGCAGTCCATGAATTAAAATTAGTCAAGAACATTCTTCTTCAACCTGAAACTGTGTTCAAAAGGCAATAAGGTACCTAGCTGACACAATATTCTCCTCTAGATTTTGCGCCAGTAATATAAATTTACATTGTATCTTTTGGGGGAAAAAAGGCTCATTACTTCATTTATGATTTTTTCAGTCTAAGGAAGTCTAACGAATCACAGGGCAACAAAGTTAAGAGCTTCATCAAGCAGAAAAGAGTAAAAGTTGATCTTAGACAAGGAAAATGGGGCAGCCAGAGGGAATAACATCTTATCAAAGTCTACAATTCTGTAGGTTTATAATAAAAAATTTGGGAGTATAGAGTATTCCAATGACTTCAATGTTAAAAGAAAGAAAAAAAAAAAAATTAACTGCAATATTTAGAAACTTTTTGGGCATATGCAGTGGCAATGCAGCTCTGTTTTCAGATTATACAATGATTTACAGTTTGTCAATCAGGCATTTACATAGATAAATTTTCAAAGTTTCAGGAAGAAGATGTCAAGACATATTAGATATTAATGATGCTGACATTCGCTTTCTCTTATTTCTAATATGGTACTGATTCAAGTCTTTTCTTACTCCTTTAATTCAGTACAAGTTGTTTGATAATGAGAATGCTACTTATCAACATATTTACTTCAGAGCTGCAGGCTGGATGTCAGCCATGTGAAGGTTTTTTCAAACGAATATTAGATGTCACTTGTCCAAACTTGCAAGTTGAAGCATGGAAGGAACTTTTGTTGTTCACATTGATTATGGGCTTCGTTAGTTTATCGCAAATCATTTTTATCTTAAGTAACGGAACCATTAACTTAAAGAATTCAAAATTTTCCACCAATCAATCTTAATTGAATCTTTTAAACTCAATTAATTAATTTTCGTTCTTTGCAATTTAAGAATTAGAAGACAAAGGATGCTGGTACTGAACATAATGCAACTTTCAACTTCTGACTAGAGGTAGCATTGCACACTGCTATAGTTTTGCAGAAATTGCACGATCCTTAACACTAGAAAATTAACATTTTGGTCCAAAAGGGCTGCTTTCTTACTGACTAAGGTGATTGTTTCAGATGATTAAATATACTGCAGAGGCCAGAATGGCATCAGTGCTTTGGCAAGCACATTTGTTTATAGAGAGTCAAATATAAACAGCGGACACATTGCAATTGGTTCTTGTCCTCTCAACTCCTGAATACATTCAGTTATATATTCTTATCTCAAATTTTGACAAATCAACTCCACCAGATGTCAACTACATTCAGAAAACCGACTACCCTTGCTTGGACCATGGAACAGATCTATCCACTTTTGCTAGTGGATGATAAAAGAGAAACTTCTCAAGACTCCTGTTTGATGAACTTTTCGTTTTGATATATCTTTTCTGGCTTCGTGAGTTATTGTAAAATTATTCAATTTATTAGATATGCTAAATGTTTCATCAAACTCTATCTTATCAAAGGATGATGATCAATTTCTTAGTACTGCTTTGCAAGTGTTTTAAATATTTTGTTGATATTCCAATATTGAATAACTCAGAAAAAATCTGATGATATGATTGCTCTGCTAAGTTGACCATTTATTATGTGCAAAATTGGTGCTTTTTATTTGAAGCTCGCAATTTGCTTTTCCATATATTGGGCCCATTTACTGATTATTGCTTTACTATCATTATTGTTATTATTTTGGTTCCGTTATTGAGGCGCTTTTGGCTTGTTCTAACATCTGGGATAGTTGTCAAAAAACATAAATTGATTGACATCATAAGGCATACGAATAGATGATGAAGCAATTGAGTGTAAAGATTCTCAGAAAGCGGAGACAAGTAATACGTAGTAATACTCCTCTAACTAGGCATGGTAATAGACACCACCTGTAGCAGATTTTTAATTACCAAACTCGCACTCAAGTTTTGATAATTATTAATTTTTTTTTGCAGTTTTCACATTTAAAATTATAAATATTTAATATGTAAATTTATATTAATAATCAAAATTTTACATAACATACTCAATTTTAAATTTAATCAATGTAAATAAAAAATTAAAATTTCAACATCAATCCAACATAAGTTATTAAATTAAAGCATTAAAAAACTATAAATAATCCACGTATTAAGTTAAACAAAAACTACAAATTATTATTGTTTCATATTTTTATTCAACTACATAAGCTCCAAGAGTAAATATCTTTATTTTATTCATCATCATTTACACCCATCCAACACAATTCCAACAACAATGATTAAGATTAAAAATATTAATCTAAACAACAAATTATATTAATACATATATTAAGTTAAAAAATAATAGTCCATAAGAAATTATAATAAATATATAATAATCCATACATTAAGTTAAAGAAATTTAATTCCTTACCTCATGTTTATAATACTTTATATTTATTTAATTTACATACTTTTAGATTTAATTTTATTTTTTATTAAAGTTAAATTAAAAATATTTGAAAAAAATTACGAATTTAACATCTATCCATTGAATATTTAGTTAATACAAACCCATTTAAATTTTTAATACCAAACAGTGTTTCTATTTACACCCCCTTTTTCTATGTTTTGTAATTCTTTCAACCCAGTTGTTGACGTATCACCGATTTTTAAGCTAATGTGAGGTAACCCAATTACTCAACAAACTAGTAATGCATGAAATTCAAATATGGAAGCAGACCCAATGTATTATGTACTACTCATTTATAACAATAATAATTATGCATTTCAAGAAGACATTTCTCATGAGAGGAAGCAAATTTCGATTTCCAAGCATTCATGGGAAAAAAAAAAAAAATCCAACAGGGTAATCTCTTAAAACAAAAAAAAAAAAAAAGGAAGCAATCTTAATTTTATGTGCAAGTAGAGAAGAATGTCCAAAGCATTTTTAATTTTTTAAACAAAAATAAGCTATCATCACTTCTCAAATCTTCAACTAATACAGCTTCCAAATTTTATACCTTAATTCCTTTCCGGCCCATTCTTATTTCTAAACCAAACTATTTTTTTATTTTCCTTTTTCTTTTTCAATGAAAGCCTTGTTCTACAGGAAGCTTAAACGCAGATCCAATGGTGGATGATCCATTTCTGCTCCAATTGTATAAGAAAATGTTGTAGCCTGTTCCTTGAATTCATCTCCATCCATCCTCAGCTTCTCTGATTCCTGATCATCAAATGAGTTCAACGGGAAAAGTTGTAAAGTTTCTCTAACTCTTTCAGGCTGATCATGAGCTGCTGCTGCTACATGCATATGACCATTATCAACCTCTACATAATCTGGAAAACGAAAAAACGAACTAATATAACTCTATTAATCAGATGAAAATGAAACTATATATTTAGGGAAGACAAGGAAATCTTTTTTTTTATTCAATTTTTAATTAACGTACGTTTTGGGGATGAAATCTTGTCGACATGGCGAATAAGATCCTTTTGACGATCATAATCCACAGATACTTTGCGACGCTTCTGTCTCTCCCTAGCTTTATGATTTTGAAACCAGTAAAAGACATTCTTGCTTTCAATCTTGCCATAAAAGCTTAACTGGGTAGAGATCTTCTGAATCTGATCAGTGCTCGGCGTCCGGAGCCCCGACCTGAACAAGTCAGTTAGGACTTTAACTTGTTCGCTGGTCGGGTTCCAGCGCCCACACTTTGTGCCAGTGTTACTATTATCGTTGCCGTTACCAGCACGAACATGTCCAGCTTTAACGTAAAAGCCTGACATGCTCTCGTCCATATTTTGAATTTGATGTGGTAGAATTGTGGAAGTGTCTGTGAATTAACTTTCTCTCTGAACACAAAAGATCATGAGTTCGTGTGCATTACTCTTTATATAGTAACAAGTACACCAATAAATAATTATTTTTAATTTGTTAAGTTTTTTTTTATTGAATCGGTAATGAAAGGATGAGAGAATCACTGAATCAATCCTTTTGTAATATCAATATGCTTTGATTTTAGGGTTTGTGAGATTGAGTTTTTGGCCCGGTTTTTGTGCAGAGATGGGGAGAAGAGACATGCGCAAAAGCTGCCACTGTTGAACGTTTTGGTCGGCGAGCAGACAAAGAAGTAAGTTTAATTAATTATTAATAAACTATATTGTATTAAATTTGTGTCTTTTTTGAGTTAAGATGTTTGTGTTTTTAAGTAAAGTTTATAAGCTACATTAAGTGTGCTAATGTTTTGTCATGCATGCGTTTTGAAGACTAACCTAGTGAGTCCAAAATCACCACGACACGTGAATAAATCCAAAGCTTTGTTTTTAAACTAGAGCATATATGCTAAAGAACATGATAATGGGAACAATAGTTATATAAATTATTAATTATCTTAAGTGGGTGTGTGTGTGATAAAAAAGAAGATTAATTGATGTAAGTGAAAGTCAAAGTGGTCACATTGTCTGATCTTTGTTGGACGGTTGTGATCTGAGATTAAGTTGACCAAATCACTAGAATTCAGTCAAATAAAGTTAGGGCTAATCCTGAACCTTCTTTTAAGGGGAGTGGGAACACAAACTAGAAGACAATAAAGCCACCAAATTGAACTTTGATTTTGAAAGACAACTCATGACCAGCCAAAAGGTTAGCAAGTTAAGATTATTTTTTTCTCATGCGGCTCTTGTCTTAGGCAACTACATGTCGTAAGTTCATTGTTAATTGGTTGCTTCATCGCTCATGATCTCAAAAGTAAGCTAGCATTTGTGTACAGTAGGGTTTGTCTTGCGACTAGAAATTTGAGCATAAGCTAAGCGTGATTTTTAATTATTTGAGTAATGGAAACTGAAAACTTTGGGATTCGCTTGATGAGATAAGAGATTTGAGGGTATTATTTCATGACTTTGGAACTACGGAAAGTTCAGAGATTAGCTAGATGAAGCATGCTTAGAACAAGTATCTATAAAAAAAATTTTGACATGCAAGAAATGTGAAAACTGCAAAGCATGTTTATTGATGAGATAGCATAATTAGCTTCAATTTTCGCAAGATTATTGGGCTAAAAAACTTTTTTTAAATATGCCAACAACGCAAATATATCGGTTAATCAAATTTGGATAAGTTCGCATCCTCAATAAGTTCTAATTTTACTCCACATCCTTGAAAATCAAAATTCAAACGAGAATTGAGAGTGCAGTTATTTCTTTCACTTTCGAGAAGAGGTTAAATTCTCACCAATTATTGATGTGGATAGGATTCTCTACAATTGAGTGATCGAATTAAACTTTCAAACCATGCTTATCACAAGATTGGCGAAAAACGAAAAAAAAAAAAGATTGTAATTATAATAAAAAAATTTATATACACACACACACACCCACACGCTACTGCAGGTTCTACAATTTGATTACCAGAAGCTAAAATTTACTTAAATCAAGCTTTATCGTTGATCAGTCAAAATTTGGCCAAATATTTTGCTGCTTTTTCCACATCTACATCCATCAATAATTCTTATTAATCCAGTGGGTATATATAATTTTAAATTGAATTGTGTAGAAATTTAGGTTCATTTGCAGTGTTTTCTTCTCTTAGTCAAGGAGTTGCAGTGGCAAATTATTGTTTTGCGTGCTTAATATCTGCAATTCCCAAGGATGTTCTCTCTAAAAATTTATATAATAATAAAAAAATTTGTCACTAAGCACTTGGCAGATAAATTGGCACTAAGATTGCTGCTTTCTAAGTTCTAACTCCTAGGTATATAATATTGCTTGCCCTCTTGACTAAAATATTCTTTGCCTCTGTTTTTATCTGTTTGTTATTTTATTATTCTAAGGAGCCATAACTCGTAAGTGCTAGGCGATCAGGACTAGGATGTCTTTTTTCATATTCTTTTAATTTTTTAAGATTCAAATCACAATGTTCGCTCTAAGGAGGTTTTATTTTATTCAATCATACTATGTCAAAAATTATTCAAGATTTTGCACTGTGCATAATTTGAAAATAAATTTTTTTACCAAATGAGAAAGTAAATTAAAGTATTCAAATACCTTGAAGAAAGAACGAGTTTATTTTACCTTGATGAAAGAAAACAGTATATATTTTTTGTCAGAATAAATAGGCGTTTTAGGGACAAAAAAATTAAATATGTACTTAACACTACTTAAAAATAACGTTAAGTCCATGAGCTTATACAACAACACTTGATCATTTTCAATAGATTTATGCTTTGGATAGTAGGGATATTTGAATTAGAAATCAATAAGCTTAATAAAATAACAAGAAATCAATGCACAAGCAGCACAAGAACTTAGAAGAAGCATGTAAGAACGGGTGACTGAGATCGAAAAAAGTGCCATCTCTGTCTTGTTGCTTGTCCTTTTTATATGTCCACGTAGATCCTTCAGCACATTGAACTGGAAGCATGTTACAATATGAAAGCTAAAGAAAATGTTAAAATTCAGTGAGAAACGAGAAGACAAGTCTCTGCTAGTAGGGCTCTTAGCTAGCTAGGACTAGAAATATATATATGGACATGCGTGAAATCTAGGCCGCCCCAGATTTTACGACGTCGCTTTTCTCTTGTCTCCTCCATTATGTGTCTGTTTATGCATTGGTTGGGTGGAAGGAATGCTGGAAGCTTAATAACAACAATGGAGACAAAAAGGTCAAGAAGAAAATTAGCTTACCTTTGCCTAGCTAGCTAGCTAGATAGCACTAGTATAAAATTTTGTGAATGATCGAAGTTAAGCCAATTTTATGCAGAAGCAGTAACATTGCAATCACTGCAAATGGGAGACCACTGAGACATTGTTTAATATTAAGGTTTGACTATTTTGTAAAAATTAATTGCTTTAATTTAAAAGTTAAATTGATGTGATTAACTAATTGTATCATAAAGAATTTATAATATCTTTATTATTTTTATCGAAATTTTCATTTAAAAGTCACATAGATATTATTAATTTTAATTTTATAGTTACAATTTTTTTCATAACAATTATAAATAAAAAACTACAGCATCTCAATACCAAATCGGTCATAAAATAACTCAGCTGATTACATATAATGCCAATCAATGAATATGGTGAGGTAACACATGCTAATAACCTGAGTAAAGTTATTGCCAAATAACCTTAAAAAATCAATAAATTACTTCAAAATATCAATCAAAACTAAATGACTCTAAACTTAGAATAGATATTAAATGGTCATCTGCTTTTAAGTCCAAATGGGGTTCCAGTTATTACTATTTTGGAAAAATATACCCGTACAAACATCTTGGAGAATATGAACACATTTCAGTTATTTTGGTATTGAGATATTGTAGTGGTTGCGTGAAAAAAAAATTATAATTATAAAATAAAAAATGTTAATAATGTTTAGTAAATATAATTTTAACAAAAATAATAAAGTATTATATCATACAAGTATAAGACTAAATCATCTTAACTCCTACCATACAGTAATAAATATTTATCAAATACTTTAGTATTGTAACTTCTAATCAACAGTTGTCCGATCTAATACTAAACATGATCTAAGGAAGTTAAAATAGTGTTTTCTATTGTAAATAGATGATGGAAATGGTAGATTTAAGATTCAGTCATAAAACAGACACCAATTAGAGATAGAGGTGAGAAGTAAATAGAATTGAGGACTCTGAAAATGGTTTAAAAGCCGAAAACTAATGTGAAGCATTTATAAGATTAAAAGGGAAATAAAATGGACAAGGAAAAAAAAGAAGGTAAAATGACTGTTTGCCCCCTCAACATTTAGAAAAAATGACATAAAATCTCATAATATTTTAAAACATACATATAACCCCCAAATCTTGTTAATTTTTAGAGTAATAGCAATCTCAATTTTAGGGAAAAAAATGGTTTTGAAAATTTTATATGGAATTTTTTATAAATACAAGTGTATTTTTTTATAAAAATATAATACACTCTTTTTTAATTAAAATAAATTAAAAATTAATAAAATTTAGAGATTATATGTGTTTTTTAAAATATTAAGAAATTTTATATCTTTTTTTTAAAATGTTAGGAGCTGGGCCTGCAGTCTTTTTTCCTAAAAAAAAATAAATACGCGCACAAAAAACTTGAAGTTAGAAAAAGAATTAAAGGCGTTGGGCTTGTGGATAATGGCTCTAGGCCTATTAAATTAGTGGCCCATTAAAAGCGTTGACGTTAGGAAGCGTGAATTAAAAGGGATTTCTTTTGATTTAATTTATTACTTAGGCAAGCACGTGAAGACAGAAGGCAAAAAATCATTTGAATGGTTTTTATAATAAACAGTATATTCTTTGGTCGCGTATTAACTAATAAGGAGGAAGTAATTAGATTTATAAGTAGGGTAAATTCCTCCATTCAACAAACAGTTTTTAAAATTGAATAGTTATAAATTTTGTGCTAGTCTCCAACATATACAATATAGATAATGATTAGTTATATGTCTATTGGAAATTAGAATTCAGTTTGCTTTGATATATAGATTTACAGAAATATGAAACCGAATAAAACAAAAAATAAATAAACTGGTTTTGATATATAAATTTAGCGAAATATAAAACTAATTAAAATAACAAATAAATAAACTCTTACGCCCGTACAAAACTCAAACGCTCAATCCCAAAGTTGACGTACGGCCCCATGTATATTCCGTAGCATGCCAGCATATTGTACATGTGACTGGCAATTATTGACTTTTAATCTTCACAAAGTCAATGTGAGCTTTGCCTTCCATTTTATTCCCCAAAATGTGTCTAAGGAAATCCACGTACTTAACATTTCTGTAAACTCTAGGTCGATCGTCATTCACCATTGATTCTACCGGACCAATTTCTGCTTCATCATTTGGAAGCATAGCTGTTGCCACTGACATTCTTGGCCTGCTCTTATTTGCCAGAGCTCTGTGTTCAATGCTTCTGTACACCCCATTACTAAAAACCTGCAAATTTTTAAAACCAACAAAGATTCAATTAATTAATTAATTCTGGCCGTAGATTGATGTTGCAATGATTCAATTTGATTTATTGATCAACTACATGCCACAAGAAATGAAGTTTTAATTATCAAATACCTCGGCAGCATCGCCGACGTTTACAACAAGTGCATTTGGAATTGGTTTTATAGGAACCCATCTATCTTTATTCTTGATTTGTAGGGCTGCGATCTCATCATCTCCTTGCAGAAGTAATGTTATTGTGCCTCCATCAGAATGGGGGCTGACACCAAGAACAAGATCAGGCCTGGAGCAAGTTCGATAGTAATTCATTCTCATAGCTTGTTTCATCTCCCCATGTAATTTTTTGAGACCGTCTCTATCCATTCCCATCAACAATGATAAATTGGCTAATAATTCCTCAGTTACCTTTTGCGCTCCCTCCGAGTATTTTTCTACTGTGTCCCTATTGGAAAAAAAAATATAATTAATATTTTAAATTATTGCTTTATATGAAAATTCTCAAATGCAGACGTTTTTAAAATGCCTATAAATGTCTTCTTTTTTTTTTTTGGTATATTGAGTTGCTTGCAGCTTAAAAGTTTTTATTTTTTAGTAAATTTTTTTGTGCAAATAGTTAGACATCTGCTTCCGCAATGGAGAAGGATTCCAGTTTCTAACTTTATTTGTATACATACGTCAAGAAAAAGATGAAAATACATACTTAAAACCTGGTACAGTGGCTGGCCAGAGCTTCATTTTTCTGAGGTTAGGTGGGTGGGTGATAAGCATTATGAGATCACACCAATCGAGTTTTTGTAGCTCAGAGACTACAAAGCCTTGTCCATATCCTTGAAGATCGTTAGCTGCCATAGCATATTTCAGTTTTTCATCATGAGGAAGTTCAAAAAATGCTGCTACTGCGTGTCTAGCAACACCTTTTCTGCTATCCCATGATTTACTAGCTGCAAAATTTACATTATGGGTTAAATATGGTTCATTATTATTATTATTTTTTTTTTTTTTGAGAAGAAATATGTTTCATTAAGAAGAGTATAATTAAGGAACAGTTCATTTGATTGAATATATATATATTAATATATACCTGAAAGAAACCCCATTCCTTGCAAGCACTGTCTAGTTTTTTTAGCTCATTTTCATCTCCATTGGCTAGCAAGGACAAGTTTATGATTGGTATTTCGGATGCAGGTGCAGGAATGTACAACTCGAAATCAAGGGGCCTGTCTTTTTTCTCTTGTATGTATCTTTCAGGCACACACTGAGGGTCATTCCTCACAATCTGTTGAACGCTTGGTACAGCTAAGGATTTTCCCCAACCCAATCCCTCATCTTCTTGCGCACATCCATTCTCACCTGTTAGAGCCATTTGTGTTTTTCTTCTCTTCTACCTTAGCCACGGCCTTAGGCATATTTATAGTTTGAAAATCAGCGGAAGCCCAAACCTAGGGTTAATTTATAAAAATAGCCCTATTATCATTTATTGCCTTTTAATAAGTTCTTGATAATTAATAAATAAAACTATTAAAGATAATCTTATGGTACAAACTCCTTTTGAATGAAGTTCTCGTAGTTGATTAATGGTTGATAAATAAAAAAAAATGGTTAAAGTAATTAGATTAAAATACTTTAATAAACACTAAAATAAAAAATAAAAATCATGTGGCGTAAAATAGATAGGCTAATTGTGTATGTCTATGAAAGAGAAAAGTATACGATATTGAAGAATATTATCGTCCAAAATATATTTTTTCAACTAGTTAAACACGAAAATAGGTGGCCCATTTATTTTTTATTTTTTCGTTCCTCCTTCCAAATTAAGAAATATAGGTGTATATAATTATTGGTATCAAACCCTTAAAAGATGCCCTTAAAAATGTTTGGAGTTTTCTTATGTACAGTTTGACTCTGGCAACGAAGGTGGTTGACGAGGGAATATCATCCAAAAGACGTTGGAGATTTACTTGGCTGATAGAGTCGCCCTGAAATTAAAGACGATATTAATTAAGGGCATCCCATCCGACTCATCCTGAAGCATTGGAGTTTCCTTCTTAGCTGATATCTATTCGATGTGGCAAATTCCCTGGAGTTATACATTTTTTAAGTTTCCATTGACAAAGGCATTAGGCTTAAATTAATTTAAAGGACATTTCAGATTTTATACTTCACCAGTTACTAAGAACGTTGTTGTCTCTGGCTACTATAATGGTTAGGATAAATGAATGAGTTGTAGCGTTGTCGGCAATCGATCGCCAGCACGCAGCTATCAATCTCCCTTTCACATAGCTATCAATCTTCCTTCACATGACACGCGTTTAATTGTAATATTCAATATATATATATATATATAAGCTATTTTATGATATCAGTGATTAAAATTATAATATCAATATCATATTTAAATATAAATTATGTAAATAAAATATAAAATTTTTAAATTAACATTAATTATAAAATAAAATATAAATTTAAGAAATTAAACATAGAACTTATAAATAAAAAATAAAATGATTAAATTAATATAAAATTAATAAATTAATATATTATTAATAAATAAATAAAAATTTATAAATATAATATAAAACTCGTAAATTTATATTAAATGCAAAATAAAATATAAATTTTTGAAATTAAACATAACACTTGAAAATAGAAGATAAAATTAATTAATTGATATATTACTAGTAAACAAAATAAAAGTTTGTAAACATAATTTAAAACTAGTAAATCAATGCAGCTTCTCATCTCCCATCTCCTACTGATTGACATTTGATCCACCTAATGTCTCCGACTATCCCTCTATTTTATGATCTAGTATCCCTTGTATGTATTTATGCATCACTACAATAATGGAAAGATGAGATTACGATGATATTGATGAGATCAACTACAATAATGGAAAGAGACTTCAATTATCCATGTCATTTGTATGCACAGGAGCTGATGAGAAAGATGAGATCAACTAGTAATGATTCACCTATACTGTTGTCATTGGTAATGTCATCCTGAAATTCACAAAATTGGAGTTTACTTGTTGGCTGGTATCGATTTTGTCTATTAAATGGCGGCAATTCACTTCGGCTATGTAAAAAAAAAAAAATTGTTTCTATCTACAACAAGCTGGCAATAAAAATTAAATTGGACTCTAATTAATCAATTATAAACTTTTTTTTTTCCATGAAAACTTTTTCCCAGAATTGCGAAATGTTGGAGATGCCGATCAGCACTAAGACTGCTAAATCTGACCAAGGAAACATGATGAAACTAATAAGAAGGCTATCTGACATGATGAAACTAATAAGAAGGCTATCCGACATGATGAAACTAAATAAGAAGGCTATCCGACATGATGAAACTAAGGAAATGTTCCTTACATATAAAAATTAAACATTTTGCAAAAAGTTATTCACCTAGTGAAAATGGGAAGTTGCATTTGCAGATCAACATCTAATCAAGTGATCCAACATACTGGTGCATATTAGAAAATGGACAATCTGTAGAAGCAGATGATTAACGCTAAATCTGACCAAAATGGATATTTGTTTCTCAATAGAAACCAAACCATTACAAAGCAATCTTGTTAAAAATTGTGCTACTAATTTGAAACTCTAGCTTATAAAATACAGCCTTCTCAGAAAGCAAATAAGCACATTCCTCAGAGTTTGTGATATATTAACTTCTTTCAAACTCTAATCACCTTAGCACATGAATTCATCTGTCAGAGAAATTATGGCATCTGAGCAGCGGTGTTCAATTTTTCTGCTAAGCTGAGCTGGGTCCTGGTGATACTCGACAAATATAGCAAGAGCAACTGGTCCTGAAAGAACCAAGAAAAAAAAAAAAGATATACAAGTTAGAGTCCAACAACAAATTAGAACAGAACAGTCATTAATTGGACCGTATTGACACAGACACTACATTCATAATCATTGAGATCAGTTCTAGTTCTGTAGAAACTAAAGAAGCTTCAACTCAATTTTACCTGTAGACTGTCATTTACAAGCTTGTCAAAAGCTGGAGGTGACAGTTTGGGTAGGGAGGATACAGTCTCTGAAAGAATGCGCCCTACACTATTATCAGGTGCAGCACGCCCTTCCTGAGGGAAAACTCGTATTGAATCAGATTAAAACTATCTTAGGATAAAATAAGAACAGGAAAATTATCATACTTACCACAATATCATCAACATATTTGTAGACATCATTAATAAGAGTTAATAGCCGTTCCATCAGGACTTCCATTCCTTCCAAGTCACTAGGGAGTTTGTCGACCGATGTCGACTTCAGAATATCGACTGCCATTATGACAAAACTTTTGTTATTCAATTGCATGCCAATCAGAATATCAACCATCATATAAATCAGTTTGTACAAAAGTTCTAAATTTATGAACAATTAGGGGGGGACAAAAATCAAGACAGAGCTGAGAATAATGATGACGTAAACATGCACCACTAAAGGTTATTTGTTATGTTAGATCATATATCCTGCAGGGAGCTAATACCAGTCTATTTTGATTTCATATAAGTGAATTCAGCAATCAAATGGCAGGTCAAACAAACACTCGCATATTAGATGACAAGTATATACATACATCCAACTCGCTCAGCTTCAATCATTCGAAGATCAAGAGGGATTTCTTGAAATTGTGCAGCAAGCTGTCGATCTCCAAGAGACAAATTGACAGAAACATAAGCTTTTACAGTACCCTCTCCATTTCTGAATCCTGTATCCACAGTCAGGTGAACAGGATTAGAAACTTCGCGACAATAGAATTCATGGATCAAGGCACTGCCACCAGTGACTCCCAACCCTGTAGAAAACCTGCACACATGCACAGAAGAGCAATTGCATAAGACATCAACAATTCCTATAGATAACAAATTTGATTTACGGCAGAGAAATCATTGTGAGACGAGAAATACCATCCGACAATCACTTCCTGTGGATTCACCTTTAGGTGTGACTTTAACATGGTATGATGGTATTCAATATCCAATGCAACCTACAAACAATAACATTGAGCGCATAAGCTTCCTAGTTCTGGCTAAACAAAAACACAATTCCTGTTATACTATTTACAAGAATTTATGAAAACATCATTCACAAACGTAATTGCAAAATCAGAATGACTTAAGCACAATCAATATCCATAAATAAGCAATGTACAATTAATTTCAGTAACCTTAAACAGAACGACTTAAGCACAATCATATATCCCATAAATAAGCAATGTACAAATAATTTCAGTAACCTCTCCCTAAAATAGCAGTACTTTATGGTTCTGAGCTTAACTAACATTGATACATAGCTACTCAAAACCTCGATGATAAGAAACTCTGTATCTATTCATCAATTTAACCCCAATCGATGAAGGTTATAATTTTCTATTTTGTAAAGAGAAAAAAATTCTTTTGGAAATTTCCTCAGCGTCCAAACATATCATAAACACAACCAAAGCATCTTAAATCAATAAATGCAACCCTAATACATAGCTACACAATCGAAACCTCCAAACTAAGTAATTTAGTGTTTATTCATAAATTTACCTCAACCAATTGGCGACGGTTATAATTTTCCTTTTATTAAAAAAAAAAACCTTTCAGTAATTTTCTGAGCATTCAAACAGATCATAAGCAAAAGCAAAACAACTTAATGCAATGCCTACTAGCTGAGAATATCAAACGAACGTAAAAATAATTAGAATAATAAATAAAGACAATATAATAAATATAAAATAAAAAGAAGGACCTGATCGGAGAACTCGTTGTGTGGAACGACGTAGGAGTTACGGATATCGACGGTGCCATCAGGCAAGACGGAGCCAAGGAGCGTGCCGATAACGCGCTCAGCTTGGTCGGGGCGTCTGACGTAACAGTCGCAGATGTTGAAAATAACCAGCGGGTGAACTTTCGCCGTTATATTTGACGTCCCCGCTGATGAAGGTCCAAATTGCAGCACCGTGCGGTCGCTTGCCGCCATTCTTATCTTCTTCTTCTTCCCCTCTTCTGATCTCGATTCAAAAAGCAAAGAGCGAGAGCTAGGGTTTTGAAAAGCTGGAATTGGACGTTCCAAAGAGTTATTTTTACTTACTACTATTAACTGGCATCGTAAACCTTAGTGGTACTGGAATTGGTTGGGCCTTTAAAGATACTTACTGTAAATATACCCGCGAAATACTGAATACACGACCCATTCAATTGAACTTGTAATAGGTCAGAAGCAAGCCCAAATCAATAATTGGGCTATATGAGAGTGAAGCCATCCGCACAAATTCTCATCAAGCACCATTTTTGCATTAATAAATCTATATTTATTCAAAATTACATAAAATGACGGGTAGAGTTACAGTTAAAAACTTGAATTTCTTCAGAACTTATTATTATTATATAAAACCTTTATTTCAATAGTACATTTCAGATTTGAAGACAATTTTTTTTTTGTGGATTTATATCTTCAATTATTCAACTCATCTCCTTTCATTATTATATTTTTGTTTTTCCTACTCACTAACAGTACAATTGGTTTGTTGAGTATTAACCCAACAAAAATAAGTTGAGTAACAAAGATTCATAAAATACTTGTGCTAGCCTAGTGAATTTTTGTTTCCATCTCTAATTTTGTTAAAATTAAATAACAATAAAAAAAGGATTTTTTTAGTTGAATTGAAATCCTTAAAACAAATAATTAAAAGAATTACAATTATAAGCATACATTCTACAAATATGTTTAAAGATTTGTTGTTGAACGATATTTTAATTATGAAGATAGAAATTATGTAATAACAAGAAATTAATTTAAGATTTTAAGATTCGTATGCATTTATAAGTAAAAATTTATAAGAAATACTCTTTGTAAGATGATATTTAATGACAATATGATTTATTTTAATTCATGCGTTAGTATTTTATAAATTAAACTTGGGTGTTTTAGAAAATAATAAAATTTAAAAGAGGTGTTATAAGAATTTTTTAAGAGCGTTAAGCTCCAATCCGACAGTAATAGTTAATACTATATTTTAGTTGGGTAGGAAAGACTCCCACGATGTGAAAGGAATAAATTCAAGTTTCTATATGAATGCATTCTCTTTTGTGTATGGAAAGTATGAGAATATCATCTTTGATTTTCTTTATCATGCTTCGTACATATATATATATATATATATAGGTCTTACAAATCTTCGTTTAAAAAGAAAAAAGAAAGTAAATAAATGTAATATGCATAACCTAATTCTACTGGTTTAATGGTTTCCTTCATGTACAGTATTATTGAATTTTAATTACATGAAAATTGAGTAATCTTATATTGCTAATTTACACACGCAAATAACCAAACAATGCCATTAGCATCATTTTGTGATAGGAAGAACTGCTAGTTGAGCTTATGTCATTCTTAATTGTCAACTCTCATATTTATATTCACCAATGACCTCAGGAATGTAAAGATCTTTATTTTGAAATTAAACTTCTTCTTTTTAAAAAATGAAAAAAGGAATTTTGAAATTAAACTAATTCCACAATTTCACTATTGGCTATTATTTATTATGAGCTTGTAATAGTATTTTGTTTATTTACTAAACAACTCCATGATGCTTCTGAATATTAATTATTGTTCCATAATCAAGAGAAAACTGCACACGTAACATGGGGTTAACAACTAAAAGTCGTCACAAGCAACATCATATCATTGACAATGAGCTCTGAAAAAATGTAATTATATGTCTTCATTGGCAAATTAAAGCAGGCTAACAAATTGTGGCTTGGATCTAAGAATAAGAAAATTGATTCCTATTCATATATATAGTCAAGAAAATAAGGTGTGCCACTATTTCTGACTAACTAAACAACAACTATACTATAAAATATGCAGTAAATTACTAAAAGTAAATAGCAATAAAATTATATGAGAGGTCCTATTATCGACTCAACAGTAGACACACATGAACAAAATAATGCCTTAAATTAAAACCTATGCAACGTCTTTATTTGAGTTCAATATTTAAGATATTTATCTCCTACACATAATATTTTATTTAGCCAAATCGGTTATAAAATCTAAATTGATGTCTTGTGAACCCACAAATTAACGAATAAGACAAATTAAAAGACTCAAATGGACGTGAAGCGAAGGAAGTGCTTTTCATGGCGAAAATAGCAATGCTCAAAACTCTTCATTTACGGTGTGTGTATTCATTCGTTCGTTTGTTTTTCACTTTTCTGTCTTTGTTTTTTTTTTTTTAATAATAAATATATAGCTAAATAACCATCAGTTTTCATATATATAGCAAAGGGCGGTCAAAGCCAGTCAGTACTAGAGACTGCAGTTCAATCTCTCCTCGGAGAAGAAGGTATCTGGATCAAAGCATTGAATGTAGCTGATTTGGGTTGTGCTTCAAATGCAAGCACGTTTTCGGTGATATCAGGTGTCATTGAAAAAGGACAAAAGAAATGCGAGGAGTGAAATTATCAAATACCGGAGTTTCTGTTTTTCTTCAATGATTTGCCGGGCAATGATTTTAACACACTGTTTCAGGGACTCTCTAGTTTTGCTGAAAGATACAAGGGTGTGTCTTTGTTTATAATGGGGGCTCCTGGTTCTTTCCATGGCCGCTTTTTCCCAACCAACAGCTTGCATCTTGTTCATTCCCCTTACAGTGCCCATTGGCTCTCTAAATCTGTTACTCTTGCTAGCTCTTAATTTAAATTAACTTATAAAATAGGGTTGACAAAAATACTTCTTGATCATCAACACAAATAGGGTTGACAAAAAAAAATCAACAAGTTAACTTATAAAATAAAGTTTTAAATATTTACTAAATACTTTAGCAACTGAATTTTCACAATACGATTTTGAATGTTTATGCTAAAGAATTAAGATGATCATAGATATGAAAATCTGGTTATCAAAAACTGAATTTGCAAAGCAACTCCATTGCTACTTCTCAAAATTTAGGTAGGAGTAAATTTGACTAATCTAAGAAGGGTAATTTGGATAAATAATTTAATCCACAGAGTTTGAACCAATTGCGCACTTAACCTATATATTTTTAAAAATTACCCAACACATTATATCATTATTTTTATATGTGGTTTTTAAATCTGATTGTTCAAAGGAAAATTAATATTTATGTCTAATATAAATTAAAATTACTAATTTAATACAGTTTTAATAGGTAAAAAGTATAAAATGATTAAGTAGATTTTAACCAAAACAGATATATAACAAAAGTTTTTTGGACAATTCTTAAAATAGAATGACTGATTATATAATTGACTCAAAAATTTAGGGACTAAAGAAACACTTGCCCTTCAAAAAATATCACAAACTAACCCTTGACACTAAAAGCTTTTTTGGTAGGGTATACCAAATTTCTAATTAATGCGCATAAAGAGAATCTAATTACTTGAACAGAATTTATGTATTAGTTCTTGATTAGCTCTAACTAATTATGATATGGAATAAAATGAAATGAAAGGTACCCAGATTGACAGATGAGGCAAGGTTACCACTAAACAAGGGGAAGAGTTACATAACTAAGACAACCCCTGGTGCTGTAAACGAAGCATACCCTGCACAGTTTGAAGAAGATTTCGGCTTGTTCTTGAAGTCACGCTTACAAGAGATGGTGACCGACGGCCGTCTTATCTTGGTACTCAATGGAAGGCCAATTGCAGAGTTTACAAGAGAGTGCTGCTATCCATGGGAACCTTTAGCTGAGGCCATTGCTGCCTTGGTCTCTGAGGTAACTTCCAATCTTTTAAGTTCACTTAACTTTATAGAATAATTTCACTTTCGCTTTTCACAGAAATCTTCGTTTTACAACTTGAATCCGTTTTAAAATTTTATTACATCATTTCGTTCTTGTAATTAATTCCAAAGTTACGGGTATTGTTAATGATTTTTTCCCCCTAAACTTTGACATGATAGTGTTGCGAGTACAACTATTTTATATAATTTATAAGGACCTAAGCGGTAAAATAATTTCTATAGAGATGAATGGGTCAATAGTCTCCTTTAACACTTTTATAGGAGCATTTTCATTTTGAATAATACAATAAAATGCTCTACTTAAGTTATAAAGTTAATTGATGTGCTAATTATGTAGGCCCGAATCATTATGTACAAATGAAATTATAATAAATACACACTTATCACACGGTTTATAATATAGTTCCCATCATAGGCTACAATTATTGGGAATTGGTTCTTTATAAGCATAGTTTTAGTTAATATTTCATTTAATTTCCTCAAATCTTTATCTTTTAATTAAGGCAACAGTTTGTGGCTGTATTTAATTGCAGTCAGTAAAATTTATAAGAGATATGATGTACAAATCTTACTCATATAAGAGAAGAGGAGATTAAGTTACTATTAGGGTAAATTGTATTAAAAATAGTTAACTAACATAAGCGTTTGAGTTGTTGTGTCAAATAGTTGAGTTAAAGGATATGTGTAGTGGAATCCCGCATCTGTAGATGAAAGCAGACTTAGTTAAAGCTTTATATTCAATTAAACTTGTTCTTTTTTACCTTGTAGGGACTGATTGAAGAAGAGAAGTTGGACTCGTTTAATATACCAGTATATATTCCATCACCAGAGGACGTCAAAGATCTAGTGAAGAAAGAGGGATCCTTTGCAATCGAGGTGCTGGAAACATGTCCAATTGAAATTGGAGACAAAAATGTATGGGATAATGCAGAAAAGCTTTCTAAAAACATCAGATCCTTCACAGAGTCCGTGATATCACACCAATTTGGAGAGGAAATACTTGACATATTGTTTGACAAGTTCACTCAGATAACAATTCAAGATTTGGCAACATATGATGAAGACCCATACAAGGTCTTTAGCCTCATTATTGTGCTGAGGAGAAATTATTTAATTAGTGGAACTAGCTAATTAAGCTGGCCATATGGCCAGTCATAGGCATATGAGGAGAATAGGATGAATGTTGCCAAATCATGACTAAGGTAGCATTTGTTTTTGGTTTGAAATATAAATATATCTAAATTTATTTAAATTCTAAATAGATTTGAATATCTGAATATGTTTATATTTTTATGAATCTCTACAAATAAGTATTAAGTCATTAATTTTTTCAACTTAAAAAATTAAAAACTTGTACTTTTACATTTGTATCCTTATTAAATTTGAATGTCAAATAACATATATATATATATATCTCAAAGAACATAAATACCATAATATTTGAACATATATGAGTAAAACTATGTTTAACTGAATACATAATGATTTTGGAATTATAATATATAAAATACCATAAGTTTTAAATGTTAGTGGGTAACCATGTATGAGGAGGTTTTGGGGTATAGATAAAAATAAATTATAAAGTAGGGATATTTTTGATATTATAAATTAGTTGGCTTATTTAAATTTCTCCATTTAAAAAAAAAACTAGAAAAATTAGCTTATTTTATTAAGTTAAAATTATTTGAAAAGTCTCGTGAAGTTATAAAAACAAACACTTCTAATTAACTTAATTAATTAAGTTAAACTACTTTAAGTCATTAAGTTAAAAAGCAAACACCCTCTCAGTAAAAAATGCTGCCACACATTATTGTATTTTTAAGTGACTCTTTAATGCTTATTATCTAGAAACGACTAAATATAAAATAAAATAAGCATAGTTTTCAATTGCGTAATAGATAGGTTAAGTGCTCATTTAGCTGTGCATATTATATTCTTGAAGTTATTTAGAGACTCTGACCAATTAGGAGCGAGAGCTAGGGTTTTGGAAAGCTCGGATTGGACAGTCAAAAGAGCAACTACAACTAGATAGCATCCTAATCCTTCCTTTTGTCACTCTAAATTCTTTATAAAAATTGAAATTACCCAAATAACTAATGATAAATTATTTTATGGTGTTCTGAATGAAAATTCAATTAAATACTTAAATGAATTGTTATTTTAATAATTTCTTACACTTACCCCATTTATATTTACTTCTTAGATTTTAATTGAAAACTTTTTATTTTTTTGGAGAGACTTATAAGAATTAAGACGTGTGGAGATAGAAATTATGAAACAATAATAAAATAATTTAAGATTTTAAGATTTGTATGTATTTATAAATAAATAAATAACTCTTTTCGATTAAAATTTAATGATAAGATGTTTAATTTTAATTTATAGATTAGTATTTTATAAATTAAATGAGGTATTTTAGAGAATAGAATTCAAAAGGAGCGTTACAAGAAATTTTTAAGGGGTGTTAAAAGCTAGACTCGAATACTAAATTCAGCGACTCTGATTGATCTAAAGGAAGCCCAAAGTAATCATTAGACCGAATTCAAAAAGTCCAGAATCTGAACACCAAAATCTGTGGAGCCTTTTATAAACAAAAACTGAAAACCATTATCACTCCACAACGTATAATATTATTTCTTTTTTCGAATCCGAGCTAATGACCACCTGAACCTTATCATAAAATTGTACTTAATAAAGACGAATAAAAGAATAAACAGTATTGTATGTAATATTCATTATATAGACCTACACGAGAGATGTCACCCGAAAATGGCTAAATACCAATTATTAATTTGTTTATTTTTTAAAAAAATTGATATCACTTTCGAGTCTCTTCAAACTAATGTCAAAGGAGCCCTCAATCAGTTTCTCTTGCAAGCAATTGAGAATAGAAAGATGAAAGGCACTACAAAAGAATGAGAACTTTTAGAACAATTCCAGCTTTGATCTTATCTGCATATTCACCTGACATAAACAAAGATGAAAGAATTGTTATCTTATTCACAAAACTAAAAATGAACAAGTTATCATTTTTTTTTCTTTTTCATTTTCTTTATTTGATCCGAAACAAACCTCCAGTGGGATCAAATCCAAAGCCAGGATTGTCGTGCATCAGAAGTTCTTCCACAACAGTTGAAATCCAGCAGGAGGAAGCAATAGCATGCATCGGCATCTGCAAGCATAAGTTTTTTTTTTTTTTTTAAATAATTCTTATAAATATTTTTATAGTGACTCGAACTCTTATTTTTAATATTGTAAGTGTAATGGCTATTCCACTAAGCTATAAGTCCATTAGTCATCTGCAACCATAAGTTATTTGCAAGAACATTAAAGATATAAATTTTTCATTTCATTTGCATTAAATTCATATAAAATTTGTTTCCGTTCTTATCAAGAGTAACAAAATAAAACTTACAACATACTATAAAAAATGGTAGCGTCAGCTAACAGTGACCAATGAGGCCTAATTCAGGGGATATTTATTTTTTTAATTTAATTTTAATCAATTAAATCAGTAAGTCTGTTTATTTTTTTTAATTTAATGAAAATTTTCAATCATTAAGTTATTAAACTATTTTTTTTTAAAGATTTTTGCTTAATCTAAAAAGGCTAAAATTATATCATTAGAAGATATTATATAAAATATCTATATAATTAATTAATTTTCATCTTTATTTAAATGAAATTTAATAACTAGCATTATTACCCATCTCTATAATTTGTGATAATATAGTACTTGACTAATATTTTTTTTCTTTTTATTTTCTTCAAATTAGCATTATTTATCTTTATAATTTTTTATAAATATTTTTCATATAAAAATACCATAAATTATGATAAAATTGATTTAACATATACTAATTTAGAATATTAAAGTGTTGCATTCAATTGAACATGATTTATATTTGATAAAATATTATCTTGTTTATGTTCTTTAATTGTTTATTATTTATTTAACATTTATAATTTGTAAGGGCATAGATGTAAAAATATTAGTTTTAAATTTTTTTAAGTTAAAAATAAACAACTGTAATATTTATTTTTGGCTATTCAAACAAAAAAAATAAGCATATCATTCAAAATTTTTTTTAAGAAAAAAAAAAAGAAAGGCCACTTAAGTTTGATGTGGCCTAAGTTGCAGGCTACGGCTACGTCATAAGTAAAACTAAAAATTATAAAAACAAACTTACTTTAGGGCATTCTGAAAAGGATTAGGATTTATTATTATTTTTTTTTTATTTCTCTTTATTTTTCAATTATTGATTAAGTGTGTATAGTTATTAAAAAAATTAACTTAATTATCTCACATTTGATTAATTATTAAAAAATAAAAAAAGATAAAAAAAAATCATTGTCCAACTTTTTTATGCATGTGAAAGTGTAGAGAACATGGAAATATAGAATCTTAAATTAATAATTTATTAATATAATTTTAATCCATGTTGAGAAGAATCCACTTCTCATATGTTCTCTCTTAATATACCTTGTCCACTCCGTTACTTTAACCTTATTATAATTTTAATAATTTTTCATCACTCCACCGCATAAAAAACTTCAAAATTCTGCTCATTAACCATGATATTCTTTCTCTTCCATTCAAAAATTTACCATAAACTTTAAAATATTTGCGATCTTTTAAAGAAAAACTGTAGAAAAATAAATAGCAAATTAAAATTTCAAGCACTGTTATTGTCAAAAGCAAAATAGAAACCAATCACTTGAGAGAATAAATTGTTACTGAAGAGCTTGTTCATTAAATTAGTTAGTTTAAATACATCGTACCCATTTGCTTTGACTGCTACAAACTAAAATAGAGAAGAAAGTTTCCCTCAAATATTAATGAAAATTCATCCATTTGTTTCATCCTAACATCCATGCATTTGTTTAATTGAGTTCTTGCTATTACAATTTGGGCATAATTGATGAATGAACGACATAGAAGATTAGATGAAAGTTGCAGACATGAGAGAATATCTACAGATGCGAACAAGAAAGAGATGGGAGATGGGGAGAGAAAGAGAAAGAGGGAGTAAATAAAAATAATAATTTTGATTTTATAACATAAATTTCATTTGATCTATAAAACCTCAACAATTGATTTATTTTAAATTTAAGGGGTTAGAAATTGAGCAAAAACTTAAAAATTATTTAATATTTTCAGTAATTGTATATAAGAATAAAAATGAATGTTAATAAAAGAATGATTATTAGAGATTGGTGAGATAATTTGATGGCGTTTGCTCATATTTTATTCTTGTCTTTCCAATCCATTTGTCACTTTCAGATGTTTACGTCGTCTGTCTATGTCCACTTGTCTATGCAAGACAGATACAATAGCATCATTAAGACTAAAGCCAATAATAGTTAGTAGATTGACGCTGAACTAGGGAAAGATTTATTATAGTATATAACTTCACAACTATGATGTTAACAATTTTTTATATTATAAAAAAAGGGAGAAAAAGAATCCATAAGCATATATTCTGATGTTAACAAAGGACACATTAGTAAAAAAAAAAATAAAAATTATGGGTGATAATGCGAAAAATCTTAAAATTATAAGTCACAATTTTGATATTATAAAAAAGGGGGGGAAAAATCCATGAGCACAGTCTATATGCTCATAATTTTGTATAGAGGTAGGTAAACCTAATTCAATCCAATTGATCCAATTGAATTCAATCTAATTTTGATGGGTTAAGTGAGTTATTGAATATTAATTTGGTCAATTTTTTATTGTGAATTAATTGAGTCAATTTTTTTTTAACTATTGAGTTAGGTTGGATTAATTATGATAAACCCATTTAACCCAACTCAACTCACGAACATAATAATAGTTATTTATTTTTTATAGTTAGTAAACATTTCAACTAAGCTTATGACTATTGATTGGCATGGTAACATATACTTGCTTGGTAAATTTATTATTTTATCAGTTTAATTTTGAAAGTAAGTTGATTTCAATTTTTCTTTATTTTTTACTAAATACTTAATAGTAAATAGTTATAAATTATTTTCATTTTATTATAGGACATGATGTTAGTTAATTATCTAAAAAATCAGAATTTGAAATTTGAAAAAGAGATGCGGAAAGCTATGAATAAAATCTAGACGTTCATTATCAAAATTTTGTTAATTTAAAATAGTTGGTTTTTTAGATTTTTTTATCGAATACTAGATCGTAAATAAAATTTTCATATTATAATATATTTATATTTAATTTTAATAAGTTTCACTTCAAATTACAAATCATTTTTTTAATTTTAATTTTACCTTTAAATTTTTAATCAATCAACTCAATCTAACCTAATAATTTAAAGGTTGAATTATATTGGATTAAATTGGATTAATTTTATTTCAATCTAATCAATAATGAATTAGATTAAATTTTCATAAACTCTACCTAATCTAACCTATGCCCACCCCAAATGGTATTTTTCTTCCACAATCTTCACTTTCTAGATTAGATGTTTGTCAAAATCCTTTCTTTTGGTTTATTCATATGAATTATAAATTAATCATTGACAAGTCAATTTGCTTAAGCAAAAGCCTAAATAGAAGATAATTTTTCATTCAACTAAACACAGAAGTTGAATAACGACGTCTGCTGGTGTGCATTAAGGGATCCAATGACTCCCGGAGTTCTTGTCTTCTTGAATCGGACAAATAGCCGAGTACTTTTTCCGTGATTTAAATCATACTTCAAAATCATGCTTTAAATCATACTTTGTTAATAATTACTGGGAAGGGACCAAAATGCTGGTAATTATATTCGAATTTGGTGAAACAGAGTCTATGATTTTATTCACATCACTTTGGGATAGAAATAGTGATGCAACGGAAATTTGAAATTCTAGTGTTCACTTGATTCAAGAGAATATCGGAATAAAAAATAAACTAAATTCACTTTGATTTGAAAAAATACCATAAATCAAGTTTTGAAAATTGAAATATTATTGAACTCAAATCTATAGTTTATTCTAAAAGATAATCAAGACCTAATTATAAAAATTACAAAAGATACTTATTTATACTAACAACGACTTATTTTAATTTAATTAGAAAACATATTTTAATAAGACTTATACCTTAATTAGGATTATAACTCAAATAAGTTATGCCTAAACAATTAAACTCCAAATAGAAAACCAAATTAAATTAAAATATAAATTAATTAAATTATTCCCAAGTATTATAAATTTTAGTCTAATTTAGATTTTTTAAATTTCTTGCTTTGCATCATTCTGGTCAGGGTGGAGAAAAGTCGTCTTTGAATTTTTTTTATAGTCTTCAAGAACATCTTCATACGGATAAAGATTAATTTTTAAAATAGAGCTTCCATGTAGACAATGAATTTTGAATTTTCCAACTTTTGTAATAATGTCCATCCAATCACTCCAATGACGTAAAATAAATTCTTCAATCAACAATTGTTCTAAGAGTACCTTTTCATATTGTTCATGATGAATTTCAACATAATTAAGGAAAAACAATTTCTTCTTATAATCCACCAACCGTTGAAAAAATCACAATCTTCTTTGTCTTCTTTTGGTAATTCAGAGAACAATAAGAGATTGTATCAATAACTACCTCTTTTTACTTCATGAGGTCAAAAAATGTATGAACAATTGCTTCTTCTTGTTTCACAATATCAAGATAGTCATTAAATTTCGGTGGTTGATCTAAATCAAGGTCGGCAGGAATAATATTCTCAAGTAAAGCAAAGTTACTATTTTCCTCATTATCCTCATAATATGCATCATCACGAACAACCTCATCAAATCCATATCTCTACTTTATGTGTAAAGTTTTTATATTTCAAAGTTTCTCTAAATCTTGAGCAATCAAACGCAAAATCTGCAACATTCGGGCCTTTTTGAATAAGAAATCTTCATAGCTAAGTAGTGGTTCCATGACGCAAAATATATATTGTTAATCTATCATTAATTAACTTTGCACATCAAGTTTATATTTTACACTTGCTGAAGTTTAATCTTGAGTTTTGGTGTGGATCTTGGGTATCAAAGATCAGTTCTAAACTGGTTTTGGATTCAAAAAACTGGCAACAGAGCTTACCATTAAACTCTGGATTATATGATGGCTGCACCAAAACTTGATGTGAAGAAGTTTAGAGGAAAAATTGATTTTCACCTGTAGAAACTCAAGATAAGAGCCTTGCTAGTACATCAAGGGTTGAATGAGGCACTTGTTGTTCGAAAAAAGCCTCGCAATCAATGTACACCGATATAACCATAGGGTGTAGCCAGTGATAATGAGAAGGAGGTGAGTACGAAACCATTTCACCACCAGGGCATATAAATTGAAGATACCCACCATAAGGCGGCATATAGGCTCTACCTAAGTGTGGCTACCTGTGGGCTTCATCATCAAAAAAGCCAAGAAAAGTATCTGATGAAGATCTAGCAGATGTTTTATATAGAACTCACAGTGCTATAATCATGAGTCTTGGTGATGGAGTACTTAGAGAAGTTGGATGGGAAAAGACAGTAGCTGGGTTATGGAAGAAGCTTGAAGAGTTGTACACAAAGAAGTCTATGGCCAAAAGATTGGCCACCAAGAAGAAGCTCTATATTTTCCAGATGGATGAAGAGTCTTCAATATCTGATCACATTGATGCCTTCAATAAGATCACCCTTGATCTAAATGACATAAATGTGAAGATCGAAGATGAAGATAAAGTCATGATCTACTGTGTTCCTTGCCAAGTTCCTATGAACATCTAGTAGATACACTCATGTACGGGAGACAAACCCTTACCATGGTAGATGTAAAAGAAGCTTTGAGTTTTAAAGCAGCAATCAAAAAAGAATCAAGGGATGCAAAAGGCTTGAATGTAAGAGGAATGCCAGATAAAAGTAACTACAACAAAGAAAAAAAGAAAAAGTCTAAGTCTAGGCAAAGAATCTTAAGTGTTTTCATTGCCACAAGGAATGACACTTTAAGAAATACTGTCTTGAGAGGAAGACAAAGAATAAAGACCATAAAGGAAAAAGTGGTGATGTTGTTGTTGCATCAGAATGTCAAGATTCTGATGACTACGACTCAGCTGGAGTTCTTATAGCCACTAATGATCAAACCAAAGGTAATTAGATTTTGGATTCTGGTTGCTCTTTTCATATGCGTGCTAATAAGCTTCTGTTTACAAAATATAAAACCTGTGATGGTGGGATTATTGTAATGGGTAATGATGCTAGCTGTAAGGTAGTGGGTAGAGGTATAATTAGGCTGAAAATATTTGATGGCATGACTAAATAGTTAAGGGATGTAAGGCATGTGTTTGAACTTAAAAGAAACCTTATCTCACTTGGTATGCTTGATAATATAGGATGCATAATTAAGTTAGAATCTAGTACCTTAAAAATTATTAGAGGGTCTATGATATTGATGAAATGAGACATGAAAAATGGCATATATATTCTTCAAAGAACTGCTATTATTGGGGATGTTGGAGTTTCAACTCAGAATCTGGACAAAACTATATTGTGGCACTTGAAGCTACGTCATATGAGTGAAAGAGGGCTTAAAGAATTGTCAAAGCAAGGGGTCTTAGGAATGGATAAGATAGATACCTTAAAATTCTGTGAAAATTGTATCATAGGAAAGTCTTCAAGAGTTAAATTCAATACTAGTATCCATGTTTCAAAAGGGACTCTAAATTATGTCCATGCTGATCTGTAAAGACCTACACAGACAACATCTTGGAGGGGGGGAGGTATCTTCTATCTCTAATAGATGATTTTTCAAGATTTGTTTGGGTGTATATTTTGAAAAGTAAAAAAGATGTATTTGAGCAGTTTAAAACATGGAAAACTCTTGTTGAAAACCAAATAGAAAGGTTAGAAGGTTAAGAACTAATAATGGGTTAGAGTTTTGTAACAAAAGATTTGATGACTTTTATTCTGATAATGAGATTGTAAGACATAAAACAGTGAAGTATACACCTCAAAAAAATAGTTTAGCTAAATGAATGAACAAGACTTTAATTGATAAGGTGAGATGCATGCTTATTCATTCAAAGTTAACTATGGCTCTATGGGCATAGGCTCTTTCAACTGCCTGTTATATAGTGAACAGAAGTTCCTCATCTGGAATTAATTTCAAAACATCAATTGAGTTCTGGTCTGGTAAACCAGCAAATTATTCTAATATAAGGGCTTTCGGTTGTCCTGCTTATGCACACATTAAGTAAGGCAAATTACAACCTAGAGCTTTAAAGTGCATATTTCTTACATATTCTGATAAGGCTAAGGGCTATAAGCTCTGGTGCATTGATCTTAAGCCTCCAAGGGCCATTATAAGCAGAGGTGTTGTGTTTAATGAGTCTGAGTTGCTGTCAAATTCAACTTAGTTAAAACCAACAGCTATTGAACCAAACAATTCAGAACACAAGACTCATGTTGAGGTGGACTTATCAAGTCAGAGTACAAAACAGAAACAAATGGTTGAACCAGAAGCAATGTCTGACATGGAGACTTCTGAACCAGAAGCAATGTCTGACATGGAGACTTCTGAACCAGAAGAAGAATCTAATGGTGAACAAGAAGTCAAAGATTATCAGCTGTTAAGAGATAGAGAAAGAAGAACCATAAAGCCCCCAAAGAGATATGCATATGCAGACTTAATTGCATTTGCATTAACAGTAGAACATGATATTGAAACTGATGAACCAAAAACATATTCAGAAGTTGTGAATTGTGATAGTCTAAAGAATTGAAGAAAACTATGGATGAGGAAATGCATTTATTGATCAAGAACCAGACCTAGGAACTAATAAAGAGACCAGATAAAAGAAGAGTAGTTGGCTGCAAGTGGATATATAAAATTAAAGAGAGAGTTCTTGGTGTTGAGCCACAAAGATATAAAGTTAGGTTGGTAGCTAAAGGTTTTACTCAGAAGAAGGGGATTGACTTTACGGAAGTCTTCTCTCCAGTGGTTAAACACTCCTTCATGAGAGTTATATTGGCACTTATTACTGTAAATAATATATATCTTGAACAGATGGATGTAAAGACTGATTTTCTTCATGGTAAGTTAGATGAGATGATTGTAATGGCTCAACTTGAAAGCTATGAGGATACAGAAAAGATTGATCAAATTTGTCATCTAAAGAAATCTTTGTATAGACTTAAACAATCTCCAAGGCAATGGTACTTGAGATTTGATAAGTTCATGATAGAACATAATTTTTAGAGGTGTAATTTTGACTGTTGTGTGTATTTCAAAGACTTAAAAGATGAGAGCAAGATTTATCTGATGCTGTATGTTGATAATATGTTGATAGCATGTCAGAATATGAATCAAATAGAAGTGCTTAAGCAGCAGTTGAGTGAAATTTTTGAAATGAAGGATCTTGGGTCAGCAAAAAGGATCCTTGGTGTATAATTAATCAGAGACAGGCCGAAAGAAACTTTATGTTTAACACGGCATAAATACATTAGAAGAGTACTTGAGAAGTTTGCAATGGGGGATTCAAAACCTGTTCAAATACCATTACCATCTCATTTCAGGCTTTCATGTCAGCAATGCCCCAAAACCGATAAGGAGAAAGTTACAATGGCTAAGACTCCATACTCTAGTGCTGTAGGATATTTGATGTATGCGATGGTTCTAATCAGGCCTGATATAGCTTATGCAATAAGTGTGGTGAGCAGATATATGTCGAATCATGGAAAAGAACATTGGAGAGCTGTTGTCTGGATTCTGAGATATCTCAATGGTATAGCTAACTATGGTTTGATATATGAAGCTAAAACAGAAAGTGAAGTCAGAGTTTTTGGGTTTGTAGATGCTAATTATGCAGGAGATTTAAACAAAATAATATCTTTGACAGACTATTTGTTTACTCTAAATGGTCGTACCATTAACTGGAAAGCCACATTACAAAATGTTGTTGCTCTGTCAAAAACTGAAGCAGAGCATACTGCTGCAGCAAAAGCCATCAAAAAATCTATTTAGCTTAAAGGTTTGGTGACTGAGTTGGGGTTTGAACAAAAGTATATCATAGTTTTCTGTGATAGTGAAAGTACAGTTTGTTTAAGTAAGAATCAGATTCATCACGAAAGAACAAAGCATATTGACATCAAGCTTCATTTTATCAGGTTGGAGGTGTCAAAAGGAGTAGTAAAGCTGCCAAAAATTTATACTGATGACAACCTTGCTGATATGCTAACCAAACTTGTACATGGTGCTAAGTTTGAGTTCTGCTTGAGCTCAACTGGCATCAGCAGAGTTTAGTCTGTGATTGAGTTGTGAGAAAATGGTAGCAAGGAGTAACTGATTGAGTTCAAGATAGAGAATGTTAGAGATAAAGCTCAATTTGTAATTACTTATTAAAGCTGACAAGTCGGATGATATCAAGTGGGTAGAGGGACATGTCGGTTTCAGAGCTTTAAAAGAGCTGTATGCAGAAGATGGAATGTTGGATGAAAGTTTAAGCAAATCATGTGATTATCATGTGATTCACTTATCCAAAACACTGACAGCCAATTTCAGCGTTTTGAATAATAGATTAAATCACTTGCTGACACGTGCTCTTCAGCCATTGCGATGGTTGTTACAACTATTTCAAATGGCCGAAAATTTCTGGGTTATTAGCAACATACCCATAAATACAGCTGGCTGCTGAAGCTCCTTTGGGAGTTGATTTCTCACTGTATAAAAGGCCAATGAATTCAATATCAACGGTAATTGATTTAGTTACATTTTCTCATGAATCTTGTATCTTGTTGAACTCAGTTTAATAAAAACTTGCTTCTTTTCTCACAATGGATATAGTCAATCAGTGACCATACTACTATAAATTCTCTTTGTCAAATTTGCATGATGATGATTCCAATCTCGAAGTTTTGAATCTGTTAATCTGTCATTAATTAACTTTGCACATCAAGTTTATATTTTACATTTGCTGAAGCTTAATCTTGAGTTTTAGGGTGAATCTTGGGTATCAAAGATTAGTTTTGAACTAGTTTTGGATATATATATATATATATATATATATATATATATATATCTGTGTGAGCGCGCGTGTGCGTGCTTGTGTACGTGTGCTGTATGTGTACGCATGTGCGTGCGTATGTGTGTGTGTGCGCGCGCGCGCGTGTGATTTTTTTTTAGGTTTTTTTTATAAGGTCATAAAATTAAAGGGGAATAATGGAATAAAAAAAGTATTGGGTCAAAATTGTAAATGAGAAAAAGATTGGGTAACTAGCAACGGTGATAAGGAATTAGGCAAGGATGGGCGAATCTGAAATATTTAGGGCCAATGAGTATGATGGTGGTGCGGCTTGTCAAAAAGGTTGGGATTGTTAGTACCAAGTTAATGGAGCTGTGTAGCGGAAGCGGAATTGATAGGATGAGAAAAACTAGATATCGTTCTAATACAGGATCAAGCCAACACGATTAGCTTACGCTCTAATCGAAGCGTGATTAGATTTGAGATTTTTAATAACGCATAAAGTGAGATTAAATGATGCTCTAATCCAAACGATTCTACAAGAGATTTTTGATAAATAATTTCAGAGGAATTATAAAAGAGAAATTTTATTGAAGTTATGAAAATAATTACAAGACCTCTCTATTTATAATAGAGTAATCATACTTTTCTAAATTAACTTTAAGAAAGGAAAATTAAATCACAATTAGAATAGAAATAAGAGACTAAGAAATTGTTCCTTAATTAACTCTAATTAAAATAGAAAATAAAATTCTATAATCCTAAAACAACTAAATTAATGTCCTATATCACAAGCTTTTAGCTCTGATACCAAATTGATGCAACAGAAGTTTAATGTTCTAATGTTCCGTTGATTCAAGAGAATACCGAAATAAAAGAATGAACTAAATTCATGTTGATTCGAAAAAATACTGCGAATGTAAGGGGTTAAGACTCGTTAATTACGCAGAATACCGAGAATTAACTAAATTCAATAACTCACACAAAGTTTTGAAAATGAAATATTATTGAACTCAAATGTAGAGTTTATTCTAAGAAATAATTAAGACTTAATTGTAAAAGTTACAAAAGACACTTATTTATATTGACTACGACTTATCATAATTTGATTAGAAATCTATTTTAATAAGACTTATATCTTAATTAAGAATATAACTCAAATAAATTATGCCTAAATAATTAAACTCTAAATAAGAAACTAAATTAAATTAGAATACAAATTAATTAAATTATTCCTAAATATTTTTAGTCTAATTAGAATTTCTTCAATTTCTTGCTCCGCATTAAATAGTTAACTAATTGTTTGAAAATTTCAATCAAATATATGTGTAAAATTGTCTACATTGCAAAATTAAAAGTAGACTAGTAAATTATGGCATAAAATAATGGAAGAGCAAGAAAGTTACTGCTTTGAATAGTAATTAGCTCTGACTAATCAACCGCAGGAGTGATTTTGACCATTTTAAAATAATCACAAACTGATCGTTAACATCAAAAGCTTTCTTGATGTGTATGCTAAATTGCTACGACACACATAATCTATATACTTGCACAGAATTTATATATGGGGTCTTGATTAGCTATTGTGACATGGAATAAAATGAAATGAAAGGTACCGAAATTGACAGATGAAGCAGGGTTACCGCTAATTAACAAGGGGAAGATATTCCTTTGCTTGAGCCAGGCCACGCAAGCAAAGGAAAGATTGATTGCAGTCTATGATCAGGCAATGGGGCCTGTCTTCGATCAGGCGGGAGGTTGCCTGAGGAAATACATGACAAATTGTATGACAAGTTCACTCAGATTTCAATTCAAGATATGGCTACAAATGAAGAATACAAGGTCCTCAGCAGCCTCGTTATCGTTCTAAGGAGAAGAAATTAATTATATTAGTGCAACTAGCCATTGAATAATAATAGTAAGTCCATTAAGGGTCATAAAACAAAAAATAAAAATAAAAATCTTCCCTTCTTTGTTTTAATTTTTTTAGTTTTTAATAATTATAACCATAAAAAAATTAATATAATTATCATATATTTAATTAATTATTAAAAAATAAAAAAATTAAGAAGAAAAAATCCTGAGAGAGTGACTAAAGAGAAAACCAGCGCAGCCCTTGGCCTTTATGAAAAATCTTTTTTTTTTCAGTAAGCGCTGCCTGTCAACCGCTAAGATGCATTATTGATGCTCTTGTTTCTTTCTTTCAATAAATCTTCTTATTCAAATTTGAAAAGTTAAAAAAAAAAAAAAGAAAGTTAATGTGAGTCAGGATTCCAGAAAGCACAAAATATAAATCTAGGATTAGTTAGGCCCTGCACAGTATTCCATTACGTAATAGATGACCTAATACACAATTATTTCTATGTACACTTTTCTTGAGCTTATCTCTGTGGGGTGTGGACCAATAGCCTTTTAAGCCAACACCTTTCGCTTATATGTCACGAAATCTTTTAATTTCAAATACGATAAACATATAACTAAAGTTGCCCCCCATCAACTCAACTGGTTTTCAAATAATTTTTAGTTAAAATTAAAAAATAAACAAATAAATAAAAGAAAAGGAAGAGATGTAAACTTTACCCATGCTTTATTACCTTCAGAAAATAAATAGAACTTAAAAAATAATAATTTAATAGGCAATTTTATACCAATAAACTTATAATTCAATTAAAAATTCTCACTCTCACAATATTAAAAATAAAAATTTAAATTATTATAAAATATTTATAAAATTAATTTCAATATTCTCTTAAATTAAATTAATTTCAATCCTCTTTTAATTGAAGATTAAAAAATTTAAATAAAACACCAATATTAAATAAAATAATAATATAATACCTATAGTCTTAAAACCAAATATTAAAAAAAATGGATAACTTTATTAGCCATTACAGGAAATATGTCGTTGGATCCTTTTTTTTTTTTCCTTTAAAGAGAAAAAAATACTCTCTTCATCTTTCAAAATCCACAAACTAATTACAATCTCCAAGATAACAAATTAGCTGACTAAGACATTCTTCCAGTCAAGTATAAGGTTTAACTAAATACATAATGCCCTAAACACATATGTCATTCTATTATAACTTTATAATAATTCTATAGATCCCATTATATTGATACTGCTTTACTCTAAAATATTAATAATAAACGTATGAGGATCACTCACTAAATACATAATTTAAATTTAAATTAATCCCATTTTATTTATTTTTTATTACTACTTTTTATATTTTTTTAATACATATAAACTACATAAAATATAACTTATAACAACTTAAATTTAAATTAATTCCACTTAATTTATTTTTTATTACTATTTTTTATATTTTTTTTTAGTGAGCGTAAGCTACACAAAATGTAACTTAAATTGCCCACGTATGATCGTATAAAGAAATATTAAATTCACACTTAACATAATAATCTGACCACCATCATCAATAAATACTTACAATAGGCCAGTTCTACCGTAACCACTTTCTCCTCCGACATTTATAGATAGATACGTATAAAGTAGATAGGACAAATCCCAACAAAACTTGAGCAATAATTTAGATGACAAGTGTAACATGACACAATAAAGTAATGGAACTGGTTTGGTCCACCTTGTTACGAAAAGGACATTACACAAATCCACAGCCATACAAATATACAAAGGGACAGTGCCCACTTACTTAACCATGGGCCCATCATCATCATTATCATCATCAACCATTCATCCTCTCTTCAAAATTGAGAAGAAAAAAACGTTTTAAGGAAAGGAAAACAGAGTAGCAGGCCCGGGTCCAGCACCAGTAGATTAGAACAAAGGACTAATTGATATTTTTTAATACACATACGCAAACCAACAATTCGCCAGAAAGAGTAGATAGATAATTTAATTCAAATTACAACATAAACCCAGTCACAGCCATAAACATATGCATGTGCAATCATGAACTTTGACCAAACGATCAGCTTCATTTGAAGGGAATGGCTCTGATCACGACTTGGTGGTACAAAGCCGCAAGTGCTGCTCCAATGAAAGGTCCGACCCAGAAAATCCACTGCATCAAACCATATATAAGATTGATCATGATTAATTGATTATAATAATTAAATTTAATAACACTTCTACAAGCATAATCTTTGATGATCAGGATCTTATTTTAGGGAAATCAAGAGAGTAAAATTAAACTTACGTGATCATCCCACCCGCGGTCCTTGTTGTAGATAATTGAAGCTCCAAGACTCCTTGCCGGGTTGATGCCAGTTCCGGTAATCGGGATAGTAGCCAAGTGAACCAAAAAGACAGCGAACCCAATTGGCAAAGGTGCTAAAATCTAACCATACTCAATAAGACAGTGATTAGTAAATTAAAATAATCAATTATAGATTATTAATTATACAATTCATTAGGGCAAAAAAATAATAATAATAACTTACAGGAACATGAGAGTCCCTGGCGCTACGTTTGGCGTCAGTGGCTGAGAAAACCGTGTAGACAAGAACAAAAGTACCAACAATCTCAGCGCCAAGACCATCACCCTTGGTGTACCCATGAGCTACAACGTTGGCACCGCCGTTGAGCCGCCCGTATTGGCCGGCACCCATGAAACCCTTTACAACGCCAGCACCACAGATTGCTCCCAGACACTGCATCACCATGTAGAAAACTGCACGTGTCAACGACAGCTTCCTCCCCAAGAACAGCCCGAATGTCACCGCCGGATTGATATGACCACCTGCGTAACAACCACCATTTTTAAAAACTGGAAAAATTATTTTATCAAACACCCTAGATATTTTGCGCGCAGCTGGTACGAACCTGAGATGCCAGCGGTGCAGTAAACGAGCACGAAGATCATGCCACCGAAGGCCCAAGCAATCCCTTGGATGCCGACAGTTGAGCACTTGGTGTTGGACTTGACGACGCCCATCACTGTCAAAATGGAGATGTACAAGAAGAGAAAAGTGGCTATGAACTCGGCTATACCGGCCCTGTAAAACGACCACGAAGTGAGCTCTCCGGGCTCGAAAAGCGGCGCCGGTGGGGGCTCAGTGTAGTCCTTGCCATCTTGGCTCTGAGCCGCCGTCCCAATCGGCTGCCTCTCAGCGAACTTGTTGGCTCCCAATCTAACATCCTCTTCTTTGCCTTCCATTTTTGCTACTGGCTCAAAAACTCAAAATAGTGAATACGAAGCACTTGCTTTTTGTTTGTGGTCGTTGGATGTCGTGAAGAGAGTGAGTGAGAGAGTTCTAGTAATCTAGTAGTTTGGGGAAGGGGTTATATAGTCAAGATCATAGAGTGACGAGTGCAGGTGGTGGGCTCCAATCGGGTGTATAAAATTGAATTTACTTACTTATCTTGTGACCGACTGATCATTTTCTTGGAACTTATATAAATGACTTAAATGCGCTTCAACTTTTTAGGAAAATGACATTACGTTGGTTTATCCTAGCTGGCTCGATTTCATCCACATCTGTATTGATGTTGTGGCCACCGTCCATCAAGCGCCAAGCAGACCAAAAGACTTGGAATTGCAACACGATGATCACGGGACTTTTCTATTACTTAAATGGATCATAGCTCTTTCTAGGGCAAATTTCGAAAACCAAAACAAGTAGGTCATTTGCGTGTGGAAATGTTATTTAATTAGTGTTTTTGGCCCTTATTTTAGAGAGAAAGAATGATGTTTTTATTGAGATTCTTTTAAATAAAAATTTATTTGATAGTTTATTTTTAAAACAGTAAATAAAATTACGTTTGATTATTTGTCTGAAAATATTATTTTTTCAGAATATTTTATAAAATAGTTTTCTTTAATTAATTTATACATTTTATTTTTTATTATTATAATTTTAATCAAAATAAAATCAAATTTCATACAACAAATAATAATTTTCAAAAAATCTTTGCATAATTGTTTAAGTTTAAAAAATTAAAATAAAATCAAAAGTAAAATAACAAAAATAAAATTAATTAACATATAACAAAATAAAAATTGAAACTGTAATTATATTTATTACGGACGTTTAAATAATTTATTTGTGTTAATTATATTTTATAATTAAAAAATAAAGAGCAAATAAGAATATAAAATATTTGTATCTTAAATATGCTCAAATACCTAGATTTATCTATTTTAATATTATTAATAAAATAAAATAATAATTAAATAAATAAAAGTAATAGTAAATGATTTATAGAAAAGTATTTTAATAAAATAAAAATAATAATTAAATAAATAAAGTAGTGGGCTCGAGCATACCTTTTCCTCCTCATCTCTTTTCACTTTTTTTTTTTTAATTTTTGTGAACAAAAGTGGAGTTTTGTGTTTTTAAAAAATAGAAACATTTTATTCTATAAATTTTTTGGATGTAGTCATATCAAACACATTTTTCTGTTTTTTATATTTTAAAAATAAAAAACGCCCAACCAAAAACGTTAACTTTTTCACCGTCTTAGTTTCAACGTTGATCAAGTTGCTGGATGCTTCGACATTAAGAAGTGTAAATTGGCCTATTTTAGACCCATTATTTAAATTACACTATCATGGAGCTAATCTAACTGCATAAATTGATTAGAAAGTTCCAATTGATTCTTTATTCTAAATATTAGCGGACTGTAACATTGTTAAAAAATTATAAGTCTAAGGGAAGCTATGATTTAACATTGAGGAGTCGCAAAAGTCATAAGAAAATTTTTATCAGCCAAACTCCAAAGTCTAAAAAACGTACGTAAGTACATTAATGTTTTATTTTTAATTTTTCAATTCGTATAACTAGCTCCATCCCTGATTATATTTAGGAACAGAATAATGTGTTATTTTATATTTGTATTTTTAACACTTAAATGTTTTACATTAGAATTTATAAACATGTTTATATTATAAAAATAATATTGTCGTGATCAATAACTTCCTAAAAATGGACTAGATTATAAAAATAAGTTGATGCGACAATTAACTTAATTTTTGTAGTATTACTTATAAAATAAAGTTCAAGAGTTGGAAGCAACTCAAAAAGAATTAAGATCTTACTATTGTTGAAAATGATATTCTTTTTTAGGGGGACGTTTATGAAGGTAATTTGAATTATAATTTTGTTTTTTAACTGATGCTATTCAAACATGAGTTAGATGGGTACTTAATGATTTTCTCTTAATAAGTGCAAAATCATACAGAAATTTTATGCTGGCGGTATTTTTAATTATTACAATATGCTAATTAATGGCGAATTCATGAAAATTAATTATACTAATCATGCCAACTGACATGTTTCTTATAGCCTATTATTGTTGTAGTGATTTGTCTGGATAATATTTAATAATCTTCATGATGTTTGCAATCAATAGTTGGATTTGTGCTTTAAGTAGCTTCATCGTCTCTTTCTGGCAAAGAACTTTTAAGTTAAATGCATCTTATTAATTATATTGGTAATCTATTTAGAAGCTATGTTTTATGGAGCGAATCTAACCTCAATATTCAAGCTGCATGCCCCTATATAGCGAAAACGATATTAGTCTATTCACATAAATACATAAAACAACATGAATACATAATTTTATCACGTAAACATGTTATTGAATTAAAAAAATACATCATCATATAAAAATTGAGAAATTTATAAAGTAGCCTATCTATTAACATTATTTTTTATTTAAATTTTACTCTCATAATTATAAAATGACTTGAAACATCAATCTAGCAGATAATAAGAGTTTGATGTCAACTAAGTCAACTAAAGAATTTTTAGCGTATTTGATACAATGAATCTAATTTTATACTCTTTCTATTATATTTGTCCTCCTTACTCATGTAAAGAATGTATAGATTACTTTTTTTAATAGTAAAATTTTTGAATTAATTGGTAGTAAATTTTATTTTAAATTATATAAATTAATTTATTGGTTAATAAGATAATTTAATTAATTCACTTAAATTTTATAAATAATTATCAATCACTTAATAAATGACACATCACATGCAACATAATTTAAAATTACATTTTGAAATATTTATCATTATTCATTAAATAAAACGGTTGAAGTTTGGATTCATTATTTACATATATACTTTTCGTATAATAAATTAATGACTCTTTTGTATAGTTGTATGGATGTCTATCCTTTATATATATAAAACAAATATAGTATCGTTCTACAGTTATACAATGTTGTTTTTAACCGTAAAACAAGAAATAATGTTACATTGCGACAAAATAAAGTAAAACACCAGCGCCTGTATAGCAATATATGAATAGTTTTATATTTTTATATACTAATTATCAATTATATTTTAAAAAAATTGTTAAAAATGTCAGCTCAGCACTGAATTCAGATCAGTGTATTAAATCCCTCTAGATCTAGAATTGTCGGTTTGTCGAATAACAAACAATATTAATTAAATTAAATCCCTTCCATTTCCTCCGTAAGTCATTTTCTTTTGGGTTGACCATAAACCTCAATATTACATCATAACCATTTTTTATTTGAATATTTATGTACATGTATAATAATTGTGCAAAGGAGGACATTCGTTTATAATCAAACGCAATAAAATACCAGCACACAGACTTCAGAGCATATTTATAGTGTTACATAATAAATAATGTCATGCTTCCAACACTGCCTCTTCAATTAAGGCCAATTCTTTTGGGTTGGCTAGTATTCCAAAAATTTGATAATTAAATTTCATTTGACTCGTTTAGTACAACTCTTAGATTGATTTTAGCAAGGTCCATTTATTAATTATATATTAAATGTTTGTAATTATATACAATCCGTAATCGCTTTACTCATTAGGCTACAGTTAAAGAGTGTGTGGAATCGATCCTAATGTTCATAGATCCAGTATTCTAGTATTGTGTATTATTATTGTACTGTTTATTGTTTAATAAAATTAGTGTTTGCTTTTTTTAATATATATATAAATAAATTTAAATAAGGCCGACGCCTATTACTTGTATGTTTATGTGTCCAGATTCCAGATGCATAAAATAGGAAGCTTGGAACTGCAGCCGCGACTAATATTTGTAATCACAAATGCTGGTGCTGCCAGTGCCAAATTTGGCCAGCATCAGCGGCTTCTTGATGGCTATGCATTACAATGTTTTTACTTACGTTCTAATAGTAATCATACACGAGATCAAACAAACAGAAAATTCAACAAACCGAGAATACATGCACTTGAGATGATCTAAAATATAAAATAGAATCACCAACAACAGCCACAAACATATGCATGTGCGATCACGATTCACGACCGTTCATGAGACCATCAGCTTGATTTGAAGGGAATGGCTCTGATCACAACCTGGTGGTACAAAGCTGCAAGAAATGCTCCAATGAATGGTCCCACCCAGAAGATCCACTGCATCAAACCATATGTAAGATTGATCATGATTAATTGATTATCATAATTAAATTTACTTCTACAAACATAATCTTGATGATCAAGATCTTATTTTAGGGTAATCAAAAGAGTAAAATTAAACTTACGTGGTCATCCCAACCGTGGTCCTTGTTGTAGATAATTGCAGCTCCAAGACTCCTTGCTGGGTTGATGCCAGTTCCAGTAATAGGGATGGTAGCCAAGTGAACCAAGAATACAGCGAACCCAATTGGCAAAGGAGCCAAAATCTAACCATATTCAATAAGATAACGATTAGGGAAAATAATAATTATAGGTTATTAATTATACATTAATTAGGAAAAACAATTAACTTACAGGAACATGAGAGTCTCTGGCGCTACGTTTGGCATCAGTGGCTGAGAAAACCGTGTAGACAAGAACAAAAGTACCAACAATCTCAGCGCCAAGACCATCACCCTTGGTGTACCCATGAGCTACAACGTTGGCACCGCCGTTGAGCCGCCCGTATTGGCCGGCACCCATGAAACCCTTTACAACGCCAGCACCACAGATTGCTCCCAGACACTGCATCACCATGTAGAAAACTGCACGCGTCAACGACAGCTTCCTTGCCAAGAACAGCCCGAATGTCACCGCCGGATTGATATGACCACCTGCGTCACAACAAACAGTCCAAAAAAAATGAAAAATTATTTGATCAAACACTTTAGATATCTTGCTTATAAAATTTGTGAAGCAGAAGCGTAGCTGGTACGAACCTGAGATGCCAGCTGTGCAGTAAACGAGCACGAAGATCATGCCACCGAAGGCCCATGCAATCCCTTGGATGCCGACAGTTGAGCACTTGGTGTTGGACTTGACGACGCCCATCACTGTCAAAACGGAGATGTACAAGAAAAGAAAAGTGGCTATGAACTCGGCTATACCGGCCCTGTAAAACGACCATGAAGTGAGCTCTCCAGGCTCGAAGAGCGGCGCCGGTGGGGGCTCAGTGTAGTCCTTGCCATCTTGGCTCTGAGCAGCCGTCCCAATCGGTTGCCTCTCAGTGAACTTATTGGCTCCTAATCTAACATCCTCTTCTTTGCCCTCCATTTTCGCTTACTCTTCTTCACTTAATCAGCGAAAAACACAAAAGAGTTGAGTCGTTTGAGTGTAGCCGTTTGATCTTGCTATGAGAGTGAGGGTAATCGTTGATGTTGGGGCTTTATATAATATTATCAATATCAAAGAGTGATCGGAGAAGGTGGTGGGGCTGTGGTGGAGAGTATAAAATTGTGTTTAGGGAAATTATTACTTACCTACCTAATATTTGGTGAAAATTCAAAGAGGTACGATTTATATATGTTTTGGAAAGGATTAAGATATACCAAGTATAGTAAATAACATGCTTGGAAAGTTTAAAAAAAATACTTCTGTGCTTAACACCAGGAGATTACCTCAAGTAAGGACTAATTAAGAAGTGATAAAGTTAACTAACAATTGTGCAGATTCTTAGTACGAGGTTGTTTTAACTTAATTAAGATTTTAGATTTTATGTAGGAATATTAGTTTTTAATTTGAGGTTTGGGAATACAACAATTTTAAATACTTGTTGGAAGAGTTTTGTTATCTTAATAATCATGTCTGTTTCGGATCTAGATTAATCGAGACTTAATACAACTTTAAGATACTAGATGATTTAATAAAAAATAAATTAATAGTGTATATTCTTTTATTATAAGACCACCTTAATTAAGGATTAAAATATGATAAAATTAATTAAATTGATCGGTGTATACTTTCATTAATAACTAGAAATGGCATTTTCATACTTATAATCTTAAATGTTTATTATTGTAATATATGACAAAGTATCTTTTTTAACTTTCAAAAAACTTAGGTGCCAGTATGATACTTTACAAAATTTGTAGTACCCACTTTAATTATCAGAAAAAGGCAAATGCTGAGGTTTTTGGTGATAATTTCCCTCAAAATTTATTTGCTTATCTTGTGACCGACCAATCATTTTCTTAGGGTTTTTGCGACTTTACTATAAGGACTAATAATTTTTTTTGTTTTTGTTTTTATTTATCTTATGAAAGGAGTAAAGAACATTAAACGTGAGGTATAAAATGTGATGTTGTGTCCACCGTCCATCAAAGAGTCCAGCAGACCTAGTGATTTTAAAAATGTGAAGATCACAGGATTTGCTTGTTTCGATAGTAATTTCATAGCTCTTGAAGGGGCAAATTATAGAGACAAATTATTTTAATTTTCATACCACCCCTCCTCCTCAGTTCGTACCTCCCTAATCTCCATCTTTCAGTTACTCAATCCGACTTATGAACAATGGGTTTCATCATCATTATGTATATTATGTATGAGTAAGACCAAAATAATGTAATTATCTCTTAATTAAGTAGAAACTTATACAGAAATTTCATGCTGGCAGATGTCTTATTTTTAAACTTTTAGTAAGCAGACGATTAAAGGGGCATTCGTGGAATTTAACTATACTGATCGCCTCAACCAACATGTTCTCGTAGCTTATTATAATTGTAATGACTTGTCTGGATAATATTAAATAATCTGAATGATGTTTGCAATCAATACTTGGAATATTAATTTTGTGATTTGGCTTCATCTTCATCATCTCTTGCTGGCAAAGAACTTTTGGTTAAAGGCATTTTATTATATTAGAAAAATAATTGGAGGTAACAGCTTGTGCGCACCTTAATAATTTTAGGAAAATCAAACTCAATATTCAAGCCCCATGTCTCTATTATGAAGAAGAAGGATGAAAATGACAGGGATAAGCATTTAATTAAATAGTAACCCTAAAGTCTTGCTCCTCTCTTGCGAGGTTACGTTTACAAAATATTACTGTAAAACAAGCACAAAAACTAAATCATATAATTTAATTTTTGGTAGCAAAATCGAATAACCTAATCGTGGATAAGCATCAATTCGTAATTTGTAAAGTACATACGTCTGCACTTTAGAATTCTCATTCAATCACTTAAATTATGTATCTTTTATTTTGTCTATTCTATTGGGTTGACAAAAAAAACTTCAATATTATATCGAATTTTACATTTTTTCAACTTCAATATTAATTACGTCAAATTATACATTTGCTTATTTGAATATTTGTGTGCATAACATTTGTCCAAACGACGGCCATGCATGGCCCATTCATGACCAAAACGCAACAACACCACCAACTTCACATGATAGTGAGAGCATAGTGTTAAAATATACAGAATGATGCTGCATCTAACACCGCCCCTTGAATTAAGGCCAAGTGCATTTTCGCTGGTCTGGCAGTATCCTTTGTCCTTACGAAACATATGTTTGATGATCTAATTTTCATTTTTCGTTTTCCTGCATTTGAAAACGTAAATACCCCTTCGTACATTTGAACTACCAAAACATATAATATATCGTTTTTGTCATAAAAACTTTTTATGATAATTTTTTTTTGTCTTATTTAGATTTTTAGTATCTTTTTAAAGAATAAAATTACTTTTAAATATGTTAAGTATAAAAATTAACAAACAAAGTTCGGGAAAAAAAAACTCAAAAAAAGTCGCAGCCGCCTTAGTTGACTGACTCATGTGTCCAAAATCTAAATGCATAGATGGGAGCCGCAACACTGTTGTTACTAAGTTTCACCGTTTAATTAAAGGTGTATTTGAAATTAAAATATAGTAATTTTTAAATTATAATTATTATAAAAAAATTATAATTATAAATAAAAATTAATAATATATAATAAATATAATTTTTAAATAATAATTTTAATAAAATTATTAAAAATATAATAAATTTTTTATTATATAAATAAAAAATAATTTATAAATTATAATAATTAATTAATACTTTTTAAGTTATAACTATATAACCGAATCTCATTCACAATAATTCTTCTCGTGACGTTGCAATCCCAATTGAATGATTGAAGTTTTTTCTTGCACATGGAATTGACTAATGAATTAAATGAATACGATCATGAAGTTGAATTTTCTCCGTACTTTGACTTGGATGGACCTCTAAACTCAGTACTCAACCCATGTCATGAACTCGCAGTGTACTGGGCAAACCCTCAGACCGGCCCTAATATGAAGCCCCTTCGGGACTTTTAGCTGGGTGCGGCCAACACTCCAAATTTAAAGTGAAATTTAAATATTTTCTGTAATAATGACGTTGTCGTAACATAATCGTTACAATCCCTTCCGAATTTGCACACTCTGCATTAAATATGTATTGCTTTTCACGCGTTATTAACATCAATGGAAAATTTACGCAAATAACTAACCTCAATTTTTTAATTTTATAAATAACCATTCACTTTATATTATATCAAATATAATCAATCAAAACTTACATTTTCTTAATTACTCTCTATATTTAATTTTTATTACAGAACTGTAAATTTAAAACATCGTTCCTACAACTGCCAATCCGTTCCCTAGCCAATCACCATTCCTGCAAACTACAAACACCGTTCAATAACTGAAGATCAGAGCTTCTTTACCTAACTGCGTGTAAGGTAATATAATTGTATTAAATATTTATATAAGTGTTATGAATTTATGTGCTATATCGTTTACGAACTAGGGTTTATATTTTGGGATTGTCTGACAGTTGGTGAGACAGAGTGCCTGTCTCACTTGGCTTGGTGCGACAGACTGCCTGTCGCACCAATACAGGCTGCACCTTGTCGTACACTTATTACTTTTAATATATTTTATTTTTTAGAGATTATGTTTTTAACAGTATAATAAAATTATTTTCTTCAATCATGTCAGGATTAATGGACTTAGTTGTACTTGAACTCTGTTATAATGGTTGGTGGGAGACATCGGCAGATGATCGGATGGATTATGTGAATGCTAAGAATACAGCATTTTTGGTTGGAAAAGATTGTTTGTTTGTTCAGTTTTTATCAAGAATATATGAGGTTTTATAGATAAATCCTAATGAATATAATATCACGTTGAAGACAACATTGAAGTCTAATAACACAACCTATCATGCATGTTCACTACCCATGGACATATGTAATGACGAAATGGTGAAGGTTGTATTACATTTAGCCTCTGATGTGGCCAACATTGGATGTATTCCTATATTTGTTACCACATCTCTTAGAGTTCCAACTCAAGATGTTGAAGATGTTGAGGCACTTGTAGAATCAGTCTTTGTCCCAGATGTTGAAGAAGAGGTATTACCAAGGACAACATCGTTGCAGCAATATTACTCTCCAGTCCACGACAATAATAACACTATTGATGATAATGGTATTGCATTGTCTGATGTTAGAGAATAGATGTTACCAGTAGAAACATCTTTAGAGTAACATGGTGAACCTATTAATAACATGGGCAATACAGAAGCAGATGATGTTCGTGTTAATGATAGGGGTGTTGTTCTTATTGATATTCCTTCTAACAATGAGAACGAGCGTCAGGATGATATTGTTGCTAATAGTCAGAACAATCGATCTACTGCTCCAATGGACCGTTCGATGATGACAGTTGTTGACCCTCTTATAAGTCTTGCTCCAGTTATGCCATCAAACTTGCTTGCTCCAGACTTTATTAGAAGTTGTAATTAGGATGATATTAGTGTGGGTAAGTTGTTCTCTAAGAAGAATGAGTTAATATTGGAGTCGCATAAATTTGCCCTTCGAATAAGTTTGATTTTAAGATTGCAAGGTCCACAACTACACGTTTTGAGGCCCACTATTCTTCGGAATCATGTAAATGGCGTATTCGAGCAACGAGACCTTCGATCGAGGAAAATGTTTATTTGGTAGTTCGGAGAATTGATAATGTACATATATGTCATAATGAGGTATTATCGTGACGTAGTCACCAAGTAAAGAGCGGGGTTGTTGGTCATATTATTCTTGAAAAATATATTCATGAAAAAATGATATACACACCAAATGATATCGGAGTAGACATGCAGCGAGAATATGGTGTCCAGTTAACATATCGCCAAGCATATCGGGCCGGAGAAGTTGGTCCGGAAATTATTAGAGGAATCCTGCAGAGTCATATAACTTACTACCCAAATATTCTCACGTTTTGAAGGCGCAAATGAGAGTACGATTACTCACCTTGAGCGAGATGCGGATGGTAATTTCTTATACTACTTTGTAGCTATTGGATCTTCCATCAAGGGTTTTAAACAATGATATTAGACCGGTGATTGCGGTAGATGGTACTCATCTAAAGGGTCTATATCGGGGAAGTATGTTTGTTGCAACCTGCTTAGATGGAAACAATCAATTGTATCCGCTAGCCATTGGAGTTTTGGATTCAGAGAATAATGATGCTTGGGAATGGTTTATGATGAAGTTACATGGAGTGATTGGTGATATGCTGGACTTAGTATTTATCTCCGATCGATGCACTTCCATCAAGAGAGCCGTTCTTAAAGTATTCAGTTATCTTGCTCATGGCATTTGTTTTACCATGTGAAAGGTAATATCAAAGCAAAATTCAAGATGTCCCGAGATGTTTGGGATAATTTCGAGTCGATCTTTATAAAAGCCAAAAGCATATGGGCACGAAGAATTTAGAAAACAACTTGAGGCTCGTGGATGCTCCATTCCAGGTCACGGTGATTACTTGGAGAATAATGTGGGGATATGTAATTGGGCAAGGTCTGAGTTCGAAGGCAGGAGATATAGTATTCTTACCACGAACATCGCGGAAAGCGTGAACTCTTTTATGAGGGAACCGCGAAAATTTCCGATTACTCATCTTATTGATCATTTTAGGAAAACAATGCAGCAATGGTTTTATGATAGAAAACTTGTGGCTGAATCGATGAGTACTCGGCTAACAACTTGGGCAGATGAAATAGTCGCTGAGAGGAGATCTCGGGCCGAAATGATGATGGTCCGTCCTGTGTCTCCACATCGATTTCATGTTTTGGGTGGTGGTGTGAATGAGGGATTAGTTGACATAGAAAAAAAAACTTGCACATGTAGAGTATTCGATTTAGATCGACTTGTATGCATGCGCATGCAATTCTTGCTTGTTTAATCGTCCGAGTGGATTACATAAGCCTTTGTTCGAATTTTACACCTAGGAATCATTGGTAAAGGCTTATGCACAACCAGATGGAGCCGATTGGTGACGTGTCGATTAGGAAGTGCGGATGAAATTCAAGATATGCAAGTTTATCCACCGGTAGAAGCACCACCACCGGGTCGTCGTAAAGAGTCGAGAATACCTTACATCGGTGAGGATGTAAATCGAAGAACTGTGAAATGTGGGCGGTGCAACGAATCAGGTCATAACCGTAAATGATGTAAAAACCCTATTGTATCAAACCAAAATTAGTTGCATTCTTCCAAGTAATATTGTACTGAGTATTAATTTTTTTTTATATTGCATAATATATATATTGGTAAAACAATTTATTCAATGTTATTTTTATATTGAATACAATAGTTTATAACATAATATCACCATTAAATATGTCTACAACAATCTTTTTCCTAAAATACATCCCATGATCTATCGTTGAAATCGAGCCTAAGTCCAAACATTAAATACATAGTAAACATCAATAAAAAAATACCACAATCACCACTACCAGGCTCTTGTTGTGGGACATCTTTAATCTGCAACGACTTTCCGATGATTCAGATCTGCTGTAGGTCATGTCGAATACTGTAGAATCCAACATGGTCTAGCCATCGAGAGAATATGATTTCGAATGCCCTAAATTGATCTTTGTACGTTTTATCGTCGCGGAATGTAAGCAATGAGTCATAAATCCATACTTTGTTGTTACGAAAGTCTACTCTGGCTAGTACCCAATGATCGCCGCTAAGGTTAATCGGAATGAAAACCTACACATAAAAATATTGTTACGAATTCAATATTTCTTACACCCAAATTAACACGGTTAAAAATAAAAATTTTATATTCACATACCATATCCATATCTGTCAGCTGCTTTGACATTATGAACTCCCGCCCACGAATATAGCTATTAAAATTATCACTATATTGTAATGTTTCGACCGTACAATTTCCGTTATTCTATAATTGCTTAAGGAACACCTGCAATATCATATACACTAGAATTCAGAAATACACAACATATAATTTTAAAAACAACGAATATATATTCGATGAAACCACTTGTACCCAAAAATATGTATGCATATGCGTGACCATCGAGATAACGCATTTGGATCTGCTAGTTGCTTCTCGCTGATCAAGCGATAATACTCATGAATATGCTTGTACATAAGAAATAATTATAGCAAACCATCGGTCAATTTAGAAAACAGTCCTACTACACAAACACAACCAATGGTTTGATGTTAAAAAAAATTACCTCGTCACCTAGCTATCCCGATGAAAGTATGACTTAAAAGTATTTGAAAAAGCGAGTGCGAGTATGGGATCTGAACGACCCATTGTAATGTTACCAACGAAACCACTCGTCGAACTCATTGCATACACATGGATCTTGTAATCCTCGAAGTGGATTTATATCTACACTCGTTCGTTCATCGATCCGGCGATCCACTAATTGGAGTGTAGGCACGGGATTGATGTTCCTCCCTCGTTTGAATGAGCGGAATCAAATATGGACTATTAAAGACATAAGATCTTCTATATGGACGACCAAACTTACTAATATCCGTGGCGCCTCCTTAAGAATCTGCCGCTTCGTCCATCGACATCCCCATAAAAAGTATATAATGACATAGGATCGGAAATCATCCGATTATCTACGTCGATATACACTCCATAATCATCCAGTACCTATCCGTTTGTCGGGATAAATAAATTTAATAAATAACGGATTAAAAGCTAAAAGAACGCACAAATGACATATTAAATTTGCTCACCGCATACGAATGTGTAGTCGGAGAAGGGCCGTGTGAGCGTGCGATGATCTGAACTAATAAATCCCATCACCGCATCTCTAAATTCTTAGTGTTCTTTACGCTCTGCCTCAAGGTCGACTTCAATTCACATATAGAGCGATCAATCTTGTCCATCCAGTCGAATGATATAATCGTTATTAAACTTTGTCCTTGATCATTATGAATTTAAAAATTATAAGTTTAAATAAATATATATAACCTCTTAATGACATATATATATATATATATATATATAGAAAATAAATGATTTATAACCTCTGAATTATATGTGTCATTGGATTCCTGTGTTTGCTCATGATGGTTTTCTGCTGGAAGCTCCTCCTCTACGAGACCTTGGGGCTCCAGTGTTGGGCTAGCGGCACTTGCGATGTTTTGATTCTCCTCTATTTCAGCCATAATGGAAGGTGCGTTGATGGATGGTTGATGCTGCACAAAGTAACATTACTTATAAGATATTCACATTACAAACCCAACTTGGGATATATGGAACATAATCCTTTACAGTTTGCCAATATTTTTGTGCTTTCTCTTTAGAGTTCGGCTCGATGGTTTGTAGGACATTTTCCTACGATAATTCAACCCAAATTTTAGGTTAGTAGAATCATAGTATTATTTACTAATATGAAAAACAATAATATACAACTGCACAAAGTAATATTACTTACAAGATGAGAATTATCATTAAACAATGAATTCACAACAGTGAAGTTGATTTTGGAGGAAGCGATGGGCTTCCATTAGTACAATGCGTGGAATCTTTTTTTGTTTTCACGACCCACTGTGATGGCGACCCTCCAATAATTTCGAACATCCATGCCTACAATAAGTAAAATGACAATATTAAAAAAGTATTAAATATTTACTATTAACAAACAATTATCAAAGAATATAATTTTAATGTAGTACGATTTTAACGTCACGAACTCCGGATGTAAAGCCGTAAACATTGTACTTTTCAATATTATGATTTGGCTTTTCCAAGCGAGTCTTCTTAAATTTCTCCATTTTACCATACAATGCATTGTCAAGGCTGTCAGTATATCGTTTCCCATGACAAAGCGACTCCATGGACCGGTTTCGAAAGTGATTAATGTCATCCACCTCGTTAAGCAATGAAAAGTTTATCGACTATGAACTTTTCTTCCATTTAGAACTACATGCTGCAAAATAAAAGAATGCAATTTTCTTGCATCAATGTCGTCCATAGCGTCGAAGTCTAAGTTACCAAACCTTTCAGTCAAACTCACTGAGATTTAAATTGCGAAACGGACCATCAAAATACGTGATAAGCGACCTATGATTCTTTTTATCATTTTGGTACACTTGTCTTCACCCCAACAAAGTCCCAGTAACTAAACACCACTCTCCAATTGATAAGCGTATCAAATGCTCACCAATTTCAAACCACAATCGATCCGTCTCATTACAGCCACTTGTCTTAGCAACAAATTATGCATAATAACACCATCTGAATGGAAAGCTTCGACACTCCAAAAAATGGCAAAATATATCATTTTTGAATAATTGCAACTGTCGTTTTGTTAACTTACCCTCAATAGCTTTTACGACTGTATCTAACTTACACATACACACATACTTGTAATACGCCCAGGAAAATGAGCAGCGTAAGGTATCTGCATCATGTCTGGTACATACGCAGAATTTGCCATATTTCAGTTACAAATATAACATTATTAAATTACAATTATATAATTTAAAATTTAAAAAAAAATTCTTTCATAAAATTTCAGAAAATATTGTAGGTGCGACAGGCACCCTGTCGCACAAAAATTATGCGATAAGTACACCGTCGTACCCAAATTCCGAAATTATAACCCTATAATTTGGGCATTTTCCGGTTCGGTATCTGAACCGAACCGAACCGAAATCGATTGGTTCTTAAGAATTAAAACCGAATCGAACCGAATTTTAAAACCAAACCAAACCGAACCAAATTACAGAATCTGAAACTGGTACCGTCGCACTAAACCTGGTGCGACAGGCATCCGTCGCACTAAATTCCAGAATTTGAAACTGGTAGCGTTGCACAAAACCTGGTGCGACGGATGCCTGTCGCATCGAATCCGATGCGATCTGCACGTCGCAACTCGTGCGACGGCTCATCGCGACCATCGCGTGGTGTCGGCGACGCATGGCCGATGGTCGCCCAATTCTTTAAAAACAAAACTTACAGAAAGGTTATTTATCTTCCAGTGTCTCTTGTCTTCCGGTGTCTCTGATCGTCGTCTCAGAACTCGACAAACTGTTACGATAATTTTGGCCAGTAACGAAACAGGGGTATCTTGGTCTGAAAAATTAGAGATTGACTAATTATGATAGAAAAAATATAAAAATGATATTTGTAAAAAATACAAAATGAGACTGGTTATTTGTGTAAATTTTTTAACATCAATCAATGCGTTATATGACTGAAGTAATGTCAATTAATATCATAATTAATGTGACAAAATTAGATAGAGCCACATAAAAATAACACGTAATTCCACAATATAATGAATTTAGGACGAGATATATTAATAATTACAACAATACAAACATTAATTGGCATCCGGTGATGATGACACCTTGAGTGTCCAACCGAAGCCGCTACTTCATCCCGTTTCTTAAAAGTCCAACACACAACAGAGATTCCTCTTTAGGTTTGAATCGACAAAACGCGCAAACAAAAATCTCAGTGTTCGGCTACAGGTGGGTCCCATGCAGGGAAAAATCAACTCCTCTAACCACCGTTAATCTCGCAACATTCAACTTCATCCAACGGCTGGCACGACTTTTTCTAATATCTGCTTTGCTTCACTTTCACACGCTGTGTTTTTCCCAATCAACGGAAGATCTAAAATTCTGATCTGCGAGAAACAAGGTCAGTGCAGACAAACACACACACACACACACAGGACAGAGCCGCGAATAGGCTGAAATCAATCAATCCCATCACGACACGTGTCTGTTGCTCCCAACTATCTTATGGGCTTACACTCGCTACTGCGCTACACCTTCACCGCACCGTGACAACTCCCTCTCTACTCCCGACGACGAGGAGAAGGTTTTGAGGAAAAGAAGAAGAAGTAGTAATAGCATTTATGCGGTGACTGATTTCGATATTCGGCTCGGCTTCGACGAGTCGATTGAGTTGAAAACAAATAAAATTTGGAAAAAAAAAAGAAGAATAAGCAGTTGATGGTGATGAGAGGTAGCTTGCTGTTTAATAATAACCGTCGAACGGCACAAAGATTCAGGCAACTGGCGATCTCAGCCGTCGGATCGGCTAAGATCAAGCTCTTACTCTGTTTTTGCATCGCGTTCACGGTGTTCCTATTACTGAGCCGCGGCTCCACTTTAACGGAATGGACCGACTCCGATCCACTGGACCGCTCATCTTCTCCAGGGTTCGTACAGTTACTTGTTCGCTTTTCCATTTTTAGCATCCACATCACATGAAGCTCTGTGCTGACTTTCTATTAGCTGAGATTTAGTTATCAAATTGGGAGAGTTTCTATTTTTGCAATTAAATAGTTGTAAAGTTTCTACTTTTTCTTGTTATTTGAGCTCAAATATTGGGAATTTATTAGAATGCAGTTACCCACAGGTAGTTAATAATTATTACCTTTCGACATACTAAGCTTCAATTACCGGCTAATTAATTAAAGTTGATGACTTGGGATATTGTTGTTGCAAATGCTGCTCTTTAAGAGTTTAAACTAAATACAAGATTTGAATTTGTAATTATTTGTACAATTGTAGGTTACTTGAATTGAGGTGTTGTGTTTTCAAAGATAGGTAGAAGCGTAACAGTTGGAAATATACTCTTACGGTTTTTTTTTTTTAAATTTATATATAATACTGTGATTCTTGTAGTTTTTAGCTGTATTGAAGTATATTAGGGAGATTTTTCAATGCCAGAGTTGGTTTTTGTTAATAGGAAAGGATATGCTATTTTGATGAACACATGGAAGAGATATGATCTACTAAAGCATTCTATTGCCCATTATGCTAAGTGTCCTGGGCTTGAATCTATACACATAGTTTGGAGTGAGCCTGATCCTCCTTCAGATTCTCTTCAAATATTTTTACAACACGTAATACGGAAGAACTCTAGAGCTGGGCGACAAGTTGAACTGAAGTTCGATATCAATAATGAAGACAGTTTGAACAATAGATTTAAAGAGATTCAGGATTTGAAGGCAGATGCTGTTTTCTCAATTGACGATGATATTATATTTCCTTGCCATTCGGTGAAGTTTGCTTTTGATGTTTGGCGAAGTGCACCGGATCAAATGGTGGGCTTTGTTCCCCGAAAGCTTTGCGTTGAATCGGTATGTTTTTAACTTAATTGTATTTGCATTTGTTGCAATTTCAAGTTTTGACCGTTCCTTAACATTTGGAGCTTCATATTCTCCAAGTGCTTATCCATTAGTGAGTTTAGATGTCTGGAAATTTTGAAGAAGCATTATGGGTTGAGAGACATGCCCCTGTATGTAAATTTTGATGGCCTTAAGCTTCATATTCTTGTTCATTGTCCTGTGTGTGCAAGGAACAATTGCCTAATTGTTGAAAAAGCTTTGTACTGTCAGCAACATGCCTCTGCTTGTACGTCAGGATACCTTTGAGCTTGATATTCTCATTATTCATTTCAAGTCTCTCTGATATGACACTGTGCATTCTTGTGCATCACCTTTGGATATTGTTGTATGGTCAACCGAGTTTTTAAACATTAACAGGAGAGTGCTGAGATTGGAAAAATTATTCTAAATTCAAAAATTTTGTTACTATCTATGTTTTGGTCAGAAAACCACATTAACTGCTCTCACTTATGAGTTTGTTAATCTTTATGCAGAAAGAAGGTAAGGATTATTACTCATATTGTGGGTGGTGGTCTGTTTGGTGGACTGGAACATACAGTATGGTACTCTCGAAAGCTTCCTTTTTCCACAAAAAGTATCTGCGTTTATACACAAATGAGATGCCGATATCGATTAAAGAATTTGTTACAGAGAACAGGTTCTTCTTCCACTGACTTAATCCATTACTTGGCATTTTTGTTTTGATGTCTTTGTCTTTTGTTTTTATGTTTAATTGCTCCACTGGCTGTTTGATGGTTCATCAGGAACTGCGAAGATATTGCGATGTCATTTCTTGTTGCCAATGTGACTGATGCTCCCCCCATATGGGTGAAAGGTAAATTATATATTAGTTTATAAATATCTTTCTCATTCTTTCCTAATCAAATTGGTGCACTCATTTTTGTTAATACTCCCTGGATTGTTGAATTCTGTCCTTGTGTGTTTCTACTTGATTCTATTGACTTTCTGCATGCAGAGAAATGTGTTCAGAAACTCACTTGAAAAAAACTTTATTAAATTAGATCATAGTCAAGGGAGAAAGAATATTGTTTCATTGCTGCTAAAGATTCATAAACCAATCCTTAAAGGCATGAAAATGCACAAACTGGTCAGTGGTTTGAGTGAGTGGCAATATTGATTGTGGAAAAGAGTATTCGGTGAATGCTGTTGTTAAACCATTTCTTATATCATGCATCAAACACCTCTGTTATTTTCTGTCTTGGGCTGAGACCTCCGAACCTTTGAGACAGTTTTGGTGCTGCTCGGATTATGGCAGCTTCTACTTGAATCTGCAAAGGTTTTCTGATCCAGCCACTCTCTTTACATCCATTGGAATGGAGTTGCATTTAAGTGTTAGCAGGTGATTTTCAACTTTGGATGGATATTAGTGCAACCCAAGAACAAAACCAAATTATTATCTGAAAACTTGCGCTGCATCACTAATCTTTGTGAAATGCTTTATCTGTATCATGTGTCTGTTATTATTTTACCCTTTGGATGATTTTTTAGATGAGTATTGTCTGTTTCAAACATTGGCGTTGCCATTGTAGGTAAAATATATGAGATTGGTTCAACTGGAATTAGTACCCTGGGAGGCCATTCCGAAAAAAGAACTCAGTGTCTAAACAGATTCGCTGCTGCGTTTGGTCGGATGCCCTTAGTACCAACTTCAATGAAAGCTGTTGATAGTCGCCACACTTGGTTTTGGTGATGTTGTAGTTTCACATTTTCTTTTCCAAAACGCTGAACTTCCACTTAAATCAGTTGCTGTCATTTTGTTTTTTTGGTCCTCTAGGTTTTGAGTTGTATAAATTGGTTTGTTTCCCTAATTTTTGTATTTTGAAGATGGGCGCAAATTCTTTTACATATCCTTTGAACGTTACTTGTATTATTACCACCATGTAACCAATCTTTTAGAATACGAGATTTCAATTTACTTTTTCTAGAAAAAGTAGCAGTTTGATTGTAATAAGCAAATTACAGCGACGAATTTCAGTCATAGCGCTATCAATATATTATAAAAATGTTTTTTAAGTCTAGTTTGGCAATTTACATACTCATTTTCTCTTATTTAATTATTACAAATTCTATGAATACGAGCATGAATGCGTTGTTTGATTATAAAAATTATAACTGCAGGGATCCTTAAATCTCTTGTTATTTTGTTGCCAAAATTATCAAGATTTAAGGAAAAAACCAAAAATTAGAGGGTTCATTATTGACCTCTTCCAAGCGAAACTAAAGAGATCGAGCTCTAACAAAAGCTCACTTTCGGAGCAAGTTTATTGGTTTGCATATGCAAAATAACTATGGCATCTCATCAACAGTTTATACAAGCTGAATACACTAAACAAAAAACCAAGAACTACTTTTCTGGTTATTGATGATATATATATATATATATATATATATATATACTAAAAATGATGGTAATATGCTAAGCTTAGATGATTTTTCATCCCTCTTCGATCAAACAATATGATTATAATCGTCCTGGGAGCTGCTGAGAGGAAAACAGGTCTCTTCACCACCGGTATTCCAGAGGAAACTTGCATATTTGGAAGCATAGGAAGAGCTATTCGGCTCTGCTGCCATTGCTTGCTGGTATGTCTCCTCTGCTGCCCATAGATCCTTCCTTACTAGCCATAAGAAGTCTGCATATTGACTCAACGCCTCAGCATCTGGTGGATCTGATTGTATTGCTCGCTTGAAGCATTCTTCTGCCCTGCAATACCCCCACACCGTATATCAAAACAAACACAATATGTAAACTAGTTTTGAGCATCAACAGCAGAGAATACATGAATAGACAATCCCACTTGAAGTTCAGCATACCAAAGCAAAAAACTGAATCATAACCTACCATCCACATCCCATCAGTAGATAGATGATTTCAAAATGCTTAAGACACAAAACTGTAAACAAGTATGCTAATTAGGTGCTTAAAATTCATATTAATTAGCAGAGACATATGATGTCAACGTAATTAAGCAATCCTACTTCTAATATTGCTTCTGATTATGAAAAATTTAATCATCATCTTTACATCTAAAGGTAATAGGCTTTCACAAAAGAATGATCTAATTCTAATACACAAATAAGAAAAGATAACCACAAAATACCTGTCATAATCTTTAGTAACCAAATGCAGAAACTGGGCATAATTCAAGAGCAAAAGTGGATCATTTGGTTCCTCGGCAACACCCATCTGGTAAAGAAGATCTGTTCTGAAATAGTCCACGTAATCATCCGGTTCAAGCTTCACAGTTACTGGAGTCACAAAATGCTTCATGGTTACATGATCAAGAATCCTATATTCTGATTCCCCTTGAATTCTTGAAGCTTCCTCCAATACTGAGTTCCACAAATCAAATTCCTCTGTGGTCATTGGAAATTGATTAGCTGAAGAGACTTCGGACATCTCATAAGGTATGAAGCTAGGGTATTGAATTGAAGGTGATGATCTGCCGAAGTGCTTGTCCCCATTCCCACTGGAAATACGGCTCACTTTTCTGCCACCATCATTGTTGCTGATATCAGAAATTGAGTGTAGTAAATTCCTAGTTGTCGAAGAATCAATCTCTGATGTTTCTTGATTCTTCTCCTCTGTCAATGAAACAGTTTCTGTGATGGTATCAGATGATCCTGGCGATGGACTAGCTGCAAACCCGACGCTATTGCTCATTGAATGCACCGTAAAATTAGCCAAAAGAATCATAACATAGACCATCAATGTGGGTGTTCGCGAGAAAACTTGCTGAAAGAGCCAAACAAATGATGAATTCATTTCCCTTTGCATCTTACTTATAATCTCTTTCAAGTCTTCACAATAAAGACCCTCTCTCATATGCAAGGCACAGGCCTGAAGCTCTCTAATGATAAATACTAGTGAAGAAAATGCCTTATTCACCGAACAGTATGCAAAATCCTCTGCATCTCCAAAACCCTCTTTCCATTTTTGCTTTCTCTTTATCATCCTCAACGATAGAGGAATACCAACACAATTAGCTTTCTGTTCAATGTTCACCCTAACAATCTCCTCCCTCTCTGGCCAATCCATTGGCTCCAGCCGGATCCCAAGCAAATTATGCTCAAGCATTTCATATTTTGAAGGCATAAATTGCATGGAAAACCCCATGTTTACATCTCTTACAGCATATGCTGTGTCCTTATTTTTCTCATCATGATCATGATTATCAACATGATCATCCATGATATCTAACCTTTGTGCTAATTCTTCAGCTTGTTTTGCAAACTCATCATCTAAGAACTCACTAAAATTAGCACTGCAAGATCTCTTTATACTATTTCCCCTACAAACACACGACCCAAAACCCCAACTGTTCAATCGAAACATAAGACGGGGGTTGCTTTCATTATGAGTTGTCAATGAAGCAGATGATATAAAAGAGGCTGGCTTTTGCGAATGTGTGTGGGGAACTATAATCTGTACACTATTTTGAATACTTGGCACAAAATTCAATCCCATTTCCAACTAGGGAACCTCAAAATTTTTTATCAAGAAAAAACAAAATAATATCGACAAAACAGTCTTGTTAAAATCACAGAAAACCCTCGTAAAGATTGTGACATGCCATTTCTATAAAAGAAGAAAACTTAAAAGCTACCTTTAATATTATTATTATTATTATTATACCAATAAAAATCTCAAAATAAAAAAAGATTAGATTTTGAGAAATTCTAGAGGTTGCTTATGCACCTTAACAAAGCAATCAAAGTCAACGATTGTAATCCCATGTGATTACAAAACTTGGAAGAAGAAATTCAACCCAAAAAGAAATGAAAAAATAAAATAAAAACAAAAAATTCAAGAGCAACCCAATAAAAAGGAGAATAAAAATATGCAAAAGGGAGATTCAGAAATATCTCACCAATGTTAATGAATTTTTCTGGACAAGAAGAAGCCAAAACAAAGTGGTTATGGTGATGATCTTCCATTTTCGAAACGATCGTCTCTTACAATGAAATAAAGGATGAATGGGACGGTTTTTGAGTGGATCAAGGATTGTTATAGCTGGACACGTGGCGTCATGGGATTTGAGATTTTGTTTTAGTTTTCCCGAGTCGCATGCAAACGTAGAGTAGCTTCGACCACGTGTTTTATACTTGTATCCTCGACACCTATTGAGGGAATAGCGCCAAACCGCCTTCTTTGGAATGGGTTCACCGTTCGCGTGTGATTAAATTATTTTGCATGTAATGTAACAACTTAAGATTTAATTTAAGAACTGTGCTCCTAACTCAATATATATACATTTGATTAAATAATACTTTAAATTATTGAGTGCATTAATGTAACGTATCAACTCCAGAGTTTGTTTGAAACAGATATATATTAAAAGATATAATATTAAAGTATTTAATAAAAATTAATTTTGTAATTTAGAACTAATATTGATATAATTTTTTATTTATATAAAATAAAATTTATTATAATTTTTAATAATTTTAACAACATTATTATTTAAAAATTATATTTATTATATACTAATAATTTTTATATCATACTTATAATTTTTTTTTATTACAAAAACCGTAACACACCTCAATCCCAACCTACAAGGGCGAAGGATTTGGAAAATCATTCTCATTGGGCTTAATTTTACTTATTTGGACTCCCTTCATCCTTCAAGATTGGATTTGGAAATTTGGATATCAATCATGATACAAAATTATATATAGACTGTAGCTATTTGTTTATGTGCGTTTTCTAAATTTCCCCATTTTCTTTCAATTTGCTTCTCGCGGAGTTTAAAAAACAAAAAGGATCAAATCGATCTGCCCTATCCTGAGAATTACCGCAATAATTTCTCAAATGAAGAAAATAGAGAATTGCTATTTTCACGAAAATGAGTGGGCGCGCGCGCGCAGCAAAACCATGCAGAAATGCCATAACTCTCAGCTACATGCATGCCTGCCCCGCCATCAATGGTGTGCATTAAGTATAACTCAGCTGTCAATTCGACGCGACAATTTACACATGCATTTTGATCATTCAAAGCTATCCATGTCGAGATAAATTCAATTTGCCAACTTGGCTAATGTAATGGGCACACACCACACGAGCAATTTCACAAGAACTTACGTTTAAATAAAAAAAATTGACTGTAGTGATCGATAGAATCAATGCTAAAGCCATGTGACCCTTTCACTCTTTTGAGTTCTGAATTTTCTTGCGTCACGTGGAATTTATTTCAGTATTGATTTCAATGTTAGCTTTAGCTGAAGCCCACGTCTTGTACGGACGTATGCAGCAAGGAGATCGATGAGTCCACAGCATCAGCTGTATCGAGGCTACCTCATCTACACCGCGCGCATGTAACAAACCGAGTTACTCGCCTTTTGCATATCTAGTTTCTGAAGATCCCATTTGTTACAAGTTGGTTTTAGATTAGATATTTTGATTTCAATTTACTAGCATATATAAATCCCAGGTTGTACACAGATTTGGTGTGTCGATTAATGTAATCCAGAATGTTCATCTCACCAAATTCTGTGGAGTTCTCTTATTTACTTTCTCAGTAACCAAACAAAGCAAAATATCAAATCAACATTTGATCACGCATATTTTCAATATTGTAACTAAACGCCTATTTGTTATTTCTTGACGAACCGGAGAAGGAAAAAAGAAAGAAGTAGAGCTGCAGAGATAGAAAAAATATATATTGATATTAATAAATCTAACTTTGATACCCACTATAAGAGAAATCGAACTCCAACAATAGTATAAACACTGACGCCATTTGAAGAGGAATCACCTAAAACTTTAAACACATAAGCATGATTTTACATTGGTCGTGGTCCCCATGTTGGTGAAATCGTTCTAACACAAATCTTAACAGCCATGTTAAAGAAATCGGCAAATTTTTTTGACATGATATTGAACGAAGGATGTGCGCATAGATTTGCAAGAGGTAAGGGCCACAAGAGCCAGCGGATTTTTGGAGATTTATTTTCAGATTTTAACCATCAAAATCTTGAATGATAACTACAAATCTTCCAAGGATTTTTCTGAATGCGAATGACTGAATTATCTATTATTGGCTGACCCTTGTGTTATCGCCATCTTCAGGTCTCTTTCAGCTTTAAGAAATGATAAATTGATGATAATGTCTGAAAAAAAATAAAAAACAAAAAAGAAACTATAGACATACGACAGAAACATGGATCGGGAAAAATTAATTGTCATATACAGGGGCCATTCGTAACTTTAATTTTGCGAAATGAAATCATTAATTGTCACATTTAAGTGAATTAAGTGTAATTTGAGTAAAAGTGGGTGAGACCCTGAGAATCTCCTTCAAATTATTCTGAAACACCCCACTTTTGAAATATATATTTATTTTTTTCCCCGGCAGAGTGTTTCACAGCTCTGTTTGTTCGTAAGTCATAAATTTAGTCGCTCCTTATTCCTTTATTTCATAAGGAGTGTAATTATAGATTTATCCTGATTATCTGATTAAAACTTAAGATTGAAGAATTATGATATGCAAACAAATTTTCAATTTGAACGAAATAATTTACTATTTGTCATGAAATATTGCATGGGATTAGTGTTAGAAATATCCATACGGCTTGCCACTTCTGACTAAATGATTCTTAATCATCCATATTACTTTGAAGGCGTGTACTTAAAAGAATATTTATGAACAAAATTTATTAAAGATAAAATTATTTTTCAAAATCAAATTTTAAGAAATTAGAACTGATTTACTTTAGACTGATAATTTTACCAAAAATAAATTTTTTAAAAATGAACCAAATTAATTTTTTTTTTTAAATCACTTTCAAACAGACTTTAAACAGCCGAAAACAAACTTATGAATCAAAATTTCAGTCTTTCTTTTTTATAATCACATCAAAATACTTTACAACGAGGTAGCATCAAGCAATAATTATTATACAACCGACGCAAAATTCTGCCAAAATTCAATACAATGAATAATGCTTTAATTCAATTTTTTTTTTTTTTTTTTTATGTGTGTGTGAATAAAATGGAACGAACTATAATTGAAAGTTCAATGTTTCTTCACAATTTCACGACTCCAAAACTCTCCCAAGAAAGTCTTAGCAGCGTCCAAACTCGGATAATAAGTCGGCTCAAGAAATAACTGACTCAGCGAGTCACTCGATGCCCCACTGACCACCACAACTCGGTTGGCCTTCGCCTCTAAGCTCCCCATCACCACCGCCAGCAATTGCTTATACGCGTAAAAGAACCGCTTCAACGCCGCCTCCACCGCTTGCAGTGCTTGAACCAAATGAATCTTCGCGAAGTCTTTCTCTTTCTTCTCGTTGTACATTCTCATCGCCGCCTCCTGCACCCTGGGCCCACCTCTGGGGTCCACCTCCACTCCTAGTATCAACGGTACGTTGTGTTTTAATTCCTTGCACTGTTTCGTAATTTCCAACAGCCCCCGTGATCTAAAACAAAACGGGTCGGATTCGGATGACGAGGATATTGACAACTGATTCTTCAGCCTCAAGAAATCGTCCGGATCCATCAGCAAGTGAAGGTCTTCGATTTCCAATAGAAGTTTCCAGATTCTTTCGAGTAGGTAGCAGTTGTTTGACGCTTCTTCGAATTTCTTACTCTCCATCCTCGAAACGATGCGTTTTAGGAGCTGTTGCGTTGTGAAGATCCACGATTCCAGGATTTGGTGGGCTGTGTAGAGAGTCTGATTCTCGTGGTTGTTTATTTGGTGATCGTACGGGTTCTTTTTCAGAGAGTGGAGCTCGTTTGGTTTGCAAACGGCGTCGTATTCGAGGTTTGGTTTGCCGGCGAGGTTTGGCTCGCCTAAGCCGAGAGTGTACCGGCACCGTCTCATCTCGCACTCGATGACGTACATAATTTTCTCCGCCACGTCCTCGGATTTCTGCCACGTGGCGAGACGAGGCAGCAGGCTGTATTCACTTGTTCTGTTAACCACCGTCGACTCCGCGCCTGGAACCTTCCACACCTCAGCCGAGCTTCGGTTGCGAGCCAAGACGCCGTTCTCCGTCGTCAAATCGACGATCGGAACCGCGCCAGAGCGGTCATCGTCCTCGCATAGAGAGGCGATGAGCTGGATCTGACTGGTAGCCAGAGACTCCAACCGCCGCTTGAACTCGCGCCGGTTCGCGTACGGCCTTGGATCGGAGAGGACGATCGAAACGAACCGGAAGGTGATCTCCAAGCCTTGCAGAGCCGGTTTCAAAACGGCCTCGTTTTGCCAGTTCGGAAAGTCCCTCGAGCTCCATAGCTTCCTCAGCTCCGGGAGCCGAAGATACTGCTCGTAAGCCGAACAGGCCGAATCTGAACAAGCAGCAGGCGATTTAGTAGCTCCCCGAAATGACGTCGGAATCGAAACCTGAAGTTTATTAGAGAGCTTTGGAGATTTGCTAGGCATTTTCGTCTTACAATCTAGATCAACCATTATATTTTGTATGAGAGAGAGATGAAAAAATAAAATGTAGTCGTTTTGGGTTTCGTTAATGTTATCTTTTCTTTGGTTTGCTCTTCTAGCACAGGAGGGGAAAAAGGGGGAAGGGGTTATATATATATAGCAAATATAGGGGCGTGTTTGGGGATAAGATTGAGAAGTAGAACTAGAAATACATGTGGTATATCTTTCTGGAAAAAATAGATAAGAGAAATAAATACCGGAAAGGCGTGTGGAATAAAGATTAAAGAACGAGGAATTTTGAAAGTCGTGGTGGCGTTGAAATGTTTTAAGAAATTTTGCAAATTAGATAGAAATTTCTCTTTTTGTTTTTTTCTTTATATTGTTCTTTAAACCAATTTTATTGGGTTAGGACACAGGCACATGGAGCTTATCCATTCCTTTCACCTAACAAGGAGGGGGCGTGCTCGGTCTAAAACTTGGCCGTGTTTGGAATGGAAAGGGTGGAATCGTTCAAGTTAGACTTTGGTCTTTTACTACTACTAGTTAATTTATTCAATGAGGCCCACCATGGATGGATGGTAATCCAGTGTTTCATTTCTATTCTTTCTCCTGTGCACGAACCAACTGCATGCTGCCACGTATACGATTGAGATGATGGTAATAGCCAATACGATTTAGCTGCAGCAGATTTAGCGCTTCCGGCGACAGTTTGTACAAGTGTTTGTTTTTTTCTTGGGATGCTTCCTAAGGGTTGCGCGCACACATCCTTTGTTTGTGGCTATGGGTCAAAGCGTGTCAGCCGACGTAGGCATTAAGCTGCTATTATATAGAGTTGTAGACCACAATTTATTTATTTATTAATTACTTCTAGATCTTGTTTGATGAAAACGACTGCGGCCGAATGGAATAACGCTTAATTGACAGTGAAGCTGCAATCTGGCGGTCTGAGGTTTTACCCAAAAAGCTGGGAAAAGTCTGGATTCAAAACGACTCCAAGGTTTTGCTTACCTATTTAAATAAAATTTGAAAAACAGTTGGTTATTTAACAAATTTGATGGTCCAAATTGCAAAATCGCAACCCTTGGGCTCGAACATAAACTGGATGGAGGTACCTTATCCTGTTCTTGGGACTGCTTTCCCTGTTAAACTATACAAAATTTTAAAATACAATACCATTACTGCCGAACAAGTAAATTCTTACCCGTCATATAAACTAATCCGGCATTTTGAATGATTCATAATGTCTAACAACTAACCATTAAAAACATTAAATTTGACATAAACATTTTGATAATGTTTTAAACCATTTGATGAAATTCTTAATGAGCACATGATATTACTAAGCGTTGCAGGTGTTTCGCTAAATACTTTTTAAATTTACTCAAATTTAAATTCTGCGAGAGAGTTAAATACTAAAATTTGGCACTAATTCGGTTTTTTATTTTTGACACGCTAATTGTTATATCTATCAATTTAGGATTCTTTAATGAGTTGACAAATACCATATGGATACATAGTTCAATGACTATTATGCAGTATACCCAACAAACCGAGAAAAGAAAGAAAATTTAATCAAATTTCTCGCCCCAATCCATTTCCCAATACGCATACCCCAATTGAATGAATATAGCCTGCATTCGTAATAATATTTTGTCCAAATTAAAACCCATTGCTTGTGTCAGTGAGAATGAGGAAGAAAAAAATTCAAATGTGGAAACTTGTTTCAATGTGTTTAGGATAAGTCTCTGCTACTTTGTGGGCGTTGTCTCATTCCCACTTGCAAAGTTCGGCTAAATGGATTTTGAAGACCCTTCTCCTTTCAACTCAAACATCCGTGTTTACCGGTTTCAAACGTCACAACTCCCACCACTCTGATTGGTCCGCGTGTCCCCCGCCGATTGCTCCAATCACCTCAGTGCCATCCAACTAAATCAAGCTGCCAAGCACGTGACCGCATCCCCGCACTCGACACGTGGCCCGTCGTCACGTGCAATACATGCTCGTTCATCTAACCGCCCCCAACCTGTCGAACATACACGTTGGCACATCACGTTTCCTACAGGCGGTGCCAACTGCCAAGCAATCACTCGGGTTGCCTCCACGTGGCCCGGACAGTTGGGATTGGCTAGTTGACGATGATGGAGATTGGCTTACAAGTCTAGTAACAGGACACGCGTCGCGTTGGATAATAGCCGTTGATTTCGCGGGTATGGTTGTTTGGGCCGCCGAACAAATGAAAACACTGAAAGCAGAAACGAGATTATTATTTTATTCTATTGTTGTTATTTGAATTGGGACAATTTTTGTTCACTTTACCGTGAGGCAGCAAGCGTAATCCTTTTTATTTATTTATTCATCCTTGCGAGGACGCGTGCTTTAGGGCATACAAAGAGGGGCATTAATGCGCCAACAAAAAAATGTGTAGCATGCATGGCCCATTACCTTGCCTTGTAATGTGTGATTACTTTTTCTTTTCTTTGGTCTATTTGTAGATAAAGATTAAAGAGAATCACAATTTCGGTTTAGACAGCGAGGAACATGATAATTCTCCATTATGAGCAAAAAGTTTTATCCGCAATAAAGTTCTTATCGTTTTAAGTTTAAATGATTTTAAAAATACGAAAAATATTCAAATTTTAACTCTTGTATCTGACATACACATATACATACATATATATACATACATATATATATATATATATATATATATATAGAATAAGTTCTTCTTTTATAAGAAATATTAAAATATTTTTCAAATATAACACAACGATAACAAATACAAGCAATCTTAATTTATAAAATAATTGTTACGGATAAATTTAAAGTGCCCTCTAAAGATATTCATGTTGCATGAAGCTCTTCATTTGAAACCAGCTTGCAAGCTTTAATTTAGCTTGAGTTTTTAAATTCGTATATGTGAATACTTATACGTTATTTTTCTTCTAATTTTAGATTGAGGAAATTAAACCAAATTTTCGTATTATTTCTTCGAAAGCATTGTTTAACTAAGATTTACAACCTAAGCATTACGCTTTCTATTCTTGCGTCAGGACACTTTTTGGCTTTAATTATCCGTGCTAATCTTTTATTAGATAAATTCAAGATCATCTCATCTGGCCCACCACTAAAAAGAAATTTAAAGAAAGAACGGCAATGTCGGTCTTGGTAGGCTATTATAATTTTCCTTATATTATATACTAATATCCTTTTTGAACAACTTAGATAAAATGATGCGATATTGTGATCAGCATGCCCCCTTGTTTCCAAGAAATGAAAAGGCAGATAAACATTCCATTAAAGTAATGGCATCGTTTTTGCCTCCTTGTTGCAAGTCAAAAATCATTTTATTCCCTATTAATTAAACAACAAATTTTGAGCCACATAACGACGTATTAATGGGAAACAAATTACTGACCAACTAGACAGCCAGTTTGATATTACTATATTATATTGTATAAATAATTAATAATAAAATTTATTTTTAAAAATATTTTGAATTTTAAAAATAGTTAAGTTTATTTAATAAATTTTATTGTTAAGCTGTTGTAATAATATAAATGATTGAATTAGGCATAATGTTGGATAAAATTTATTTATATTTTTATAAATATGTATATAAAATATTTTTAATTATGTATATGCAATAATTGATAGTTAAAATAAATATTTTATATTATTAATTTTATATTTTATTTTGTTATCTCAATATAATTGGTAATAATAATAATTTATTTAAAGTTAATAATTTTATTTTTTAATTGATAAGGATAATTTTAATTTTTTTTTAAAATTATATGAGAATTATATGAAATTATATTAAATATAAAAGTAATTGTCAAAATTAAATTTTAAAAAGCTATTCATTTCTTACTTTTCAAAATCTAATGTAAGATGAGCTAATTTTATTAAAAGTAATTTCTAAACAAATTTATCTAACACCAAAATTAATTTTAACTTTTTAAAATCACTTTTGAACTTCTTAAAAGTAATCTCAAATTTAGCTTTGAGTTGAACGTGCCCTTTAATTTAATATGAACACTTACACTCATTAGTCGATTTAGGTTGACCTAAAATGACACAATCATAAATTAAATTAAATTTAAGTTATCTATTAATTAATCGTGTCACGTTTAGATCTAGAGTTTTTGGCATTCCAATCCATTAATGATGATAAGATTAATTATCTAATAAAATATGTAATAGTATATTATTGTTTATCTAATTATGCCATATAATCTAAAAGTTATTTGGTTATATTTTGACGAAAAATTCATTGGAATTTTGAGTTCGTAATATGTTATGATAAAAATGTTACACAAGTGTATTTTTATTCAAATGTAAACAATATGTTACATGAGTGACGTGATATACTAACAAGTTGAATTAGAGATTCCAGACGCCATTAATAAAATATGTGTCTCAATTTGACACACAACACGCGAAACGCGAACTCATAATGTCCCCAGTTGAAGAAATCTGAAAAAAATTAATAATGGAAGGCATTTCTGGTTTTGTTAACTGTCATTATAATTAAGAAGTCGTTGTCACTAATTACAGCTATAATTAGTGCATATACGATCTGCGAAGAAAAGCTATTGAAGATAAAATGATAAAACCTCGTAATGGATAAACATTACATGAAAATAATTCAGCAATTTGCCTCCTTATAGCAAGCCTATAGTCCGAAAAGCACGTGAAAATAAATCTCATCTTGCCTCCTAATTGCGCGTCAAAACTCTAGAAAGCACTTAAAATCAATCTCAAGTGGGGACGAATTGTCATAAAAGAATTAAGCAAGCAAGAGCCAATGAGGCTCTTGAGACGAGCCACTTTGTTTTATTGTTTATACATTATCTTCTCATGTCATTTATGATAACTCGATTTTATAAAAGCTTGAAAATACTGAACAGATATACACTTAGAAATAGCGGACTGACAATTGGAAATCTGGGAGCAAAAGTAATATGGGTAATATAGAAAAGTCAGCATTAAATTGTCAAATTAATTAGAATGTAGTGAATAAAATAGTTGTTAAATTAGGTGGAGTTTGGTGAAGAAAATAGTGTTAAATTGTTGAATTTTTTATTAATTATTGAAGACTTTTGTTGTATAGTTGGTGAAATTTTTCTTATAAATAGCAAAAGCTTATTCATTTCTAATGCATCCCAAACTTGAGAGAATTTGAGAAAGTTTCAAATTCAGAGAGAAATAATTCATTAGAAATTACTGTGAGAGTGAGCAATTGGAGAGTGTGGGTAATTGAGAGTTTTTTCTTTCAAGTGTGTATGAGAGTATTGGGTGTATTTGGGTTATGGGAAGTGAGTTTTCTTTACTCAAATATTGTACTATAAATAATTGTTAATAATACAATTATTTTCTCTTACTCCCGTGGACGTAGGCATAATCGCCGAACCATGTTAAATTCTTGTGTCATCTAATTTTATAATTATTTCGTATACTTGATTCCATATTCCGCGTATAAGAAGTGGTATCAGATCCAAAGGTTCGTACTTGGGATATATGATACTGTTTACGTATACTATACTATTCACAGGTACGTACTATTTATATATTCAGCACTATTTAAAAATACAATACTGTTTATAGATACGGTAGAGACGGTCATTTGTACTTGGAAGACATTCTATTGTAAGTAGTGTGTATTTATGTATGTGTAGGAAAGTTCTGTCAACAAGATGATAAAAGTCTAAGGAGTTTGGGTTTTAAGTGGGATCGTTGTGACCCCTCCACTCTCTTGGGAACTTTCTTGGTGCATATATTCACACGAAATTAACATCATAGAGACTGTTTTTTAAGTGTGAATAGTTTGTTGAGAAAATGGTAGAAGGTGAAACTTCCATAATTGGGGAGAGATCTACCCAAACTATTTCAGGAGACACTACAGGTGGGAGGCGAGATGTATCACATCGTCATGCAGCACTTGTTATTGGAGGCTAGAAGATCGATGTTGAAAAGTTTGATGGGAAAATCAACTTTGGCATGTGGAGGCGTGAAGTTACGGATGCCCTTATTCAAATCGATCTCGATGTTGTTTTGAAAAATAAAAGACACTTGTATGATGAAGAAACTTGAGATCGTATAAACGAAAAAAATTTGGTCAAATCAGATCTTATTTGACCAAAGAGGTGAAATATTTGGTGAAAGATGAGGATTGTGCGATAACTTTATGGCGTATATTAGAAGAAAAGTATTTGCTGAAAAGTCCTGAAAATCATCTTCATGGAATGAGTCAGGTGTATGGTTTTTGAATGAAGCATAGGATGTCAATGCATGATCATGTCTCAAGATTTGAAAAGTTACTTGCTGATTTAAAGAATTTTGATGAAGATATTAAGGATGAAGTCAATGCTATAATTTTGCTGCACTCATTGCCAGAAGAGTATAGTCATTTTGTGACTACCTTGATATATGGGAAAAGCGTGATCATCTTCAAAGATGTTTGTACAACATTGACTAATTTGGAGATTCGGAATAATGACAAACATTTCGAAAGAGCATCGTTTGAAGTTTTGATAGCTAGAGAAAGGACGATGGAGAAAAAGAAGAAGCATGGTGGGAAGAATTCTCGGTCTAAATCGAGAAGTAGAAATATAACTCGAAATGAGTGTGCCTTTTGTCATGAAAAGGGCCATTGGAGGAAAGATTGTCCGAAAGCTTAGAAAAAAGATAGGAAGAAACCAGTAGCAGCAAACATGGCACGGAAAGATGATGACTCTGATTATTCACTAAGTATTATGCCTACAGCATATGTGGCTAGTACAAGTAAGTGAAACTTGATACTGGAGCAACCTACCATTTGTGTCCTATTAGGGAATGGTTTACAAATTTTCATAATTTAGAATCTGGATCAGTTGTGATGGGAAATAATCAATCTTATCGCATAATAGGGATAGTAACAATTCGGCTCAAAATGTTCGATGGAATGATCAGAGAACTGAAAGAGGTTAGATATGTTCCAGCTTTAAAGAAAAATCTAATTTCTGTGGGTGCTCTGGAAGCTAAAAGCTACAAGGTTACCATTGAAAATGGTACAATGAAGTTCATATATGAAGCTATGGTGATTCTGCAAGGTATCAGGCGTCACAATTTGTACTATTTAAAGGGAGGTACTACTGATGAAGTTAATGTTGCTGAGGCGCATAGTGACAGTACCAAGCTATGACATATACAACTAGGACATGCTGGAGAGAAGTCTTTGCAAACTCTGACGAGGCATGGGCTTTTAAAAGGTACCAAAACCGGTAAATTAAATTTCTGTGAGCATTGTGTAGTAGGCAAGAAAACAAGAGTCTAGTTTGGTACGGCTAATCACGATATTCGTGAGATCCTTGAGTATGTTCACAGTGATGTATGGGGACCAACCAAGACTGCATCAATTGGTGTAAGCCATTATTTTATTACATTTGTTGATGATTTCTCTAGACATGTGTGAGTGTACACCATGCGAGCAAAGGGTGATGTTCTAGAGATTTTCGTGAAATAGAAGAAACTGGTGCAGACTCAAACTGGTAGAAAGATCAAAGTATTACGATCTGATAATGGGGGTGAATATACTTATGATCCGTTCTTGTAAGTATGCCAGAGTGAGGGTATAAAAAGACATTTCACGGTAAGACATACTCTGCAACAGAATGGTGTGGTTGAGTGTATGAATCGTACTTTGCTAGAGAAAGTACAATGTATGTTATCTAATGCTGGTTTAGATAAAAAGTTTTAGGCTGAGGTTGTGAGCTATGCAAGTCACTTAATAAACCGATTGCCTTCTGCTACAATTGGAGGTAAAACTCCTATGAAGATGTGGTCAGGAAAGCACGCACAAGACTATGACTCCATTCGTATGTTTGGGTGTCCAGCTTATTATCATGTAAAGAATGATAAACTCGATCATCATGCAAGAAAAGCTATCTTTGTGGGATTCAAAGGTGGAGTTAAAGGTTTCAATCTTTGAGATCTTGGAGATAAAAAGTTTGTATATAACAGAAATGTCACATTTGATGAAGCTTTTATATTGAAGGCTTCAAGTTCTCAACAGGTAAAGAACAAGACCAATGAGACATTACAGTAGGTAGAGTTTGATGCAACTCCATATGTACCAGTTAGTTATACAGAAAAGAGTTCAACTTTAGAAGTGACACCAAGAGTTGAAGAAGAGGTTGTTTCTGTTGATGTCCCAGAAGAGAAAGAAACAACTGAAGATGTAGATGATGAAAATGAAACTATAGCAACAAGAAGGCCAAAAAGAGTGATAAAAAAAACCTAGATGGCTTACAAAAGACATGATGGTAGCCTATGCACTTCCAGTTATTGATGATGACATCCCAACATTTTTTGTGAAGTATTATGTAGCAGTGAAAGTAATCGGTGGAAGTTAGCCATAAAAGAATAGATGAAATCTCTCCATCAAAACCAGACTTGGGAACTTGTGGAGTTACTTAAGGGGAAAAAGGGTATTGGCAATAAATGGTTCTACACTAAGAAGTAAGGATCTCCAAATCAATCAACTCATTGATATAAGGCTCAGCTCGTAGCAAAAGATTTTGCTCAAAAGGAAGGTATTGATTATAATTAAGTTTTTTCTCCAGTTGTAAAATATACTTCCATTCGTATCATACTTGCATTGGTAGCAGAATATGAGTTAGAGTTGACTCAATTGGATGTTAAGACAGCATTCTTACATGGAGATTTAGAGGAAGAAATCTATATAACTCAGCGTTATGGTTTCAAAGTTGCTAGAAAGAAGAATCATGTGTGTAGATTGATTAAATCTTTGTACGGATTGAAACAGTCACCAAGGCAGTGGTACAAGAAATTTAATCAATTTATACAAGGGAAGAAATTCACTAGAAGTGAACACGATCACTGTGTTTACTTTAGAAGACTACAAAATAGAAATTTAATCTATTTGTTACTCTATGTCGACGATATGCTTATAGCTTCAAAGAATAGAGGTGAGATTGAGAGATTAAAGAAGTAGCTGGCTTCTGAATTTGAGATGAAAGATTTGGGTGATGCACAGAGAATACTTGGGATGGAAATTCACAGAGACGGAAACAATGGAAGCATTTGGTTGACTCAAAAGTCTTATTTAAAGAAGGTGCTAGAAAAGTTCGATATAGATGACAAAACTAAACTGGTATGTACTGCTCTATCTCCTCATTTCAAATTAAGCTCTTCTTCATATCCTTGCTTCAAAGAGGAGCACGAATATATGGCTCGTGTTCTATATACTAGTGCTGTGGGTAGTCTTATGTATGTTATGGTATGCACAAGGCCCGATATATCTCAAACTGTGAGTATGGTTAGTCAATACATGCATAATCTAGGTAAATACCATTGGCTTGTGGTTAAGTAGATTCTCCGATACCTGTATGGGACAGTTGATGTTGAGTTATTGTTTAAGAAGGATTGTGGTCAACAATGTATTGGGTATTGTGATTCTGATTTCGCTGGAGACCTAGACAAATGAAGATCAATAACGGGTTACGTATTCACATTGGGTGGAGGTCTGATCGGCTGGAGGTCGATTCTACAATCGACAATTGCTCTATCCACTATGGAAGCAGAGTGCATGGAAGCAACTGAAACTGTAAAAGAAGCTATCTGGTTGAAAGGTTTGTTAGGTGATTTGCGGGTAATCCAAGAAAACATTAAGGTTTTCTGTGATAACCAGAGTGCAATATTCCTTGCGAAGAATCAAACATATCACGCTCGGATGAAACACATAGATGTGAAATATCATTATGTGAGAGAGATTATTGAAGGCAATGATGTGTTATTGAAAAAGAATGATACTAAGAATAACCCATCAGATATGTTAACGAAAGTGATTTCTGGAATTAAGTTTCAATATTACTTAAAACTAATTCAAATTCTTCGAATGTGTTAAGTTTGAAGAATTTTGAACTACGGTTGGCTTGATCCTAAATTTTGGGTACGTAGACAGTCATAGAGATGCAATTGCTTTGGGGATGATGGTTCATTAGTAGTCGGCTCAAATTTGGATAAATTTTCGCCGAGGTGGAGAATTATAGAAAAGTCAGCACTAAAATACCAAATTAGGTAGAGTTTGGTGAATAAAACTGTGTCAAATTAGGTAGAGTTTGGTGAAGAAAATGGTGCAAAATTATTGAATTTTTTACTAATTATTGAAGACTTTTATTGCATGGTTGGTGAAAATTTTCTTATAAATAGTAAGAACTTATTCATTTCTAATGCATCCCAAACTTGAGAGAATTTGAGAAAGTTTCAAATTCAGAGAGAAATAATTCATTAGAGAATTATTGTGAGAATGAGCAATTGAAGAGTGTGGGCAATTGAGAGTTTTTTCTTTCAAATGTGCATGAGAGTACTGGGTATATTTGGGTTACAGGAAGTGGGTTTTTTACTCAAATATTGTACTATAAATAATTGTTAATAATACAATTATTTTTTCTTGCTCCCGTGAATGTAGGCATAATCGCCGAACTATGTTAAATTCTTGTATCATTTAATTTTATAATTATTTGGTGTGCTTGATTCCATATTCCGCGCATAATAAGTAAATTTCTAGAAGCAAAAGTCCCATAAAGAAATGGTAAATCTAAAATTAAAATGATTAGAATTTAAAGTTATGGAGGCCAAATTATTTATTTAAAAAAAAAAGTTTAAATTATGAATATACCATATATAATGGAACTTTTTTTTTTCCTATTAAAGGATCCGTCCCAATTCGAAACAATATAGAACTTAAAAGAATAAATTAAAATTTATTCCTGGATTGTGAAACAAACTCCAATTTGTTTTCTTCTTTTTTTAAGTAAAAAATAAATTGTTTTCATCTGTATGACTTTATTCTAAATGATTAAAAAAAATACATTTTAGACAGCCGCACTATGAAATACAAAATATTATTGTATTGTCTAAATTCACATTTTATTAAGGATGTTCGCTTAAGAGAAAGAACTATATTATTCTAAAGTCGATCATTGTAATAAGAAACTGGACAGTACGGGGGATACACAAATCATTGAGTTGGTGATGACTAGTGTGAAAAAAAAAATGCTCTTAAAAGTGATGGTAAAGGGGAGTATACATTGAAGGATAAACTGATGATGTTTATACGTATGCAATCGGTACTGTTAATAATTGGTCTTTGAAAGAAAGAAAGAAAGAACATGCATGATATCAATGTGTTACAAAGTCAATGATAACAATAATGTGCCACATGCTGAAACATTGGTGGCATTGATAATTAATTGTTTTGCCGTAGATATGGAGAAAGAATTCATGGGACGGTACTGTTTATATCTGCATCATTCTTGTTCTGTGTCTGCTTTGAATTAAATGTGTGATGGAGAATGATGGCTGAATTGACTGTATCGCACCGAATTACTATCAGAATGTTAGGAATCAGTCCAAGTCTCCACCAACTATTGCATACAAGTAATCGTTACAAAGAAAATAAATAAATAAAATGAACCTAAGAATTTCAATCTACACATAAGCGAATTAAAGATCAGGAGGAGCTAATGTGATATAAACATTTTATGATCATTAATCTTTCTTTTCTTTTGTTAATAATGAATCCACCAACATGTTCTTAACCAAAAAAAAAAAAAAAAATCCACCAACATGTGAAATGGATTTAGTAAGTGTTTGGGTAATATCGGGCAGGTCTTCTCGAGACCCTTCCAGCTCGAATAAAATATCCTGAGGACAGCCTAGCTCGAGCAGAAGGCCCGACTACTTGCACGAAGACGACCTCACCAGACGTCTCTCCTGGTCAAGGTCGAGGAATTTAGAGCCATTCGAGCTCGGAGCTCTCTTGCCTGCTCGAGGTAGTCTCTCCCGGTCAAACCGGTCAGGTCGAGGTCGAGCGCCGAGCCCGAGCACTCTTTGCTCGAGGTCGTCCACCAGCGGTGGTCGAGCCAGCACCTTTCCCGCCAGAGATCAAGTCCCCGAGCACAACCGGGTTGCGCGATCATGGGACGAATGGAATGTAAGACCCGGCCAGGCGGCCGACCCGCTTTCTCGTAATCCGGCACACCTTTAATGTCTGACCGGGGCCCCACGTGGTATGGTGGCGGTACTTATTGCCGATGGTCGACACATGCCCCCACGGTGTCATCATTCCTAGCGCACATGCCCGGCATGGTGATCCGCCACGTGAATCGGGTTAAGGAGACGATACGCGCATCCCAGGGAATATCACGCCAATCCCGTACTGTCGAGAGGACCCAGACACCACTGGCGCGGGAATGGACGGTCGGGAGAGTAAGAGCGGGAAAAATGGAGTATAAAAGGAAACGAACGGGTACGTTACAAGGGTTGAAAAAATTGATTCACAAAGGGGTTGGAAATTTTGATTCACAAGAGTTACAAAAGCTTATACAGGTTCTTCTGATTTCTCTTATCTGGATTCTCTGAAAACACCATATTTATTCAAAAGGGAGGGCGAAATAATATCCCTTTCATCTTTCCGGTCTCCCTCACTAAGAGAGATACCAAAAAGAACAACCCGATTACTGACTTGAGCGTCGGAGGGTTTTCGCCGGAACACGCCCGGCTACCCCGACCCGTTTTCCGTGAGTGCAGTGTCCGGAGATCTCCGTTCTGGAGAAGACAGTGGAGCAGGACGAAGGAGACAATCCTGCTCGAGCTCGAGCTTATCGCGAGCAGAAGGTTCGATGCACTGTTTGAAGGCATTGTTTGAAGGTTCGAGGCACTATTAAAGGCACGCGGGAAAAACTGCATCAACATCTTTTGGCGCCGTCTGTGGGGATCGGTACAAAAGCCTGATTTCGTAATACATTCAAGACACACAACGCAACGATGAGGGGAAACAGCCGAAGAGGAGTAAGTCCAGAAGAATCAGTAACTTTGAGAGAAGTGGCCAATGAGGCGCAGAATAGGGAGATCCAGGAAAGGATGGATTGGATGGAGAAACAGATGGAGACTCTGACCTCCCTATTGCAAGAACTCAGGGAGGGACAGAGAAAAGCATGTAATGATGTCCCGGAGTCCAGCCGGGGGAATGCTCATGTTCGGGAAAATGTGGGAGATGAAGCCCAAAGACCAAGGGCACCAAATGTTGCAGTGAGGGAAGAAACAAACATGGAGGAAATGGGGTCCCGACAGCACTTATAGGACATAGCCCCGAACTTTCGCGCGGAAGAGTTGGAGGGAGAGGTGCGCAGGTTGGTACAAGTTGTAGAAGACCTCCGGGGGAACGGAAAGAGCCCAAGCTGGCGAATAATGCTGGATAACGAATCTCCACTCTCGACGGAGATCATGAGTGTCACGATCCCACGTGACTTCCGCTTCCCAGATCTGAAGTTCTCAGGGAAAAGTGATCCATTAGTGCACATAGAACGGTTCAACGACATGACGGGGGTGCAAGGATTGTCAGCAGCTCAGAGGTGCCGGGCCTTCCCACTCACCCTGGAGGGAAGAGCGAGAGAATGGTACCGCAGACTCCCACGGGAAAGCATCTTGAGCTTTGAACAGATGTGTAGGGAGTTCGCAGAGCAATTCCGGGGTGCGGTGACCCCTGAGGATGACATGATGGAGCTGTCAGAAGTAAGACAGAGGGAGGGAGAGTCCCTCCGGGAGTTTGTCAAAAGATACCATAGATCGGTTCTAGATCTTGGTGGGTTTAACCATCCCCAAGCTCTGAGAGGATTGAAGGATGGGATCCGGATGGGGAGACCATGGTATAATCTGCGGAGTCGTTCGATCCATTCGTATTCGGACGCGTATGAGCAGGTAAAACTAGATATGGTGATTGAAGAAGAAAAAGCTGCCAAATTGAGGAATGAGCAGGTCAATGGAGCGAGGAGGAAGGAGAAAGGGGGTCCTGCCCGAGGGGCACAAGCTCCAAAGGCAGCAAGGGACCGGGTTGCCCTGTACAACCCTGTACCAGAGAGCTCCCCACCGCGGATGGTTCCTCTGCCATCTTGAAGATCTCCAGGTCGGGATCACAGGGAGTGTAGGCGTCACTACGACCACACATCCCGCAACCAGCCACCAAGCAGACCTGAGGCGGGCCACAACAGGGCCGATCGTTCGTTGCCACCCCCACCGAGAAGCTTCCCGAGGATGAGGCGATACAAGTTGTGGAACAGAGCCTCGCTACGAGCAAGATATCTGAGGTTGAAGGTATCTCTCAAGAGGTACTTCAAGTGGTCGAGAGCGAGGATCGCCGAGCCTTCCAACGCCGCTGGCCAAGTCACCGGCAAGCGAGCAGGGAGCGGTTCGCTGCTTCCATGGTGACCACGGCCACTCCACATCACGATGCTGTGATTTGAAAACCAGGTGGAGGATCTGGTTAGGAATTGGTACCTGGATAAGTTTATTGAAGGAGGGCATCCGGTGGTTGAGCAGTAGCCTGAGGAAGGTGACCGGGCTTACGAAATAGACACGGAACCACCGTCCACGAGGGTAATCTCAGGAGGGCCCACGATGGCAGGAAGTTCCAATAGGGCTCGGAAAAACTACTGCAGATATGCCGCAGCTGGCCGAGAAGTCTTGTTCACTGCCCCTGCTGCCAAGAAGGTCAAGGTTCGGCAGGTGCCAATTATGTGGACGGATGAAGATGAGGAGGAGGTGCTGTACCCTCACGAGGATGCCTTGGTGGTAAAAGTCAATGTAGCAAACAAGGAAGTTGATCGAATACTGGTTGACTCAGGGAGCTCGGTGGATATTCTTTTCAAATCCACACTCGAGGATTTGGGAATAACGGCGCGAGCCTCGAGCAGACGAACACTTCCTTGAAAGGATTCGGGGAGGAAAGCTAATACCTCTAGGAATCATCAGTCGGCAAGTAACTATGGGCTCGAGGCCTTCGAGAAGAACATGATCGTTGGATTTCGTGGTGGTAAATGAAACCAACCCATACCGAGCAATTCTAGGGAGGCCATTTATGAGGATTAGCCGATGCGTGCTATCCACCCATTACTTGGCCCTAAAGTATCGAGTAAATGGGGTCAGTAGGAGTCGTAAAGGCGACCAAGGGTGGCGAGGAGCTACTACGCTGTAGCGGCCAAAGAAACCATGTAGATAACCTCGCTGGACTCAAGGGGGGAATCGAGGAACGGAAAGTAAGAGCCGACTGAGAAGTTGGAGGAAGTCAGAAGCCGTGGAACGCACAACTCCTGAGGAAATGTTTCCAGTAAGTCTCCTTGTATTGTGAAGTGTTAATGTAAGATTTCGTCCCAAGATGGGATATGTAAAAGTATAAATGTATATGAGAATAAAAAAAGCATTCATAATGTAAGTTCAAAATAAAGACCAGAAGCACAAGAAGAAGCTTGGGTCAATTGCAGGCCCGAGCAGGAGTATCACAAGAAGAAGCTTGGGTCAATTGCAGGCCCGAGCGAGAGTAGAAGTTCAAGAAGAACTCCTTGGCCAGAAGTCCCAAAGCCTAAGTCTTAGGCGGGACGGTGCCAAGCTTGGGTCAATTGCAGGCCCGAGCAGGAGTATCACCAGAAGAAGCTTGGGTCAATTGTAGGCCCGAGCAGAAGATCAAGAAGAACTCCTTGGCCAGAAGTCCCAAAGCCTAAGTCTTAGGCGGGACGGTGCCAAGCTTGGGTCAATTGCAGGCCCGAGCAGAAGATCAAGAAGAGCTCCTTGGCCAGAAGTCCCAAAGCCTAAGTCTTAGGCGGGACGGTGCCAAGCTTGGGTCAATTGCAGGCCCGAGCAAAAGAAGTTTGGGTCAATTGCAGGCCCGAGCGGGAGTAGAAGTTCAAGAAGAACTCCTTGGCCAGAAGTCCCAAAGCCTAAGTCTTAGGCGGGACGGTGCCAAGCTTAGGTCAATTGCAAGCCCAAGCGGGAGTATCACGAGAAGAACTCGGGTCAATTGCGAGCCCGAGCGGAAGACGTTGGGTCGATTGCAGGCCCGAGCGGGAGTATAAGTTCAAGAAGAACTCCTTGGCCAGAAGTCCCAAAGCCTAAGTCTTAGGCAGGACGGTGCCAAGCTTGGGTCAATGCAGAGCCCGGCAGGGAGTAACACAAGAAGAACTCGGGTCAATTGCAGGCCCGAGCAGAAGACGTTTGGGTCAATTGCAGGCCCGAGCGGGAGTATAAGTTCAAGAAGAACTCCTTGGCCAGAAGTCCCAAAGCCTAAGTCTTAGGCGGGACGGTGCCAAGCTTGGGTCAATTGCAAGCCCGAGCAGGAGTATCACAAGAAAAACTCGGGTCAATTGCAGGCCCGAGCAGAAGACGTTTGGGTCAATTGCAGGCCCGAGCGGGAGTAGAAGTTCAAGAAGAAGTCCTTGGCCAGAAGTCCCAAAGCCTAAGTCTTAGGCGAGACGGTGCCAAGCTTGGGTCAATTGCAGGCCCGAGCAGGAGTAACACAAGAAGAACTCGAGTCAATTGCAGGCCCGAGCAGAAGACGTTTGGGTTAATTGCAGGCCCAAGCAGGAGTAACAGCAGAAGACGCTTGGGTCAATTGCAGGCCCGAGCACGAGCAGAAGCTCAAGAAGAACTCCTTGGCCAGAAGTCCCCAAGCCTAAGTCTCAGGCGGAATGGTGCCACGCTTGGGTCAATTGCAGGCCCGAGCAGGAGTGACACCAAAAGAAGCTTGGGTCAATTGCAGGCCTGAGCAGGAGTAGAAGTTCAAGAAGAACTCCTTGGCCAAAAGTCCAAAAGCCTAAGTCCTAGGCTGGACAGTGCCTGGAAGAGCTAATCACAAGTGAAGGAAGTTCATGAATAATGCTAAGGCCAAAAGTCCCTAAGCTTAGGCTCTAGGCGGGATGGTGTTTAGCAAGAGCCAAATGTAGGCTCGAGCATGTTAAATGAGCTCGCAAAATAAACATAAGGCTTTTAGCCCAATTCAAAGCGAAGCTCTACCATGCATAAGTTAAATAACATTATACTTGGGCAGAAAACAGAAAGAAGAGCCCAACTTGTACATATGATTGTTGCTCAAACGAATGTTTTTTATTTATTTATTGAATGATTACAAGTACAGGAAATGTAAAAAAATAAAAAATAAAAAATAAAAAATAGAAGAGTCCAAATCATGCAGCAGGAGTGACGTCGTCAGCAGCAGCAGGAAGAAGGCCAGCATCAGCAGGAGGAGCAGTAGGAGGGACATCAGCAGGGGCGTCAGCAAGAGGGGCATTGGCTGGAGAAGGAGCGAGCTCCCTGACAACAATTTGGGGCTCGGACGGAGTAGCTTCAGGATTGCTCATGTATTCAGCTACATACCCTTCAACTTTGGACATGTCGGCCTCGGGGTATGCCTTGCCAAAAGCATACATGAGGCAGTCGTAACTGGAATCCACCCCATTGTTGTACTTAGTGGCAAGCTGGACCTTTAAAGTGTCAATTTGCCCTTGAAGACGAGCAGTTTCCCCCTCAATGAGCTGCTCGTAGTAAGATTTCTGAGTGTCCAGATCCTTTCGAGCATGCTCCAATTCATCGTGGGTGTCGATCGCCTTCCTCTCAAGCTCGTGAGGCCTTGAGTCGGCCACTGCTGTCTTTCTCGCAAGATTTAAGTTCTCGCCCGTAAGCTTTTGATTTTCCTCCTTCAGCTCGCTCACAACCTGCTCCAAGCTCTGAACCTTTGCTTGAAGTTCTTCCCGGGAGCCTTCAGCGATCTTATTAAGCCTAGTCGCGGCTGCCAAAGCTCGGGAGGAGAGTCGCCGAAGGCACCGAACAGCTCGTCGAATTAAAGGATTATCTCATCCAGAATCTACCGCTCAACTCCTCATTGTAGGTCCTCGAGTAAGGCTCGAACGCACCAGTCGACTTTGCTCCCCGCACATTGTCGCTTCGAGGCGAGCCGGAGCAGCGGTCCTTCGCTGCCTGCGTGGAGGACCTTCCTCCGCTCGCCGACCGCCGAAGCGTAAGAAGAAGCTCGAGTGGATGGAGGCGGAGCACCTGCTTCGCTCATGGCCTCTTTGAGGTGCTCGCACTTTCGGTCGTCCCCACGCCGATGTAACATCTCGCGCATTCTGCCGCTCATGTCTTCACTCGGTATTAGACTGGACTCCAAAAAGCTTTATGGTGTCAACAGCTCCCTGCACGAGCTCGCGTTTTTAAGAACGGTCTGCACGTTTGCTCGAAGCTGGCCCCCAATCGAATAAGAAGCACCCCAGGAGGCTGCAGAAACAACCAAAGCAAAATAATGAGAACAGACACGAGCAGGAAAACTAAAGGTAAAATCCACAAGACAGATAAACGACCTGGAGTGCAAAAGTGCCACGGGACTGATGGGACCTCCTCGCTACGAAGTGCAGATTGCCCCCACTCTCCCCCAACGAAGAAGAATTTGCTCTTCCAGTTGCCACCGAAGTTGGGAGATCGGTGATGGGCTTTTACCCTTCAGTCGGAGGTGAGTAATACCAACCAAAGCATCCTTCGGCCGCACTTCAACCGGTAAAGGTGTCTGATTTCCCCTGCCGAGGGCTCACCCAGATCACAGAGCTTCCACAACACAAAGAATCCGGAAAGGACCCTCTACCTATTCGGGTTCAATTCCCCCAGGGTCAGACGAAACCCAGACAAAACCTGGGCAAAGTAAGGCTGGAGAGGCAGCCTAACCCCCCATTTGAAGCACTCCAAGTAGAAGGTCGTGTATCCTTGGGAGGACTACGGGATTTCACCGCCCGTGAACCTTAAAACTACACTATCGGGTATATTGTAAGTATCCCTAAGTCTATTCAAATCCAACTGGGTGGTTTCACATCTCAGGTGGTCAATGGGGTATTCCCCACGCTCAAACCTCTGACTGGCCCTTGCCCTTTGATGCGGCTGGGTCTCGGCCGCGGGTAATTCCCTCTCTGGACTAGAATCCCTCACGGGGATTATACTAAGGGGTTGTGCCTCACTAGAAGAGGACAAATCCTCCGGCAACATCCTAGGGGCCTGTTGAGGATTTGACATTTTCCTAAGGGTATAAACTAACGGAGTTCAGCAGGGGAAGAAACAGAGTGGCGGCAGGAAATGGAAGAGTGACTTGTACCTAAACGCGAAAGGAAGTGTGGCTGACCGGAAATCACCTTGACTGAAAGAAGAAGACGAGTAAGCGGTGGAGAGCAGATTAATTTTGAGTTTGAACGAAAGTAAGCAAACAGAGGGAACAGTGAAGAAGTTGGGGGTTTTTAAAGAGGAGGACGCGTTCCTTCGACTGGCGGCGTGCGTTTCGAGGGACACGACCTTTCAAGTAACGTCCCTTCGAATTTTAAACGCACGGTGGGATCAACCCACGTGTCCCGCCTTAACTGCGAAATGATTGAAGTGGGAGACAACTGGGAAACGTGGGGAAGCGTAAAAGGCTGCGAATTCGGCCCATCATTAATGAGTTTCCAGTCTTATCTCGTTTCACTTAAAAGACTAGAAACTGGGGGACTAGTGTTTGGGTAATATCGGGCAGGTCTTCTCGAGGCCCTTCCAGCTCGAATAAAATACCCCGAGGACAGCCTAGCTCGAGCAGAAGGCCCGAATACTTGCACAGAGACGACCTCACCAGACGTCTCTCCTAGTCAAGGTCGAGGAATTTAGAGCCATCCGAGCTCCGAGCTCTCTTGCCTGCTCGAGGTCGTCTCTCCCGGTCAAAGCTGGTCAAGGTCGAGGAATTCAGAGCCGCTCTAGCCCCGGGCACTCCTTTGCCTGCTCGAGGTCGTCCACCCCAGTCGAAGCTGGTCAAGGTCGAGAACTGAGCACTCCTTTCCTGCTCGCAGAGATCAAGTCCCCGAGCACAACTGGGTTGCGCAGTCATGGGACGAATGGAATGTAAGACCCGACCCAAGGCAGCCCGACCCGTTTTCTCAGAATCCTGGCACACCTTTTAATGTCTTACCAGGGCCCCACGTTGTATGGTGGCGGTACTATTGCCGATGGCCGGCACATGCCCCCACGGTGTCATCATTCCTAGCGCACATGCCCGACATGATGATTTGGCCACGTGAATCGGGTTAAGGAGACAGCCGCGCATCCCCAGGGAATATCACGCCAATCTCGGCTGTCAAAGGGACCCAGACACCACTGGCGCGGAATGGACGTTCGGGAGAGTAAGAGCGGGAAAAATGAAGTATAAAAGGAAAAGAACGGGTACGTTACAAGGGTTGAAAAAATTGATTCACAAAGGGTTGGAAATTTTGATTCACAAGAGTTACAAAAGCTTATACAGGTTCTTCTGATTTCTCTTATCTGGATTCTTTGAAAACACCATATTTATTCAAAAGGGAGGCGAAATAATATCCCTTTCATCTTTCCAGTCTCCCTCACTAAGGGAGATACCAAAAAGAACAATCCGATTCATCGACTTGAGCGTCGGAGGGTTTCACGGAACACGTCCGGCCACTCCCGACCTATTTTCACGTGAGTACGGTCCGGAGATCTCCGTTCTAGAGAAGACAGTGGAACAGGACGAAAGAGACAATCCTGCTTGAGCTCGAGCTTATCGCGAGCAGAAGGTTCGATGCACTGTTTGAAGGTTTGAGACACTGTTGAAGATACGTAGAAAAAACTATATCAACAGTAAATACCTTTCATTTACCGACTTTAAAAATATGTTTTGTATTAGCTCTCTGGCATGGAGATGGAGTCTTTAAATTTCAATTTTATAGAATTTTGGATTTAACTTAATGATAAAGAGTTGCAAATTAATATAAAATAAACTACCATCTATTTGGTTTTATCTATCAGGTACAGATCATGATGTTATCAATATCTGATCTTTTTAAAGATCAATTAACGTAGTGGAAGAAAAATAATTGAATGGTTAATCGATATCAGTCGTAGTGGAAGAAAATAATTGACTTGTCAGCAAGAAGATCTTGGTGAATCCTTTGGGGTCTTGTCATCGTCCCGTTTCGCAGAAAAGTGAGTGATGTGATCGTCTCTATATTTGTCTTAAACGACATGTCGCATATACATTATGTTGAACGTCTCGGTTCAGCTGGCTTCTTTGTTTGCTAATGCACATGGAAAACCCCAATTCAAAGTACTTGAATGTTAAAGCAAAAGCAGAATTGATTTTGACAGTTGTTAGAATTATTCAAGGCAGCCTTAAATGATATATGTACTATATGTATTTAACTCATGGGAATAAAACTAAACATCTTCGTGAAAGGAAAACTAAACACAGAAAAAAATACAAGTGATGAAAGAATTAAAGCCTGGCAAAGAATCTGCATGCAAAAACATTAGTCGAACAAACTGAGACCCATGTCATCATCAGACTCTTCTGCAGGCTCTTCTTTCTTTTCTTCCTTGACAGCTGCACCAGGGGCATCACCAGCAGCTGCAGCTGGCGCCGCCGCGGCTGCAAACTTGCTAGGATCCTGTATTATAAAAGAAGGTCTTAGATAGGACTGTCTCAATAAAATAATTCAATAATATCATATTATGTTTTTAAGAAGTTCTCATCAATATCATGCTTCGTTAATGACTTAATTCCATGGGCTGGGCTATCCGCAAGTAGGTAAAAAAATTTAATTTGATATATGTTATTAGGGATTGATTATGTGAGCACTGTCGCTCACCTCGATGCACATCGTGGCAACCTCTCATGGGATGGGATGGGATGTGGGTCGTCATCCAATAACAATCCGCCACGTGGTGTTATCCTTATTTGATTGCTTCTCATTTGTTTATAAATTTAGGACATTCTCATTTTTTATCGTATATTTATGTATTTAGAACATTTTTATTTTAATAAAGTGATAATATATATTAAAATAAAATAAAATAAATAAAAATTTTAATATATTAAAAAAAAAAATTTATTTGTGTATTAAAATTTATATTTTCTTATTTATTAATAATACCATCATTTTATTAAAATAAAGATATTTTCACTTGAGAATTATTATTATTATTATTATTATTATATAAGACATCTCATCTATATTCTATTTATAAACAAAAAATAGAAGATGCATTAAAATGAGATTGATTTAGTGCGTTAGGTCTATTATCTATAGTGAAATAAGAAGGAGACCTAACACCTAACAGTACGTAGAGCTAACTTTTAATAAATTTTATTGACTTTAATATATATAACTATTTTAAGGTTTATCCCAAATTTACGTACTAATTAAAAACTTTAGTCCCTAAATATTTATTCTTAGTATTTAAAGCACGATGAATGTGTACGTGGTAAGATTTTTATTGGACAGACACATGAATCAGAATGTCCCACAATACAAACCTTGAGGTATTCCTTCACTGTGTCTGCTTGAGAGAAGGAGTACTCGGTGGCTACTGCAAAAGAAAGAACATTCTTGTAGCCGTTGATGAAGAGGTGTGGGGCAGCTGCAATTGTTGGGTACCGAATGGTGAGGGCCAAAGAGGCGACCCTTGAGACAGCTTCAAGGAACTTCACTGCTATGTCATCTTCAGTCAAGTCAAGCACTTGTGGGCTAAAGACACAGCCATTCTCATAGACCGACATAACAATGAGACCATAAGAGAATGGCTTGATCGCCAGCTTCGAAAGCAAAGCAGACTCCGAACTTCCCACCCTGTCACCTTTCTTAATAAGCTCCACTGGTGTGATAATTTCCACTGTTCCTTTGTTAATCTTTGTGGGAATGTTGAGCACCTGTACAAAATTTGTGAACCGTTGGATGCTTTAAGGCATTGTGTCAAGGATCTTGAGAATAGGTCAGGATGAACTTCTCTTAATAAAATAAATATAAGAATTGGATGAAGTTGCTGTGTACAAAAAAATAAATTAACGTTAAAAAAAATAAAATTAGAAAAGAATCTCCATGTCATGGAATAAAGAAGTAACCTGAAAGAAAGATGTCTGCGAGGGATCGAGCCCCGTGTTGCCGGGAGGAACAACGACATCAACCGGAGCAACTAACCCTACGCGAGCAGGAGCTGCCACCTTGTATTTGCTTACCTCGTCGCTGACTTCCTTCAAATCACCTTTTGTGAAAATCATACCCACATTACCCTGCTTCAACCAAAATTCGAAAAAAAGGAAAGAATACAAAAAATGAAAAGGGCCACAAAAATCAGATAGTAAAAAAGAATAATTATTGAATAGACTGATCATATATATGAATAATCACATTACCTGAAGAAGGGGAATGAGATTGAGGAAGTCCTGGTTACCAGTTTTTTCAGCGTGCAATCTGATGGATCGTTTCATCATGGTATTTTTTCCCATCAGAACGATCGAATGATCACGGAGACCTGCCCTTATGCGCTGGAGCTGATTCGACCCCACGTTATCGGCAGCCACGATCAGAATCTGACTGTACTCATCAAGCAACTTGCACAGCCTTGCGTTGTAAGCAATCTTCTTCTCAGTCTTTGATAGCCTCGTCGCCATTTGATTTTTTTTTTTTTCCAATTATTTTCCTGGAAAAGGAAAACTGTTAAGTAGAAATGAACTGCTTTCCTGAGTTTTAGAGTTTTAAACTGATATTTATACTTGGAATTTGGCGGTGCTTTCTAACTGAATTCCCTCAAATGCAGTCTTGGGTTTGATTGAATCAATATATTTTGAATGTTGTTGTTTTGGTTATGTTTTATAATATAGTTTCATATCCATGTCACATTGTTTTCATCTTGTTTTACGTTAATATAGGTAACATTTTTATATCACATTAGAATTATTTTTGGCTTATCAATTATTTTGATTACACAGGAGAAAAGTAAAAGGAGATCCGTTTATTCGGCTATTGATATTCGATTGTTCAGGCAGAATAAAGCAACGGCCTCTCAGTCTGAACACAGAGGCACGCTTAAATGTTTGTGCTGCAAGTAGGAGATGGCACGTCTCTGCAACTGAGGATATCAGTTATCGAGTTGAGAGTTTACAATTTTCAACCCTATAGCTCTGTATCAAACAGATCGAGTTTTATTTTTTCTTTTAATTCTTTTGCTTTTCCTTTCTTGGAATCACAAGAATCCGTTGTCTGCGAGAACTACGATGGTGAGAATCTCTGCCAAGCTATTATCCCTTTCCTTAATCTACAGCTTTCTCTTTATATAAATTTCTGATTACTATTGTTTATTATTATTTTTCTTAATCTATAATTATTATTTATTAGATTCGTTGAAATGTACCAATGGTGGTGTTAGGCCTTCATATCAAACAAGAAGATTGTTAACAGCAAGCTCGCTCGCTCAGAATGCTTTATTTTGTCATTAAGAAAAGGAAATTATGAGAGTAGCTTTATCAATCAGAAATTTAGCATCATCAATACGCATACTAAGTTTCCGCTGCACGGCACTAATTTTCTTTTTCCTTGCTGCTAGTCTCCTAAAATAATTTATTATCCGGGAGTCATTTCCACAACTTAAAAAAAAGTTTTCCCAGTTATACAATCTGCCAAATTCTAAATGAATGCTCCAGAAAGATAACTGATACATGTTTACTGGCATATTAAGTACATGCGCATTAACAGATGTCGATTTTTCAACGCAGTATAACCATCTCGTTCAAAATGGTGCAGGGCAATCATGAGCAAAGGATTGAAATCAAATCAACAGAGAAATTCAAGCTGAAGCATGAAGAAACGAATGCTTCCAGGTGATTATTCTACACTCTTTTGGGTAGGATTTTTAGTTATTGATAACCCATACAATAATCAGAAAAGAAAATTTTCCACCGGAAGAACATATATAAGTAATTTCTTAAACACTTAAAACTTGTATGGGAGAGAATATATTTTCTGTCCTAAATAAAGATTTATATAAAACTAAACAGTCTTCCATAAAAAAAAAAAAAAAGAAACTGAGTCTACAAAAAGCATTGAGAGAATAAAGCAAAGAAAACCATAAACATAACCATAAACACCAAAATCCTAAGTTATAACATCAATAACAGTGAACTTAGTCGAACAAGCTGAAGCCCATATCGTCATCAGACTCCTCAGCAGGCTCTTCCTTCTTCTCTTCCTCCTTAGCAGCAGCAGCTGGGGCATCACCACCAGCAGCAACTGGGGCAGCAGCAACAGCAAACTTGCTTGGGTCCTGCATTCATATGATGATAAAAAATTATAAATTTTGTGAAGATATATAGAACAATGCAAACAGAAGGGTGCATGAAATACAAACCGCTAGGTACTCCTTCACTTTGTCGGCCTGGGGGAATGAATACTCAGTTGCAAGAGCAACAGCAAGCACATTCTTGTATGCATTGATGAACATGTGTGGAGCAGCTGCCAGGGTAGGGTATGAGATGGCAAGTGCCAGCGAGGTGACCATTGATACACCAGACGCGAACTTTTCCACTAGGTCATCTTCAGACAGATCAAGGACCTCTGGGCTGAAGACAGAACCATTCTCATAGACAGACTGGACAACAAGACCATAAGAGAAGGGTCTAATCCCAAGCTTTGCAAGCAGGGCTGCCTCAGAAGATCCCACCTTGTCGCCCTTCCTAATAAGCTCCACAGGGGTGATAATTTCAACAGTACCCTTGTTAATCTTGGTGGGAATGTTAAGCACCTGAATTAATAAAGAATTAGAATTGTAAGATATAAGCAAAACCATGCACGCACACAAAATGTTAACACTAACAATCCACTGCTATTTAATCAAAAGACAAACCATATACCTGGAAGAAGGAGGTCTGGGAGGGATCAAGACCTGTGTTGCCAGGAGGAACAACCACATCAATTGGAGCAACCAAACCAACACGAGCAGGAGCTCCAACCTGTTCACAAAATATTATATATAACATTAATGGGGATAAAAAAAGAATATTAATCAGAAAGCAAATTGCAATAGGAAATGCCAAATGCAATCAAACTGCTCAAGCAAACAATAAAAAATATCAGTATCATTGCAGGGAGAATCTAAGAAAGTCACAACTAAGGAGTCATTAAGTGTCCTTGAAGATTCTATGAATTACTCATAGGCACATCTAACTTTTGACCATAAAAACAGATTTCTATCTAGTTACCATCTACACATGAGCATCAATTACCACACGAATCACATAGGCATCAAACTACAAAACTATATAATCAGATTAATCAAAATGAAATCATTCCACAACAAAAATACACACGATCTTCCATGCTCATTTACAAAAAGAAAAAAATAATCTATACTTAATCTACTAGCAATAGCAATAGCAATCAAATTGAACTAAAAATTAATATAACATCATGAAAAACTTTGCACTAACTACAAATAACATAAACCCAAAAAAACAAAAGAAATCAATTAGTCTCTTATCAAATAAGCAATCAAATTAGATCAATAAAACAACAGAATCACAAACTCACCTTGTACTTGGCAACCTCCTCTTTCACTTCCTTCAAATCACCCTTTGTGAAGATCAACCCAACATTACCCTAATTTCAAACAATAAAAGAACAACACCCCCCCATCAGTTAAATGATAAAACCAAAACAATCAAATCACAGAATTGAAAACAATAAATAAGAATAAGAATAAAAACTAAATATATACCTGAAGGAGGGGGATGAGATTGAGATAGTCAGTGTTACCGGTCTTCTCAGCGTGCATTCTGATAGTCCTCTTCATCATAGTGTTCTTTCCCATGAGCACAACGGAGTCGCCACGCAGACCCCTTCGAATGTTCTGGAGTTGATTGGACCCCACATTGTCGGCGGCCGCCACCAGGATTTGGCTGTACTCTTCCAGCAACTGGCATAGCTTCGCGTCGTACGCGATCTTCTTCTCGGCCTTCGATGCTTTCACTACCATTTGGTGGATTTGGGTCTACTTTTGTCGGTTGTAAAAAATCGTAAATTTATACAAAATCGAGGGCCAAGACGAAGCAGCGGCTTGTCAAGGCGGACAGCAGAGCAGTTGCCGTCTCTTTAACCTCAACGAGATATAGCGAGTGCTAAAGAAGTGTACAAGAAAAACCCTAGAATTATTTGGGAGGCTAATAAGAACGGAAAATGAAATTGGCGCCGCTTTTATAATGGATGAGCTGCAGTGGCTAGGAGGGTTTTATTGTGACCCTAGATCGGACGGCTGTAATTGTTTTTTGTTTATTCTGGTTTGGGGATCAATATGGGCCGGGCTTGGGCTTCACTAAGCAAGCCATCAATTCAACATGTAAGCCCGTTTCTTTGAAAACAGTGTGTTTGAGCTTAACTTATTTTGGTTGCATAAATTTAAAAAGAACTAGCTTATGTGAATGAGGCGCACTGGAGTAACAAGAAGTCTACTCGTTAAGTATGTATATGGGCAAGGAAAAATCTTAGATGGGATGGACACCGCACCTCTATTTAATATATTGTTGTTAGCTATACATTATTTTAAAATCGATCAATTATATTTATGACCAATTGATCATTATTATGATAAAGGAAAAAAATATGAAATATGAGCAATAATTTTATTTGATAGTCGTTTTAAGACCCTCATACTAAGACTTCCTGATGATAAATAGTCAAACTTTAAACCATATGTGCCCGCCACATTGGTTAAAGTAAAAATCTGTCTTGCTCGACTTTGATTTAGGTTAATATATGATGGTAATTTCTTTTTAAACAATGGGCAATAATTTTTCAAACAAATTTTCATTTTTTAAATATTACATACAATTCTACTAAAATATTACAATTAAAAATTTATTGAACCAGTCTTAATCAACACAATAATGAGAAGCAAGACTTGTAAATCGACTTGGGGAGAAGGTACTTCAATAAAACTCAAATTTACCCATATTCTAGCACCAATAATCATTGAATTGGCAGTAATTAAAAAAAAAAAACAATTGAATTGGTTTATACCGGATTGCAAAAACAATTTCTTCTTCTCTTCTCTCTTCTAAAGGCATCAAGTAATTTCTTCTTCTCCTATCTTCCAAATGCGCGGCAACCTTGCTCCACCACTCTTGAAGCAACTTTAGTCTTCTCTTCTCGATTTCCAACAGACGGCAGCCTTGGACCACCACCACATCATCTTAATTTGCCGCACAACACTGCAGCTCCACTACCTCGCATCGCATTCACCAACCCCTTTACAACTACAAGCTTCTGCACAGTAGCTATTTTTCATGCTCAATTTTTTCCATTCTCTCACAATCCTTATTCTTTGAATTAAAATATGTTATTTTTTCCCAAAAATAAAAAATAAAAAAGACAATAACTGGAACTTGTTCCTGGAGGACGAAAAAAAAAAAGAAACCAATTTATGAACTGGGTTTAGGAAATAAGAGGAACTATGAAATGGATTTGAGAAAAGAGAAACTGGTTGCTTCCTTGTAAATTTTGTGAGAGAGACGAAGGCACAGTTTAATATTGTAATTTTTAAATAATTATTGTTAGTTATAATGTAAAAATAATTATTTATAAAAAGAATTAGTTAAGTTTGGTAAATTTTATTTTTGAGCCAATAATAATGTGATAAGAGTGTAATTATGAATAAAAATAATAAATAAAATTATTTAATAATAAAAATAAGGGTAATGTGCAAAGTAAATTCTCTAAGGATAAGATATAATGATTATTTTTTATTTTTATTGTAATAGTAAAATTCTCTTAGTACTTATAACATGAAGTTTTCAGTATTGTAATTGATCATCGATCCTTTTTTATTTCTTAATAGTTATATTTTGTATTTTAATATCAGAGCTTCTACTCTCAAAATGAATCTTCTATATTTTCTGTAATAAAACATGTGGTTGCCGCTTAGATGAATCTTCCACATCATAAATATTATAAATCTTATAAGTATAGATTTGAAATCAGGTTATTTTGGTTAAGAAATATAGAGTCTAAATTCTTTTAAGGAAGCGTGACACTCTCTTGTTAAGGCCAGGAAGAGCTGTGTGTTTTAAACTTATCGCAAGGAAGAAAGAATTTTGTTATATATTCTCTTAGATATTAAAACATGTTATTAGGGTAATTTGAGACTATAGATAACCATGATATAACTCAGTCTCAAGTAAATACTTCTAGTATGGAAGCCTCTTATTCCTCAACTAGTAATTCTTCTATTATAAATTTTTATTATGATGCTCAAGACGAACCCACAGACAAATACATCATTTTCATCTAAATTCCTTATATTCATATAAGTTCTACTATGTAAATACTTTTGCTGCTTTTATTAAATTTATCGTACATTTTCGATAATTTAAACTTAAGTCTGTATATAAGTCTTCTAAAATTATTATACAGTCTATCTCTTCCACTTCCAAAGAAACGTACCTTCATATTCTTTCTCCTAAAAATATTAAGAAATAGGAGCCATCAGAATTAGTCTCCAACCCTTATTCCTTGCAAGTAAATATGTCATTTGTTTATTAGTAATTCTCGACACGAGGTAGAAAACTTTTGAAAATACTTTGATCTTGGCAGTAGAAGAGGGTCTTAACCAATGTCATCATCTAAATAGAATCAAACTTTATTTAAAACTTACATAAAAACATACTCTCAAAAGTTATAAAATTGTTGATCTAGATGAATGGGTTAACAATGAATCCTAATGAATCAACTTTTACATTACACCATTACACCATTTCATAACTTATAAAGTTCAAAACTACATGTTTTCAATTAACCATATCAATCTTCTCATCACTAGAATGATTAGTGGTGAAGGAAAAATCATCTAACCCCAAACTTATAGCCAGAATATATTACTTTTTTATCTTCAATTAATCAATAAATATAAGCAAAACAATAAACCTTCGCAGATCCATAAAGTCTCATATATTGAAAGAATGTTAGAAAGAAGAGTATCAATTTCTTTTCTTAAGAAAACAAAATCTTTGTATCCTTATGAAAAGTACCAACTGCTTGGCAAGCATCTGGAATCATGATCTCATATGCTAAGAAGATCTTGCCCAATCAGACATATGGGTCCAATTAGAGTTATCAATGCCTCTATTAATGAAGAATCAGTAAGACAAAGTCTTTGGAGAAGATGCAACTATTAAATGGATAGTCCTAAAAACAGATCTAGTAGAATTCGGATCGATTGAAAAATATTTTAGAACATTGACGATGTTAAATTAAAGGACAGAGCAGCTTACATTGAAAAATTGATTGCATGGTACGACAGTGAAAGTCAAAGAGCTCTACATCTCACCGTATGTACTGTCACAAGGAGAATAATCACTGGATTCATCGGATCTTTTAGACGATGATAGTATTCCTTTAATGAATAACAAAAGGAGTATATTTTAAGCAGACCAGAACTATACATTGCTTTTATAACATAAGACAATGAAGCTGAGATGTCAGAAAAATAATTTCTGCAGAATAAATGCTGTGATATTAAGAATTTGAAGAATATTATATAGAGTAGGAACATCTTTATTATATATTCAACAAGCAAACAGACACAAATAAAAAAGTATTCATTTTCAACATGCCTCAGCCAATAGTAGAAATGATTGAAGCAAAGTTCAAAGCTAAAGACCATACTGAATTAATAAATTTCAATCTAGCCATAATATTTCAGATTGCAAGAGAATTAATCTATAATCATTACAAAAATCATGAGCTAAAAAAACACATAAAGCAAATTGAGAAAACTTATCTCTATTGCAATGCTGAACCATAAAAATTTAGGTGTCAAGAAAATAGTAAAACATGTTATTACAAACCAAAGCTCCATAAAAGATGAAAACTCTGGAAGCCGTATAAGGGGTAGAACCACATATTTGTCAAAAAACGAAAGTTTCAAAAGAGATCAAATAAATGTTTTATCTATGGTAAGAAAAGATACTATACAAAATAGTGCAAATCCAATAAATGAGTTGCAGGAAAACTCTTACAAATGATAGACAATCCAGAATTTTATAATACTCTATATATATGGTCTGAAAATCCAACGAATGCAATATTTGCATTAGATGTTCAAGATCATGAGTCTAATACATCTATTGAATTTAATGACTCAAATTTTTCTTTTGAAGATAATAAACTGCTTTGATGAAGAAAAATAAGTAGATAATACATTTATAGGTGACTTAACCATGTAACCAGGACTTCCGTTCCAACTATATGTAAATGTTATCCTTAAAGTCACTGAGGAGAAATAAATTGCACTCACTGCTTTTATTGATACATGAGCAGTATCATCTATTAGCTATGGTAATTGTCTACCCTAAAAGTTTCATGTTCCTACTCAAGTCATCTTCTCAGCAGTCAGTGGTAATAATTTCTACAGTTATAAATATACTAAACCAATTGAACTTTCGCCATTTGACAAGAAACACAGCTTCTTTGCTTATAATCAATTTGGAAAAGACTTATTGCTTGTAACTAATTTTCTCATTTTTATTGCCCATTCACTTTTTATCCAGAAGAATTTAGCTACATAATTGTTAATCCCATTGATTATAAATCGCATACATTTATTATTTATTGGGTTGAAAAATAATCTCTCTTTAGGAGGGATAATAAAGCAAAAATTTGTTTAACACTAGTCTAAAAGTTTAAATACAGTATAAAGAGTTTCTACAATGTTGTGCAAATATTACAAATAAGTTTTGGTCAATAGAAAAATATTTTGTTTTATTGTCATACAAAAATGAATGGACTATGTTTCATCAAACAGCCTCTCATCCAGGAATGCTTCATGATGAAAAATTATACAAACAAGAAATCTAGTCACTATTAGATCTCAAACTCATCTGATCCTTTAAGTCTCATTAGGCCAGCCCAGCATTCAATATCAATAAGCATTCAGAACAAGTTTCTGAAAAGAAAAGATTAGTCATTAACTATAGAAAGTTAAATGACTATCTACATGATATCAGATACCCAATTCCAAGGCGAACTCATCTTTTAAAGAAAGTTACATCTGCCAAAACATTCTCAAAATTCGACATAAAATCAGGATTTTGACAGACTAGTATAAAATATGATAATAGACACAAGATAATGTTTATAGTGCCACATGGACACTATAAATGGAATGTCATGCCATTCGAGTTAAAAAATGCACCATTAGAGTTTCAGCACATGATGTATAAGGTATACAGGCCAATATTAGAAATTTGTCTAGTATACATTGATGATGCTCTCATATTCATTCGAGATGAATAACAGCATGCTAAACATCTCCAACAGCTCAAGGAATTGACATTCAAGCATGGATTGGTGTTATCCGAGACAAAGATGAAAATTGGTCTTGAAGAAATTAATTTTTTAGAGCTTCACATCAAGGATGGACACATCATACTACATCCACATATTATAGAAAAAGTATCTCAGTTCCTTGATGACTTGTCAAGCAGAAAGTAAATTTAACAATTATTAAGAATCATTAATTATGCAGCAGATCACATTCAAAACTTAATAAAGATGATGAATCAGATTTCCAAACATTTAAAAAAAAGTGCCCCTACATGGTTAGATGATGTAACCAGGGCTTTACAGTAATTAAAGTAAAAATGTCAGTCGCTTCCAACTTTAAAGATTCAAGATAAGGAAAATCTTATCCTTTAGACTGATGCTAGTGATAATTATTAGGGTGCAATATTGATAGAGAAATCCAAATGCAACATAAATATTTGTGGTTATAAATCATGACAATTTAGTAATGCTTAGCGCCACTACCCATCTTCCAAAAAATAAGTATCAGCTGTGCTCAAATGAATAAAAAAAATTACAATTCTTTCTTTTTCTAACTTCATTTATAACTAAAACATATTACAAATATCTTCAGGAGTTACTCAAAAGAAAAGAATGAGAAATTCCAGACCCTCAGCTAACAAGGTAGGCAGAATATTTGTCCAGATTTAAGTTTAAAATTAAGCACATAAAAGGAAAATCAAATACAGTTGTTGATTTTCTCTCTAGATCAGTTTTAGTAATCAAGATAGTATTCAAAGACTAAGCATATTCCAGCAGAAGCCTCCTCAATCCTCCTTACATGTACAATCTTTCCAGTTTTTGTTGTAACATTACATTTAGAAATTAAAAAGATAATTTTTAAAAATATAATTGACTACCATGAAGACTAGGGATGGCAATTTCCGGGTCCGAGTCCGGGTTTGGGCTTTTCGGTTCCGGACCCGGATAATGAATTTCAATACCGGATCCGGATTAAAACCCGAGTTTTTTCAATCCGGGTCCGGTCCGAGTTTAACCCGGAAAATCCAGTTTCAGATTCGGGTTTTAAACCCGGATTTGTTAAAATTATTTAAATTAAAATAAAAATAATTATTTACAATTTAAAAATAATTTTTTGACTAAAATAAAAAAATATATATTTATATTTATATTAAATACTTTTAAAAAATTAATATATAAATAAATAAATTCGGGTCCGGGTTCCGGATTTCCGGAACACTTAAACCCGGACCCGAACCCGGAAATATCCGGGTTCCCATTTTCGCATCCGGATTTCGGAAAAAAATTAATCCGGTGCGGGTTGAACGCGGTCCGGAAAATCCGGGTTCGTCCGGGTCCGAGCCGGGTCCGGGTTGAGTTACCATCCCTAATGAAGACTCTGATGAACATGATACAAAATGAAGAGTATGGTCACTCTTATGAATGCAGTAGTTTAGAAAATCATTTTACAAATAAGGAGATCGCAGACTGTTCCAGCCTTTTCTAGAAAGAGATCAGATGCACCAGAGGATATTTCTCATTAACAAAACATTTCAATACACTATTGATGAGAATACTCACTTGGGACACTATATGATATGTAAAACAACCAGTCAAGCTTATTATATCTTTTGGTATTAGTTAAACATGTATCTTGTAGTCATATTGTTCGGACCAAATCTCATCCAAACAAGCCGTCAATACAATAAAGGCATATGGTTTGATATAATATTTTCCCCACTGTTCGAAAGCATTTTAACTCTGAAGCTAATCAATAAATATCATTTAACTTACATTACTGTTATTGTAGTGCAATTAAAAAAGATTTGGAATCGTCATAACCTACCTTTCATCCGCGTGATTGAACAAAACCATAATAATTATGACACTTCCTCAATGTGGAATGGATGTCTACATGCCAGACAAGCTTTAGCAGAAGTTTGTAGGACAGAGCTTCAGTATAACACTCATAATTCTTTATCTTCTGATGTTGTCACAACTCCAAATCTCTACTACAGATAATAAATTAAAAATTGTCAAATTTTTAGAGATGAGAACTACGAGATCGAGATGGAAGAAAGATATTATTAATGGTTTGTAAGACATGGACAGACATATGCTATTCTTTCACGAGGAGAATCTCGTCTTCTAGATTGGCAACATCAATATGATGAAGTTGAATAATGGTTACAAAATGATTATTGAGACAATTGGCTTCAACCATAAAATTTGTCCAACGATCCTATGGATGAACACGAAGAGATGGCTAAAGTACTGAAACAATGGGAGGAGGAAGATGTGCACAAGAGGAACCTTGTCAACACCAACGGTAACATGAATTAGTGGAAGCAGTAGTGGACCCTCACAGTAGAAGCGATGTAAATAAGCCAATAATAGAGTGACAAGTGTGTGATTATGAAAAAAAGTAATAAAGTAAAATTCTATAATAATTAAAATAAGAGTGATCTATAAAGTAAATTCTCTAATAATAAGATGTAATAATAATCTTTTGTCTTTATTGTAATAGTATGAGTGTTGGTATATCTTATTGTTAAATTACTAAAAAAATAAATATAATGTAAGATAAAATTTACTTACTTATATAAAAATATCTATATATAATATTTTTAATTATGTATTATAATAATTTAATTAAAAATAAAATTTATACTATATTGATTTTATTTCTTTTAATCTTTTTATAACAAAAATTTATTGAAATATTAATTTTGTTTTCAATTTGAATAAAGATAGTTTTGGGTTTAGGTTAATTGTAAAGATATTTATGAAATTATATTAAATAATAAAATTGATTTTCAAAATCAAAATTTAAAAATTATTCATTTTCTGCTTTTTAAAATTAACTGTTCGAGAGGTTGATTTTGACAAAAGTGATTTTGAATTATCTATATATATGGAATGATTGTGCTTGTGTGAGTCAGAATTAATATTTATGCTAAAAAAATAATGTTATACTAAAAAAAATCTTAAATTTTAAGAATTTTATATTTAATATTTTTTAAGTACTAATAAATATTATTTTAAATATAATTTAAATTATTAATAAAAAATAAAGACATTAAAATAGAGTACCAATAATTAATAACCAGTAAGAAGTTGGAAATTGATCGCATTTTTGAATTTTGTTTCATTTTTTTAATAAATACACTAAAACTAAAAAGGAAATAAAGCGGGTTTACGTAAAGCTGTTCGTTTGAGATCCAAAAATCCGGATCCCCGCCAAGCAACGGTATCTTTACTTATTTTATATTTCTCTCACAACAAATTCATTCCCATCAGCCACCGTCCGATCAAACACCATTTGCTTAATGGCGTTCCCGTACAGAGATCGGACGGCTGAGTTCCGATCTCTGTCTCAAACTCTGAAGAAGATCGGAGGCACCACGATAGCCGTAGATCAACCAAACAACTCCTTGGCATCACCAAAACCTCCGAATCCAGCCTCTAATAGATCCGAATTCAACAAGAAGGCTTCTCGAATCGGGTTGGGCATCCATGAAACCTCCCAAAAAATCGCTAGACTCGCCAAATGTAAGCCCTTTTTTTTTTCTAACTAATTTTTATTGTTCACATTGGAATTTTTAAATCTGTAATAAAGTTTAATTTTTTTCTTTTGAATATTAATGCATAGATTTAGGCAATGTTTGATATGTAAGAAGGAAATTGATTTATCGAGCTAGAAGTAAATTAGGAAGCTTATTTTGAGTAGGTATATTTGAGATGAAAGTGTTGTATTTTTTAAGTTATAATTATCGTAAAAAAAAGTTATAATTATAAAATAAAAATTAATAATATATAATAAATATAATTTTAAATAATAATTTAGATAAAATTATTAAGGATATAATATATTTTTTACTTATTTTTTTATCGTACAAGTAAAAAATTATATTAATATACTGCAACTAATATTTACCAAATATTTTAGTGCTGTAACATAAAATCTACAGCTGTCTATCTCAATCTCAAACATACTTTAAGCACCCATTGAATCAACCAGCTGAAGCATCTTATGAATTGGCTTCTTGTTTAGTTGTTATTTAATTGTATTATAAATATTGATTGGTAGCATGAATACAAGATTATTAGGCTTAAAGAAAATAAAAGGCCATGTTCACTCTTTAATAGTGTGCTGTTTGTTAACATCCTAACTTCAAGACAAAATGGATTATTAAACACTTATAGGGAGCATATCTCAAAATTTTCATTGAAAAGAAGCTTCTTTGATCTCAAAATTTGCCTTTTTAGTTTCGATCAAATACTAGAAAATATAATTTCTTTTAAATGATGCTATGCTGACCCTAGGTTTTGATTTAATGTAGTGGCCAAAAGGTCATCGATGTTTGATGATCCGATTGTGGAGATACAGGAGTTGACTGCTTTGATAAAGGACGATGTTACAGCTCTGAATATGGCTCTTTCAGATTTGCAAACCCTTCAAAACTTGGAGATTGCGGAGGGAAATTATTCTCAGGACAGAGTTGTGCATTCGACAACTGTCTGTGATGACTTGAAGAGCAAGCTCATGGGTGCTACTAAAGAACTTCAAGATGTTTTAACCACAAGAACTGAGGTTTTTATTCTGATGAATATTAGCTTTTTTGGTTCTTTTCTTGCCACTGTTTCTCTTCTTTTAATGTTTCTATTGTTTATTTTCTGTACAGAATATAAAAGCTCATGAAAACAGGAAACAAATATTTTCTGCAAATGCATTGAGAGATAGCCCATTTAGACAGCATGCACAACCTGTGACTGAGCCCCCTCCTTGGTCAAGTCCAGTAAATGCATCTGAGAGATCACAACCATCAGTGTGAGTATTTCCTTTCGGCAGACTATCTGAATAGTTAAAATTCTATTGGTAGTTCTTTTGTATTATGAACTAGTTATTCATAAAACATTGAGTAGCTATAATGTGCATCTAGTTATTCTTACAATGTTTATTAGCTGTTATGTGAATTAACTGCTCTTATATATTATCGGCATATAACCTTGTCTCAATTTCAATTTTTGATGAGCTTGAGTTTTCTTTTCTTCTAGAAAATTTTCATTTACTTGCATGTGATGAGCCATGGCGAGGTACACAAACAGATTAATAACATGGGAAGACTCTGAAATACCTCTTGTAACAATGCAGTTTCACTATAATGACACTTGTCTATGCCTTAAATATACACCGTGGAGTATAGACAATTTGAAAGGCCAAATTTTGAGTTAAACAAATGGCCAGATGGCCCTATGTCCAGGTCAGAAGGAAACAGAATGGAAGCAAATTTGAAGTTTGTTCTTGCTATCTGTAAACCCTGTATACGTAGAGTTTCTTGAAAACCTGTCATTTTTCCTGTAATTCGTAACATATTTATATTGATGTTAAGATCTAGCTATGTGCGTGTTTCTCTTCATTTATTTATAGAATCATAGTTTTTCATCAGCATTATTTGATTCATTTCTCCCTTTTTCTTTTTGACCAGATTGCCACCAGGTGGAGTTCAAGTTGGAAACCAACTGAGGTGTGTTTTATGTCATTTTGCATTCCGCTATCAAGTTTTAGGTTTATGTTTTTCTATAAATTTTGTACATGTTGACAACTTTTAGTTTTAATTAGCAATTGTATTATGTGGCCTTGTTGTGCACCAATAATTGGAGAATCACCATCCGGGTTATATGTGCGCTCATAAAGGTTTAGGGTATGTTTGATATTGTTTTCTAAAAGTGTTTTCTATATTTGTTTTACAGAAGAAAAATTTTGTTTTTGATGTGATGTATTTACAATTGAAAATACTCTTGGTAATTTGTTTTTAAATTAGTATCTGAAAGAAAAATAGAAAAAAAAACACGTTGGTGGTTTGTCTGAAAATAATATTATTATTGAAAAAGTAAAAGAATTAGCATAGTATACAGTTTATTTGCAATAGGGTGGAGTAACAATTTTTTAATTTTACTTGGGACTCATGAGTACTGACTACACCATAATTAAGCAAATAAAAAATATTAATTTTTATCATTTTGTTTTAGGTGTGAGCCTAGTCAAAGATTTAATGGCTGGAAAACGCAATATAACCATTTTACAATTTTCGTCCTTTCTTCAGCATCTCTAGAAAACAATTATTTTACATAATGGAATGAAAGTTAAAAACAACTATTTTACGTATCTTGACCATTAAACTGAACTGGGTCCCACACCTAAAAAACTAAATTTAATAATTTTTATTTGTGCAATGGAAGTGAGGTAAAATCTTATGGTTCCCATGAAGAATAAAAAATTGTTATTCATTACTTTGCACATACACAAAACTTATTGTATTTTTTTTATAATATAATGTTATTATTTTCAGACAATCTACCAAATATCTTTTTACTATTTTCATTTTTGGATCCCAAATTGCACATATTCTTTAGAGTCAAACCCTTGACCTGTTGTTTCCTCGCCAAGAACATTTTTAGGGATGACTAAACATGTTTTTGAATTTAAAGAAATCAAATCATTTTCATCCAAAAAATTATTTCAGAAACCTCATTTGGGAAATAATACCAAAGGAACTTTTATCTTCTACATGTAAATTACTCGTCAGCCACCAAACTTATTCAAAATGGACATATATCTAGCATCATTTTATTCTATTGTCATTCCAGTTTATGGTTTTGTAAATATTATAGTTCTCTAAATTTGATACAAACTTATTAGAATGAAAGAAATACAAGAAAAAAGAGGGCCTTTAATTTTTGGTTGGGTATTTTTGTGTATGGGCAAAGATGAGGATATAGGAAGTCAACAAGAACAAAATCCAATAAAGCTGTAGCTAAAAGTCCATCACCCTTCCTTCCTTCACTTTTCTTATATCATTTTTAAATGAGTGAGTGATAATGCCGAATATGCGACAGTCTATTTTTTCAGTAAATGATATCAGAAACCAGTTAAAGTTTGCGTGTATCTCGCCAAATGAGATATCCTATTGCTTTGATAATTTGCTAGTCTGGCAGGTTTCATTTACCTCCTATTTATTTATTTGAACCTGATATGCTGAAAGTTATCGTTTTTTTTTTTTTTTGTTACCATTTGTTGATGTGTTGGATTGGATCTTGCCTAAACAGACGAAGGCCAGCTGTGGACAATGCTCCTTCACATCACATGGAAATGTCAATGTTGCAGCAGGTTGTTCCACGGCAAGAGAATTACTCACAAAGTCGGGCAGTTGCTCTTCATAATGTTGAATCTACAATTACAGAACTCGGTGGGATCTTCACACATCTGGCCACAATGGTAGCACAGCAAGGCGAACTAGCTATCAGGTCTGTTCACCTTACTGATATATTTGATGTTTTTACATTTGGCTTTGGATGTCAAAAGAATTTACCTATCCAACTGACGTGAGCAGGATAGATGATAACATGGATGAGTCATTGGCTAATGTTGAAGGTGCCCGTAGCGCTCTGTTGAGGCATCTTAACCAAATTTCATCAAATCGGTGGCTTATGATCAAGATTTTTGCAGTCATAATATTTTTTTTAATGGTCTTTATGTTTTTTGTGGCATGAATTGGATATGGAGCATTCAATAGTTTTGTTGAATCTGGGCGAATATGGACTTTTCACAATCCATTTATATCTAGTCAAATATAGGTCCCATATAACTAGTCAAATATGCTTCTTCATTCTGTAAATTCTATCTGCATTTTTTTTTTAGCTGTAACTAGTAAAACTTCTAGGAATCTAGCTATACTTAAAGAAGCATAAATACTCCAGTTCTTTTATGGGTTGCTTGAATATCGAAGGCAAATTTTATGCCCAAGTTGAATTTGTGACTGTATACCAGTAATTGATATGAGAGTTGTACATCTTGATTTGAAATATTTGTTATATGAAGATTCAGGTACATATATTTTGGAATACAGTTTTTGAGATAAATCATTTGATGGCTAACATTGCAACAACTAATCGCTAACTTGTATTTTCTTGGGTAATATATTATTTCTATTCTGGATTTTCTTTGCATCTTTTGTGCATTGTATATCAATTATATTTTGCTTAAAAGAGGACGAATAAAATTTGGTTACGGGCTACAGGATAGCCACAAAAAGGCTGACGTAAAGGTGAAAGCTTGATTTATCACTTGTAGAATAAAAAGTAAGAGATCCAATTTTCTTTCTTTTGCAATTGCGAATGGAAAGGAAATCCCATAATTGCAGGTAAGACAAGACATTCCAAGTTGACAATAATCTTCATATTTACGAAATTCTCAAAATGGGTTGACAAGGCTTTTCTTGACTCGTGAAGCATCATTTCCTACATGCTTTCTGCCTAACAAAAATCTTATCTCAAACAACTCTTTGCATCACACACTTATCTTATCTTCATATTGCTATAATTGAGACTATGATTGAGTTTATATTTTTGACTGATTTTTCCCCAGCGTAACGTGGCTCAAAATCTACGAACTTCGAGGTTAAAAAATATTGTATCAGAACTTTCGACGCCTAAGTTAATTAGTGACCAGAACTCAAAAATTTATCTCATATTTTACGAAAAAAATTTCCAACCTTTTTGTGACCAAAAAGCTGGAAGCATAACAAAATCCTCATTGCATTTGTTTGTAATAGCATTCGAGCCTGTGCAAGATAGTGGTAGCCTTGTATCAATGTTAGGCTACAAAATTGAATAAAACATTCCATTGCTTGTTTTGGTTTTTGTTCATTAACAGGTCACATCTAATGGGAATCTTGAAGCAATTTGTATGGCCATTTTTTCCCCTCATTATAGGCACACATGACTACGATATTTCAATTGTTAAAAAATTTCCATGATATTGGTAGATGATGAAAGGTGATGAATAGACTAAAGAACAAAAAAACACTGTAGAATTTGCCAACAAGGAAGCAAGCCTAACTCTTGCGCAACAGTTGAAGATAGTAGCACAAAATTTTCCCCACAAGCAAAACATATCTGGGACAAAATTCATAATCGTATTTTGAAGAAAGAAACTGCAATGAATGAAGTTGAAATTGAATTAATTTGGCGAAAGCAGCTGCTGCATGTGAGCATGTCTAATGGGGAAAATAAAAAAGAATGGATTTGTGTCAAGATTTTCTATCATTTTGATGGTCTCTGCCTGCTTTGTTTGCATTGTACACATCAAATTTGATGTAACGTTTCCTTAGTTTTGGTGCAACAATTAAGTTGAATTTTTTTGAAAGAGTAAGATGCTAGCTAACTTGCTGCTATAATTTTTCGATCGAATCAAAAATTTGATAAATCAAAAATGGGTTAGGTAATTTATTTCCCAAAAAAAAAAAGGGTTAGGTAATTTATTTCAGGAAAAAAAAAGGGGTTAGGTAATGACTAATGATTTCAGTTTCTTCTAGGCTTTTTCAATTATTTCAGTCTATAGCTACTGTGCCAATGATAGCATAAGAAAGAATAGTTTAAGCATTTTTGTTAATATATATATATAATAACTTTACATTGAAAAGCTTCTAAACATATTAGTTTAAATTTAAAAACTTATGCAACTCGTCATTTTTTGTGTTGTTTAAACACTGTTTTGGTATCAATAAAAGGTAAATGAACATAATAATTTTGAAATACCCAAAATTGGATGAATCATTCTATGATGTAATTTTGATGTATACTGAGCAATGTTAATTAGTGACAGGTACCGTTGCATCCCATTGTGAAAAAAATATAGTGAGTATTTATTATATATAATTTATATACAATTAACGGAATTAAACATAACCTCTTAAAAATTTGAACTTGTCCTAATTATATTTCATTTTAAATTACAAGATTACAAACTTAATCTTTTGATGACCTAACTCTTTGATCAAAAGCTATAATGTCTCTGCTGGCCTAACCATCGAGTCATATATATCTCTCTCACAAAGGTAAAGACAAATGGAATCAAGAGTCAATAATTTTGCTTAAATTTCTCTTAATTCTCTCCACCTGTCGTTTTTGGGGCAATTCGGATCTCTAGGCTCGAGCTAGCTTCTTAAAGCATTGGGACCCCAAGACTACTTATTGCTTGGCCACTACAAAATCTTTCTATAATTGAAAAGAATATAGGCAAAAATAATGTTGACTCCGATCTTCTCATCATGAACTTGACACTAAAATTATGTAATTGATAGTATCAAATAATTATGATGATGTACAATATATCCCATATCTCTAGGACCCATACAAATCAAATTTTTGTAGAGTAGTGATTACTTTATATTCATGCTGGTAGTGATTAAAGCTGGGCAATGCCACATGAACAGTTATGAATTATCTTCAAGGAATGTAATATAGCTAATAAGGTCAAGTTCTTATTAGTTTTGGTGACAATGATATGGGATATGGGATCCATTGCTCGATTTCAAAATGTACTCTAAAATCAAATAGGGCATAAAAGATTATGCTCGAATTATTCATGGATTGTTTTAGGAAAATATAGTTAATTGCCTTTTCAATTTTTCCTGATTTATTATAGTTTTTAATGCTTAAACCAAAGAGTTTGCTTCAAGTATTTCCCCTTATTTTAGTACAATAAATAATTTTTCTCTCACCGATCATCTTTGTTGGGTTGTCACACAAACATTATCGTCCTTATTATTATTATTATTATTATTTTCAGAATGATTGAATCAACTACTAAAATGACTTCGATGTCCTACACTAATAGCCATCCATTGCAATTCCTTGCTTATAAAACTTAACGTTATGATATAAGTACAATTAATATGTCACATAATCATTTCCTGCCCACTGAAATATTAATTTTTAGGAAATTAAAATATTATTGTGGGGAGTAGAGCGTGCTCTTGGATGCTTGTTTTGTTCGACCCTTCAACAAAATAGAGATTCTAATTAATGGAAAGTAAAAAATAAAAATAAAAAATGAAGGGCTAAATGCTAGAAGCAGAAGCCGAATTACATATAAAGCTTTAAAAAAAGAAAAAGAAAATAAAAAAATTTTAAATTTTAGGACAAGCAAATAGATATATTATTCGGTCTACACAAATTCCACCTAATCATTATCTCATGGTTATGGACCTATTTCTAATTAACTTATTCACTTAATTGATATGGAAAATTATAAGTTGAACAAAAATGTCAATAGAATTAATGCTTCAAGTTTTATTGCTGATTACAAATTCAATTCGGAGTTTCTTATTAAAAAAAAAAATTATATTCTGTGAAATACTTTACTTCAAATAATTTGTTATTAGTCTTGTCGCTTAGCTCATTGACACAATTTGTTTACTGGAACTTGAATCCTGTCCTAATTAATTGGGTAGGGGCTGATTTCTCAGCCATTAATATGAATGCAGTAGACGTCAAAAGAAAAAAAAAAAAATCCTGTGGCCAGTAATTATTGGGAACTTTTTTACGCGGTAAAGGGAATGTGGTAACTGGCTAACTCATTCCTTTAATCATTACGTCTCCCACTAATCTCTCATTAATCTTTCAAATTATTTATTAGTCGATATTTTAAGTACATTTCTTCACTTTCACAAAGCACTTTTTTATTATTTATTTTTTAAAACGCACTTTTTATTTAATAATATGCATGTGCTTATCGTTAATTATCACTCCAACAAATTAAATTTGCCCATGTATACAATGTATTTTGTATTCAAGTTAGTTTTTTTTTTTTTCTCTTTCCTAGTTTATTTTATCATGAGACACGCATGCGCTTTAATTTGTGACAAATGAAAGATACACAAGGAAAATAATGTAAGACAATTACTAGAAACAAAAACGATATACATAAGTAATATATAATTTATTACCATAAACAATTGATCAAATTGTTACGAACTTATGGATGAGCCACGAAATCTTGTGCCGTGCTGGTGCCTTCGCAATTGTTATCCCTCCAATAAATAATAACGTGTACAATAATATATAGTAAATATAAAATAAAAATTAATAATACGTAATGAATATAATTTTTAAATAATAAAATTAATAATATATAATAAATATAATTTATTAAACTATTTAATCTTAATATATAATAAGCAGAGAGTGTATCGTGTATCGTGTAATAGGTACACTTCTAATTTGTAGCACAGGAGATTATTTTTATATGAAATTTTCTATTTGTATTTATGATTAATGTGACTTTCATAATTTCCAATTTGGCCCTTCTTTATAAAAAATAAAAAAATAAAAAAGAAATTGTCCTCTAGCACCAACGTTGACTCTCCGAACTGGTACAAAAACAAGTTTTGGTAAGAGATTAATCTTCTGATCTAAAACTTAAAAATACCAGTGTATTTAAATAAGGGAAAACAAAAGAAGTTAAACAGAAGAAAATGGGCTTTCGTAAAGAAAATTTGACGGTAAATGTGAAAAAAATGGCATTCATATGTTACTGCATTCAAATTTGAGGATAATGATGTTTTAAAATCAATTGATGATATGAATAAATATGTGGAGCCATACGATTTAAGCATCGATTATTAGTCAAAAATCAGCAATTAGAAAGGAGACAGAGAGCATAATATGGAAAAAAGTTGAGAGGTCCCTCCACCCACTAACAAATTAAACATGTTTAGTTAGCTTATGATAAGATAATAGAGGTTAAATAAGAGATAAAAATCACTTCAAAAAAGGGAAGAAAAAAAGAAGAAGATGAGATTTGAATAAACTTTTTGACTACAAGAGATTGAGTAGTTCACCAAATTCTTGGCTGAGTGGTCGTTTTCATTCAATATGCGTACATCAATTCACTTTTTCGTTTCTCTAAGCCATCCAAAATTTTCAATAATTTTTTGAAAAATCAAATCATCAATGCCGCAATGCATTTCATAAGTAGGGAAGGAGAGAGAGAGAGAGAGATAGACCAACATCTCCATAACTATTTTTAATATTATGAATATCTTCGTGTTCTCTTTTTATTCTCATCAGAACTATTTAAGGAAATTTTTATTTTTTTCTCAAATAATAACAGAGATTTTCAAGAGTCTTTAATTTTTAAATAAAATTTTAAATAATTAATATATTTTTTATTTTTAAATTTAATTTAATCATATTAAAATCAACATAAAATTTAATAATATATCTTACATTAACATAATTTATTATAAAAGTTACACTGCAAAATATAAATCATGAGCATAATTAAAATGGATATACATATTTAAATTAATATTTTTAATAAAAAAATTTGTTTTATTAGATAAAAGTTTAAAACCAAAATTTTGGGCTAAAGTATTTTGAATAAAACTCAATCAAATAGTAATTAAAGACAACAACTAATTAAAATAAGTCTGAAAGTTTTATAATATATTTATATAAATATTTTGATATTTAATGTTTATAATAATATTGAATATTGAATAATTTAAATTTTATTATTTATATATTAATAATTTTAAGAAAATATAATAAAAATAAAATTAAAGATTAAAATGGAGAACTGCAGAATTGGGGAGGGGACAGAATTCTAACTCATTATTGTCCCTATTCATTAAAAAAAAATTGAGTAAAAAATTATTTTCATCATCTCTCTACATAAAAAATTAACTATAAAATCATACTCATATCCTTCACAAATAAAAAATAAAAAAAATCCCTAAGAGGCTCGTTCCCGTTCCCAATAGGATTTCTGCCATTCTTATTCGTAAGTTAAAACAAAGAGGGACTATATTGTTTGCAGTATGATACTCCGGCAACAATTTTTTTTTTTTGGGTTAAAAACTTTCAAATTTTAAAAGTTCTTAAGTTGGATAAAAAGTTCACTACTGTAAAATTTAAAATATTATAAAATAGTAAATTTGAGATTTTTAATGATTGAACGAGAAGTTTTATGCCGTTACATTGTAGATATCTATACTCTATAAAAAAATAATAATAATAATTAAAATGTTTAAATTTAGAAGCTGGTTACCGTATGCGTTCGTAATATCTTGGTGAGATCTCTTAACCTGCATTATAAAACATTTTAATTCAAAGAAATTTGTTCTAAGCAATAGAAGTTGCTCCTTTTTTTTTTTTTTTTTTTTCCACTTAAGAATATAAGGACCATCTTACCCTTATATATATATACACACACACACACCAATAGAATTATTTGAATTGCATCAAACTCAAAAGTTGAGTAAAATAAATGATGTTAGTATAGCTTCTTTCTATACTTTGAGTTTAATGTTGATCTCAATTGTAATTTATTTTTGATAAAAGATGAATGATTTTGCATCTGGGCCTCAGTTATACTGAATTATTTTGTGTTTGGTAACTTAAAAAAGAGGCAATAGTTATGAGTCGTATCGATTTATAATAGAATTTGTCCACTTTGAATGAATCTTCCTTTTCTTTGTTAATATTATTCTTGAATTGTCATTTTCTTAATTATGTCTTATCATGTTGAGTGCTTGAAGTATCTTTCAATTTCATGATCACAAAATACTTTCCTAAATCATGCCAAAAAAATATGATTTTATTACGATCGTTTTACGTATGTTACGACTTTTTAAAGTGCTTTCACTACATTTTTCAATTTTCTCGCATGCAACCCAATAATTTGTTATATTTTACCATTTTTAGGTAAGATGTTATAAACACACACACAAACATGTGTGTGGACATATATATATAGTGATATAAATTTACGTAAAAGATTATTAAATACACATTGATTTAAATTTTATATAATCTCAAAAAACTACAAGATTTGTCTGTATCATAAATTGCACAAACCTAAATTGAGGAAATTAAAGTTAATATTCCTTGCGCCTTTTGGTATAAAATGGATCAAGTCTCATCAATTGGCACCAAAGAAGGCAAATAATAAAAAATGGACAAGCAATGCTGGATTTGATTTGTCGTTTTAATTTCATATATCTGGACTTTCTTTACAAAAAAAAAATGGAGCCAATGGGTTTTCCCAAATAAAATTACAAAATTATCTTTGACTTTTGACTTTAGTTATAAATCAATGCTGGGATAAGACATAAGAGACTAGCTCAAGTTCACTAACACATTGCATTGAGTTGTTGAGTTGTCAATTGTGCAAAATTTGCATATCAAATAATAAAAGGTAGGTGAAAATTTTGTGCCTCATAATTAACTCTCATTCTCGCTCTAATATATTACGCAAAGGATTATCGTCTACATATACTGCCGTTTTAGGCAATATTATCACAAACGACAGGCAATGACAACCGTATAACACACGACTGTAATGATCATTTATAAATTTTCAATAACATTTGGCCCCCCTGATTTATCTTATTTTCTCAAATTAATCCACAAACCCTCTATTAGTATCAAACAATTCCCTCACTTTTTTTTCCCTAATAATTTCTTTAATGGGCGTGGAAAGTCAGTCACACTACCAGAATAAAGTACACGACTTTCAAAGACCGAAATTGGAATTAATTGAGAAAAATGTAAATTACCAAGAATTCATTATTTTACTTATTTATATTTGGATATTTACCAGACAAACATACTCATGAAACAATATTTAAATGCCATTTATGTTACAGCTAGACTCAGAGAGATTACATAAGAATACAGAGAGTCATAGACAGATGAAGAAAGAAAAAAAAAAATTGTATAAAGTTTTGAATTTCAAGTGAAGTGCAGACGCAATAGAATCTCTGCAACTCTTTAACAGAAACCACACGAGTTTTAAACAAAAGCATGCAAAAAGGCAGCTGAAGTTTTATTTGCTTTCAAAGTTTACATTTTAGGAGGGTCATTTATTACACTGCGAATGCCAATTCTTCAATCGTGAAGCTGTAAATGATTTTGTAGCTGCTCTGTCTTTCATACTTTTGCTTTCTTGCTCCATTTTCCTTAGAAAGATAGTTTAGCAAGTAAACCAATTTGCATTCTTGTTCCCACATTTGTCAATCACAAGGTAACACTAAGGTGTTACACACGTATTTGTCTCTTGAGTTCAATTTGTTTTTTCTTTTAAAAAAATTTACTCTTGGATTTATGCGTTGCAGATCTTCGAATTCGTGTGAGCAAAATGATAAGTGAGAAACAAGCAGAGGAAGAAATGGTGTCAAGCTTGAATGAGAGTGAGAGTCAAGAGAAAGAGGAACAAATTAAGCAAGATGACTCAAAGTTTGGCCTCAAAAGCCTTCTTTGGCATGGTGGGTCTGTTTATGATGCCTGGTTTAGCTGTGCTTCTAATCAGGTAAGATTCTACTTGAAGTCCAAAAATGGAAAAACAAAAGAAAAAAAAAAAAACCATCTCATGCTTGTATTTTGACAAAATTCAGGTTGCACAAGTTTTGTTGACGCTTCCATACTCATTCTCTCAACTGGGGATGCTATCAGGCATCATATTGCAAATTTTCTACGGAATTATGGGAAGCTGGACTGCGTATCTTATTAGTGTTTTGTATGTGGAGTTTAGAAGCAGAAAAGAGAAAGAGAATGTCAGTTTCAAGAACCATGTCATACAGGTTAGCTTTTCAAGACCAAACCCCCAAAATAAAAATTTAAGATAAAAAAATATTTTTTCTTCTTTCTATTGTTTCACATAACCCAAAATGTTTCTACATATAATTCAATTTCACTTGTTTTGGTTTTTGCAGTGGTTTGAAGTGCTCGATGGACTGCTGGGTCCTTACTGGAAAGCTGTTGGATTAGCCTTCAACTGCACTTTTCTCCTCTTTGGTTCTGTTATCCAGCTTATTGCTTGTGCAAGGTCTTTATTTATTTTTTTTCATTTTGATCTAATTTATTTATTTTCAATTATTGGTTTTGTTTCATTTCATCCAATAATTTCTGTTTTTCTTGTTGTGATTTACAGTAATATATACTATATAAATGACAATTTAGACAAGAGAACATGGACATATATTTTTGGAGCTTGTTGTGCCACCACTGTTTTCATACCCTCATTTCACAATTACCGAATTTGGTCTTTCCTTGGCCTTGGTATGACCACTTATACTGCTTGGTATTTGACCATTGCAGCTTTTGTTCATGGCCAGGTAATTTTATTTGATGGCCCTGATGCTTCCTGGGTGTCGTCTTTGCTTATCAGCTCTTAGATTTGAGCTCTATTTATTTACAGGTTGATGGTGTGACTCACTCGGGCCCAACCAAGTTGGTTTTGTACTTCACCGGTGCCACCAATATACTCTACACTTTTGGCGGACATGCAGTGACTGTGTAAGTGAACAAAAATTTGGAAAAAAAAAAAAATAAATCCGTTGCAATGCCTAGAGAGTTGAATTATGGTTTGCCAAATCTTGTTACTGCAGATATTAGTCTATGTTATGCTTAATTTTGTGTTTGGTGCTGACAAAAAAAGTCATGCCGGGTAGATATATATGTTATAACTTTAGTTGGATGGTCCTCATTTGCTCTGCTACTTTAATTGAGGATTTTTTTTCCCCTTTCAGAGGATCTTGATCGTGTTTCCTTGCTAAAGAGTAGCATATCTATGCGACGTGTCCCACACATTCATTTTAGGCTGACTTTGGTTTGACTAATTATTGATAGAGTGAAAATTTTAATTTATGAATGTTAATGTTACAGAGAAATTATGCATGCTATGTGGAAGCCTCAGAAATTCAAGTCCATATATCTTCTTGCCACCCTGTATGTGTTCACTCTAACCATTCCGTCTGCTGCCGCTGTTTATTGGGCTTTTGGTGATCAACTCCTCACACATTCAAATGCCTTCTCACTGCTTCCTCGCAGTGGATGGCGTGATGCTGCAGTCATCCTAATGCTTATCCACCAGGTTTGTACAATGTTGTGAAACAGCCATTTTTAGTATTACATGCAGCAATGATTTGGGATGACTAATATTTTTCCTTTTATTTTGCAGTTCATAACATTTGGCTTTGCATGTACTCCACTATATTTTGTGTGGGAGAAAGTGGTGGGAATGCATGACACAAAGAGCATATGTTTGAGGGCACTTGCACGATTGCCTGTGGTGATACCAATATGGTTCTTGGCAATTATATTTCCTTTCTTTGGTCCCATTAACTCAGCTGTAGGGGCTCTTTTGGTTAGCTTCACTGTCTACATCATCCCTGCTTTAGCCCATATGCTCACTTATAGATCAGGCTCTGCTCGACAGGTGAATGGTCCAATCTTTCCACTTCTAATCTTCAATATATATCTACAAGCTACCCACTGACTTATGTCTCGTGCCACAGCAAATTTTCTCGTCTTTGATTGGGATTGCAATTGTACAAATAAATATACATTTGATAAGTCTAATTGTTTAATCGATATGTTTCCAGCCTCATAATGTAGGTCAGAGGTGACTGAAACTCTGAATGTTATTGTAGTTCTAGGCCCACCCGTGGATTTAATGCTTGAAAAGATGCAGATTATGATCTTGAAATGATGTTGGCGGTCCTTCCTTATTAATTGGTTATGTGTTATTTTCACACTTACATCCCTGCATTACTTGTATCTTAGATTAGCTCGAAGACTTGAACAACATTTGATGCATCTTTAGAGCACGGCATCTCTTACAAGTCTTTGAACATAGCTTTTCCTTTCCATAATTCTTGTGATTACAGAATTCAGCGGAGAAGCTTCCATTCTTCCTCCCAAGTTGGACGGCAATGTATGTGGTGAACACATTCATACTAGTATGGGTACTAGTAGTTGGGTTTGGATTGGGAGGCTGGGCTAGTATGACCAACTTCATCAGGCAAGTCGACACATTCGGACTCTTTGCCAAGTGCTATCAGTGCCCACCGCCAGCCTCAGCTACTGCTCACTGATTATGGACCCAACCCAATTTACCACCAAAGCATTCCTAACATCTTCTGGTTTCTTGTATTTTCCATTTTTGTTATTTGTTCAACATTTATATGTCAATATTAGATGCTTGTGAATGTTATATTTTCTTATTAAGTTTAGCCTACAATTTCCCAATATAATAATTATAAAGAATAATTCTATAGGAGGTTTTGGATTCTGGGGTTTTATCATTCACATAGTATATAAAATTGGCCAGCTTATGATGTGAGGCCATATGTGTCCAAAACACAGTTCTATTTTTGCCTTTCTCATGTTATATGAATCATGATCCAATACTCTTATGTCTTGTTGCTTAATTTCATTCTATGGAGTCCGACAAGTTAAAACGTGTTTCTGAAGAAACATCCATATGCCAAAAGCACTTTCCAAATAAGCACTTCGCTAACCTAAAATGCAATTTCGTTTATAAGATGAAAAGCAAACCAAACGTTGCACTGCAAAGATGATAAAAAAAGCTCTTTATAAAAAAAAAAGTGTTTTTAAGGAAACGCGCTTTGTTAGTATAAAGGAAAAGCATTAATCAGCAATCACACGTTTTCATTTCTCTACTTCTTTTGCTTGCAAAGCTTATTGATTTTTTTTTTAAACGCATAAAAATTAGGGGAAAAAAAAAGTGCATAAAAGCTCGGAGAAAAAAGGAACTGTCAATTTACCATTGGAGGCATAAAGTGTGCATCATCATAGCGTTATCATATAATCTTCTTTCACTTTATTCATTAGGCTTTATAAACTGTGTATTAATATGGGCGTGATTCATAGCAGTGAATGTCAACCAATCAATTCCCTTTCTTTTCTTTTGCATAAAAAGGATGATAAGGAAGATCTTTTCGTTTAATGGTCATTAAGATTTTTGATTATATAAGATCTAGAATATACCATTTAGCTTCAATAAAGGGTATATTTATAATGCAACGCTGTTCATATAGACAATAAAATTATGTTTAAATTTTTTACCTCCAGTCCAATTATGCGCGCTTGGATAGTCATTAACTTACACATACATCCATGCTTTAAAAACTACGGATTTAAATAAATGTAGCATAATTTTGCAGTAAAATAGAGTAACAAAACATAAAACCCACAGCATATTCCTTCAATCTGTATTGGGTACCTATGAAATTTTATGCACTTAGATTATGTAACACTAGCGTATATATGCTTCATTGAGATTGGTTTAACAGCTAATTTAGCAAAGGCAGCATCAAACTTTAGAAGTTCATTCTCCAATTTTGTTGCTTCAATCAGCTTACTCTCCATGCAATCCTCTTCTTTCTTTGCCAGTTCCTGCAAATTCACAATCAAACTCAGAAGTCTACTTTTCTCCATTCTATGATTCTCAGCTTTGATCTTCAACCCTTTTATCTGCAATTGTGACGACTTGAGCTCCATCATAATGTCACCTAAATCCACCAACTTTCTCCTTAATGCGATCACATTGTACCCGAAATTTTGCAACTCTTCAATTGTTTTCCAAAGCGTTTTCGCTCTAACCCGGAAGTCCATTGCTTGTAGAGATTGAATTTCTATCACTGTTTCTTCAAAAGTTTGATCCCATGCTGATATCAAGTTCTTTCTTGTTAGCTCAGAGCAGTTTCGGAGCTGGTAAAAATATGGGTTCTGCGGTATTCCATTCAAGATTCGCGTGACCAAAGTCAATGGCAACGGTGAATTTGACAATGGTTTTTTCTCTGCAACAATGCTATGATCAAAATATTAAGCATAATTCGACAAAACAAACACATTTGAGGCAGAAAATTAACCTCACCGCCATCTGACTTTGCCTCAAATGATACAATGCCGCTAGGAGCTTGCTCTGCAGGTAACGCGGCAGTGGTGGCACTACTCGCATGCGAAGGTGAACTTGTATGACATTTACTACCCCTTTTAGCAATCCTTTTCTTTTTCCTGAAGGCAGAAGCACTGCTGCTGTTGATGGCTGAAAGGAAAGTTTCCATTAATTAGAAAAAAAAACAACATTAATGCATACGAATGGTCACACTTGGAATGTACTAACATCTATCATTGGAGAATGTACCAGTAAAGATTAGTAGATATGCAGGTTTAAAAAGTTTCTGAGAGATACACAGTAAAATGTATACCAGGTGCTGAAGCGGAGGAATGGAAGAAGCTAAAATTTGAGTCTGCTTCCGTCATGTTTTAAGAGAATAAAAACTTAGCTAAAGAACAGTATAGAGTTTGAGTGGAGAGAGAGTAAAAGAAATTTACCAGAAGAGCCAAAGACGAAGGGTCCTGCTGAAAAAGCAAGAATTAATCAGAACATGTATACGAGTATAATTTTTCTCGAATCTAAATGTCTGTATTATTTGTAACTTCAACGCTAGATTGTTAATAGTCATGTATAATTCTACGTCCGCTCTACAGAACGACTATAGTAACGTTAGTAATTAAAATAGTTAGCAAATGGTGAAGATGAAGCATGTGCAGAGACGCATATACTTTGTAATTGAAGCATTGTCAACGGAGATACTTACCAGATGTTGAAGAACCAAAGTTTGCTGTATTAGATTCAAAAGAGAATGATTTTGAACACGAAGCCATGGCTGCTGGTTTAGTTTTCTTTTCCAGTTTCTTGATGAATTGGTAATGCGTCTTATATTAATTCTTGGGTTGGGTTGATTGCATTGGTGTTGATGCGGGCATTTAAAAGCTTGGCTCGACATTTCAATGAACCATGGAATTTAAACTGACTTTCCTTTTGAAAGGTAATGTGAACGGTCAGTTTTTCTCTTTGCTTGCACCCTGCTATTTATTTTCACATTTTCTTCCATTTGAAGTTTTTGAAGGGGCAGCCCATAAAAACGACGTGTCGTCTTTATATAGACGACGTGTCTTGCAAGGTTGAAGGTGTTATAAGACGGCACGTCGTTTCTTCGATTTTATCGAACGAGCCAGTTCTACATGTACAAGTAACATGGAAGGAATGTGAAAAAGCGATAAAAGAATTGGTACCAATTAGTTTTGCAAATTTATCTTGCAAATTAAAGCAATGATTTCTTGGTGTAACGAGGAGAATGTAATGGCGTTTTTGCTTTACAATTATTTTAAATGATAAAAAATATTATAAAATCCCAAAAATCACGCTCTCTCCTCCATTAAGACTTGAGAGTTCTGAAGCTCTCTCACAACGTTCTCTTCCTGCTTCCTTCCCTCTCTATAACATTTCCTTCAAGCTTTCACACGGAAGCCTGAAAAGAATCGCCCATCAGCAGTTCACGCCGGTGACGGTCGCATAGGTAAATTTCTGCTCTCTTTATTCGTTTGTTTGGCTTGAGATGGTTATTGAAGAGAATTCGTACCAAAATTAATACTGTTTTCTATTTATATTTTCCACATTCCTTAATAGATTGAAATATAATACCTAAAATCAATAGTTCGATAGAAAAAGTTTATGATATATTTTAAGTCGCTTGGTTAAAGAAAGTAACTTTACTCTCACTGGGTAAGTCTACCCTGAGGCCGCTGGAAAGTCGCCGTGAAACTGCAACGATAAAGTAAGCTCAAATGCATTTCGACATGTCCGCTGAAGATTTTTAAAATATCCATTAAAGCTTGTAATTTTTCGGCTTTGGGCAAAGTTTGTATTATTTTGCTAACTTTTCTTTGTGTTTTAAGTTCACAGAGGGAGTGATTCACTCACAAATGGCGCCAAGACGAAGACCAAGAAAGGTAATCATAAATGGCACATGTTTTTTTTTTTTTTTTTGGGTTTCTCACTGTCTTTAATTTTCATTTATCATTTGCTAAAATGGGTCTCTTTTTCTTATTTTTATTTTGGGTTGGTTTTGCTGAAGAAAAATACCCGAATGCAAGCAGCAGTTGAAGCAATGCAGGTATATGGGTTCTCAGAGGATTTGATTCTGAAGAAGTTAAAGGAACTCTTGAATGTATGTGTTCTTGTTTTTGTGTTTTCAGTTTTAAGCAAAAACATTTTTGGGTGTTGGTGTTTTTGACAAGGAAATGTTTGGTTTTTTGGTCTTAGGTGTATGGAGAAGACAATTGGTTTTTTATTGAAGAGAATTCATACAAAGTCCTCCTTGAGAACATTCTTGAGGACGAGGAGCAACAAAAGGTAATTTCACCTTCAATGATAATGAATCATTAGTTTTAGGGCTCTGTTCTATTATTTCATCTTTATTTTTTTTAGAATGTAAATTAAAGTTTGATAGATGTAGTAGAAAAGAGATTGATAATAGCAAGTCATCTCAAGAACTATTTTACAATTTTGGGATGGTTGCATATCACACACTTAAGATCAATTTGCAGTCCATGCTTATGGCCTTTATGTTCATTAACGGTCTCAAACATGTTGACCGTGGGTTTTTATTTTTTTAGGTTGAGTCAATTTGAAAATTTTGGGTATTTATGAGGAGCTAAACTTTGCGATTCCATCTACTCCAATTTTGGTTGTTTATTGTTTCGGTTTGATTCTGCTCTGGTCATTTTTTATTTCTACCCGTTGTGATAAAATATAATATTTTGCTGCTATTTATATGATATAATTTCTTCAAAGGATTCACTTTGACGATTTGCATTTAGTTCCAACTTTGGTTCTCCCGCTATTGTTTGAGCCCCCAAATTTCTTCTAATTCATGTTGATTTCCCATCTCTATATTAAGGATGTCAATGCGAATTGATTTTGTTGTCTGCATTTTCTTTTATTCCTCTGTTGAAGGATGATATACTTGCTGGGCCCTCGACTGCCGCTCTCGCACCTCCCCACTCAGACACAGAGGCTTTAGAAATTGCTTTGCCAGCTGGTGGGGCCCTGGAGTCTGCACCACAGACATACGGAATTTCAGATACTGCATTAGTGAGTTATGAATCGGGTAAATGGCTTTCCATTTCTTACTCTCAAAGCTTGACACTGCAAATTTTAAGAGGTAATATAATGTGCCATTTCTCCGGATTATTTTCTTGCCTGTGCTTGGAACATTGGTTTTTCAGTCAATTCAATCACTTGGATCATTCTTTATTCTTCCTTTTCTGTTGAACTATGAATTGCTGTCAGGTTCATGTTAGTGTGATTTTGGACCAAACTGAACTTTGTTCAAATTTAGCAATGCCTTGTGTATTTGTGCTGCAAATATAGTACATTATCTATGCTATTTTCTCATAGATTGCGACGATCATCTGCCATTGCTTGGAGAAGGAACTGGCCAGAAAGACCTAAACTTGGAGCAGAACCCAGGAGAACAGCAAAATACTAATGTCCTTAAAACTTTTGATAAGGATTCTGGTGGTGTTGATCATTTTGGGGATACTAATCTCTCACCTCCACATGCCATTCACTCCGAACAACCGAAGCACAACATTCCAATTCGGAAGCGCAGACCTTACAATGGATGGATCAGTAATGACGATGAGGTCAATGAGGAGTGCTTTATCAAGCTTGAGCCATCACCATTACCAGTAGAGTTGGCGAAGCTGCTTTTCGACACAAATATTCTCAGTAGCCGCAAGAAAAGGTGGGATTTGAGGCCTGAGGATGTAGTGTAGGCAAGGGTCTCTCACTTGCTCGTGTCTCTTGAACTATTCCTAAGAAAGAAACTTCGAACTTTACTTGAATAGCTATTTTAGTTAAAAACAAAAAAGCTGGCCAATTATCAAGATGTTTATATAGCCTAATGGTGTATTCAAATACTAGATACCATCTGGTTTTAAAATCAGTCTCATGTAAAGTCACATTCACGTACTGCCAGTTTGGGCCTCAGATTCCATTGGTTCAGTTCAAGCGTTTTTGCTTACCCTCATTAAATGAGATCTAGTTTGATGTTAAAAATAAAATTTGTTTTGAAATTAAAAATTTTAAAAGTTACTTATCTGTGCTCTGCCAGTATGTTAAAAAAAAATGTTATATGTTCTAATTTGGTGGAAAATACAAATAGAATAAACGTTCTTAGCGGACCTTAATGGCTTCATTCCATTGCGGTGAATATCAGTAAAGTACATGGTGCAAAATATCAGAAAAGTCCGAAATGGCAAGCACCTTTCGAGTTCATAAGTCATGACGATAAAACATCAGTAAAGTCCAACTTTCCATCTTCTTAACACATGTCGGATTCTGAATGGTGCTCTCGAGTTCAGCTTTCGATGCATAAATATCCAAAACGGAAAAAATCTTTAGGCGGGTATTTAACCAAAAATATAAAATTAGGATAATTTCATTTTTCGACACTCGTCAGCTCGTCAGTCCTGAGATAAGACTCAAAAAAATCTTCAAATCTATAAACCAAAACCTTAATTAATTTTTTTTTTTTAAAAAAAAACCTTAATTAAAATTCTCCATTTTTTAATAAAGTTTTAAGTTTCAATCGAACTAAAGCTCCAGTTTTCTCTCTTTTTTTTTTTATTTTATTTTTCAAAATTTGAAAAATGAATTTCACGACAACTTTTCGCGGGAACTTGAGTCTGTTATCACATTGCAGTTCTTGTTGTGACATTCGTTTTCAGCCAATTTTGGCATCTTTACATGTCACTCGCCCTGTACGGTGCCGTTTAGGAAATTTCATCTCCTACAAGGTTTCTAGGTATCAATGTTTTCTTGCTTACTATTGGTTGAAGTCTATTTATTTGTTTTAATTTTTAATTAATAGATATTAGTGTTGATTATATAGATTTTGCAGGAAGAAGAGAGAGGTTATTTGTAGAGTAACTGATACACAGACTGAACCAGATAGCAATAATGATAAGGTGCCTCTTTTTTATTTTTTTTGTTACTGTGCTCATTGTATATTTTATGAAATGCCTGATGAATTTCAGTTCTGAGCAAAGAATTTGCTAACAAATAAAAAAGCTTTATCTATTACTATGAAGGGCCATTTTTTATTTGCAATTTTGCATGGAGTATTTTGTGCGCGAAGCGGTTTATGATTACACATACAGCATACATGAATCGGGGAAAAAAAAGTACCATCTTTCTTTTCATGATGAATATTCTTTTAACTGCCCTAGTAAAGTATACTATCTTTTTTGACTTTTTGTGTTTCTTCTCTAATGAATTGGTATTTATCTGAATTTATATAGGAAAAAGAAGTTCGTGATGGTCGAGAAAATCAACCGGCAACTGCTTCCCATCAGGAGGATGACAAACCCCAGCCGGATTCTCTACTTGATTCACAGCCCCAAGTTGTAAATGAAATAAATGGCAATGATGTTGCTGATACAGAAGGTGGCGTCCAGGTATTTATTTTTTGAGCAATTAAAGTTATGAAAATGTGAATTGCGGGCACTAGATAGTTGTTTATCAGATTATCATCATATGATTGGTTAGTCTGTGTGATCTGATGAATTGACTTTCTACTCTTGACCCAAATGGTTGGATTTTCCTTTCTGGCTGTTTCCATATTGTTTGTAAGAAATTAAATTTGAAAGTAGAGATCTAATAGCATATGAACACCTAAACAGAATGAGTTTTGTCTATTTAAAGTTTTGGCTCTCATTTTGAGTTTCTTAACTCTTGGATAACAAGAAAACAGTTGGCTTTTATTTGTAGAGAATGGACATTGTTTTTTCCTCTTATATTTATTGCATTAAGTTTTTGTTTAAAGCAGGATGATGATAATGGAGAAGTTGCTAGTGGATCCCCATTGCCAGGTGTGAAGGTGATTATGATCTGCTTACTGTCATGTTTATTACATTAGAACAGAGATCATTTTTCAATGTCTTCTTACAATACTTCTCTCCATATATTTCCTGAACAGCCTCAGCAACTGGATGAATATATAAGGATTCCAAAGGAGACAATGGATATTCTAAAGGACCAAGTATTCGGTTTTGATACTTTTTTTGTGACAAACCAAGAGCCATATGAGGTGGGTATATTACTTCAATGGTTTTTGTTTCTCATTTGCTCTTTTAATATGTGAAACTTTTTGTGAATAAGTAGATCTACAAATGGAGTATACCGCCGAGATTAGAACAATGGTTGTTTAAATAGATCCTTCAAGAATTGGGAACTCCTTATTTATTTATATGGAATTAAACTGACTCATTTAAAAAGAAATCAGATGGAGTATAGAACAATATTTGGTGATATTATGCTAATTTTTGCAGTTGACAGGTGCTTGCTTATGGCAATTTTATTGGTTATTTTAACTTGTTCATTTACTTTTGATAGGGTGGAGTTTTGTTTAAAGGAAATCTGAGAGGACAGGCAGCTAAAAGCTATGAAAAAATATCAACTAGGATGAAGGTATGTAGATGTGCACTTCATCCATAACAATATATATGAAGATTGTGAATTATCCTTTGCTAAACATAATTTCTGCTCAATGTTTACACAGAATAAATTTGGGGATCAGTATAAGCTTTTTCTTCTGGTCAATCCAGAGGATGATAAACCAGTAGCAGTTGTAGTTCCAAGGAAAACATTGCAACCAGAGACAACAGGTGATTGTTTAACTTTCACCTAGAAAAGTTATTCATGCTGATATCAAGCTTCATCATCATAACTGATTTCCATTCTTTGGAACATAAAAGATTTTTAGCCAGCATTGGTTTATATTACTTGCAGCTGTCCCAGAATGGTTTGCAGCTGGGGCATTTGGGTTGGTTACTGTGTTTACATTACTTCTCCGGAATGTGCCTGCTTTGCAGTCCAACTTATTGTAAGTGGTTCTTTATGACCTTTTAAAGTCATATATTCAAAGATGATAAAATATGGCCAGTTGCAACCCTTTCGAAAATGCAACTAACTTTTATCCTTGATTTTTCATTTCTTCTTTGAGATTATAGATTTTGCATGATTATTTTGTAGTTAGTAAGCATAACCCACTCTACACTACCTTATTTAATGTCCGTTTGGGATTGGTTGGACAGCTGTAGCTTAAAAGGTACAGCACTAAAGTATTTGGTAAACACTAACTGCTGTAATTTGGAAACTATGCTGATTTTATTTTTTACTTGTATAATAAAAAATCTATTATATCTTTAATAATATTGTCAAAATTATTATTTAAAATTTGTATTTACTACATATTATTAATTTTTGTTCATAACTATAGCTTTTTCCACAGCAACTGTAGCTTAAAGCATCTTAATCCTAAACGGATCCTTAGTTGTTTATTTATAGTTTTAGCAAAATCTTAGATGTCAGGGAAGGACCTAAAAAGAAACATTATTGATGATAAAACATAAAGACTAGAATGGAGTTCATAATAACCAGCCTAGCCAGCAAAAGGACAATTTTATGGAGAAGACCTCTTTGAATTACTCCAATCTTTCTATGAATTAGTTGCTTGAATTTTGACACTTCATGTAGTGAAGTTTAGTTGTATTTCAATTATTTGACTGCAATGACAATGTTTGTGATGCTGCAGATCAACTTTTGACAATCTCAACTTATTGACAAATGGCCTTCCCGGAGCTCTTGTCACTGCACTTGTTATAGGGGTACACGAACTTGGCCACATTTTAGCTGCGAAAAGCACTGGAGTTGAGCTCGGGGTGCCATACTTTGTTCCTAGTTGGCAGGTGATACATTAGCGGTTGTTCTGTTCCAAACTTTTAGTTGGAAGAATTCCTCACTCCCTTTTTCCCCATTTTCTGCCTATATTGTGAATTTCAGTACAGAGAAACTACTTTTATGGAGAAAAAGTATGCTAATCATAATAAACTATATTATAATGGCTAGTTGGATTTTGCAGCTGAAACTAACTCTTCAATTCTTTCAAAGCTCAATACAGAATGTGACTTTGATGGTGAATTTGTTAAAAAAACGCAAGATTGCCTCCAAAAGCACTTGATAACCATGATTCTGTAATCAAGGCGTAATCCAACCTAAATTTTGGGAAATTTGTTTCAGACCTGAGAACATAAATTCTTGATTTAATATAGATGCATATTAATAGTGATGTCCAAGCAATAACATAGAACACTGGCTTTCATCATCTGGCTGATCACAACCATCTCGGCCATAAGCTATATTTACTTCTATAATGCATTTACTGATTCATTATGTATTTCCATTACATATTTGTCAGACTAATGAATTGTTTTGGTGGCAGATAGGCTCTTTTGGTGCTATAACTAGGATTAGAAATATTGTTTCCAAGCGTGAAGATCTCCTTAGGGTTGCAGCAGCTGGACCTCTGGCTGGGTTCTCGTTGGGCTTTGTTCTTTTTCTTGTAGGATTCATACTCCCACCTACTGATGGTATTGGCATTGTTGTTGATGCTTCGGTATTCCATGAGTCATTTCTTGCTGGGGGCTTTGGTAAGCAATTCATTTGCATGCTTGCTGAATTTTTTTGAATCTTGTGTTGCTCTGTTACTACAAGTCGTGGAAATTTGGTTCTTATTTGACTTAACGGTCGTGGAATTTCTCTTTTCTTTTATAGCAAAGCTTCTTCTTGGCGATGTGCTCAAGGAAGGCACTCCAATATCTGTTAACCCATTAGTCATTTGGGCTTGGGCTGGACTTCTCATAAATGCCATCAACAGCATCCCCGCTGGGGAGCTTGATGGAGGCCGAATTGCTTTTGCTTTATGGGGAAGAAAGGTATTTCATTTGAAGTTATTCTGATTACTGAAAAATTCTCTCACAAGCCTAATAACCATCGTTAGACCTTCAAACTTCTAATCATTATTCCAACTATCTACTGAAAGTCATATATGTTTAAACACACCCCAAGACAACTAAATTAGAAATGTGAAAGTCATAAATGCTTAAACACACCCCAAGACAACTAAATTAGAAATGTAAAAGTGTTATAATGATCAAGTTTTTCTGTCCAACAGGCTTCAGTGCGCTTCACAGGTGCCTCAATTGTGCTGCTAGGCCTATCCTCTCTTTTCAGTGACGTTGCATTCTATTGGGTTGTACTCGTATTCTTCTTGCAGAGGGGGCCGATTGCTCCACTCTCTGAGGAAATCACGGATCCTGATGATAAGTACGTTGCCCTCGGAGTTCTAGTTTTGTTCCTAGGATTGCTGGTATGCTTACCATACCCATTCCCTTTCTTAGATGAAGCTATTACTAATTTCTAGGAAAATCTTCTGTTAAACATTATACTCTGATCCTATTGATAGATGAGAATCTGTCTTAGTAGGATTTTTCAAGGGAGATTCTCCTTGTATACATCTTGGCTTGTAATTACGCGATGTCATTAATTAAACGTGTCAAGAGCTGGCTGATCTCTTGTGTTAGAAAATAGCTGGTTAATAATTTGTTTTTATTTAAAACAGATAAAATTCGACTGCAAATTCGATGTGCCTGTCAATTGGCACTTAGTTTTGATAGTCACTTTGACGCAATTCGACAAGCATTACAACTTTTCGATAGATCTTATACAGCACTAAAACAACTTAGAACTATTACCACTTTTTGTTTCTATTGATGGAGACATATTTTGAACTTATTACATTTGCATAGTAGTTATTGTAGTGATAACGACAATAATTTCATATTCAAGAATATGAAATTAAAGCTAATGAGGTGACCATTTAAACTTTTCAGCAACCCATGATGAAGGTAAAGGCTTGGAGTTATTTCATATTTATTGTAAAGAGATTATCAATCACTAAATAGAAATAATAATATACAATTTTTTTTTTCAAAACTACCAACGAGATGGGGATTAGGTGAGACTTCTACTCATTATATAAATAACAAAGTAAAAAATACGATATTCACTTAAATTGTTTCTTACCTTTTCATCATTAAGAATGTTTCTAACCCTATTTTTTTTGGTAACCATCATTATATATAAAATTAAAACAAAAAAATTACAAGAAAAGTTGAAGATCTAAATAAGAAGCATCCTAGCTATTACAAAGAAAATGTAAATAAGAAACTTTGTGAGGACTGAAATGAAATCGAGCAATAGAAACTCGAGAGCGAGCAAAGGGCGTTCTTGTTCTTTCATTTTAAAATATTGAATATATTTTAAAATGCAGTGAGGCCATTTCTTATGAAAACTTCAATAGAATCGAAGGCTGACCGACCGCGATAGAATTAACTATATAAACAATAATAACAGAGTTACAAATTATTATTTTGTATAAATTAATGTGATATGAATAAATTGATTGAAAAATAATAACAACTATAAATTATAGTGTTTGATTTAATACGGTAACCCGACTTATTTTTTACTTCTTCTTGTGTCTCCATTTTCCAATCCACGTGCACGATCTCCCATTCTTTACAAACCTTGTTAGACTAAACTTGTGAGCCTTACTTGACTAAGCTTATTATGATTGTTACTTGACTAATCTTTGGGAGCCTTACTTGACTGTTAACCTGTTATGATGGATATATGAAAATGACCAGTTGCTTTTGAAAACAAATTCACCCAAAAGAACGAATTGACATAATGTTTTGAAAAGTGAATTGACTGGTATCTTGTCTTATAAAAACCGACTTGTAATAAGTTCAACTCTAGGCATCTCCTGATTAGATAGCACGCGTAACCTCAGTGTTTCTCTAGGGTTAGGTAGTGAACAAGTGTCTCATCATTTAACAAGAAATTATAAACGGTTACCAAATTAACTAACGTGTGTGACAGCTTAGAAAATGCATGCTCGGGGTGTTAAATATACACACAGCAAGCTATTTACTTGTAAGGAATTTCAGAGAAGGAAAATGGCGAAGAAAGATTCTTTATTTGTTTTTGGTTGCCTCATTTCCCCTTAATAGATTTGTATCTCTCTTTACAATGCAAGTCACAGAAAATTTTTAAATGTTTTTTACTAACTCTAATACTAGGCACTTTGCAGCTAGTTCCTTCACTTGTTCATATTAAGGCTGCTCCAAGTAGAGTGGACGTGTAAGTCTTTTATTAATAGTGAACTACCATAACTAAATATGAGGAGGATTTTAATTCAAGCACACTTAAATTTACTACTGCAAATGCCCCAAGGGCATGGTCGGATTGGTTACCATGTTCGTTATAGAACCGTAGTGGCTTGGGTTCGATTTTTTGAGATGGGAAGAGTTAAAAAAACTTGTATTTAGGCTTGGCTGCTCCTTTTTCTTTAAAAAAAAAAAAAATTTACTACTGCAAATATTATGTTTCAAATATTTTTAAGTAATGATATGCCTCCATTTGCAATATAATGCGTCATTGCCGTCAAAAACACGTGCCATTGCTTTCAAACCCTACAGTGAAGTTTCTGCGAATCTTAATAGTTCAAGCAGTTTCTGCGAATCGCGTTGTGCTGCTGGCTTTATTTGACTATTGAGCATTGACTGTCGAATAGCAAAGTTAAGGACTTGATCAGTGGTCTGACGCGACTTAACCATGTCGACTGTCTCCCGATGTCGTTTAATTTAAGTTAATTCCGATATCTGTTCCACTATAGATTATAATAAATATAAATTTAATATTTATTTATAATGTCATAATCATGTTGTTCTAACGTGAAACAATTTTAATATTGCCGGACTCTATTTATACACATCGAAAGAAACAAAAGCTTTTACGTATCACCTACTCCTATTTGTACATGAATTCTCATTTCATTTTGTAAACTGTAAACATTCATGCATGTACAAAAGTGAAAAACGAAAAATGTTTCTTTGTTTCTTGAGGTGGAAACTGAGCAGCACTGACTAATTTCTTGCTTGAAACCACGATTCTTCTTAAAAAGTCCCCGTGGTCGCGGTTGAGTGGTTTAAGTAATTTTATTTAATCCGTCACCTGATTTTTAATTTTAGAAAGGTAAAGATTTAAAAAATAAATTTAAGCTTTATCCACTCCTTTTATTTTTTTTCCCTTTTAGTATGTATGTGTGGGTATATATATAAGGGATACTTTAATTTATAAAAATAATGAATAAACTAAAACATAAGAAAATATTTTTTTAATATTAGACATTTTGTCATGTCCTATATTAGAATATGTTTTTTTTTTGTTTTTTATAAATTCTCTAATTTTAATAAAATATGAGATTCTTCATTGCAATATATACACACACACTATATGATTAAGATTTTGTTCCATTGTATATTGCACTGAGGAAGATTTTGTTCCATTGAAGATATATATATGCTGTATGATTAAGACTTTGTTCCATTGTACAGTGCAATGAGGAAGACTTCGTTCCATTGAAGATATATATATATATACACACTTTATCATTAAGACTTTGTTCCATTGTATATTGCAATGAGGAAGACTTTGTCCCACTGAAGATATATGAATGCGGTGAATTGTTCAAAGATTTTATTTTTTTTTAACTATTTATAAAAGTTTGGAACGTTTGATTGAACAAGGCAGAGAAATGTCGCATAGTCAAAATTTTTTTTCTTAATTATCGTAATCATTGAGAGTTTGAGATTGGCTTTTTACTAGTTTTACTGTGTACATGGTTACGGCAAAATTTTGGAAGTAATATCTTATACGTTAAGGTCAATATTTTACTCTGGTCAATACGTTATGTCCATCGTTGATTCCTTGTGGTCTTAATTTTAGTCCTTGAAGATGAGATTGCGGGTGGAACAAGGGAAAATAAATGCACATAACTTTTGACCTATCACTATGTGTATATTTTAGCCTAGTACAGTTTATGATTCTCCACCATGGCCCGCTATTACTCTCCTCAATTTTTACTGATGTAATGTTACTTACGGAGGACAAGTATTTTAAGTTTCATTATTTTAGCAAGTATTTTAATTTTTTTTTCAATAGATTTTATTATAATAGTGGATTTGCTTTATCATAAACGGAGTTTTTTAATAATATTTTTAATTAATAAAAAATTATCTCTTATAATTCTAAAGGGATTATTTATAAAAAATTTTCTTGCACAATCATTCGGATTATAGCGTCATTTATCTTATTATAAAAATATTATTATTTGTATATTTTATAATCATTGTGAGGTGTTTTGTATGTTTCTATTTTGCTTCTATATTACCCCACTATGTTATTTGATATCAAATCAGTTATGTGTCAATCGTACAACTTTCCTAGCAAATAAGATTTTAACAAGGAAATAGAGATATAAAGATCTCAGAAAGGGTGAATTTCGCAACCAATAATGCTAAATATCTCAAATTTATTAGTCTAAATAACTATTCCAAATAAATTAATTAGTTGGTAAAATTAAAGTGAATTAATTATATTATCTTACCAATTAATTAAAAAATATCACATTATTTAAGATATATAACATTACTATTTTGCAGCTTACATTACACTGTATTGCGTTGCGTTAAAATACTGTTTTTTTACTAACCCATGATTGGCAACAATTTCCGGTTGCATTATATTAAAAAGGTGTCTACTGGCTTATACAATGAAAGATGTAAAAAACAAACCCATAGAAAAGTAGGGTTTAGGTTGTGTTGTGTTAAAATACTATTCATATTTTAAATATAATCACTTAACTTTTATTATTTAATAAATTATAGTAAATATAATTTTATTAAATGCTAATTTATACTAAATAAAAAATTTAATTTAAATAATAATATAAGATAGTAATAAACTTAAATATTTAAAAGTAAGTGATAATACATTATTTTACTCTCATTAATAAAATCATTTTAATTATTTTACTTAAATACTAAAAAATATTTTATGTTTTATTTAATCATTACTCGTTACTTATTTAAAAAATAAAAATAAATTTATAATTTTAATATTGTATTTTTTATAATATGATATAATATATATTATATTATATAATTATAATAAGATTATACTATTTTATAATGACTAACATATGAAAATAGTTTATATTATAATATGATATTATTAATAGGATAAAATAATTAATATTTTATTATTTAATAATAGCATATTATTCAATCATTTTTTTATTATAAAAATTAATATATATATATATATATATATATATATTTATTTATTTATTTAATACTTAATTTCAAAAATTAATAGTAAAACCTTAAATATATTAATAAAATATTATTTTATGTAGTATAATCCATAATGCTCTAAATATAATATCATATTATAATATTATGCAATACAAGCTAATGTAGTCTACTATAATGAAATACAATTAATGCAGTTTAATGTAATACAATATGATAAATGTATCCACAGTAATTATAAGTAATTATTATTCTAAACATCAATTAAATGGATTAGTGAGGGAACATGCTGTGTGGCTATTGTGCTTCAAATTTCAGGTTCATGTTGCATGTTTTATTCACCAATAATATTAAGAATTTCAATATTTAAACATTAACTTAAGTTTAATTATTATATGCCATTTATTTATTAAATAATAAATTTTATAAGTAATAAATATTTAAAGACGTCCTGTTAGGTGGGAAAATTTAAATATTGAAATACTTGCTATTTATTCAATTGCTACTTGCTAATCCTGCTGTGCTGTCAGCATCCACCACAACTGCAGGTCATCAAGTAAAGCTGATGTTATTTTACAAAAACATTACGGCTCTATAATGCTTTCATATGAAGGGCACATGGGGCAGCATCAATCCTCAAGGTTAGTCGTTTCCCGACTGAGGCCGGCGTTATTACTTAATAAGTCACCCACCATCGTCCTTCCGTTGATTTTAGTAAGCCAATAATAGTTAGTATTCGTATCCATAGAATAGTTTTCATTCATAAGCAGCAGTCTGTTTTTGACCTATAATTCCACAATGATAAGATATTATTTTAAAAATGGAAAATTGAAAGAGTTAAAGATACTTGACTCAAACATCAACAACCACCATAAGAACACGAATCTTAAATCAAATAATAAAAAATGAACAACTCTAATATCACTAAACCCATAATATAAAAAATAGTTTTAATTGATGAAATGATACCTCTTAGCATATATTTAACTTCGTCCAATCACGTACTTATCCATTGGTGAATGTATTCCTGGCTATGATTTGATTATGAATTATTCTCAATGTTCCAGTAACCGGTCAATGATAAACTCTTGTATTGTTTACGAAAATTTCAAATGAAAAGGTGGTTTCGGGTCCGCAGAATTTTTTTTACTCTACTCCTTTTTTTAAGTTAAAAACAAAAAAGTCAAATTTTATAAAATAGGTAGTAGTTAAAGAATTTTAATTTTTTTAAATTCTATAGTTATTGTTTACTACAATAACTCTATGATGATTCTATATATATATATATATATATTTGGAATAACATTACAAGCTTACGTTTAGTGGTATCAAAAATTTGTTAAAATTGATATTATTTATAGGAAGATTGCTAATTTCTCTGTCACTGAAATATCACTTACCTACCTACTATTTTTATAATAATTAAAAACTTATTGGTACAAAAAATTTAAAAGAAAATATGGGTATAATTTATCTTAAAAATATAAAATATATATTTTTATTATAAGAAATATATTTTAAAAATAAATACAAGAAAAATATATTTTTAGTAATTTTTTATTCACACCGAAACATGTATTTCTTATTTAAGTATTTAATTTTTTTATTTTAATTCCTATCTATAGGATTTATTGAATTTATAGTAAATATAAATAAAAGTATATCTAAAAAAATAATACAGTAAAATTATAGTGATAAGTGGTGTGTATTAATTTTTAGAAGCTGGAAAGAAAGAGATCTATTCTTGAGAGATTTTATTCCTACAATACAAAGAGAGAGAGAGAGAGAGAGAAAAACTCAAACTTTCAGCCCCAATAATGACTCGAGTGACAGCCATCGGGCTAAAAATTAAGTAAAAATCAAGAATGAAGGAAAAAAAATATAAAAATAAAGGATTTTACTAAGTTATATTTAAAGTAACTTACATTTCTTGTAATATATTGGAATATATATTATCTTGTTATTACTTTTTACACTAAAAGTAAATCTTGTAATATATTATAATATATATTATCTTGTTACTATTTTTTACACTAAAAGTAAATAGAATAAGTTACTTTGAATTTAAGTTAGTAATTGCCAAAAATAAAATGTAAGGAAGAGATGTCAATTAAAGAACAAAGGTAAACCATATATAATTGATGGATATTGTAACCTAACTTTAAAGTTTGGAAGGTAGCATTGATACTAGGCAATACCTCAAGGACAAATGTCAAACAATCCCTAAAAAAATTAACCAACCATCGATAGTTTTTTTAAATGTAAGTCTTAGTTAGTGTTTATTTTTTATTTGAAATTTGAATAAGTTTAAATGTTATTGAAATTTGAATAAGTCTGAATATATATATGTAAAAAATATATTTTTTTTATTCTTTAACATCTAAATATAAGTGATAAGTTATTTATTTTTATAAGCTCAAAATATCTTAATTATAATATTTATACACTTATGATATTAAAAATATTATATATATTTGAAGTTTAAATAAGTATATATTTATAATATTTTATAGTACAACAGTTTTGTATATTATAAATATTTATAAAGTAAGCATTTGATATATAATTTATGAAAAATAATTTTGATAATATTATTTTTTTACAATCTAACATAATATTTATATATAAAAAGTTGTTATTTAACAGTAAAAAAATTTGATTAAAATTCAAATTGAATGTATGTTAAGTATTTAATATCAAGTATAATTTAAGATCAACTGAAATTCTAATATAGCATCTAATAATTACGTAAGAAATAAATATATTTAATGAGGTTATTTGTGAGAAAAAATAATAATTTTTTATTCAGACATTTTATTATTCAGATAAAAAATCAATAAATTTTATTTTTTCTATTCAGATGAAAATATCTTACAATAAGACTTTAAATATAAAAATAAATAAATTAAAATATTAAAATATATAAATTAAACTAAATTAAAATTTCAGATATAAACACAAACAACTTCTTACACTCAAAATAAAATAAAATAATTACGTCAATAATTTTATTTATTTAAAATTTTTGTTTTCATCCATAAATGATGTAGCATTGAATCCTGTGTGATATGGTTATCTCAAATGAGATTTTGCAACGTGCGTGGACAGCTGTCAAAGCCCGAGCAAAGGATGCTTTAATTGGCCATGAACAAGTGAACACACTTTTCACATGGTTATGGTTATGATTATGATTATTATTATTATTATTATTATTTTGACCGACCATTAATGAGATTGGTTTGAAAAGCTATCAACAAATCCCAATTCATAATTTTTTTAAAATATTGGATTATAAAAATTTTTAATTCCCATAATTACAAAATTTCAGTTAATTATAAAATTTAAAGAATTTAAAATTAAATTTTATAAATATTTTTATGACAATTCAAGTTTTTTTTAATATTATAATATTATATGTGCAAAAACTTTTCCACCTACAACAAACCCATTGATTATCTCAATTCATAATCTAAACAGTCGTTCATTGAATTCATAATATTTTATGATTATCTCAATTCATAATCTAAACAGTCGTTCATCGAATTCATAATATTTCAATTGGTAATAAATGTTATAATCTAAACAGTCGTTCATCGAATTCATAATATTTTAATTGGTAATAAATGTTAAAGCAACCACAATCTTTGACATTTATAACATTAATTAATTAGGTTTTCAAGTGGTGACTCTCATCCCATGCATGCACGAATGTGCCATATTATCGATCATGCAAACTTAAAATTATTCTCGCGCTGACACGCCATTTAAACTTTTCTAAAGCTCAAATTTAACCATCGGTACATACTGAAACTGAAAAATCATGACTTTACTAATTAAACTGGAATCGTTTAAGATATTAATAATGATAAACTAAGCAAAATAACAAATACGTATTCTTTTTGAAGCTTTTCAAAGAAGGTACATGCAGCCCCAAAAAGTTACTGTCTGTATAAGTACGGCCGCCACTGTAAATGGCGTCGCAGTTTAGTCAGTTTCTGAGCTTGCGGCTGTTCGACTTCATAATCAGTTTTCTCTAATGAAGTGCAAGCCTGGGAGCTGCGGAGGTTAATGAGCAGCTCAGACGAGATTCTATTATTTTGTTTTACAATACAAAAGAATAAGAATTGTAAATACCACAACATCATTAAATGGGTTTTCTAATTTAATTATTTAAATATTTGTTTATTTATATAGTAAATAAAAAATAATCAATCAATTTTTTTTTAAATAAAAATAAAAATATATTATTTTAATCAATTTTTTTTATAAAAATAATAACTATTATAATACTTTTTTCATAAAAATAATATAATGTTAAATTAAAAACTTTAAAAACTCTTCGAATAAAATAGTACTTTTCGCGTAAGTTAGTAAACAAATTGCCAATTTCTTCCAAGTCCCAACGGCTGTGCTCCCCACCTCCCATTCCTGGTAATTTGGTTTTGATAGAAAATTCTAGTTGGTAAAAGATGAAGTTTGAACAACAAAGTATGACTTGCCTTCTTCTCTCTTTTCTCAAGATAATCGGCGAGGGTGCGGCATCAAAAAAACCAGCTGGCAAAGCCTTATTTTATTATCTTCTGTTTAAATGTTATGTTCTGGGAAAAATCTGATGAAACTTCAAGCATCCCGACAATTGTTTTAACGCTGTCAAATGTAGGGTTCTTTATCTTCCTGTCTTCCAAATAAAAGCTTCTTAAGCAAACGTCAAGAAGGCCATCAAAGAACGGTGTGATTCCGTCGGGACGTTTCTTTTTTATCCAAGGAATCTTTTGGCGAGAAAAATCAGATTTCTTTTGAAACACATCAACATTTTTTTTTTCTCGGGCTTATTTTGGACGTCCGAAAATCAAAGATTATTACAGCACACCAAAATAATATTATTAAAGAATTTTTTTATTGATGTGACTCGTTAAATTTAAAGAATATTTTTTTATGATGCGCAGCGTGACATTTTTTATATTATTTGTCAAGGAAAACAAAAAAAAAAACCTCATTGACTTGTAGTGGTTCTTATTAGTCCGTCTGTTATCATTTGATTGAGGTGATAGGGGTGATAGAGATGATACAGACCTGTTCAAGTCAAATGCTAAATGTGATTCTTTTGACAAAGGTTTGACAAACAATAATTTTTTAACAACTGCGTCCAATTTTCGGCACTATAAGTTTGCTACATTTGTCCTAGCCTATATTTGAATATTTGTTTGTGTTTTTGAAGAACGTAAACAAATACGGCTATTAATTAACATGGGAATTATTGATGGCTAAATAGCTAATTCCCCATTTACCCCTTTCTAATCCCCATCAGTATGACTAGCTGCATTTGAAATAATGGAAATTTTATTTTCAACAAAAAACTCCTATCACAAGTTCGATGAAATAATGTTCCGCACGGATCTGAACATTGTCTTGAATTTTTTATATTACTTTAATTGATAATATATATATATATATATATAATTAATTAATTAATTAACCGCATATATATGGTTAGATAGAAGATAATAGATTTTGCTCAGTTCGGGTCACCTTAAGTCAAAGCGACGATGGAAGTATGTACAGTAGTTTTGCATTTATTACTGTAGTGACAAAGTTATGTAGTGTCGTATATGTATTATTTTTCTTGAAACAAAAGTTTCAGTAGAGAAAATAATTTGTTTCTATTGAATAACAATTTAAGTTTCTTCATTTTTTTTTAGGCAAAAAGAAGATTAGTAGCCTGATTGTAAAAGATCTGACAGTTTGATAAAAAATTGTGGTCACATGAAAAATTTTTATTTTTTATCTTCTTTCTTATTTCCTTTCCTGGAGAAGTCACATGCTCGCCAAATATAAACAAAAAAAAAAAAATAATAATAATAATTAAAAATAAAAAAGAAGATAATATAAATTACGCTTGAGTAGGGTTCAGTCGAGTGGCGTGAAACACGCTCACAGGGCCCGTGATAATGTAATGAGCATGCTTAAGTTAAGTAAAAGGGGAGCTGCCTACCTTACAGCAACTGTAAGGTGCAGCTTCTCACGCAGAGCGAGGGACTGCACCTTACAGTTGTTAGGTCACCCTCCAAAGGAGGTGCATGCTTGTACTTATTTTCATTCTTCCACTTTGTACAACTACAATTCCTGTATTTATTTATTTTTTTTTTATACACGAGACTATTTTTCAAAATTACAACTCATATATTATGAGACTATAACTGATATTTATAAATTTATGAGACTATAACTGATATTTACAAATCAGATTATACTTGGGATTAGTTTACATTAATTTGTATGGAGTACTGTTCAGATTTAAGCCCTCACAAATATTCGAGAGATGTCTGTCCTCACACTGAGGCGAAAAATCAGACTGACCTTCACTCAGAGTATGAGGAAGGATTTTACCCTCATAATGTAGTTGTGGGGACTCAAGCTACTGCCCTCCAATTTGGACCACCAAACTAAGGCATGATGACTTCTGTATTTATTCTTAGCATCATTAAATGTTAAGTAAATTATAAGTTAATATTAAAACCAATCTAAACAGAAATGAAGTAAAATAACGAAGGAAGCTTTTGAAAACAAGATTGTTTGTAGAGTGTCTCGCAAATGTTAAAATAAAGGAGAGTTGGGGAAGGAGGGAAAAAGAAGAAAGGAAAGAAAGGAGTGAAATTTGAAAATTAAAATTATTTTGTTAAACATTTTAGTCATTAGTTTTAAGTTATAATGGTGTTTTCATCCTTTAATCATATAAATTAAAGATATAATAGTATTTTTTGTTATGTCGAACTAGTTGACGATTAATGGAATTATGACTTCTCATAATTCTGGGTTGAAGCAAAATTTAGTCTTTTTTTTTTTCTTTTTGCATTAATCGGCAACTCCACCCTATTATTGTATGCATATTCAATAATGATACACGTGCAAATTATTGTATAAATTAAAATTTTCATGTGACAGTACAAATTATTTATTGCATAAATTAAATTTGTGATGTGACATGCTATATCTATTGCCACACCCTCATAAGAAAAAAAATTCTATTATATAGCAATTAAAACTATTAATTATAAAGAGATTTTATAGTTATTTTTGTGTTTTTTTAAGGAAAAGATAATTATAAAGCAATAATAAATTAAAAAATAAATGCATAACCACAACTGAGTTGGCTATAATCTAGAATTTATATTTTTATGGATTTATATTAATAAATTTAACATAAAATGGGGGTTAATATATAATCGGGCCGCTTCTTAAATTAAAAATACCAAACAATACCACAATTCCTTACTCCATGGTCCCCTCTCTCTCCTATGGGTGGACATTTGACCCGACTCGAATTTATCCGACATGATCCGATCCAAAAAATTTAGGTTTGGATCGGATTCAGATGAAGCTCTTAACCGATCGGGTTAAATTTGCCCAATCCGATCGGATCGGATCAAATCCGATCTAATCCGAAAATTTCAAAAAAAAAAAATACTCAAAAACATAAAATATTTGATCCGATCACATGTTCGGGTTGAATTCGATTGAATTTCTCCAAACCCGATTAATCCCCTATCCTTCACAATATCGCAAAAAATGGTCACAATCTCGCCTCATTTGTTATTGGTCCCAGTGGGGCCAAACTAGAAAATTAGCTCAATTGAGGTAGCATCATATATATATATATTTTTTCAAAATAGATATTACTACGTGGTTATTGGAAATAATTATATAACTAACAATATAAATTTATTAAAGTATTTAAAAAAAAATCTTTGTATGTTGTAAATATCAGATCACGCAGGCAGCATAGAGAAATATTGATTGAACTAAGAATAAAAAAAGGGATCAAGAGAAATTGATCCATCAAAATACATTCTTATTTCCGTATGCCTATTCAATTCACGTGGAAGTCGTAATTACGTATCACTTTCATCTATTTATACAATCTTCACCTACTTATAAAGTGGTAGTATTTTTCTGACTCTTTGAAGCGGCGGCTACCATGGCCACAATAAGCTCCTGAGTAGGTAAGTGGATCAACGCACTCAAAGTATCACATTTGACTTCCCTTTCTAAGCTGACAGCCTAATATACCATGACTACATGCTTGATTAGGTATTGGGTGAATTTAGGGAAACCCTGAAAAACATATTATTCGTTATATTTTGGGACTGTTTATTTATTTATTTTTATTTTTTGTACTCAATCACTTAATTAATTTAATTTTAATTTGTTAAGTCATTAAATCTATTTATTTTTTTAATTTAATGAAAATTTTCAGTCATTAAACTATTAAGTTATTAAGATAGTTTTTTAATTTTTTATTTAATATAAAAAATCTGGATGACATCTTTAAAAAGTATTCTTCAAAATATCTCCATTAATTAATTAATTTTCATCATTACTGAAATAAAAATTAATAATTAGTATTATTATCCATCTTTACAACTTGTGATAATATGTAGTGGTAGATTATTATTATTTTTATCTTTTATTTTCTTCAAATTAACATTATTTATCTTCATAATTTTTTATGAATATTTTTTATATTAAAACATCATAAACTATATAAAAAAAATTGATTAACAATTTAACATATACTAATGTAATTAAATAACATTCTTATTTCCGCATGCTTTTTCAATTCATGTGCAAGTTGTGATTACATTTCACTTTCATCTATTTATATAGTCTTCACATGCTTATAAAGCGGTGTAAATTAAAATTAGGGATGGACATTTGTTTCGGTCCGGAATATAAAAATCGAATGGTTCATAAATTTTGAACCATTTAGTTTTTTATTTGGTCCAGTTCAAAACCGAACTAAATAGTTTATAAAAAAAAATTAAAAATAAATTGATATTATTTAGGTAATGAAGTTGATATTTTTATTTGTTAGTTAATAGATATGATTATATATGTCATAGCATATAATTTAATTTAATTAATTTATTATTTAATTATTGGGACTTGGCTAATGACATAATTTGACATTGAGAAATAATATAAGTATTGTGGATGTAGTCGTTAAAGGATGAAAAAATAGTAATTGGAAGAGCTGTCATTGCCAATAGAATATTGAAGTTTTTTTTTGTAATATGTAGTGGATTTTCAAATTAATGTTGGACTTTGTTTTGTTAATTTACTATTATTAGATTTTATTATATTATTTATTGTTTGTGTATTTCTAGATTATCATTAGACTTTATTATGTTGTTTATTTTTTGTGGATTTATAGACTCAAAATTTTTATTATATAATTCTTTTTTATTGAATAAATATGTAGGGTGAAACTAAATCAAACCAAACCAAACCATACCAAACTAAACCACCGAACCAAACTGAACTGAATTTAATTTGGTTCAGTTCGGTTCAGTTCTATAATTTGATTCATATTTAGTTCAAAAATTCATGAAACATTTGGTTTCAGTTTGGTTCGGTTTAAGCCCTGAACCAAACCAAACTGAATAATGCCCAGCGAACCAAACTGAATAATGCCCACCCCTAATTAGAATGATGACAAGTCCGATGTTGGTAAGTGGATCAACATACCCAAAGTACCACATTTATGTTATGATAAATATTACCTTATTTATGTTATTTGAAATGTTTATTTTTTGTTTAACATTTATAAATTATAAGGACACAAATATAAAAATATTAAATTTTAAATTTTTTAAGTTAAAAAAACATAACTTAATATTTATTTTTAACAATTTAGATAAAATAATAAATGTATTATTTATATTTAAACATTGGGCTTTATTTATAATCCAGATTAATTTAAGTATGTTCATATTAAAAAAAAAAAATTCTCCAATGTAGGCCACGCATGCGTTTTTTCTTTTTTTAAAAGTATACCAAATCTTATCTCTTTCTAACTCTTTTACCAAACCAATCTTGCAACCTCCCTCACGCGCTCTTTGTAATTATTCTCATGGTATTTTTTGTTTGAATTGTTTATTTGATTTTTTTCATAATTTTTCGTTCTATAAAATTATGAAACGAAGATTTTGTCAAGTAAAGAAGGAATTATTTTGTTCTTTATATTTGTATTGTAAGTTACAATTACACACAAATGAATTACTTAAATGCTTATGATAAATATAGTTGTAATTCAAGTTTATATTTTTGTGATTCGCTAATTAATGCCAGTTTTATTATTTTACCAGCTTTTTTGCATTTGATTTTGATTAATCTAAAAGTTATAAAAGAATAAATGAATAAATAAACATTATACATGTTGCATAATAATAATAATACTCTTTTACAAATAATTTTATATAAATTGATTATGGCTGATGAATTGAAATTTTTTTTTTATAAAAATTCGTACTGAACACAATTTCAAAACATGTTTTACTTTATTTATTTTCATATAGTATTTTGAAAATAATATGCAAATAAATTTTTATTTTTAAGAATATCACATCAAAAAATTATTTTTCTTCTAAAACATGTAAAAAACACTCGTTCAAAAACAATACTAAACCCACTCAAAATAATTTATCAAAATATCATTTTAATTATGGTGTTTAATATTATGTGGGCTTCTAATAATTTATCCCACTTACATATAAGAATAACTATGGTACTTGTAAATTCCCTCAAACTCATTTGTTGTAGGTAATTTTGCGGTGGGTTTGGTATATGCCAAGCTATATTTTTTTCAAATGTTTTTTTTTAATTTTAATTAAAAAAATTAAACCTAAAAATGATTCGAGTCACTTCATAGGTAAATAAAATAAAGAACTTAACTCTTGGACTTTGTATTGAATGAGAATATGAGATGATAATTGTTACTTGTACGATAGTGCTATTTTTGTATAATAGTATTGTTATTCCTAGATACTAGTTTGTGATTTTTTTTTTAATTCAAAATACTTTTGAGCTGAACCTGTGTATTTTATTATTAAATTTAAAAATTTATATTGATTTGATGTTTAAATTTTAATTTTTTATTTATATTAGTTAAATTTAAAATAGAGCATTTTATATAAACTTTTATGTTATTGTTAAAATTTTATACATTTTAAGTTTTATTAAAAATATCTTTTAATATTTATAATTTGAAACATGAAAACATTATTTGATATCATTACAGATTTGATACTTGTCAAAACCGAGAGTAATTTTTTTTTTTTAAAAATAAAAAATTAAAACTTGCAGCGTACTGTAAGTAAATTTAATAATTTAAAGTTTGTGCATTATTAGTTTAATAACGGCGAACACGCAACGGCAGTGTGCTGCCACCCTTCCTGCATGTAAGTAAGAGCCACCTCACTAGACTTAAAAATATCCCAGTTTTTACTCGTCAAACTCGATACTTTTCAATCACGACAGAATATAAATTATACACGTGGTCCCATGATACGCTGGCGGCACTTGGCCTTCGCTGTCTTCATTTTCACTATATATAACGTCCTCTTGCGAGCTCGAAGATACCAGGAGGCCAGAAATAAGATCCATAATCTGGTGTCTTGACTTTTAACCGGCATCTGGCGCTATTAGTTTATCTAGTTGTTTATTTGTTCTTATGGCGATGAATGCAGGCGCAGCGGCGACACCAATGCAATCACTAAACTTCTCCCACAGCTTGGTCCCACCCAGTCACCGGCTATCTCTTCTTCCTGTCACCGTCACCCGCATTAATCACCTCAAGTCCGCGGCTACTGTCAGTACAGTCAAGTGCTGCGTTTCTCGCCCGACCACCACCACCACCGCCGCCGCCGCCGCCACCACTAAGTTAGGTAAATCAAACGTTTCTGCTCACTGTTCTGTCATGCAAGAAAGTCAAAAAGAAAATATTGCATGTAATTATTTTTAGTGTCAAGAAACTGTTTTTTTTTTTTTCTAAAAAAATTCATTTTTCTGTTTTTGTTTTTGTTTGCGTAGTGAGTGATGCAACAAGATTTAGTGAAGCTTCCAAAAAGGCAAATTTGGTACCCTTATACCGTTGCATATTCTCGGACCATCTTACGCCGGTGGTTGCATATCGGTGTTTGGTTCGAGAAGATGACAGAGAGGCTCCAAGTTTTTTATTTGAATCAGTGGAGCCTGGTGTTCGGGTTTCGAATGTTGTAAGTGACTATTTATTTCTTTTGTAGAATTTGTTCATTTTGAAAATCTGGGTAGTTATGATTTATGCATCTCTTTTAAACTATGAAATTGAATTGGATTGGATGATTTTTCAGGGGAGGTATAGTGTGGTTGGAGCTCAGCCTGTGATGGAAATTATCACGAAAGATAATAATGTTACAATAATGGATCATGAGAAAGGGAGCTTAGTCGAGGAGGTTGTTGATGATCCAATGGAGATTCCCAGAAAAATTTCCGAGGATTGGAAGCCTCAAATAATCGATGAACTTCCTGAAGCTTTTTGCGGTAATCAAGTTTTGCTGATACAGTACTTGTTTTGAAGTTGATTTTATGGTTTGACTTAAGCAATAAGTTGAATTGATGTTGGCATTTTGTAGTCAGCTGCTTATATTTGCTAAAATTATGGAGTATTTATTATGCTGTTTACTTGTTTCTTACTTTAGGTTCTTTATTGATATGAACAGGTGGTTGGGTTGGTTATTTCTCGTATGATACAGTTCGCTATGTGGAAAAGAAAAAGTTGCCATTCTCAAAGGCACCACATGATGATAGAAGTCTTGCAGATATACACCTGGGTCTCTATAATGACGTGCTTGTCTTTGATCACGTGGAGAAGGTTAGTCTTTAAATGCCCTTCAACATTTCAATAGTGTCATTCACTTTCCACTACTCCGCTTTACCTAAAATGTTTTTCGACAAAGTTAACTACTTCACTTGTTAGATTTGAATACTTGATTGTGACTTGCCCTTGTCTCTTGAGAGGAAAAAGGACGATGTTCAACATGCATATGGTTGAAATGGCTTCTAAGATTCATATAACAACCAGTTTGAAGCTTTTACATGCACATGGTTGAAATGGCTTCTAAGATTCATATAACATCCAGTTTGAAGTTTTTTGTCTGTAAATGGACTTCCAAAACAAAGTACCCATACGCCAATATTTAAACTTCCAAAACATCGTAAATTTGAACTTTTATCTTTGTTTATTATTATTATTATTTTTAAGCATAGCACAACTTGGTAATTAAATTTCATCACCATGGACCCCACCCGAGGGGTTTGAATTTTGAACCCCTGGACCTCCCGTCTCAACTAATGTAGTTTTACCAACTCAAATAGCCGCCGCTGGCATTCAATTCATAAAATTGGATTTGTTAGAAGGTATTATGGAGCTTTATTTGAGGGCTCTTTCTTTATTGTTTTTTTTCCCCTCCTCAGAAAGTATATGTAATTCATTGGGTGAGGCTAGATCAACACTCCTCTGTCGAGAACGCATATGCTGAGGGATTGGAACACTTGGACAAACTGGTGGCCAGAGTACAGGATATTGACCCGTGAGTTACTTTGTACTAATTTGTGCACTTTTATATTGGTTTCCAAGAAAGCCAACATGTGTGTGCCTTTTTTTTTTTTTTTCCGAATTTTTTAAGCAAAGAAATTCAGTACTTTTTGGTTTGATTGTTGCTTCTTAGGCCAAGGCTCGCCCCAGGCTCCATAGACTTGCACACTCGTCATTTTGGTCCTCCGTTAAAAAAGTCAAACATGACAAGTGAAGCATACAAAAATGCTGTCCTTGAGGCAAAAGATCATATTCAGGCTGGGGATATTTTTCAAATCGTACTTAGCCAACGTTTTGAACGTCGGACGTTTGCAGATCCGTTTGAAGTTTATAGAGCACTGAGAGTTGTGAATCCGAGTCCGTATATGACTTACTTGCAGGTATGCACAATGCCATCTGGAATTAGTATAATTTTTTGTTGCATATTCTGATATCAATATTCTTGTGTCAGGCGAGAGGGTGTACTCTGGTAGCTTCAAGTCCAGAAATTCTTACTCGAGTAAAGAAGGTAAACTTCTATGGTTATCAATTTAAACGACTAAAAATTATAGAAAAGTAAAGTTTGGTCGTAAACATTTAAATTTGTTGGTTATCTACTTTTTAAACATTCATCAGCATGGTTGTTTATTTTGAAATTGTTGTAACAGAACAAGATCGTGAATCGACCTTTAGCTGGAACAGTTCGAAGGGGGAGGATTACTGAAGAAGATGAGATGTTGGAAACACAGTTGCTAAAGGATGCAAAGCAATGTGCAGAGCATGTTATGCTGGTCGATTTGGGCCGGAATGATGTTGGAAAGGTACTTCTGAAATGATTTCTCTTATTTGTGTGTGTTATTAACTTCTGTGTTTTCTAATGATGGTCATTATGATTTCTGCCACATAGGTTCCTAAACTGTTCTTAATAACCTTTGTATTGATGTAGGTTGCAAGATCTGGTTCTGTGAAAGTGGAAAAGCTGATGAATGTTGAACGGTATTCGCACGTAATGCACATAAGCTCCACGGTTAGAATCTAAACTGGAAGCTTATAAACAAGTACCTATACTTGTCTTTCGCTGAAAGGATTGTAGGCGTGGATAATTTAGATTGGGTGCAGACTTTTAAATTTACTTCTTATTGGATTGCAGTGGAGGCCCAACATACCCCATGCTTTGTTTTAGTTTTAGTCATGCATTTTCGGTTACGTGTGGGATTTGAACCCTGTTTGGTCATTAAATGGCAATTTGAGTTATTTTCTCCCTTTCTAGCTTTTAAATAATATAAAACTCACACATTAAGCTGTACAGAATTGAATCCACGTTCATAGCTCACCAAAGCCATTGATTCGACCTTTTTCAGGTTACGGGTGAGTTGCAAGATAATCTCAGTTGCTGGGATGCCCTGCGTGCTGCACTGCCTGTTGGAACCGTTAGTGGAGCACCAAAGGTTGGAACTCTCTGCATTATTGCCTTGTTAATCAACTAGATTCACTGATTGTTGCTAGTTAATATTTGTCTGATCATCGTCGTCATTATGAAACAGGTGAAGGCAATGGAGTTAATTGACCAGTTGGAGGTAAATAGACGTGGCCCCTACAGTGGTGGGTTTGGCGGTATTTCCTTTACTGGAGATATGGACATTGCCCTGGCTCTAAGGACCATGGTATTCCAAACCAGTACACGGTATGACACAATGTACTCATACAAGGATGCCAGGAAGCGCCGGGAATGGGTGGCTTACCTGCAAGCCGGAGCTGGCATTGTTGCTGACAGTGATCCGGATGATGAGCACCGTGAGTGCCAGAACAAAGCTGCTGGACTTGCCCGTGCCATCGACTTGGCTGAGTCAGCCTTTGTTAAATAAGGGGAGTTGCGTTGCTCCGATAGGATTTAGAGAACAAAAAATGTATAAATAAACAAATTAAATAACGCAATAAACAAAAGGTAAAAAAAAAAAGCTGATGTAATGTACATCTCCATTATCTTCTCAATTTGTGCCTAATATATGTGGGGCCTCTGTCTTGTATTTACATAACTGTCATATTTATTTGCAAATTATGATTTTTTTTTTTTATTAGTACTACCTTGTTTTCCCCCCTTTTGGGTGTGGGTTATTACTTCTGTATATTTTATTTACATTTTGTTATTTTAATGAAAAAAATTACAAAATTTGAACTTTAGTTGATTAAAATTGTGCAGTTTTGAAGGCCAGTGGTAACCCATGTACTTGATGATGTGGGGTTGAAGCTCCTATAGGGGCTTGATTATCTCAAATTTTGAAGGAGTAAAGTATTTACAAATTGTAATAATTTAAAAAGAATTGAGGAGTTTTGAAACTAGAAATTAACGAGGAGTTTTGAAACTAGAAATTAACTTTTGATTATGTGTTTTTTAAAGTAGTTTGATTGAATTGTCCAATAGAATTCAAATCTAATCTTGGGAAGGTAAGGAATTGAAAAATTAATTTGAGTTTTTTTTGTTCCACAAATTTTCAATTTCAAGCGAACTAATTTTTGATTTAATAGGCAAGGTTTAGAGATAAGAAGAAGGGAAAGGGCCCACCGAGGCCACCGATACCTTCGTCTCTGTCCAAGAAAGGTCGGTTTAATGAGGCTGATGCTTGATAAAGAAATTTTTCATATACATGCGAAGTTTGCTTGTGGGTTTAAGCTTACCTACGGGCATGTGAAGAAATAAGAATTGCCAACCGTATTTGAATAATAGTGCAGGTATTAAGTGCATTATAATAGTTGGTTCAAAATCACAGAAGAGACTTGACGTATTATGTTATTACTTGTTTAACAATTTTTCGGCTTTCTTGCCTCATTCTCCTCTTTAATTTGAAATGAAGGCGAAATTACACAGCATGACAAGCATAATGCGGCCTCCTTTTGTTATTGGAATAAAGTTTATGCTCATTATCTCGCTGCCTAGCTTGGCAGCTTCTCTTTCCACCGCTGCTAATGCCACGAGTACAAATGGTAATGAAACTGACAAGATTGCTTTGCGGTATTGAAGGATTTTATTATAGAAGATCCTGGATCTCTGAGCTCATGGAATGATTCTGTTCATCCATGCGAGTGGCACGGAGTAAAATGCAGCAGCCGGCACCAGAGAGTTGTAGAGTTGAACTTAAGGTCTCAAAAGCTGGCAGGTTCTATATCACCCTTCATCGGCAATTTGACCTTCCTCAGATCAATTTACCTTCAGGACAATCAGTTTCGGGGTAATATCCCACAGGAAATTGGCAACTTGTTTCGTCTAGAGAATCTAAACTTCACTAACAATACTCTCCAGGGTGAAATTTCAACGATCTTGTTGGTGAAATTCCAGCAACAATTGGTTCACTTTCCAAGCTCACTTACCTATCTTTGTTCTCGAACAATCTGCATGGAATCATTCCTCCATCTCTTGGTAACCTATCTTTTCTCACGGTCCTTTCTTTTGGTACAAATAACCTTGAAGGAAACATTCCCGATTCTATTGGTCATCTCACAAACTTGGAACACTTTGGCATTTGTCTAAATAATATCTCTGGTACCGTCCCCCCTTCAATATATAACATTTCCGCTCTCACAAATTTAATCAGTCCAGATAACCGCTTAAAAGGAGGTCTGCCCTGGGACGTAGACCTCACACTCCCGAGACTTCGTTATATTTCTGTTGGAGGATATCAACTCACTGGAAGTTTTCCAGCTTCTTTCTCCAATGCATCTAGAATGATACTTCTTGACATCTCTAAGAGCAGACTTTCAGGGCCAGTTCCTTTTGATCTTGGAAGAAGGATGACAAGTCTAATGTGGCTGACTTTGGGTTCTAATAATTCAGGCACTGGGGATGCTGTTGACCTGAGTTTTATTGAATCTTTAACCAACTACACCAATTTACGAATACTAGGGCTAGATGACAATGGTTTTGGCGGCATTTTACCAGACTCCTTTACCAGTCTCTCAGCTCAACTTAGATATCAATTTGTTGGCAACATCCAGGCTGGCATATCTAAGTATGTCAACTTAATTGAACTTGGCTTAGAGCAAAACTCTCTCTCAGGTTCTATTCCATTTAGTATAGGGAAGCTTCTAAACTTGCAACAACTAGCTTTCAGCAGAAATAAACTCTCTGCTTCCATCCCGGAATCCATTGGCAACCTCACTTTACTCTTTCAATTGAATATGGAAGAGAACAACCTGATAGGAAACATTCCTAAAAGACTGGAGAACCTCACAAGCCTGCAGATTCTTAATCTCTCTTGCAACCACCTTGGTGGTTCAATTCCTAAAACAATTGGCCTTTTCTCCACTTTATCTTCTATCAATTTTGATCACATTAATTTTAATGGTTCTCTTCCACTGGAGCTTGGTTCATTGAGTAATATACAGGAACTGGATTTTTCTGAGAACTCGTTGTCCGGTGAAATTCCAAGCACCCTTGGAAACAATTTCAAATTTGAACACTGCTTCTTGGTGGTAACATGTTTCAAGGAAGAATTCCTCCGTCTTTCGGTTCCTTGAAAGGAATCATAGATTTGAATCTTTCTCACAACAACTTGTCCGGCACAATTCCAAAAGAGCTAGAGACTCTTCCTTTTCTTGAGAATTTTAACTTGTCCTTCAATAACTTTGAGGGCCAGTTGCCATCAAAGGGTGTTTTCACCAACACTAGTGTGATTTCAATTGTTGGAAACTGGAAGCTCTGTGGTGGTGTTCCAGAATTGCATTTACCAGCCTGTGCCATTGAGGATTCTAAGAAGGAGAATCATCATCTCAGTACCAAATTTATTCTTATAATAGTTTGTGAGTGTGTCTGTTTGATACTTCTAATTATGATTTTTGGTTGCATTCTTTCCGAAATGAAAGCCAAGAAGACCATCTCTACAGTCATCCCTGGGAGAAGCATTCTTGAGGATATCTTATGATGAGCTTTCTAGAGGTAATGATGGTTTCTCTTCGGCTAATTTAATTGGTGTTGGAAGTTTCAGTTCTGTGTACAAGGGAAAGCTACCCCAGAGTCAAAAGCCTGTAGCAGTCAAGGTATTCAATCTTGAAAGGGTAGGAGCTTCCAAAAGCTTTATTGCAGAATGTGAAGCTCTGCAGAAGGCCGGGCATCAAAATCTTCTCAAAATATTCACTGCATGTTCAAGCATAAATTCTGAAGGCCAAGACTTCAAAGCTCTTGTTTTTGAGTTCATGCCCAACGGAAGCTTAGAAAGTTGGTTGCATCCAAGTGAAGCTACAAGGAGACTAGACCTAGCACAAAGGCTTAAGATAGCTGTAGATATTGTCACTGCATTGGATTATCTTCATCACCATTGCAAAACACCAATTGTTCAATGCGATTTAAAGCCAAGCAACGTTCTTGTTGATGATGACATGACTGCTCATGTGGGAGGTTTCGGTTTGGCTAGGTTCCTTCCTAAGAATATCAATAATCCCATGGAAGGGCAGAGCAATTCAACTGCAGTCAGTGGTTCAATAGGCTATATGCCTCCTGGTAAGTCCATTCTTGCTCAGTGGTTCAATAGGCTATGTGCCTCCTGGTAAGTCCATTCTTGTCTGTCGCTTCCAAAAAACATCAAGTTATTTTATCAGATTTAATCATGAACCATAAAAGGATCATTTAATTTTTGTTATAATTTTATAGAATATGGAACGGCTGGATCAGTATCAGTTACAGCTGCGGAATCCTTCTACTAGAGATATTGACAGGAAAGAGACCGACAGATGAAATGTTTACAGACGGCCTAAGCCTGCACAATTTCTGTAAGATGGCATTGCCAGACAGTGATAGAGGTTGTGGATTCTCGTCTGCTACAAGAAGAAATTGACAAAGATGCCAAAGACGAGCCATACATGAAAGCTAAAATAAGGAAATGCTTGACTTCACTTGGGAGAATTGAAGTGGCTTGTTCAACAGAAACACCCAATGAACGAATGGGCGTGAGAGAGATGGTAATGGAGATGAATGTAATTAAGGGAATGCTTCCTGGTGTAGGCATTCACGAGGAGAGGCGTATAAGAAAGAATGCAACTAATTAGTGAAGGAACATGAACCAGTCGGCTAAGTTATTTTTATTCCTCCCAAGTAAAATCATTTAATACCCTTTTTTTTTTTTTGACTTCTTATCTTTGTAAAATCCTCACCTTCTTTTTTATTTAATATTATTTTTGTTAACTTCAAAGTTTGACTAAAATATCTACAGAATCACCGGTTCAGTCTTTCCTTCAAATTGATTAGAAGGATGTTTATAAATCAAATTTACTTTTTACAGCATATTATTCATTTGGTGATATCAGCCAAGGAGCTCTTTTGCGCGATCAAATTGGAGTCTTTTTTATCCACGAGCGGCTGCATACCTGAAATTGGCATATTGAAAAGATGCTAACATCATTTCTTTTGTTGGGAAAAAGAAGCTTCATGGGCAAATCCCTGAATTCTCAACAGTTTGCTTTGCTTTGTTAGCAAGCGTCTTTATTCTCTGCCACTAGAGAAACAAGTAGAAAGAATACTTCTTCATTCAAAACTGAGTTAAAGCTTTTTACTGGAGATTCTTACGGCGACCGATACTTTATGAGAAGCCAGTTTGGTAAATGTTGGTAGCTATGACTGACAAGGGGATCTTCTACCGAAGTAAACCAATAATGGTTATGAAAACGTCCAGTCTTCAACTAGGAGGAACTTTAAAGAGCTTCATTTCCAATTGCAAACATCTTCCTTAGGAATCTCTGGAAAATATATCTGCTTAAGGGTGGGTTATCAAACTAATGATTTTAGAATCTAAACTACAAATCTATCCACAAGGAAATCTATAAAATTGGTCAAAGCAAAACAAGGTCCAGACAATGAACACGTATCAGGATGTCTAGGCTTTTTTGGACATTAAACAATGCCATTCATGTTGTTAAAGCACTCCAGTACTTCATTCTCATTGTCAACACCAATAATTCCTAGTTTGCTCAAAACCAACAATGGTCTTCCTGATGAGAAATTTGAATTTCCTAGTGATTTGCTGAACAATCTATTTAGCTCAGGCATGGGACTAGTTGATTTCTTGCCATTCTATAGAGATACAAACTTCATATGCTATAGATACAAACTTTGTATACTTTTAAGAACTTATTGGTCAGTGATGAAAACAAAATAAAATAAAATTACTAAACAACTTCATCCACTACACACAGAATACAGCAGCGTTGACAGCTGACCTTTTAGGGAGATGCATGCAATTGTGAGATACTTCTCTTCCTATTGTTTACAGCGATGAACCTCACCAAATTCACCAAAATGGCATTGATTGGCCAAGTGATGGACAATGTGGATCCACTTGTACTGCTGGAAGGATGCATGACAGAATGATGCATGAGTGATTTAACAGAGCGTTAGAAGTTGGACTTTCATGTTCAAAAGAAAGATAAACGGAATAAACAGGAATAAGAAACGTAATAAAAGACCTAGATTTTGTACAACATTCTCACCAAGGATAGGGGTATATATAATCTGAGGCATCAATGGACCAAATTTAGCACATAACAACAGCTAAGAATAGAGGATGTGGACATTGTGGCCTTCTTCAGTTTTTATTTAACTTTCTCTCCCTTTCTATAATACAGCCAAGCCAATTCATTGTTTATCAATCACAAAACATTCATCACTTTGAAAGTCCGCAAGCTTACTTACCAGTGCTCAAAATTTCAAGTCGAATGACAAAATCCAAACTTACAATCTCAGCAGAAATCAAGTCCATGTTCAAACAAGAAGCAATCAGATCATAAAATTCACATAACGATTAGATTATCAACAATCTTACATCAATCAACATCAGTTTCTCACAAATTACATAACAAAATCCAAAAATTGATTTCAATTTATAAGCATTTTCAAGAAGCAAAGTAAGCGTCAGAAAATACATCACAAAAGCCCTAGCAAACTAATACACACTAATTTAAGTGTCACAATATACAAAGCAAAAGAGGAATTATTCACGAAACGCTGCCACGTGGCATAGATGATTCGAACCTGTGGCTTATCATCATCGCTTGCTATCGTAATCAACGATCTCGGAATCAGTAACCGATCTGGAGTGCTGCACTATGGAGCGTCCGATGGAGTTGATCCAGTCCTCTTTCTCCTTCTCGGAATCAGCGATGAAGTACATCGTCTCAGTCCTCGTACTCAGCTCAAAAGCGTACTGTTTATTCAACACATCTTCGGCTCCCTTGACTGTGAGGCAGGAAGCCACTGGAATCACGCCACGTGGCCTGGAGGCGCGGGTGATGGTGGATTCTTTGAACCAGAAGAGCTTGCCTTGTTTTAAAACGAACCAACGGCGACGCCAAGTTTTAATGTACTCGCCTTGTTTGGTCAACCAGCCGGATCGTTCAGGGTTTGACCAGAACTCGGTGCTGTCGTAGTCGCTGGGCTGGTTCGTTTGCCCCGATATGGCTCGCCAGAAGCTACCCATTTGTGTTAATCACTTGCCGGCTTCGAATTGAATCGTTTCGTACTCTCTCGTTCCGTTGGCATTTGGTAAGTATATATAAAGGAAATGCGGAGTTTCAATTAACTTACAACCTCTCGAGTGTAAAATATCATCAGGATATCTTAAAATAATTGATTAATTATAAAAATAATATTAATAGAACTAAAAAAAGAAGTACAAGAATTAAAATAAAAAGTAGAAAAACTAAAATTAAAAATAACACTTATACAAGTAAGTAAGAAAAAGAGTAAAAAATTAAAGAGATATAAAATTATAAAATCTGATTTATTTAAAAAAAACCTAACAAAGATCTCTCACATAAACCTCAATTAGGAAGTTTTGATGAATGATTTATGAATAATAAATATATGAAAATAATAAAAGATACTGAAAATTTAAAGGAGGAACTTAAATAAAAAATAGATAAAGGTAAAGAAAAGATAAAAATAAAGAAAATTAGTTTAAATTAATGGATAAAAAAATAGAAGAACTCGTAGAAATTTTCAGTGAAATAAATCTAAGTGATTTAGAAGATTTTGAAAAAGAATATAAAATAAAAATGAATACTAGTGGTGGACCAGAAATAAAACTAAATATGTCAGAACCTAACACTTCTTATAAACAAACCAATAAAAAGAAAAGACATTTTTTTATGAAAATATACCTCCTAATAGAAATTAACCATGAAACTCTGATTATAATCCTAAGAAAAATGAATTAACACAAATAAGCAATGCAGGAGCATTTTTAGATTTAGATTGTAGAAAAGGCTCACAAAAAACCTTAGTAAATTGAGAAATACAAATGAGATTATTTTTTATGTATAATGAGTATAAAGGTGATTGGAATGTAGAAACAGAAGATCAAAAAATAAGTATATTCACCGAAATACTCCTAAGGGCATGGTCGGGTTGGTCGCCATGCTCGCCGTAGAGCCTTGGCAGCCCGAGTTTGGTTCTTGGGGGTGACAAGGGGGATTAAAATTGTATTTGGACTTGCCCACCCCCCATTTCCTTTTAAAAACAAAAAAGTATATTCACCGAAATATTAATAACAAGTTTTGTAGGAAATCTGTTTAGTTGATGAGAAGGGTTATCCCTTAGTATAAAAGAGCTAATAATAAATGCAACTAAATCAGAATTTTTAAAGAGTAAAGAACAAAGAATAGAAACAATTATTGAATACATTTCTAATGAATTTTTAGGATAAATATGGACAGAAAATAGAGAACATGAATTAAAGGATGAAAAATTAGGAAATAGGTTAAAATTAATAAATTTGAACATATGCAATATGTGTTATGTAAAAAAATATACTTGTGAATTTAGTAAATATTATTATGTCCAATATTATAGTAATGAAGATCAAAGTATATATTTTAATTTATACTACTCGAAATTAGCACATCCTTCGAATACATATTTTGTAAATGAATATGAAATATGCATGCAGAGAAATATAATTAAAAGAAGTAGATAAATTAGAGACATATGCTGTCATAAGACAGAGGTGCCAACACAATGGAGATGTCGAATACCATATAAAAAAAACATAAAAGGTATAATAAGTTAAAAGGAAAAAAGTATAAAAAATATAAATATTTTAAGAAAAAATATACTAAGCCTCATAGAAAATTTTATAAATGAAAATATAAAAAACAAAAGAAACAATTTGATAAAAATAAAAGTAAATGTTAGAATTATGGATAAATAGGACACTTAAGTACAGAATGTACTAAAAAAATTATAATTTTAGAAAAAAAATTCAATAATATAAAAGATAAATTAGAATTAATAAGTAATTTATCTGAATATAAGGGAAGAGAAGTATATATGTCTGAAGATAATATAACCAGTGAATCAGATGAATCAGAATAAGGAAAAAGAAATTAGCAATACAGTAGAAGAAAATGAAGAAATATATGAAATAGAAAAAGAAGAAAATGTTAATGGATATAGTTTAGTAGCAACATTTGATAAAAACAAGTACAATAAACTCTTAAAAGCAAAATTAGAAAAATCAGACTATGGAATTCTATATAAGTTAAGAGATATATTTAAAAGAAAAAAAATAATATTACATGAATACTATGAATAGGAAAAAGCAATAACAATAACTCAAGCTGAAGGAAATATAAGATTAAATAAATAAAAGAACAATCGATTTAGCCCTTAGAAAAATAAATATACAGTATGTCTACTTAGCAGAAATTCAAATCTTAGTAAAATCTCTGTTAAAAAAAGGAATAGATAGCCCAATAATATTATCATTACATAATCAAAGATTTAATGATCTAATGATAGTACACTTGGCAACAATAGAAGGAAACTTATGTAATACTAAGTTATTATTTGCATGTCATCCAAAATATTGTGTTCATATAAAAGATACAAACATAAATAAAACATTGAGTTTTCATTTTAAGTTATTAAAAGACAATTTAATGAAAGAAGGAAATAAGTTAATGACTTTCCATTATTTAACTCTATATAGTTTGTGCAACTCAAACTATGGAGAAATATATAGTGATAAACCACTAAAAGAAATTAATAAAGAATGTGAAGATATAACTACATTAATTGAACTAATGGTACAAGATATTATAATACTATAAATTATAGATTAAGTATTGATGATAGAAAAGAAATAATAAATTCAGAAAACGAAGAATCATTAATTATACCAATAAGCTTTAAAGGTAAGATATTAGTAAGATGAAATTTATCAAACCAAAATTACCTATATACAAAAAATAAACAGTTAACCAACACTCCGACAACATGTGTAATGAAGATATCAGGATAATATTTTGATGGATTAAACTATGAAAAAAACCCATATATTATAATAGACACTAGAGCTAGTCATAATCACATGAGTCACAATAAAAATAATGGATTAATAATCAAATAAATAGATGTACCTTATGAATATGTGGATTTTAATGGAATCAAGCATATATGTAAAAAATAAGTAAAAGTACCAATAATAATTGAAGATATAAAGATAATAGTAACATGTTTTATAGATTCGGATATATATAACAAAAATCATATATTATTAGGTAATAGCTTTCTAGAAGATTTAGAATATTTTAAAATTGAAAAATATGGTATAACATTATCATTAGAAGGAAATGAAATCTTTTGCAGGAAATGGTAAATAAAGTATATTTTAAATATCCTATGTCAGTATATATTCAAATTCATACAATCGAAAAAGATATACATACTTGTACACTAATTGATATAGGTAATGAAATAACTATAATAAAAATATTTCTCTCTAATAAATAGAAACTAAATGACCAAATCAAAATAACTGGAATCACTGGTGATAAACAACAAGTAAGCCACACTGTTAAAAAATATAAAATAATTTTAAAAAGTAAAAATATATATATATCTCAAATATATCAATATGATCATATGAATTATGATACACTCTTTGGAAATGACTTTTTACAACAGTTTCAATATTATTAACAAATATTATTTTTAATTACCCTTAAAACCCCTTGTAACCATATTTTTCGTATATCTTGAGAATTTCGATCATTCAGAGTTCAGCCAGGTCAGCGTGGTAATTCTTGTAAAAAATATGAAAAATAGTATTTAATATAAAAAGGAAAAATATATAACATAAATTTAGAGACTATTAAACAATAATTAAAACAAGTTTATAGTGACAATTCTTTAGCATTATGGAAACTTGATCACCCTAGAGTAAAAATAGAATTAATAGAAGATAAAATAATCAGGGTAAAGCCAATGATGTATACGCTAGAAAACAAAGAAGAGTTCAAAAGCCAAATAAGAGAATTATTAAATTTAAACCTAATATAACACAGTAACAGCCCCCCCCTCCCCCACAATAGCTCTATTTTTATGGTAATGAAAAGAGCTTAACAGTTAAGAGGAAAGCTAGAATGGTAATAAATTATAAATAGCTAAATAAATACACTAATTTTGATGGATATTTCCTACCAAATAAAGAAGTATTAATAAATTTAGTAAAAAGAAAAAATTATTATTATAAGTTTGATTGTAAATCAGGATTTTGACAGATAAAAATCGAAAAAGAAAGTATAGCTTATACTGCCTTTAGTACACCATAAGGACATTGTGAATGGTTAGTAATGCCTGTTAGATTAAAAAAATGTCCCACAAATATTTCAGAGAAAAATTGATAAAATATTCAAAGGTAATAATCATATCATAGTTTATTTAAATGACATTTTAATAGCATCAAACTCATTAGAAGAGCATAAAACACATTTAAAAGATTTTGTAAATAAATGTATAAAAGAATAAATAGTATTATCAGAGAAAAAAAAATCAATAGAACATAAAAAATGTAGAATTTTTATGTATGATTCTAGACAAAAATAGAATAAAACTACAAAGTCATATTACAAGAAATATAGTAGATTTTCCTAATAAATTGGAAAATAAACAACAAATCCAAAAATTTTTAAGATGTTTAAATTATGCAGAAGAATTTACAGGAAATTTGTTAAAAAAAAAAAGAAGAAATGTCCTCCAAAAACTATTAAGAAAAAATAATACAAAAGGATGGAATGAAGAACATACACAAGCAGTAAAAGAACTTAAGGAACATTGTAAAAATTTACTAGAATTAAGATTACCAGATGAAAAAGATAATTTAATTTTACAAATTAATGTTTCTGATTTATACTAGGGAGCAATACTTAAAATTAATTTAAATGAAATTTGTAGATATACTAGTGGAACTTTTAATAAAGCCTAAATAAATTATCCAGTTCATGAAAAAGAACTATTAGCAATCTATAAGGGAATAAAGAAATTCTCATTATTTTTATTACAAAAAAATTTATTATAGAAACTGATAATACTCATATTAATTCTTTAATATACAAAAATTTACCAAATGAGCCATAATATAGAAGATTACATAAATGACAAGTATATTTATCCTATTACAATTTTAAAATTGTAAATATAAAAGGTGATAACAATTTTTTAGTTGATTTTCTTAGTAGAAATATAGAGTTTGCTTAATAAGCATGGAGAAAAGAATAATAGATCTGGAGACAAATCTTGTAGATTTTAAAGAAGTTGTAAGTATCCTTGGTAATTTCATAAACAATCTCCGACTCTCTGTAAAGAACTTAAGGGAGGACTTTAAACAAAGTAAAAAAGTAAATTCTTTGGCTGGACAATCAGTAAATCTTGAAGTAAATTCTCCAAGTGGAAACAGTAGTGGACTCCACCCACATGGAAAAGTTATTTGTGATGAGGATTATGTACAAATCTCATATGGTAAAAAAGTAATAGCAGTAAATTGTAATAAACCTCCACTAAAAGACCGTACTGTTATAGCTGTAAAAAGAATAAATCTGAGAGGAATTGAACAAGTAAATCTCGTACCAAAAGAAAAAGAGTATATGAGTTTTTCTGAATATATTTACAGTAAAACAGAGTATACAGAAAGTTGTTTAAGAAGCAATGATAAATTCATATATCCAATAGTTGTATGTATAAAAGGAGAATTTGTTAAGAAATTAACATATTTTGGATATCTTGATCTAATATATCCAGATATAAACTTGAATGAATTGTTTTGCTTCGATCTTACACTTGTAAGTAAGATAAGTCAATATGCTAAGAAGAAGAATGTATACTTAAAGTTTTATGCTATAAGCCCTGAATACGATGATGAAGTAGAGTATAAAGCCATTCATCTTACCAGCCTCAACATTATAACAAATAACTTCAACTTGGAAGTAGGCCAAAGTAGAAGTAAATAACCCATCTTCAGTAGAGAATGGGTCAGTTATAGAAGAGTTGCTGGAATAACAGTAATAAAATCATTAGCAGTAAATCTATATGAAAGAGGGTACAAAGTCCTCATACAATAGGATAATTTTATCCTCTGTACACCAGGTACAGGTGTCGGCATATCAGGAGTGCTTTCTAGCTTCATATTTGACATCTACAACCACCACATCCCATGTAGACCTACTACAAGACATATAACATGTGAGAAAATGAAATACTTGGCATGCATTTCAGAAAGTAATGTAAAACTTTTCCATTATTAAAAAAGCATGTAGATCTTATGTCGGCCATTATAATGTAAACCTCCATTGGTCAAAAAAGAGAGAGCCTGAGGATGGACAGTAAAGGGATAAGATTCCATAATGAAATCTTATCATTTTAGATTTCTTTGTATAAGATTGTAACACGTGTAAAAATCTTAAGATGGTAAATCCTTTATAAGGAAGTACTAGAGAAACATTCAGGTCTAAGAATATTTTGAAAAAAATCATGTTCAAATAAAAACTCTCTCTCTCCAAATCATAAAACAACGATCATAAATATTAAAATCTCAGAATAAGTAAGGAAACCTAAACCCCAAAAACCAACTAGAACTTTAAGAGATCAAAACCCTTAAATCCGACAGACGTACAGTAATTCTGTTTGTAGAATTCATTTAACCGGTGTAGTTAGGATGGTGTTTAAGGCAGTTAGAGTATAACTACAAGGAGAAGGTGACCGGTTAACAGGACAAGAAGCCAGATCTTGAAGGAGTTCTAGAAAGTTTAAAGAAAATTAGGTAATAATTCTAAACTTATATCTGTTGGTGGAGATCGTTGATGATTAAAGTTTTATTGAGGAGGAGAACTATTTTAATGTAGAAAAATAATATAATAAATTCTATTGAAGGTATAAATTTCGAAAACATAAATCAATTATAACAAATAGCAAATGAATTAAATAATACAATACAAACACTATGTTGGATTCTAGATCTGGAAAATATGGATTAAAGATGTGTAGATCAAATACAACTAATCATGGAAAGAAGAATCTTAGGACAAATAAAAGAAATTATCGAATTTAATATAAATATTTCTAATGTTGATTAACCAAGAATATCGATGGAAACCAGTAACGTAAATTAAGTAGTTGATTCCGATTGGATAAAAATGCCCTTTGTATCTTTGGTGTAACACTTTACGTACTTGATTTTTTAAAAATGGAAGAATATCATGAAAAACTTTGTAAACAAATGGGTATGATAAAGAAAAAATGGTTAAATAAAGAAACAAAAATTATATATATTAATGAACAATTAATGATAGGGTTTAAATGTAAAATATATCAGTATACAAGTATGATGTATAGAATAAGAGACTTCATAACAAAATTTGAATTAGAAGAAATATTCAGTATCGATATACCTATAGAATTAAAAAGAAAAATAATACAAACATAGAATGGAAAAATTTTAAAAACTTAATAATACAAACCTTTGTAGAAAAAAATATAGAAAATTTAATGGAAATATATGAAGATTTTAGTATATTTAAAATAAATAATTTTATATAAAATATCACATAATCTTTAGTAAATTAGTAATTTTTATAATATCTATTTAAAAGGTTAGGCCGCAATCCCAATGATATTAGAACCATGAATCCTATACAACAAATAGTAGATTCATTGTATACATTAAAAATAGAAAATAAAATTAAAATAAGAAATTTAATTAAACACATTAATGAAAATAAAAATCAGATAAGAAAAATAGAATTAGACTTAATACAAGAAATAAAAAAAAATTTAAAAATACCGATAAAAACGCACAAGAAAGTTTAAAGGTATTAGAAATAAAAATGAAATTCATAAATGAATTTATAAAATTTTTAATATTTTGATACGAAAAAGAAACATTATAAATAATCCACACCAACAATTCTTGGCCCAACAAGTAGTTGAAAGAATACAAGAATTATACTCATGCATAGATCATATATTTTTTGGATGGAAAAATAGAATAGATATATATATTAATTTGTTAAACCAAAAAATAGAATCTTTAAAACTAAAAAGAATAACTTTAATAAATATGGAACAACAAATTTATGAATAATTTGTAGAAATAATAATAAAAGAAATGACCACCCATAAAATTGAAAAGAAGTAAAAAACTTTAGTGAAATTAATTATATAAAAGATAAATACATAAGTTACTTGGGAAGCAACTTAGAGGGGTCCATTTATAAAAGCCTAATATCACATCATCATGATCAGTCTCACTCTGCTGCCTGGTGGCCTTCGGCTCTTTTGTTTTATTTATAAAGATTTTTTTTCATTTTTCATTTTTTATTATTATTTTGTTGGTATTTTCATTTTTTAAATATGTCAGAGAGAAAGTTTGTTATTTTAGAAAGTTTATTATTTTTATGTCATCATAATAATAATAATTTAAAAAAAGGAGTAGCTGGCTGCTAGATATCCTAATTGTAATTTTAAAAAATGATAATGGTGGGATTACTACTTATAAATTGACTCGAAACTGTTAACAATTCATCAACTATTTTGATGATGACCCGTTATATGCCATAGCCATACCAATTGAGACAAAAAAAAAATTTGAAATGTTTATTTACAGGTACTTTAATAAAAAAAATAAAAAATTGCGATGCTGTTCCCACATGAAAATAGTTGCTCAATTAAAATGCATGTACAGTACGTAGAATCACACGGTAAATTTGTTTCAACTGATCTAGCCCATTGAGGCAGAACACCCAATGGGCTAGATCGTTTGTGCAGACTGCAGCGATACTTCTCGGGTGCTTCTTTTTTCCTTTTTCCTTTTCTTTTTAATTACTAATATTACAACGTACAAGCATTGATATTTATAATCTGATAGTTATTAGAATAAATTTATATTAAATCTTATAAAATATAGTCCAAACTTTTTATTCTCATGAATATTTAAAAAATATCTACTGTACTAATATTTTATAAAAGAGATGACAAACTCTGTTCAATTATTCTTTAATTAAGAGAGAAATTGAGTCTTTATATTTTAATATGAGAACTGAAATTGCTGCTCTCACAGCTCACCACTCGCCCAAATGCTCATACCTTGGTGCTAAAATCAAAAGTCGTGAGAGAAACCGTCTAGATCATACGTTGATATCTCTAAGCATTAAGCAATCACTTGGTGGAAGTGGAATATAAAATGCCTCTATAAAAAGTTGAATTAATATTAGACTCTGATGGTATAATTTTTTAAATAAAACTTATTTAAATAAAGTTTATCTTAATAAAATCTTTTCAAATAGAGTTTTTACTAAAAAAAATTTAGTTGTTTGATTGTCAATGAGAATTTTTATTAAAAATTATTTTAATAATTAAATTTTTTAAAGTTATGTTATGAAAAAAATAAAATAAGATTGTCAAATAAATAAAAGATATTTTAGACATTTTAATATTTTTAAAATGCTTTCCAACTTCTACTCTTAAAAGTTCAAATTTGAGTTTTTGTTAATACCTGTTTAGTATGACTTATCTAATGATTATAAGTGCTTATTTAATTTACAAGTTTTTTTTTTTAATTTTTTTGTTGGTGTTTGGGTATTTTTTTTAGTAAAAATTTTGAAGATTAAATAAGTTATTTTGTCTCAACTAGCACAAGCTTAAATTTTGAGCTTTTGAGAGTATAGATAACTTTTTTTAAATGTTAAAATATCAATTATTTATTTCATAATCTTATTTCATTCTTTTCATAATAGAACTTTAAATAACTTGGTCATTTAAGTAATTTATAATTTTAATAAAAGCTCTCATTGAAAATTAAACAACTAAATTTTTTTAGTAAAAACTATACCTATAAAAACTTTACTTAAATAAGCTTTATTTGAAAAACTATTGTATCATCCCATACTAATATTTGAGTAGTTCATATTATTAGCTTCGTGAACATTTAATTAAGTCTAAAAGCTCCATAACCACAAAATTAATTTTTCAGTGAAAGGAAAAACTACTCTCAGGTAGCATTATTTATTTATTTATTTTGTCTGAAATCTTAGTTTTTGAAACACTTCTATTAACCGACAAAACCGGACTTTTTTTTAATAAACTACATGCTTCGCTATAACCAAACACAATTAACCTTTGTAGTAAGTTCACTTGAATTTTCTAGACATATAGTAAATAAACTAACACAAGAGTTTATCTCCACCTATATACAACTTATAACTAATAACCAAACACATGAGTTCATCTCTATTAGTACTCAACATTTGGCAAATAATCAACACCGGAGTTTATCTCTACTGATACACATCATTTTTACAATTAACCAAACATAGGAGCTATCAAACACTGCTCAAGAAACTAAAATAGAGCTTCACATCAGTTCTCGAAGGTTCAGTTTCTACTCGCTTTCATCTGAAAAAATGAAACAAGAAAAAAAAAAAAAAAGTTCCAAACATAATGATAGCAAATAAAACACGACTTTTATTATTTGCTCATTTATTTCTAGAAGATAGCTTTGGGAAAGAGAAAAAAAATAAATTAATTTAACATATCTTTTCAACACAAGCCAACCCATTTACTAGTTAAACCGAGTGATGGGATTGTGAGAGCTTGAGTTTGAGGCCTTATAACAGTAGGAAGGTTTTAATTCTGTATTTTAGTGGTAAAAGCTTACTTTCTTATAAAAAAAATACATAAGTGAAATAGGAGTTTTTTGAATACATACGAGGATCAAAATCTGGATAATACTTTATGAAAATTAAAATCTAAACAATATTTCATACGATTAATGTAAACTCTCATTTCAATAATTTGATCACAATATATCTATCTCTGTGTGTGTATATATATATATATATTAAATAATTTGTTGAGCCAAGTTTTCATGCACCTCATTTAAAAACAAATTCAAGTAGTGTCAAATTACTAAACATTGATAACAAAACTTTTCAAAAAGGCTCTTATCAAGTAGTGTCACCTACACTTATGTTGACCCAGATAATAAATTTATACCATCACCTGTTTATCCCAGTGACCGGGCCAAAATACATTCATATAATTGTGCCATGCACATTTTAAATTTTAATTAGTAAAAGTCACCCATTTCTCTCATTGATCCGTCCAAAACAGATCATATTGAATTAACTACTTATATGGAGCCAAAACCTACCTCTTGTACTTCATGATATTCAGCTTTTCCGAAGGCTTGTAACTTTTCAAATATCAGACTTTAATAAGAGCTCTGAGCAAACAATATTTAGTTACAGATAAACAATTCTTCAACAAATCAAAAGGTTTACAATAAATAACAATAATAACAGTTGCTAGTACAAAACTAATACTAGGAAAGTGATTTAATTTGAAAGAAAATAATAATAATAACAATAATAATAATAATATTTCAAGAACATTTTAATGAAACCATAATTTCATCATGGATGGGTCTACTTACCTCCAAATAAATTAATCCTTCCACCTATTAATCAGACACGTCATAAAATTCAAAAACAAAATATGTTGTTTAATACAAATTCACCCTTAACTAGTCACAGTCAATTTCTGAAACACAGTATAACATTTAAAACCTGAGCCTTCAAAAACTCCTAGTTCTATCCGAATCATTAGCCCCACATATGAAATACCAAATCTCCAAGTTGCCAGAATTTAATCATGGATCAAACTAAAAGTTTAACAATTTTCTAACTCTATATGCACAAGTCTACTTAATAATCTAAGCATAACACGAGCCACCTTTATACAACAATTAAGGATTCTAATTATCAGACAAAGCAGGGCTCAACACGTCTCCAACAACACTCGGGCTATTAAACCCTAATTCCACAATTCTAGTGGCTATAACTTCACCCAATGGCCCTATAGAGTTTGTAATGAAGTAAAGAATCATTCTAATGCAACCAACGCTCAGGTTTAAATTTAATAAAGAAATATTTTATTTTCAAAACACTTCGAAGATCAAACATACCCGTCCCATGCTCATAACATCAACAATTAAAAAGAATTTACTTACCGAAACTGAAGAGTGCAGGAAAGAATTTTAGCAAATTCCTAGAGAAAAAGTGATGCATTAAAGGGCTGATGAAAATAAAAATTTGCAACTGGTGGCTTAAGTTCCTCAAACCGAGAAGTTAAAGATAGTTACAAAAGGAGAAGTTTAGAACACTTGCAGAATTTGGCCAGTTTTGATAACTAACTTAATCAAAATTCTAATGTGCACATGCTCCTTAAGTTAAAACTACAAATACTATGCCCCCTTTAAAAAGACAGGACATGAACAAACATGCACTTACAATTCAAATATTGAGAAACAAAAATAAAATAAATTAAGCAAGGAAACTACAGATATACCAAACGGAACTTTAGTAGAGATAAAATAACTTATTTAATTTTCAAAAACTCTATTAAAAAAATAACAAAAAGATTAAAAAGAATTTATTAAATTAAATAAATATTTATGGTCATTAGTAAGCCGTCAAAACAAACATTTAATTGATGAGTCCCATGGGCTAACATTATGGAGTTGATAAGTGCTTATAAGTTAACACACTTGAGAGTCGAGCCTTTGTCGAATTCATTCCAAAGAATCAAAATCTAAAAATATATGATATTTTTTATCCATCCATCGATTTCACAGGCTCTCTCAAAATTCAGTTATAATCGAAATTAAATCTTGCGCACCTACGTAAGTTACTATAATTAATGGAAAAACTATACTTCTTCATTAGAAAATAAATTTTACAAATCCCTTCTTTCACTGATAGCAAATACTACTAGTATTCAAAATTCATAGATTAACTTTTCTTAATAACAAACGACTAAATATATAATAGAGCATATCTAGCTAGAAACCTTTCTATCAGAACCCAATTCGCCCACAGCAACTTACAGATTATTTAAGCTTTTGCTAGTTATCTTTGTTGTCTTTAAACAAAAAAAAAAAAAAAAATGACAAGAGGTGAGTTTCCGCTCAATAAGCAGAATCGTGCTTTTAGTAATTAAAAATATTCATCAGTTCAAAAATGATTTATAGCTTTCCAAGTGTAACAGAGTAATTTTTCAATTACATAGTTAGTTAGACATGAATAAAAAACATTAACGTTTTTCATGACAAACGATTTTATACAACGATAAATTATTATTTTTTTTAAAAAATGCAAATGGAACATTTCGTTTATATATATCAAATTAAAAAAAGAAAATACATCTCGCTAAACTTTTTCTCTTAAAAAATAATGAAATTAAGAAAAGTAAAATTCATTAAATAAATTCATTTAAAGCACGACAATAAGTGGAAATTTGAATCAGTAAATTTACCTCTTTAACCGCTGAACACAGTTTGGGGTTCAAGCAGAAATTTCTTGATAGATTGTAATTCATGAATGACATTGGTTATATTCCTACGATCTTGCAGTGTCTCCATTGAACGTACAAAACCAATTCTGACCATAGAAATGAGACACTCTATTATGTCATCAAATTTTTGTTGTCTCGGCTTGCGGTTTGTAGAAGTCAAAACTTCATCATCATTTAGAAGTATTGGATCCACAATATCTATCACATGATCAGGCAAGGCTGTTCTAGCAAAGTTATGAAGATTCAAGTCTCCCTCAAACAAAGCATCTGAAGGTTTTTTTCTTGTTAGCATTTCTAACAGCAGCATCCCATGGCTGTAAACATCACCATTTGTTTAAACCTCACTCCCTAAGCCCTACTCATCCATTAGTAAACAAATTACAAGAAATAGTTTTATAATTTTGAGAAGAAATTAATGTTGTAATAAATATGAACTTAATGCCCTTAATCTTGCATTTCCAATTAAACACATATTTTAGGAAAAATTTGAGATTTACCTTGATTAGTCATGAATCCAAGCTTAAAAACTCGTTATGGAGCTTGTATGGATTGCCAAGAAATTGATCTAAGCCCTACTCATCCATTAGTAAACAAATTACAAGAAATAGTTTTATAATTTTGAGAAGAAATTAATGTTGTAATAAATATGAACTTAATGCCCTTAATCTTGCATTTCCAATTAAACACATATTTTAGGAAAAATTTGAGATTTACCTTGATTAGTCATGAATCCAAGCTTAAAAACTCGTTATGGAGCTTGTATGGATTGCCAAGAAATTGATCTAAGTGCTGTAAAGCTGGTGCCTTTACCTCAGATCGAAATTGTTTGAATGTACTGTGTATATAAATAGTGAAGTCGGGAGAGAAAAGAGAGAGAGAGGTGCACTGCACTCATTCCCCAGATTTTTCAACAGTTGACTCCCAATGGGCTGAAGTCACTTATATACTGTGGCTGAGTGCAGGGACCCCTTATGTGTTAGTACAAAATTGCCCATCTTATTATGAGCTGTAATAATACAATTAAAGGTTATACTTGTCCATAATATACTACCATATAGGGTATGACAAAATCAGACTTATTAACACAAAATTTGATCACTTCATACATGAGTCTGTTAAGATTGCTCCTTAATATTTGACATTAGTCACGTATTAATTCGGTAAAGCATAAAACAATTAAAATGATTTATGCTAGTCCACAATATGTGAGAAATAAATCTAACAATTTCCCACTTGGACGGCATAAGTCATTCTAATGATAGTTTTAAAATAAAATATTTTGAAAACAACCGAATTAATCAATATGCAACTATAGCAAAAAATCAAATGTGAGCAATCACCCAAACATCAATAAGTCCAAAATGTGTCACAAGTATCAAATCATGTGTGCACCGACAGAATGCTCTACACAACAAGGAACAGGGTAACAGGGTGAAGATTCTGTACAACTGATGACTTCCTGGAAGGTAACAGGGTCAGATGATAAATTACTATCAATATCATGTTCCTGCAAGTAAACCATATAATCATCAGAAATTGCAGGTCTCCTGACCCTCTCGGATCTTCTCAATCGCACATCAGTGACATCATCCTCCACAGTCATAGGCTCCAAAACATGATGAGGTTCAGGATCAAGAGAATAAACATCAATACGTGGTAATCCCATTGCAGAAGCTGGATAAGATGGGACAGACAAAACCACAAGTTCTTCTCTTAATGTGAGATTGTGAGACTAAGTAGTCCCATTATTCTGATCATTCTCAAAATGAATAGCACGATCCGACTCAATAATTCTGGTAGTATGGGAAGGACAATAAAACCTAGAATCCCTTGAGCCTATACAATAGCCAATAAAATGACCACTAATAGTCTTCGAATCAAGTTTTCCTTAATTGTGGATTATAAGGCTTCACTTCGAATCAAGTTTTCAAGGCTTTACCCTACAGAAAATCTGGTAAGGTGGAGTTGCGCAACATGCATCGCACCATGTCAAGAAGGGTACGGTTTCTTCTTTCTGCAATTCCATTCTGTTTAGGAGTCCCAGGCATTGTGTACTGAACTTCTATTCCACATTCCTGAAGAAATCTAACAAAAGGTCCAAGATTACACACAGTTTCATCATATCGCTTATAGTACTCACCATCTCTATCTGATCTCACTAATTTAATCATTTTACCCTTTTGGAGCTCAACATTAGCCTTAAAGACTTGAAAAACAGACAAGAATTCAGCCTTTTCAGTAAGAAGCTCAACATAACCATAACGAGAAAAGTCATCGATGAATGTGATGAAGTACTTATAACCACCTATAGCAGCAGGAGTAAACGGCCCACAGATGTCTATATGTATCAACTCCAGAACCTGCTGACTTCTCTGAATTCTCTCTTTTCTAGTTTTGGTAGTAAATTTGCCTTTGACACAATCAACACAAGTGTCAAAGTCTGAAAAGTCTAGATTATGGATAATACCATCTTTAATGAGTCTTTCCATCCTCTGTTTGGAAATGTGACCTAACCGTTTATGCCACAATATAGAAAAATTTTCATCAACCTTTTTACTATTAGAGCTAATAACATTCATAACATGAGCATTGGATGATGATTCAGCAGCATAAGAAAATAAATCAATTATATATAAGCCATCATATAGAGTGCCAGAACCAACTAACTCTGAATTGCGGAATAAGTAAACTTTTCTGTCACCAAAATGAAAAGTATAGCCACATCTATCCAAAATAGATATAAATACTAAGTTTCTTCTAATAGAAGGAATATAAGTTGTATCTGATAGATCCAAAAATTGGCCTGTCGCTAGGTGTAGTCTGACAACTTCTATACTTTCAACTTTGGCTTTTACTCCATTGCCCATGTGTACAATCAGCTCTCCTTCATTAGGCTCCCTCCTGCTTTTGAATTCCTGTAAGGAATTTATTATATTAATGGTTGCATCAGTATCCAACCACCAAGTATTAGAAGGAACATCAACAAGATTGGATTCAAAGCCCACAAAAGCTAAATGAATACCTTTCTTTTCTAGCCATACTTTGAATCCTCTGCATTCAGCTTTCTTGTGCCCATATTTTTTACAGAAATGACATTTTTCCTTAAAGCTTTCAGAAGTGGAACTAGAAGTAGTAGAAGATTTGCCACTTGAAGTTTTCTTTCCAAACTTCTTCTTCTTAAAAAACTTATTGCTACCCTTTGAAGAACTTTTCTTCACACTCCCACTTTTTTGAGTAGTGGCCATCATAGCAGTGTAGGATTTTCCCTTCTTCAATGATTGCTCTTCTTGAACTACATAAGCAATTAACTTATTGATATTCCAAGTGTCTCTCTGAGTGTTGTATTGACTTCTTAGATTGCCAAACTGTGGTGGAAAAGATTCAAGAATTTGGAATACCAGGTACTCATCAGGCAAACTGACATCTATGTCTTTCAGCTTTTTATGGTAACTTGTCATTTTCAGAATGTGCTCTCTCATCCTAGAAACACCATCATACTGGGTATTAGCAAGCAATCTCAGAAAGTTACCCTTTTCAGCCTTGTCTACTTTCTTAAAAGTTCTTCCCACTGCTGCCAAATAATCTTTAGCCTTGTCACATGCAGGGATGCTATCTCTGATCGTTCTATCAATGGTGTATTTCATTGTGTCTAGACAGTGTCTATTGGATTCATCTCAAGCCATCCACTCTTCCCTTTCAGTAGCAGTAATCTTATCTGTGGGCTTGAATGGTTCATCAACTCAAAGCCAAGTCTCTATTCAATGTCAATAAATAGAACATGACGGATTCACGTCAGTCCTCATAATTTGTTCCAGTCAAAGTCTTAATGGAGGCAACTTGGAGAAAGGAAAGAATATCTAGAGCTGAGAAATCAACAATAAGTATTAATAAGCATGTGAAAACAAAATCATGCCATAAACAATGATTTCTCATTTTACAATTCTCCATTAATAATACAATATGTTAGAAATTCTTTAACAATAAAGGAGTGCTTTAACCCAAAGATAAAGTAGACAAGTTGAATATAACACCAACAATGACCTATTACCGACAGGGTAATTAAGTCACTCAGTAGAAATTACTCAACAAATCTCTTTACCCACCCAAGCATCCTACCAAGTAATGATTTGCCGATAGGGTAATATCATCACCCGTATGGATCTTGGTTATAGCAACAATAATCCACCACATAATCCATAATCAATAATTATAAATGGACAATTAATTGGAAAACACCGAATAATATATCATGATTAGTTCTACGACAGGTAGATACACAATCACTTTAAATTGAAGTTTTGCCATGCATATTATTTCATACATTAACTAAAACTGAGACCAAATAAGCTTTTTAAAACATAATTAAAGCTTTTACCAAAATATTTAATTAAATTAAAATATCTATATACTTCAGTAAAATGTATGAATGCCATGCCCATAATATACAACAATGATGGATTATTTTATAATTGAAATTCTGAAAAATTGCCAAAAATTATGAAAATTTTGGACTTAAATGAAGAATTTTTAGAATTATAGTCACTGTTTATAATAACAAAACATTTAGCTCTAACTATAAATAAAATTAAATTACTTTTTAGTCTCTATTATAATTATCTAAACTATAAGGGGTTAAAATAATATTTAGAGAACACTTGAGTCATAATATAATTTCATAATAGATCAAGGATCCAAATGATAATTATTTAGGCTTAAAAATAATTATTCAACATATTAGGGATCCAAATGATATTATCCCATGTTGACTTTCGGTGAAGGACCGAAGCAAAACTTTTGAAAAATATTTGGGCCATAAAACAAATTTATAAACCATAGGGATCCAAATGATAATTTCGCAACAGTAATATTTTCTTGAACAACTCGATTTTGGCCACCAAAAAACATGAAAAAATTATATTTCTACTCCTTAAACATCACCCATGTATTATTCAATGACCTTTTGTTCAAATATGCTTGGAATAAAAAAATCTAAAAATATAGAAAAATGTCATGGGTGAGTCAAAACTTGATTTATCATAAAAAATGACCATGGTTCAATAGAAAATGCATAACCATGAGCTCTGATAACAATTGTTGTAATAAATATGAACTTAATGCCCTTAATCTTGCATTTCCAATTAAACACATATTTTAGGATAAATTTAAGATTTACCTTTATTAATCATGAATCCAAGCTTAAAAACTCATTATGGAGCTTGTATGGATTGCCAAGAAATTGATCCAAGTGGTGCAAAGCTACTGCCTTTATCTCAAATCGGAATTGCTTGAATGTACTGTGTATATAAATAGTGAAGTCGGGAGAGAAAAGAGAGAGAGAGATGCACTGCACTCATTCCCCAGATTTTTCAACAGTTGACTCCCAATGGGCTGAAGTCACTTATATACTGTGGCTGAGTGTAGGGACCCCTCATGTATTAGTACAAAATTGCTCATCCTATTATGAGCTATAATAATACAATTAAATGTTATACTTGTCCATAATCTACTACCATATATGGTATGACAAAATCAGACTCATTAACACAATATTTGATATCTTAATATATGAGTCTGTTAAGATTGCTCCTTAATATTTGACATTAGTCACGTATTAATTCGGTAAAGTATAAAACAATTAAAATAATTTATGCTAGTCCACAATATGTGAGAAATAAATCTAACAATTAATAGTTGCAAAAATCAATAATTTAATACATTTAATGTAATTTGGGCTGTGTAACCAATTGTTCCTCTTATTTCAAGAGACCTGCTTTGATTTGGATTTGAGATTTCTTGTCGAAATTTTGCTAGACTGAAATCACTAATGTGAGCACTCAAGTCATTGTCAAGAAGCACATTGCTTGGCTTTAGATCACAATGGAGGATTGGTTCTTGACAGTGGTGACGGTGATAATCTAGTGCTGATGCCACATCAATTGCGATGCTTTTTCTCTCAAGAAGGGTAAGATTCCGAAATTCAATTTCTTTATGTGTTTGTGGAACAACATCTGGATGCAACCATTTTTCAAAACTCCAATTTAGCGTGTAATTGTAAATTAGAGCTTTGAAGTCGTTGCATTGAAAATCAATACTTGAGCAAGAAGTTATGACCCTGACAAGATTTCGATGGCGTACATTTCTCAAGGCTTTACACTCAGCCATGAAACTCTTAGAAGCTCCTGGATGTTGGAGATTAAGCACTTTGATTGCAACAAAAATTCCATCTTCATTAAATAGTCCCTTGCACACAGAACCAAAGCTGCCCACACCAATTAAATGTATTGAAGAAAATCCATCAGTTGCTTTTAGGAGACTTTCGTAATACACTTTTCGAAGTACTTTTCTCGGCGTGGGTTCTGATAACTGTGTTCTTAGTTTTCTCCTTTGTAGCTAAGAGAAAATGAAAAATGGTATTATAAATAATCCTAAAACGGCACTGATAATTGAAATTATTACTTTCAATCCTCGAGAAATCTTCTAATTGCTTGAATTGTTCTTGGTGTATTTAGGAAGTTGTAATTTTGGTATGCAGCCGCAGAGCTTACTGTTTCCCATAACCGATGTAGTACTTGAATTTTTTAGGACTCCTTCTGATTGTACCCAGCCCTCAAGGTCATTGTAAGATAGATTTAAATTCTGTAAAAATTCAAATCTTGCTAAAACTTTAGGAATTTCCCCCGAGAGATTATTTTGAGAGAAGTCCAAAACATTAAGACCTCGCAAAGATCTCAACGATGAAGGAATTGGACCATAGAATTTGTTGCCATGCATCAGTAATTGTTCCAAATTTGTACAACTCCGAAGACTAACAGGAACTCACCTCATAACAAGTTTCCTGAAATATCTAATACACCTAGATTTTTCAGGTTTCCAACTTTTGAAGGAAGGGTGTTGGTTTAAAATCGCTTTTCAGTGGAAATAATAAGATTGTTTTCTCATACAATATATAGAATTATTATAATATAGACATTATACATTTACTTTTTCATTATAGTAATTAAAGTTCCTAAGTCACAATCTGTTACCAATGATTTTCTAGGTTATGACTTAAATTTGATCTGCACTTGATATATAGGCGCCTTTATCATCACTAAAAGTAATTGGAAAGAAAATATTTTTCTCTCAAAGTAAGAGAAAAAAATTCTCTTTTCTCGTTCTATATATTATGGCTTCTCTCTTTCTTTTGTGGAGAAAAAAATCTTTTTATATTATATTAATGGAAACCCTAAACTCCTTATTTATATCTTTTTTTTAATTCTATTAAATCAAAATAATTTATTTAAATTAAAATAAGATACAAATCTAAATGTTTTTTACGTTACACTTGTTATAATTATATTAAATCAAAATAATTTATGTAAATTAAAATAAGTTAAAAACCCCAAAGTTTTTGGCGTTACACTTGTTACAGTTATAGGGGACTATCTTGTAAAATAGCACAAGACCCCTTATACACAAATATATTAAATGGAGTCTCCACCAAATAATATATTTAAGCTTTAATCTCAATAGCTAGTTATCTTGCTTATTAATCCAATAGCATTGCAATCAATCAAAAAGAGATAACCCGAAGATCATATGGGTACATGCAATAATAGCTACCTATAATTAAACTAGCCCAATTATTTAATTCCAAATCTACTCTACTAAAATATTAGAATTGACATCCATAATTGTATGCTATCTAGGATATTGTTCTTGAATAATAATTCGACCCGTGCCACAATGATTTTTTTACTGAACAATCCTTTATACCACATAGCTAATTAAATTGACATCTCAACAGTCCAATCAATTTAATTCCATCTTGTTCCTTGACACTTACTGGCTTTCTCTAATCATCAATTTCAACATACTAATTTTATTGACATACTCTGGCCAGAAAATTCTATGATCAAGTACCGAAAACTCATCTATAATCTCACTGCTCATAATTGCTCCCACTAAGATATCGGATAATCTTGACTACGAATGTATATCACGTCAATTGGTAATTCAAAATGAATAATAATTATAAACATAAAACTATAATTAACTCAAGATTGAGATTATAATAAAATCAATGCTTATGAGATTTAATAAGTCTGACAATTATTCTAAGGTTAACTAAATCTCATATGTGATTCAGTTCAATATAGTCAAACTACATCCATAAATTCATACATGATTAAAAAAAATCATTCAATGAATTTACTATAGTCTAAACATAAATAGAGCACCCAACTCTATTTATCAACTGTAAACTCAATTTATTTAATTATAATATAACTTGTATTTATATCTTATATGAATCTATATGATGATCACACACACACACACACACACACACACACATATATATATATGATTAAATATACCTTATTTGAAATAATTATACAATTAAAATGTCTGAAAAATGTCTCAAATATTTTATTAATAAAAAATATATATTTATCATAATAAATAAATTAATTAATATACTTTAAAGAACGCATAATCCCAACAAAGCCGTGCGAGTACTCAATTTCTTTGATTTGAATTTGTTTGATGAAGTGAAGACACTTATCGAGCCTACATTTATAGAGTGGTAGAGTAATATCGCCATGCAGTACGAATTGCATGACTGGCACAATTCTTGCTACTATAACTGCGCTGCCTGTATGTGTGAATTTGATTTCTAGATAAATCAAGAGATATTGATAAGGATGAGAGACCAAAGACTTGGGGAGGTATGATACCACTAAGATTATTTTTGGAAAGATTAATTGCTATCAAGCTCTTGCACTGGCCTAGGCTTGAAGCGATTTTGCCTTGAAGAAAATTTTCACTCACTTCTAGTTGGATTAACATTTTCAAATTTCCAATAGAAATTGGAATATTTCCTGAAAATCTGTTTCCTTTCATGTACAATATCCTTAAATTTTGGAGCTCTCCTATAGCAGAGGGAATGGTACCTGATAATTTGTTGTTCCACGTATCCAGTCTGCGCAAATTGACAAGCTTCCCGATCCCGGGTGGAATGCTTCCAAAAATTTTATTATTGTCAAGTAACAACCAAGTAAGAGTCGTTGAGAAGTTGCTAATGCATTCGGATTAACCCTCCGAAAATTTTGTCATTGACTTGTAATACCTCTAATCTATTAGCGTTAGTCAAAGAGCAGAGGAAGTTCAAATCATCGCGTCCTGCACTTCCAAGATTTTTCGTTGTAATTACGAACCAAGAGAGCCTTTGTAAATTTTGCAAATGAGGCATTTCCCCAGTTAGTTTATTTTCTGCTGCTACAAATCGTTCCAATTTGGAGGCATTTTTTATAGAAGGTGGAATAGCACCAGTAAAATAGTTAAACGTAATGTCGAAATGCTGGAGATTGGGGAGGGTGAAACCAAAGTCCAAGGGAATATTTCCTTGTATTCGGTTTAATACCGCACTAAAAGTTGTGATGGAAGGGCGATTAAAGATAGAAGAAGGAATAGTGCCAGACAACATGTTTCCACCTAGTGCCAGACCGAAAAGACTCTCCAGGTAGCCTGAGATATCGGGAATTCTCTCGGCTATATTACTAATGCTCAAAGAAAGTTCAAGAATGGATGATAAGTTTCCCAAAGAAGAAGGTATGCTGCCTGTCAGATTGTTCATAAATAAATGGAGACCTTTAATCTTTGAGAAGGATCCGAATTCAGGAGGAATTTTTCCCACCAACTGATTAACAGATAGATCCATAAGAACGATGTTTGAACATCGGGACATATTGGCAGGTATTTCCCCGCCGATTGAGTTGTTGTTAAGAGCTAGTCCTCTTAATCTTCGTAGACGACCAATTTCTGGATGGATTTCATGTGTGAAGCAGTTGTTATCGAGATATAGCCTTATAACAAAGCTCAAATTTCCAACGTAAGGTGAAATAGAGCCAGTAAGTTTAAGGAAGCCCCCAGTCCTAGATTGTTGCTCTCTGGTGCTTACGACCGCATGCATCACCATGCCAGTTGCAAAAGTGGCTGGATTCATTCCTCGAGCCTAAAACTCCAAAAGGGTCACCAGTGATCTTGGACTTGAATTCAAGCAAGGCTTCACGATCTGTCTCGTTCCCAGTACCTCTAGCAACCCTTGCTCCACGGGATTTCGGAACGAACTGAAAGCTAAAGCAGAATACAAGGACAAGGACAGCATGCACAACAAAATATGACAAAGACAATCTCCTGGTCAACATGGAATTTTTTTTAGTTAGTTGGAAGAAAGAAAGAATTTTAAAATTGTTGTGTGGAAGCGTGGGTTGAGCAGATTATCAATTTATGTTAATTGTGATTTCTGGAGAAACTTAAATGTGGTGTAAACAATTGTAAAAAAAATTGACATAATAATTTACTTGGTTCGGCGTAAAGTCTACATCCATGGGCAAAGACTGGAAGATAATTTTACTAACAAGTGAGAATTTACAAATTGGAAAAAATTCACAAAAAAAATCAATATCCCAATACACCCAAATGAATTCTCCTAGTGCTCAAGTGAAAGCTCTCTCTCAACTCTCTCAATTGCTTCACTTGTAATTATTCTCAATCGTGGGATGCTTTTAAAATGAACAATTGGCTTAGTATTTATAGCCAAAGATCATGCATGCATGTAGTTCTTAACTTCAAAAAGTCTTTGAATAAAGTGCAACCAAAATCAACAATATTGACAAATTCAAGCATGATTGCCGACCATTCATACCAGCCAAAGAACATGTGAGGATTTGCAACTAAATTTCAAAAAACCATGCACACTTTATCAACAACTTGCTTGTGCAATTTGCCATCACTTTGAATTTTTCATATTCAAGTCAATAATTCAACAAATCTCCACATTGACCTAAATATTATTGAACTCCCTTATATATTAAATAATCCTCCAATCTCTTCTTTTCTCATTGTTTTAAACTTGCAGGATATTAATCAAGTTTGAGCATTATCTAAACTTGAGTACAACTTTAAAAAGGACCGATCAATGGCACCATTGAATGCACTTCCTGAGGTAGTAAAAGAATGTCTGTCAAATTAATTTATAAGAAAAAACAATTTATATTTTTAGTACTAGAATCTAAATTATAATATCAACTTTCAGTAATATTTAAGAGAGATATATCTACTCTTTTCCATATTTTGTGGAAGCATACTAAAAACTATAAAGAACCTCTGCGAAGACTCGGAACTGATATTGTTGAACATCTGACATAAACTTTTGTCTTTGAGACTTTGTGTGTGTTATTATTCTTTGCTTCTGTTTTGCGTCATGGTGCCTCTGGCCACATATAACACCATGCCACTGACAAAAGTGGATGGATTCATTCCATAAACCTAAAGCGCCAAGTGGGTCATGAGTGATCTTGGACTTTAATTAAGCTAGGCTAGTCGGTCTGCAATTTAGTAGAATACAAGGATAACAAGTACATTAAAAAATGACCAAGACACTTTTATGCCCCATGTTGAGTCAATTTTTTACTCAGTAAGCAAGTTTGTGGCGGTGTTGGTTACTTGGTTTGTCAAAATACTTAAGGTTCACTTATCAGGACATGCACTTAAATTAGTGCCTTACAGAAACTTTGGGCGGGTGCGTTTGGTGAAAAAATCTTAAAGATTTGTAATGGCGCGCTGATTATTACTTAATTCGCACTAAATTCGGGTGCGTTTGGTAAAATAATATTATATTAATTACATTTTTAAATAACAACATAATAATCTTGTATTTAATTAATTTTATTAAGAAGGCATAGGTGAAAAAGTGGCAGCCAAGACCTGTTTGTTGAAGACTTGTTTCGCGCATTAACTTGACCCGTACTAGAACTTTATTATTATTATTTTGAAAAAGTAATTAATAATGTAATTGTCTCCTCATCTTAGAAGATTTTAATCTATATTTTTGTATTCGCATCATTCCTTTGCCATAAATACATAATTTGGATTCTCAATTGATTTGAGCTCACTTAAGTTTTTATGATCATTTTACTAAATTACGGTGTATTATTATTATTTTTTCCAACGTTTACCACACAATGGAATACAAACTATAATTATAACTAATAATATTTCTAACTCCTAAAAGGACGAGTTAAACTCACGTAACTAAACCCCTCCTTCTTAATTATGGTAATGATGATGATGACCATAATAGTTACATTATTAAAAGAATAATGTCATATATAGATGATTTATATATTATCATAATAGTTATCTAATATTGATAATAAGTATCATAATTAAGTTTAGCTTAATCAAATTAAAATTGGTAAATAATTATGACTATTAACAACATAATAATGCTATAAGATCATTAATCACAATACCAATAATAGCGATAGATAGAAAATTAACATACATATGTAAGTGTCAATTTTTAGTATTTATAGAAATTATTTTGACTTGAAAATAGTGAATAAATGTAACCATAAAAGATAAAGGAATAAATAAAGTAATTATTTGTTTTATAAATTTGCACGAATTAATTTACAAAAGAGGTTGTTTGTGAGTGTTATTTAAACTTATAGAATATTAGACACTATATGTTTGTCTAATATACAGATATTTTTTATAGGGCATATATAACATATTAAAATTACTATTATTAATAAAAGTAATGAAAATAATAATATTTTACAAGTAATTGTAATGGACCATCAACAATATAATCATTTCATAATTATCCAATAGTTGAAAAAATATCCTTAGATTGGTAGGAAGACATTTGATCTTTGTGTGCATTATAGGATTGATTTATTCCAATTATTTGAAAATATATATGATTCATTATGGATCTAGATATTCAAACTACATTGTACCATTACAAAAATTGATCAAATGTTTGATAATTTTTTATGTAAAATATAGTTAAATTTATAACACAGTATTAAAATAATTTAATTATTTATAATCAATTTTATTAAATTGTACATCAATATTATTCCCAGTAGTATAGGAGTCTCATATTTTAAGTATATTTTAATTTTACTAAAAGATTAAAAAAAATTAATTTCATATACAGTTGAGGAAGTACTTGGTAGCGCTTTAGTGCGAATTGATTAGTTTGATATTTACTTAAACTAAGGGTAGCGAAACGATAATTATCTTTAATATTTGCCTTTCTGTTAACCTGTATAACCGCTTCTTTCCGTGGCCGGTTATAGGCGCAAATAAAAAAATAATAAAGAGTTAAAAGCGGACCCCTTGATTGGATATTTCCTGGAAATTAAATAATACCTGCATCTGTGTCGGTCTGTCGGATTAAGTCAAGCGAAAAATATTCAGAAATTTATAAAAATAACCAAAAAAAAATATAAATATCTAAAATAATCAATTAAATTTTTTCTATCATATGTAGCCATATATTTATTGTATAGACTTAAATACCCTCAGATCTATAAACAAAATCAACAAATCTCACACACTCTTAATCACTAATTTTCAAAATTCAGCACACCTTAATCTCTAAAACTCATCCATTAATCATCAACTCATTAACTAGAAAGCAAAACTTTGAGGTTAGTATTTATTTTACACAATGTGTAGTTTTTTATTTTTCGATTAATCAAAATTTATGAGTTATTTTGAGTAAATACGAGCTTGGAGACGAACCCAGAAAACGTGCGACAGGTGCCTGTCGCACATGGGACAGGTGCCTATCGCACAGTAATAGGTTCTGTAAAATCGTGGGACAAGCGCCTGTCACATGGTGAGACAGGCGTCTGTCACACGGTGAGACAGGCGTCTGTCACACGGTGAGACAGGCATCTGTCGCACGTTGATAGGTCTTTCCAACCGTGGGACAGGCACCTGTCGCCCGTGCAACAGGCACCTGTCCCACATGCGACAAGCGTCTGTCCCACGTTTTCTGGGTTTGTCTCCAAGCTCGTATTTACTGAAAATAACTCATGTTCTAATTTTTTTTTTAAGTACTAATTTTTTTCTTTCTTAGGCTTAATGGAGTCAATTGTTCTTCAAATGTGTTTTGATGGATCATGGGAGGAATTGATAGACGGTCGTGTTGAGTACAGAAAAGAAAAAAATAGAGCTTTTTTAGTTTTGAAAAACTGTACGTTTGATGTATTTCTTTTAAGAGTATATGAAGTTTTGCAAATAAATCCGAATGATTACAATATTGAATTGAAGAAAACTTTACAGTCGAAATGTTCTACCCAACCTATATGTTCAATACCAATGGATATAGTTGATGATGAAATGGTAAGAGTTTTAATACATATGAGCTCTAATTCTGTGAATGAGGGCTGCATCCATGTTTTTGTTTGCAAATTTCCTAAAGTAAGAAATCAAGAGAATGTTCAATAAGAGAACGTCGTGTCACTGGCGGCTGTTGAAGAAGAGGTGTTACTGCTGACGACCTCACTACAACAAGGTTACTCTCCCTTCCATTACAATGATGATCGCATTAATGACACGAATAATATAACGTCAAATAGCATTAATGTTGATTCATACCATAGCCCAATTGACGATGGGGACGATGATTTTGAGTATGCTCCTATTGATGATGATGATAATCATTTGGATAATTCTTACGATTATGGGGATGATGGGGATGATAGAGATGATGGAGGTGATGGGGATGATGAGCATGATGAGGATCCAGTTGGTGATAGAGAAGATTTGCCTCACTTTCAGAATTGTCATAATCTACGCCAAAGTCGGCCTATTATTCCAAGGCCCCATTCGAATGGCGTACAAGTTGACCCTCTTATAAGTATTGCACCAGTTTTGCCTTCAGACTTGGTCGCTCCAGATTTTGTTAGACATATTGGGTGTAATGATATTTGTGTGGGCAAGTTGTTCGATTCCAAATATAATTTAATGTTGGAATTGCTCAAAATTTCCTTGAAGGATAAGTTCGATTTTAAGGTTGCAAGATCTACATCGACACGTTTCGAGGCACATTGTACTTCAATTTCGTGTAAATGGCGTATTCGGACAAAAAGAGCATCAAATGAAGAGAATGTATGTTGGGTAGTGATGAGATGTGACAACATACACACGTGTCGTAATGAGCCGATGGGCCTTCGTCAAGCAAGGAGTTGTGTTATTGGTCATAGTATTGCGAATAAATTTATTCAGGAGAAGCGGATATATACTCCAAATGACATCATGGCAGACATTCAGCAAGAATACAATATTCGCTTATCATACCAACAGGCTTATCGGGCTAGAGAATTTGTTCTTGAGGTGATACGAGGAAGTCCATCAGAATCATATAATTTATTTCCCAAGTACTCTCATGTATTTGAGAAGGAAAATGAGGGTACAGTAACTGATCTTAAATTGGATGGCAATAATAATTTCTTGTACTATTTTGTGGCTATTGGATCCTGTATCACTGGTTTTTTGCAGAGTATCAGACCAGTGATTGCAGTAGACGGTACTCATCTCAAAGGGTTATATCGCGGAACAATGTTTGTGGCAACCTGCTTAGATGGAAATAATCAATTGTATCCGCTCGCTATTAGGATTGGAGATTCTGAAAATAATGATTCTTGGGAATGGTTTGTGATGAATTTACATAGAGTAATTGGTGATATTCCAGATTTAGTCATTATTTCCGATCAATGCAATTCTATTCAGAGAGCTGTTATGAAGATATTTCGTAGTGCTACCCACGAAATTTGTTTCTACCATGTCAAAGGTAATGTCAAGTCGAAATTTAGGATGTCAAAAGGTCTTTGGAATAAGTTTGAGCCCGCATTTATAAATGCAGCTAAGGAATACAGATGTGAAGGGTTTAGAACACAACTTGAGGGGTTATGGCGAATGCATTCTGGGGCAGCTGATTACTTAGAGAATAATGTGGGCACATGTAATTGGGCACGATCTCAATTCGATGGAAGGAGGTACAGCATTCTAACCACTAATATTGCGGAAAGTGTAAATTCTTTGATGAGGGAACCTCGAAAATTTCCTATAACTCATTTGGTTGACCATTTCCGAAAAACATTGCAACAATGATTTTATCACAGGAAAATAGTGGAAGAATTGATGAGTACTCCTTTAACAATGTGGGCAAGTAAAATAGTATCTGACAGAAAAGATCAAGCTGAAAGAATGAATGTTCGTCCGGTGTCTGAGCATAAATTTCAAGTTTGGGGTGGTGGTGTGAAGGAAGGGTTAGTTGACATAAGTTGTCAGACTTGTAGTTGTAAAGTATTCCAACTTGATCAACTTGTATGTGCTCATGCAATAGCTGCTTGCTTGCATGCTCGAGTAGATTACATAGGTCTCTGTTCTCAGTTTTACTCTAAGGAATCATTATTGAAGGCATATGCAGTTCCAATCAATCCGGTTGGCGATGTCTCTTCTTGGGATGTTCCACACCACATCCAACAATTGAAGGTAAATCCCCCAATAGAAAAACCGCCTCCTGGTCGTCGGAAGGAGCTTAGAATACCATCTGTTGGTGATGATGTATCACGGAGAACTGTGATGTGCTCTCAGTGCAAAGAACGCGGGCATAACAGAAAAAGATGTAAGAATCCCATTGCGACGAATCGTAATTAGCCGCCTATTATCGCTGTAGCGTCTTATGTATTCAAGGAATATATTATACGATGTATTTTAAACTCTTATGTTTATTATGTATTCGAACCACAGCTGATTTTTATCATCTTCATCACAACACGCTACTTGCCTAAGTAGCGCGTTGTGAAGGATTGCACTACTAAACACGTAGCTATCCATCTTTGCGAAATGACCAAATATATCTTTCCTGAATAATCTTAATTGTTGTTTCGTTAACTTCCTCTTGATAGCATCCATCACATTCCCAAATTTTGAGGTATTTGTAATACATCCAGGAAGTGTTTCGTTTCGGAATCTTCATCGTGCCTCGATTTTGTGGCCATTACGATTGCAAAAAAATCAATTTTTAATTAGTTAATCTGATAATTAAAAAATTAAAAAATTCAAGATTTTTTTTACATTCAGTAATATCGTGGGACGGTGCACTGTCATGCGATATGACAGATAGCTTTAGTAGCGTGGTGAATTTTAACTGTTCCGTCTGTCATTTCTAGTCTTATTGTACCTATACTCCACCTTACAATCACACAATCAACACTTTAATCTTGCAATACACCATCAACTATTTAATCTAGTCTAAGGAGCATTTTATCGAGCACCTCGCATACCACTCTTTAAACCTAAATTTCACTTAACAATCTCCAATATTTATGGCCAAACAATCCTAAGCTCATCTGTATGCATCTATACACTGATTTTTCACCAATCAAACTTATCAAAATAGAAAGAAATTAAAATTTACGAAGTGATAATTACCGAAAATTACAAAATAAATGATGATAGAAACCCGCCGGAGTTGAGTTCACTGTCAAAAAAGAGATATGGGCATTATGGGGGTCGCCGGAGGGAGCAAATGCAAGACTTTGGTTTTGAGAGAGATATGGGCATTATGGGGAAAAAAAGAGTAAATGGTTAAGGATGATAGAAAAAATATAAATGGTTATTTTGGATATTTGTAAAATTTTTTTGGTTAGTTTTATAAATTTCCCAAAAATATTCCCTTAGTCATTTTTTACACAAAAATCCAAAGCCTAAAGACCCATCACTTGGCTAATGTTCATTTGAATTTGATTTCATTGAAAATTAAGCAAATTTCCCCATAATTGTCCAATATCTTGCTTGCAAAAATTGGAAGTAGACTGGAAAATCAACTTATTGGTTAAGCTGTAGGAGTTAGGGTACACAACATTTTAATCAAAGTTGTTTCTTAAACATGCAATCAATGTTGTTTCTTAAACATGCAGTTGAAACTGATAAGAGATATGAGCCAACCAGATCAGGCCACGGAGGGTCATATGAAATATAATCGCCTGTTGTCTACTAGAAGAAGAGGAAATAAGACAGAAAATTCATAAAGATCTTTGAATAAGGATATGTTTAGGATTGAGGTTATAATTGAGGTTAGACAGTTGTAGTTTAAAAGTTACAACACTTAAATAATTAGAAAATAATTATTATTATAATTTAAAAATTATATTTATATAAGTTTTTACTTGAATGATAAAAAAATTATTATATATTTAATAATTTTATTAAAATTATTATTTAAAAATTATGTTTACTATATATTATTAATTTTTATTTTATAATTATAATTTTTTTCTAAAATAATTAGAATTTAAAAATTAAAACACGTTAATTTCAAACATAACCTAAATTCTAAAGAAAATATCTGCCTAAGTCAACTAAGAATAAACGACCAAACATACTGAGTCTCCTATCATCAATAAATGACTTCTTCACCATAAGACACGGCATGGGAATCTACGACGAAGTTGTATAGGGTAAGTCATGCCCTTGTGTCTTAGTATGGGCAAGTACTGAGCCTTTGAATAATTTCACAGGCGATGCTCACATATATTAAAACAAAAGGCTAGCCGACGAAATTTGCTTTTCATTTTTAGCAATGAGTACAAGCATGTGCCACTCTGTTTATATGTTTCTAGTCTTTCTGGTCTCAGTGATGCAAGTCGCTGCTTTTGCAACTTCCTCCAATGCCTCACAGGAAAAAGATGGTGTTGCCCTGCAGGCTTTCAAGTCAATGATTCGTGGTGACCCTCAAGGAATCCTGAAGTCGTGGAATGATTCCCGCCACTTCTGCGAGTGGGAGGGCATTACATGTGGTAGCAGGCATAGAAGAGTCACAGCCCTAAACCTGAGGTCAAAAGGCTTTATTGGCTCCCCTGTCCCCTTACCTTGGAAACCTCAGCTCCCTAAAAGAGCTCAATCTTATGAACAACACAATCCAAGGTGAAATCCCTCATGAATTTAGACGTCTGTTCAGGTTAGAATCTCTACTTCTGTCAAACAACTCCCTGCTTGGGAAAATCCCGGCCAACTTGTCTTATTGTTCCAGGCTCACGTACTTGTTCTTAGGATACAACAAATTAATAGGAAGTATTCCCTTTGAGTTTGTCTCTCTATTTAGACTCAAAACACTGGCTATACACTGGAATAATCTGACAGGAGGCATCCCACCTTTTCTTGGGAATCTAACCTCCCTGGAAGTTATTTCTCTAGGTGCCAATGTTTTTGGAGGAAATATTCCAAATGCATTAGGTCAGTTGAAAGAGTTGAAATCTCTTGGAATTGGCGGAAACAACCTTTCTGGTACAATACCTCCTTCCATTTTCAATCTTTCCTCCATAACTGTTTTTTCTATAGCTGAGAATCAACTTCATGGGGGTCATCCGCCAACTTTAGGTCTTACTCTACCCAATCTTAATATTTTCCAAATCACACAAAATTTCTTCAGCGGATTCATTCCAATATCTTTATCCAATGCTTCAAAACTCGAAGTGATTCAAGTTGGGCTTAACAATTTTTCTGGGAAAGTTTCAGTTAATTTTGGAGTCATGAAAAATTTTTCATACATAAGTGTAGGCTTTAACAATCTGGGAAGCGGGGAAAGTGATGAGATGAGTTTTATGAATTCTTTGGCCAACTGTAGTAAACTATGTGTTGATGCAGTTTTTCCCGCGTGCCTTCAAACAGTGCCTCGAACCTTCTGCTCGCAATTAGCTCAAACTTGAGTACGATTTTCTCCTTCGTCCTATTCCATTGTCTTTTCCAGAACGGAGTTCTCCCGGACCTGTACTCACAGAAAAATAGGGTCAAGGGTAGCCGGGCGTGTTCCGGCGAAAACCATCCGACGCTCAAGTCAGTAATCGGGTTATTCTTTTTGTATCTCCCTTAGTCAGAGAGACCGAAAAGATGAAAGGGATATTTTTCGCCCTCCCTTTTGAATAAGTATGGTTTTTTTTTAAAGAATCAAGGTAAGGGGAGTAGGGATAGGAAGAACCTGTGTTAACTTTTGGAATCCCTGTGAATGAATTTTTCCAACCCCATAACGTATACCGTTCATTTCCTTTTATACTCCATTTTCCCGCTCTTTCTCTCAAGAGCATCCATTCCCGCATCAGTGGTGTCGGGTCCCTCCGACAGGCGGGATTGGAGTAATATTCCACAGGGATGCTTGGCTGTCTCCTTAACTTTCGGTTCACGTGGCGGATCACCATGTCGGGCATGTGCGCTAGGAATGATGACACCGTGGGGGCATGTGCCGGCCATCGGCACTAGTACCACCACCATACCATGTGGAGCCCTGATCAGACATCTAAAGGTGTGCCAGGATTCTGAGAAAACGGGTCGGGCTGCCCTGGGTCGGGTCTTGTCCAGTTGTGCTCGGGGACTTAATCTCTGCGAGCAGAAAAGGAGAGCTCGGGTCTCGATCAGCCTCTGAATTCCTCGACCTTGACCAGCTTTGACTGAACCTGATGACCTCGAGCAGGTAAGAGAGCTCAGAGCTCGAACGGCTCTGAATCCCTGACCTCGACCAGCTTTGACGTCTGAAGAGATCGTCTTCGTGCCAGTAGTCGGGACTTCTGCTCGAGCCAGACTATCCTCGGGGTATTTTATTCGAGCTGGAAGGGCCTCGAGAAGACCTGCCCGATATTACCCAAACACCAGTCCCCCAATTTCTAGTCTTTTGAGTGAAGCGAGATAAGACTGGAAACTCATTAATGATGGGCCGAATTTGCGGCCTTTTACGCTTTCCCACGTTTTCCAGTTGTCTCCCACTTCAATCATTTCGCATTTAAGTCGGAACACTTGGGTTGATCCCAGCCGTGCATTTAAAATTCGAAGGGACGTTACCCGAAAGGTCGTGTCCCTCGAAACGCACGCCGCCAGTCGAAGAGACGCGTCCTCCTCTTTAAAAACCCTTAACTTCTTCACTGTTCCTTCTATTTGCTTATTTTCGTTCAAATTCAAAATTAATCTGCTCTCTGCCATTTACTCATCTCCTTCTTTCTGTCAAGGTGATTTCCGGCCAACTACACTTTCTTTCGCATTCAGGTACAAGCTCTTCTTTCACTCCCTGCCGCCATTCTGTTTCTTCCTCTATTGAACTCTGTAGTCTATACCCTTTAGGAGAGAAAAAATGTCAAACCCCCAGCATGCCCGTAGGATGTTGTCGGAGGATTCGCCCTCCTCTAGTGATGCGCAGCCCCTTAGTATAATTCCCGTGAGGGATTTCAGTTCAGAGGGGGAACTTCCCGCGGTAGAAACCCAACCGCGTCGAAGTGAAAGGGCCAGTCAAAGGTCTGAGCGTGGGGAATACCCCATCGATCATATGAGATGTGAGACCACCCCCTCGGATTTAGATAGGCTTAGGCAAACTTACCACATACCCGAGAGTGTAGTCCTAAGGTTGCTGGGCAGGGGTGAAATCCTCAGCCATCCCCCCCAATGATACACGACCTTTCACTTGGAGAGCTTTAAATAGGGGGTCAGGCTGCCTCTCCAGCCTTACTTTGCCCGAGTTTTGTCCAGATTTCGTCTGGCCCTGGGGCAATTGAACCCGAATGGGTGGAGGGTCCTTTTCGGGCTCTTTGTGTTGTGGAAGCGCTGCGGCCTGGGTGAACCCTCGGTAGGAGAAATCAGGCACCTTTACCAATTGAAGCAGCCCGAAGGATGCTGGTTGGTATTATCTTACCTCCAGCCTGAAGGGTAAAAAGCCCATCACCGATCTCCCAACCTCTGGTGGCAACTGGAAGAGCAAATTCTTCTTCGTTGGAGGAGAATGGGGGCAAGCTGCACTCCGCAACGAGGGGGTCCCTCCAATTCCTCGGCACTTTTGCACTCCAGGTTGTATATCTTCCTCGCGGATTTTTTTTTTCTTGTTCTCATCTGTTCTCATTCTTTTGACCTGGTTGTTTCTGCAGTCTCCTGAGGTGCTTCTCACCCAATTGGGGAAGAGCTTCGAGCACACGTGCAAACCGTTTTTACAAACACGAGCTCGTGCAGGGAGCTGCTAACACCCCGAAACTTTTTGGAGTCCAATTTAATACTGAGTGATGACATGAGCAGCAGGATGCGTGAGATGTTGCATCGGCGCGTGGGGACAGCCGAGGACGCGAGCACCTCAAAGAGCCGCGAACAGAAACGGGTGTTCCACCTCCATCCATTCGGGCGTCTTCTTCTGCTCAGCAGGTCAAGCGAGCAGCGGAAGGTCCTCCATGCAAACAACTAAGGACCGTTGCTCCAGCTCGCCCTCGAACCGACAATGTGCAGGAGCTAAGTCAGCCTGACCGCACCGAGCCTTACTTGAGGACCTACAGCGAGGAGTTGGGCAGCAGGTTCTTGGATGAGCTGGAATCCTTTAATTCTGATGAACTGTTCAGTGCTTTGCAGCGACTCTCCTCCCGAGCTTTGGCAGCTGCGACTAGGCTCAATAAAATGGTTCAAGGCTCCCAGGAAGAACTTCAAGCAAAGGTTTAGAGCTTGGAGCAGATTGTGGGCGAGCTGAATGAGGAGAACCAAAAGCTTCAAGAGGAGAACTCAGAGTTTGCGGAGAGGACAGCAGTGGCCGACTCTAAGGCCTCTCAGCTTCAAAGGGAGATGATTGTCACTCGTGAAGAGTTGGGCGATGCTCGAAATGATCTGGACACTCATAAATCTTTCTTCGAGCATACCATGGAGGGGGAAACTGCTCCTCTTCAAGGGCAGATTGACGCTTTAAAGGTCCAGCTCGCCGCTGAATACAACAACGGGGCGGACTCCAGCTATGATTGCCTTATGTATGCTTTTGGCAAGGCATACCCCGAGGCCGACATGTCCAAGGTTGAAGAGGGTGTGGCTGAATACATAAGCACTCATGAAGCTCCCAACCAAGGGTCTGAAGTTGCTCCATCCGAGCCTCTAGCTGTTGTCAGAGAGCTCGCTCCTCCTCCTGCCGATGTCCCCCCAGTTGATGCTCCTCCTGCTGATGCCCCTCCTGCTGATGCTGCTCTTGCTCCTGCTCCCGATGCCCCGCCTGCTGCTACTGACAACGTCCCTCCTGCTGTCTAAACTTAGGCTCTTTTTTTTTTTTTTACATTTCCTGTACTTGTAGTCATTCCAATAAATAAAAAATATGTGTTTGAGTAACAATCATATGTGTAGCTTGTGTTTTACACTTATGAGATTATCTTCGTGTGCTTGGTCAAGAAGAATTATTTATAAGTGTTGGGCTCTTCTTTTTGTTTTCTGCCCAAGTATAATGTTGTTTAACTCGTGCATGTTTAGAGCTTTGCTTTGACTTGGGCTGAAAGCCTTATGTTTATCTCGTGAGCTCATTCTACTTGGCTCAGCATTTTGCTCATGGTTTATGACCCTTATTTGGTGAGCCTATTTAGCTCGAGCTCGGTCATTGCTCGAGTTTAAACTATGTAACCTCCTCACACTTTTCTTGCTCGAGCCTACAATTGGCTCCTGCTAGACACCGTCCCGCCTAGGGCTTAGGCTTTGGGACTTCTGGCCTTTGTATTCTTCGTGAGCTGCTTCTGCTCGGGCCTGTAATTGACCCAAGCTTCTTCATGTGTTTCTTCTGCTCGGGCCTACAATAGACCCAAGCTTGGCACCATCCCGCCTAAGACTTAGGCTTTGGGACTTACGGCCATAGAGTTCTTCACGAACTTTTGCTCGGGCCTACAATTGACCCAAGCTTCTTCTGCTCGGGCCTACAATTGACCCAAGCTCCTTCCGCTCGAGCCTGCAGTTGACCCAGGCTGCCTCGCTAGGGCTGCAATTGACCTAAGCTTCTTCGCTCGGGCTCTGCAATTGACCCGAGCTTCTTGTGTTACTCACTGCTCGGACTGCGATTGACCCAAGCTTGGCACCGTCCCGCCTAAGACTTAGGCTTTGGGACTTTGGCCAGGAGTTCTTCTTGAACTTACGCTCGGGCCTGCAATTGACCTGAGCTTCTTCTCGTGTTACTCCCTGCCGGACTGCGATTGACCTGAGCTTGGCACAGTCCGCTCTAAGACTTAGGCTTTGGGACTTTGGCCGAGGAGTTCTTCTGAACTTTTGCTCGGGCTGCAATTGACCCGAGCTTGGCACCGTCCCGCTTAAGACTTAGGCTTTGGGACTTTGGCCAGGAGTTCTTCTGAACTTCTGCTCGGGCTGCAATTGACCTGAGCTTCTTGCTCGGGCCTACGATTGACCCGAGCTTCTTCTTGTGTTACTCCTGCTCGGGCCTGCAATTGACCCAAGCTTGGCACCGTCCCGCTTAAGACTTAGGCTTTAGGACTTTTGGCCAAGGAGTTCTTCTTGAACTTCTGCTCAGGCCTGCAATTGACCCAAGCGGCTTCTTATACTTCTGGTCTTCATCTTGAACTTACATTATGAATGCTTTTCTTATTCTTATATACATTTATACTTTTACACATCCCATTTTGGGAAGGAATCTTACATTAACACTTCACAATACAAGGAGACTTACTGAAAATATTTCATCAGGAGTTGTGCGTTCCACGGCCTCTTGACCTCTCGTCCGTCTGGATGAGCTAGCCGGTATGCTCCTGGTCCTGCTAACTAAGTGACTCGATAAGGGCCTTCCCAGTTTGGCCCTAGTACACCTTGTCTCGGGTCCTTCGTGCTTTGGTTGCCTCTTCTGAGTACCCAATCACCCATCTGGAACCGGCGAATGTGCACGTTTCGGTTATAATAACAAGCCACTCTCTGTTGATATTCTGAGATCTTAGCAGCGACCCTTTCTCTTTTTTCTTCCAGCAGGTCCAGACCTGCGCACATCTGCTCGCTGTTTTGCTCCTCATTGAAGTGTTCCGTCCGATGCGTCCCCATTCCTATTTCAGCGGCACTACTGCTTCATGCCCAAACGCCAAGGAGAACGGGGTCTCTCCAGTGGCCGTTTTGTGTGTGGTTCTGTAAGCCCACAAGATATCGAGCGACTTCGTCCACCGAGCTCCCTTTGCTCGCCAAGTCTTGTCTTGGGAGGCGTTTTATGGTTTTGTTCACTGCCTCTGCTTGCCCGTTGGCTCTGTGGGTGTGAGGAGAGCAAAACTTCAACTCTATCCCCAGATTTAGGCAGAAATCCCTGAATTTGCCGTTGTCAAACTGTCTCCCATTGTCTGTGACCAATGCATGAGAAATCTCATACCTGCAAATCACAATCTTCCAAATGAAGTCAGTGGTTTTACCTTCCGTGATGCTGCTCAAGACTCCCACTTCGACCCATTTGGTGAAATAATCAATCGCGACTATGGCATGGGTGGCGGATGCTTTCCCCTTCGGCAGTGGCCCGATCAAATCAATTCCCCATTGAGCAAACAGCCACGGTGAGTTCATCACCGTTAGGTTCTCCGGAGGCTGAGTTAGGTAATTGGCAAAACTCTGACAACTTTTGCAACTTCTGGTCTTCTCTTGAGCATCGTGATGCATGCGGGGCCAAAAATATCCTTGCCTCAAGGCCTTGAACGCCAAGGACCTCGCGCCAGAATGAGTTCCACAGACTCCTTCGTGTATCTCTCGGAGGACATAATCGACCTCCTCCTGGTCTAAACATCGCAACAAGGGGAGTGTACCCCCGTCTATATCAGACCCCTTCGATGAGAGTGTACCTGGCTGCTTTGCACCTCAACTTCCTTCCATCTAGGTGCTGCTCGTCGATAAGCTCATTACCTCGTCCTCCTGCTTGATACTCAAGCAGGTTTTCATTTCCAAAGGGATAGACTTTGGTAATTTGGGGTCCGATGCGGCTGCCATGCGAGCTATCATATCTGCTCGAAAATTCTTCCCCCTTGGGATTTGTTCCACCTCGACAGCTCGGAAACTCCCCATTAGCTACTTCACCTTCCGAAGGTAGGCCTCCATCTTCTCCCCCTTTGCCTGAAAGCTCTCGTCGAGGTGATTCGCTACCAGCTGCGAGTCTGTTCTAAGCTTTACCTCCTCTGCTTTTACTACCGAGGCGAGCTTCAATCCCATTATTACGGCTTTGTACTCAGCCTGATTGTTGGTAACTTCGAACTCTAATTTCACAGCGTATTGCATCTCTGCCCCTTCAGGACTTAGGAGCACAACTGTTGCTCCTGCTCCCTGATTTCCACAAGATCCATCTACCATGATTATCCACGTATTGGTCGAGGCCTGAGAATCCAGTGGGGGCTCGTTCCCTGTCTGCTCATCCCTTGCAGTGCATTCGACCACAAAGTCAGCTAAAGACTATACTTTTATGGCTGTTCGGGGCTGGTAATTAATGTCGAACTCGCTTAGCTCCACTGACCATTTTACCAGCCTTCCAGAAGTCTCAGGCTTGTACAAAGTTTGCCTGAGGGGCTAGTTTGTTAGAACCACTACCGAATGTGCCTGACAATAAGGCCTCAGCTTTCGGACTGCTGTGACCAGGGCCAGTGCCCACTTCTCCATTAGTGGATACCGGGTCTCAGCTTCTAGCAAGGCTCTGCTCGTGTAATAAATAGGGTATTGTACCACGACTCCTCCCTTACGAGGCCGAGCTCGTTGCCCGTTGGGACACGGTAAGTATATAAACAATACCTCTCCCGCTCGAGGTGTCGACAATAGCAGACTTTCAGCGGATATCCTTTCAGTGCTTGGAGCGTCAGCCTCGCATTCTGGCGTCCACTTTGTCTTCCTGCCTTTCTTCATTTCCTGAAAGAAGACTCGGCATTTATCCGTGGCTCGAGATACGAACCTGTTAAGGGATGCCAGTTTTCTGGTCAGACTTTGTATCTCCTTGAGGCTATGAGGGGACCTCATTTCCACCACTGCTCTTATCTTCTCTGGATTGGCCTCGATCCCCCTGTGACTCACCATGAAGCCTAAGAATTTTCCCGAACCCACTCTAAAAGCACATTTCTCTGGGTTTAGCTTCATCTGGTACTTTCTTCAAAGTGCGAAGGTCTCCTCTAGATGCCTTACATGCTCCCCCGCATCTTTAGACTTGGTGATCATGTCATCCACATATACCTCCATCGTCCGACCGATCAGTGGCTTGAAGACCTTGTTCACTAGCCTCTGATACGTTGCCCCTGCATTCTTTAGACCGAAAGGCATGACCTTGTAGCAGTCTGACCTACGATTAGTGATGAAGGTCGTGCACTCCTCGTCCGATCATTGCATGGGAATTTGGTTATATCACGAGAATGCATCCATAAAACTAAACGGCCCGTGCTCGTAGTAGAATCCACCGGTTAGTCTATCTTTGGTAGTGGGAAGCTATCTTTTGGGCTGGCCTTGTTCACATCTGTGAAGTCCACACACATTCTCCATTTCCCACTTGCCTTCTTCACCAACACCACATTCGAGATCCATTCGGGTAGGAGACCTCCACTTATGAATCCAGCTTTCAGTGACTTTTCCACCTCGCAGTTGATGGCTTCGTATCTTTCCTGGTTGACGCATCTCCTTTTCTGCCTCACTGGCTTAGCATCTCTCCGTATTGCCAGCCTGTGGCACGCCACTTCTGTGTCAATCCCAGGCATATCCTCGTGAATTCATGCGAACACATCTGCGTGTGCTCGCAGACATTCCACCAACCCTTCCTTCAACGGCTCGCTAAGGCCCGAGCCAATTAGGATTCTCTTCTCGGGGTCGTCTGCTCTCACCCCGGCCTCCTCCAACTTCTCAGCCGACTCTTGTCTTCCATTCCTTGATTCCCCCCTTGAGTCCAACGAGGTTATCTGCATGGTTTCTTTGGCCGCTACAGCGTAGCAACTCCTCGCCACCCTCTGACTGCCTTTCACGACCCCTACAGCCCCATTTACTCGATACTTTAGGGCTAAGTAATGGGTGGTATGGGCTGGCTTCATCTACCACCACGAAATCCAGAATCATGCTCTTCTCAAAAGGCCTCGAGCCCATGTTTACTGCCAGCTTGATGATTCCCAGAGGTATTAGCTTTCCTCCCCCGAATCCTTTCAAGGAAGTGCTCGTCTGCTCGAGGCTCGCGCCTGTTATTCCCAAATCCTCGAGTGCGGATTTGAAGAGAATATCCACTGAACTTCCCGAGTCAACCAGTATTCGGTCAACTTCCTTGTTTTCTACGTTGGCTTTTACCACCAGGGCATCCTCGTGAGGGTACAACACCCCCTCCTCGTCTTCATCCGTCCACATAATTGGCACCTTCCGAACCCTGGCCTTTTTGGCTGCGGGAGCAGTGAACAGGACTTCTCGGCCGGCAGCGGCATATCTGCAGTAGTTTTTCTGAGCCTTATTTGAACTTACTGCCATCGTAGGCCCTCCTGAGATTACCTTCGTGGACGGTGGTTCCATGTCTATTTCGTAAGCCCAGTCATCTTCCTCAGATTACTGCTCAACCACCGAATGCCCTCCTTCAACAAACTCATCCAAGTACTGATTCTTAACCAGATCCTCCACCTGGTTTTTTCTGTAGCTGAGAATCAACTTCATGGGGGTCATCCGCCAACTTTAGGTCTTACTCTACCCAATCTTAATATTTTCCAAATCACACAAAATTTCTTCAGCGGATTCATTCCAATATCTTTATCCAATGCTTCAAAACTCGAAGTGATTCAAGTTGGGCTTAACAATTTTTCTGGGAAAGTTTCAGTTAATTTTGGAGTCATGAAAAATTTTTCATACATAAGTGTAGGCTTTAACAATCTGGGAAGCGGGGAAAGTGATGAGATGAGTTTTATGAATTCTTTGGCCAACTGTAGTAAACTATGTGTTGATGCAGTTTTTCCCGCGTGCCTTCAAACAGTGCCTCGAACCTTCTGCTCGCAATTAGCTCAAACTTGAGTACGATTTTCTCCTTCGTCCTATTCCATTGTCTTTTCCAGAACGGAGTTCTCCCGGACCTGTACTCATAGAAAAATAGGGTCAAGGGTAGCCGGGCGTGTTCTGGCGAAAACCATCCGACGCTCAAGTCAGTAATCGGGTTATTCTTTTTTGTATCTCCCTTAGTCAGAGAGACCGAAAAGATGAAAGGGATATTTTTCGCCCTCCCTTTTGAATAAGTATGGTTTTTTTTTAAAGAATCAAGGTAAGGGGAGTAGGGATAGGAAGAACCTGTGTTAACTTTTGGAATCCCTGTGAATGAATTTTTCCAACCCCTGTAACGTACACGTTCATTTCCTTTTATACTCCATTTTCCCGCTCTTTCTCTCCAAGAGCATCCATTCCCGCATCAGTGGTGTCAGGGTCCCTCTGACAGCCGGGATTGGAGTAATATTCCCTGGGGATGCGCGGCTGTCTCCTTAACTCGGTTCACGTGGCCAGATCACCATGTCGGGCATGTGCGCTAGGAATGATGACACCGTGGGGGCATGTGCCGGCCATCGGCAATAGTACCACCACCATACCATGTGGAGCCCTGATCAGACATCTAAAGGTGTGCCAGGATTCTGAGAAAACGGGTCGGGCTGCCCTGGGTCGGGTCTTGTCCAGTTGTGCTCGGGGACTTAATCTCTGCGAGCAGAAAAGGAGAGCTCGGGTCTCGATCAGCCTCTGAATTCCTCGACCTTGACCAGCTTTGACTGAACCTGATGACCTCGAGCAGGTAAGAGAGCTCGGAGCTCGAACGGCTCTGAATCCCTGACCTCGACCAGCTTTGATGTCTGATGAGATCATCTTCATGCCAGACTGTCCTCGGGGTATTTTATTCGAGCTGGAAGGACCTCGAGAAGACCTGCCCGATATTACCCAAACACTATGGGTTCTCGATATAGGATCAAATCAATTTATAGGAACATTGCCTCAATCGATAGCTAATCTGTCTACTGGACTTCAACGTTTGGCCATTTATGATAATCAGTTGTATGTCAGCATCCCTTCAGGATTAGGTAGTCTTGTTAAGTTATATTTCTTAGGGATCTAGGGAAACCAATTTACAGGCAAAATTCCTAAAGAAATAGGTAAACTTCAGAACTTACAAGGGATGGATGGTGGTGACAATGAACTCTCAGGGGACATTCCTTCTTCTCTTGGAAACCTCTCATCACTATATGGAATTCTCTTGAACAATAACAATTTTTCAGGAGTTATCCCTTCCAGTTTAGGAAACTTGAAGCAATTGACGTTTTTGGAACTATCTCAAAATGAGCTCGACGGAAATATCCCAGAAGAAATTTTCAATATATCTTATCTTTCAGTATCACTGAATTTAGCCCGAAACCACTTTGTTGGATCTATACCTTCAAGGATTGGTAACCTGAAAGCTTTGAGGAGTTTTGATGTGTCCAGCAATAACTTGTCAGGTGAAATTCCAAATGAACTTGGTCGTTGCTCTAGTCTTGAAGAGATTTATCTGGCGGAAAACTTCTTCAACGGATCAATTCCTTCATCTCTGAGTTCTTTGAGAGGTATTCAAAAGATTGATCTTTCTCGGAATAATTTCTCCGGTCAAATTCCAATATTCCTTGAAGATCTTTCCTTGAAATATCTTAACTTATCCTTCAATGATTTAGTGGGCAGAGTACCAACCAAGGGAATTTTTGCTAATGTTAGTGTATTATCAGTTATAGGTTGTAATAGACTCTGTGGGGGTATTCCTAAATTGCAACTGCCCAAATGCATAGAAAACAATTCAAGGAATCACGAGAAGATCTCACGAGGACTGAAATTAATAATCATAACTGTAAGTGCCTTTTCAGGATTAGTAATGGTCTCAATTTTCATTTTCTATTGTCTCAAAAGGAGGAGAGGATTAAGAAAGTAACAACCTTCAGGACAGATGCTGAGAAAAGCACTTCAGAAAGTTTCTTATAAAGGTCTCATGAAAGCAACTAATGGCTTTCCTTCAACAAATTTGATTGGTGTGGGCAGCTATGGCTGTGTGTATGAAGGAGTGTTTGATCAAGATGGAACTGTTGTTGCAATCAAAGTGCTTAACCTTCAACGCCGAGGGGCTTCCAAAAGTTTCATGACTGAGTGTAAAGCCTTGAGAAATATACGCCATAGAAATCTTGTCAAGGTTATAACTTCATGCTCATGTATTGATTTTCAAGGCAACGACTTCAAAGCTTTAATTTTCGAGTACATGCCAAATGGGAGTCTTGAAAACTGGTTGCATTCAACTGCAGTTCCACAAAAAGATAAAGAAATTGAAATTCAGAATCTTACCTTTCTTCAGAGGGTAAGTATTGCAATTGATGTGCGTCTGCCATAGATTATATCCATCACCGCAGCCATGAACCAATCCTCCATTGCGATCTAAAACCAAGCAATGTCCTTCTCGACAATGAATTCACTGCTCATGTTAGTGATTTTGGGCTAGCAAGACGTCATCAAGAAGTCTCAAATTCAACTCAAAGCAGCTCTGTTGGAGTAAGGGGAACAATTGGCTATGCAGCTCCAGGTTATATATATTTATATTCAAAATATATCAAGTTGTACATTTGCAAGTACTTCAATTTCTTCTCAAAAACTGATATACGCTGACTCATGTAAATATATTTTGTTGAATAACAAAGTATGGCTTAGGGAGTGACGTGTCAACAAAAGGTGATATTTACAGTTATAGGATATTGTTGTTAGAAATGGTGACAAGGAAAAAACCCACGGATGTTATGTTCGAGGGAGACTTGAATCTTCATAACTTTGCAAGAATGGCCTTACCTAATCATGTGATAGACATTGTGGATCCAATACTTCTTAATGATGTCAAAGATTGAGATGTTACTGATAACCAGAAGTTGGGGCAAGCAAGAATCAACAGCAAAATAGAATGTCTCATTTCTATGGCCAGAATTGGAGTTGCATGCTCAATGGAATCACCCCAAGATCGAATGGACATAACCAATGTTGTGCATCAATTACAATCAGTCAAGAACACTCTTCTTGAACCTGGAATTGAGGTTAACAGGAGAAGAGGAAATTAGATGATCAAACTTCTCTCGTAGCTTTTGAGAGGTGATGCTTACATATGTACTATTTGTTTTTAGTTAGGTGTATTCAATCCCTTTCAACTAGAAATTTTTTCCCTTTAATGTCTTGTGTTTGAAGTACTTGTTGAGAATGTCAAAACTCAAAATTTATGAATGAATTTTGTTTTGATATAGCTTATCTGCCTTCAATACTGATTGTAAAATTATTAAAATTGACAATTAACAACTAAATTTTCAATACAATATTAGTTTTTGAATGCTTGATATATTGGAAATTAGAGTAGTTTATTCTGCTGAATGGCAGAAAGTCGATGAAAATAAATGAGTTTTTTTTTTTCTTTTTTGAATATTTGGGACCTGGTGCCAAATAGCCATCAAGTAAAATATTTTATTTACAAATAATCGAGAAACAAAGCAACAACTCTAAGAGAGAAATATGATTAATGAAAATATAGTTTGGAGTTCACTGATTGAAGTTGCGTCTTGAGCAGCGTGGTTCTTGCCAAAAATTGGAATGAGAATATGTTCTTCACGACAGAGCAAACTGAAGGGAAAAAATCAGGTTTTTAATTTTTTAATTAAAATATTTTATGACCGATCTCATACAACATATAAGAATTAAGTAATCTAGAAATTTATACCTTGATGTTCTGAGAAGATGAATCAATTGAAAGTTATAGATCCGTCTCCAAACGATCTTTCAGGTTATGACTTAAGATCAATTAATACTGGACGTGTGGGCGTCTGTTTCATCACTCCCAATTGCAACTGGCGTCTCTTAGATGTCTTCAGTATTTTTCTCAAAAGCCCTGGAATTCTCTTCATACTGTTTTAAGAGAAAAATATCCCTTTTATAATATCTTATGAAAAACTCTAGTATGTTAATATTAAAATTCCTATTTAAAATAAGATTCTTTTTTAGTTTAAATATTTAAATTAAATATTTTAATTTAAATATTTAAATTAAATATTATCTCTCCACTTACGTAAAAGTGGAGAGAATGTGTAACTAATTAGGGGACCACATTGTAAAATATTACAAGCCCCTTTTTACACTCGAATATAACATTCTAGGCCTTAACAAATATTATAATTATGATTTTCACCTAATACGCCAGTTTTCTTGCTTTTGGGTCCAGTGATGGTGTTGTCAATTAAATGAGCTAATCCGGGGATCATTTAGGAATATACAATAGTGGCTACAATAATTAAATTTGTAATTAAACAAATATAATTATTTAATTTCAATTCTTCTCCACTATAAGATTGGAATTGACCTCCATAATTATATGCTCGAATAATAATTCGCCCAAGCCACATTGATTTCTTTACTGCACAATCATTTGTACTACATCATTAATTTAAATTGATATCTCAACTGCTCAATCAATTTAATTACATCTTGTTCCTTAATACTTATTGGTTTTCTCTAATGATCATTTCAACATACTTATTTATGTTAACACACTCTGGCCAGAGAATTCTATGATCAAGTACTAAAAACTCATCAAGAGATGTGTCGTACAAATTCTGTATTGTTAATCTATAATTTCAATATTTGTAATTGTTCCCACCAAGATACCGGGTAATCTTAACTACATGTGTATGCCGTGCCCATTGGTAACTCAAATGAAATAATAGCTACAATCATAAAATTATAACTAACTCAAGATTAAGATTAGAGTAAATCAATGCCTATGAGATTTAATAAGTCTGACAGTTATTACTAGATTAGTTAAATCTCATATGTGATCCAGTTTAATACAGTCATACTACATCAATAAATTCATACATGATTAAGACAAATCACTTAATGAATTTATTACAATCTATACCTAAATAAAGTGTCCAACTTTATTTATCAACTACAAACTTAATTTATTTAATTATAAGATAACTTGTATTTATGTCTTCTATAAATCCACATGGTGATCGCATAAATACATATAATATGATTAAATGGACTTTACTCAAAATATTAATGCAATTTAAGATATCTGAATAAATACCTCAAATATTTTATTAATTAAAAAATCAATATGCTGTCAAGAGCACATAATCCTAACACAAAGTTTAAAGGATATGGTGCATTGTGTTACAGCATTCAAGACATTCTCGGATATGTTGAACAACAACCAGCCAAGAAAAAGCTGATTTTCTCTACTCCCTTATGAGATATGTTGGGTTTTCAGTGGTGATGACAGTGGCATGTTCACCCACAGAAACCAGATGTTTGTTGGGTAATGATTTTTTTTCCATCAATGAAACCCTCCAGGTCATTGCCACGAATTGTAGGCAAGACTGGGTTTTCCAGATGATACAGTTGGTCCTGTCTAGTTTCACAGGCAACGAGAATGCAAAGTGAACTCTGAGAATGATGTGTGTGTATGCTGTAGTGATATTAGAGACAATAGTGCTTGATTGAGCTGTGTTGCTCTGGTGTCCAGGCATCGTTTTATCAATTTCCATGAACGGAATGCTTACACTTTCTGTCATACTAAGTAAACAATGCTAAAAGTTTTAAAACTTTAATGAAAGCAATAGTACAATACAAAATGTAAAATGCAGCTTGCTGATTTCATTCATTTCATTTGTTTATATACAAGAATAATTTCTTTTTCAACAAGATAACAATTGAATTTTACTCCCACAACACTAGGTAGGCTCGAACCCTCCACCTTATAAAAAAAGAGAGGAGGTGCTAAATAAGTCAACTGAGTTTATGAAAATTTATATAAAACTATCCTAAACTTGAGATGAGTGAAAAATATAAATTATTTTTATAAATATTAGAGCCATATAAGAAGACCATTTGATGAAGATTTATTATTAAAATTTGCAGACAAATTACATGAAAAAATAGGAGAATCCCAGTACTTGTATTCATTGAGTTCTTCAAGGTATTTCATCGAACACTTATGTCTTTCTATCAAACACTTGTTTTCTTCAACAACATGCAAATCAATAATAAAAGGAAAAGAAATCACGTCCATTATTACCTTATTCCATTAATATAAATCCTTATTTCATTGGCGTTTCAACAACAACATAATTGTTGATGCAAAATCTGGTCGCTATTATCTCAAGCAAATAAGACTTTAGCATCGCTATTAAATTTATTTTTTGGGGAAGCAGCTTATTAATTAACAAGAATGTTTGCAACTGCTAGCAGATTATTTTCGATCACTTGAAATCACAAAAGATGGTCAGAGGTCGTCAGATAGTTTTCTAGCGAAAACTCTCTGACGTTCAAGTCAGTAATCGGATATGGGAAAAACTTATGCCACCTCTCATGTGACTTAGTTCATATTGTGTGGCATAAGTTCATATTGCCTTACATATGAAAGTTTTTCCAGTTGAATAAATAAGAAAATGATTTCTTTTTTAAGAGAAAGAGAGCATGAGATACTATAGAAGAAATCCCTTAAATAATTATAATCATCTAAATAAATAATAATAATTACCATCATAACCTCCATAATCATAATTGACATACTAATGAACATAATAATAATCACAATAATGATAAATAATAATAACTGTTATAATAATGACTATATAAATTATCATTTATTACACTCATCTGGTCGAGGTAATTAAAGTTACCCCCTGGTCGAGATTATATAATCGAGATAGTCAAGCCTGATCAAGGTTATCTACTCAAAATTACCAGATAACTACTTAGTTGAGGTGCTTTGTTCTATCTCAGATAACAACCTAATCGAAATCAACAGATAACTCTTGGTCGAAATGATGTGCTCGAACTAGTCAGATAACCACCGAGTTGAGGTGCTCTATTTGAGCTCATCAGATAATAATCTAGTCATAGTAGTTTGCTCGAAATCACTCTGATTTATTCCTCAAACAGCAACATAAAAGTATGTTATATTTTATTTATATTATGTTTAAGTTTTGGACATGCTATGTGTAGAATCATATAAACAGAATATTTATATATGTTTATCCTTTTGTTTATTTACTTCTTCTAAAACATGATTTTACATCATCTATGGAGTTCATGTCTCCAAATTTTTACATCTTACTCACATTTCTTTAAATAAAAAGAAAAATTACAGAAAGGATTCCTTGTACATGCCAAAGAAATAAATTCAATTCCAATTTTTTTTCCACCATAATATATTATTTTAAAAAAACATAAATATATTAAAGTGGTGAGTTTTGGTTAACATATTTGAATAGAAAAAGAGCAAATAAGATAGGTTTTGACATTTTGAAATGGAAAGAAGAAATTGAGTTCTAAAACAAAACCAAAATGCCCAAAAAAAAAGTAGAAAAGGATAAATGGGGAATTAAAAAAATGTTTGGTGAAAGGAAATATATCATAACATATAAACTAATAAGTCCAATGAACTAAAATATTTAAAACTCGGAAAGGATAGGCGGGCTGCTGAAAATTCAAATTATTTCCCATCACAATTCATGAGGAGTCGTTGTTGCTTTGACAGGAAGCCATCATTCATCAAGCTTTGTTCGGTTGTGAGAGGTACAAGAACTTGTTATACTTCTTTGATATATGAACATGTTAATTCTTATGTTATTCATGTTTCTTTGTAGTTTAATTGTTTTTCGATGATTTATCAAATTTATTGTTTAAGCTCTGAATTTTTTAGTTTTGAGTTACTTGATGCGGTAATATTAATATTGATAAATTTATTAACAACCCATCCATATTCTTTAGGGAATAAATTGAAGTGACTTCGAGTAGACTAATATAAACAGATGGTTATATGGTGGACTCAAACAAAATATTTTGACTAGGTAGTTATCTGGTTAGCTCAAGTACATCATTTCTACTGGTTTGTTATCTGGAAAACTTGAGCAAATCATCATGACCAAGTGCTTGTCTGGTAACCTTTAGCAAGACACTTCGATCAAAGGGTAATTTTAACTACCCTGACCAGATGAGTATAATAATAATTATTACCGCTATTATTATGATAATTATTACGATAGTTGTTATTGATCATTATTATGTTTATTATTGTAATCATTAGTACAATAATTTTGATGATTATGGGAGTTATGATGATTATTATTATTATTTACTAAGATGGTTATAATTATTTGGTCCTCCTCCAGAGGATCGGATGCTCGATTCCTCTCACTAAACACTCTGCTGAATCTTTTCTTGGAAAATTATTTCAAAGCTCTTGAGTTTAAAGGCAATGATAATAAAGCCACAAGAGAGATGGTATAAGTTTTTTCCATAAAAATTTGATTACTGACTTTAGCGTCAAATGATTTTCACTGGAAAAACATCCGGTGATCTCTAACCGTCTTCTATGATTTCAGGATATTCTTAGAGATTAGCAAGCCGCTTCTCCACAAAAAAATAAATTTAATGATGATGTTGAGTCTGATATCAAATCGTCAATCGACTAGACAAATTTCGATATCAACATCTATATATCATAGCAAAATCTAATCTTAGGTAAAACTTTGAGAGATTTTAGATGCATTTAAATTTATGTTGTGCTTATCAGATTTGGATTTGAATGTGACTGTGCATGTGTTTGCAAGTTCAAAGGTTTTTTTGTTTGCGTCTTCTTTAAGTTGCAGGATGAATCCACATCAATTTCTGTACAAAATGCTTTCATATCCACATTATTGTCTGTTGATGACGAAATTTGGTTTGGTCAGTTAGCGACTTGATATTAGACTTTAGTATCGCTATTAAATTTATTTTTTAGGGAAGTGGCTTGCCAATCACCAATAACATCCTGCTGCCACGAGCAGATAATCCACGAGCAATTAATCTGCAAACTAATAGTCGTCAGTTACCTGAAACCACTAAGACAACCAGAGGTTGCTAAAAAAATTTTCGGCGTAAACTCTCTGATGCTCAAGTCAATAATCGGATTTTTATGGGAAAAACTTATATCACCTCTCATGTGACTTAATTCAAATCGCCTTCCAACTCTAAGTTTCAACATAATGTACCAGAAAATCATTTCTTTGTGGGAGGAAGAGAGCATTTTGTCACGGGATGGGTGTTTTGCGCAGCAAACCCGTGCGGCACTTAGACAACCTTGTCGGGATGTTGCTAAGTAAGCCTTTGCGCTTCTCGATAGCTAAGCCAAGAGGTTCCCGAAATGCTAAAGAGAAGGAGAAGCTAGCGAGCAATGTAGCCAAATGCGGAAATTGTATTACTCAAGAGAAACTTACAAGAGAGCTTACAAGTGTTTGATGCTTTGCTTGGATGATTACAATGCTTAGAGCTCACCTCTATTTATAGCAAAGCTTGGCTAGTTCTAGAGAGTTCTATGTACATGTGTCTAAACCTAGACCGTACAAGTGTCACAAATCTAGGCTATGTACAAAAGTGCTAGAGTTTGCTAGAATGTTCTAGAATCGGGCCAAGCTAGCACATCTTGGCTCATTCTCTTGGGCCATTGCGGGCTGGAATCATGCGGCCCGTAACATCCTCCCCCACTTAAGCTCGCGGCGTCCTCGTCGCGTTCTCGTGCTTGTACCTTTGGATGTGTTCCGCGAACTGCCACAATTCATCTTCTCGTTCCCAAGTGGCTTCGCTCTCGGGGAGGTTCTTCCACTTCACCAAGTACTCGTAGTATGGTGGCACGCCCCTTCTTCGAATGATGCGATCAGCAAGGATGTAGTCCACATCTTTGTCGAACGCGGTGACAACGGCTGTTGGGGCACGCCTTGATTCTCCGCGACTTGGTTCTTCCACGTCTTCGTGATATGGCTTGAGAAGACTCACATGGAAGACCGAATGAATCTTGAGTCTTGGTGGAAGCTCTAGTTGATACGAGACGTTGCCTACACGTCGGATGATGCGGAAGGGTCCTTCGTAGCGTCTCACTAACCCCTTGTGGACTTTGCGAAGTGTCTTGAACTGTTGGGGCGGGAGCTTGATCATAACTCGATCACCTTCCTTGTACTCGACGTGCCGTCTCCTTGTATCAGCCCACTTCTTCATTTTCCTCGCGGCTTTGTCGAGGTATGCTCGCGTGATGTCCGCTTCTTCATGCCATTCGCGGGCGAGCTTGTGTGCCGCGGGACTTTTCCCTCCATATGTCGAGGCTATGGCGTTGGGGGTCATGGGCTGGAATCCCATGATGATCTCGAAAGGACTCTTGCTGGTAGCCTCGCTCCGTTGGAGATTATAAGAAAATTGGGCGACATCTAGCAACCGCCCAATCCCGCTGGTGGCGCTCACATAATGCCTCAAGTACATCTCGAGGAGGCCATTGATGCGCTCGGTCTGACCATCCGTTTGCGGATGAAAGCTTATTGAGAACTTGAGGTCGGTCCCGACATCTTGAAGAGCTCCGTCAAAATTTTCCCGTGAAGCGTGGGTCTCGATCGCTCACGATGCTTCTAGGAACACCCGATGCTTCACTATGTGTTTGATGAAGAGGCGGGCTGCTTCGTCTACCTTACAATCAGCGAGTGCGGCAATGAAAGTAGCATACTTGCATGGCGGTCTACCACGACCATGATGCTTGCCGCGACCTCGGATTTTGGTAAGGCCGTTATGAAATCCATGGAGGCGCTCTCCACGGCCTTGATGCAAGGCGGGGGCTGCAACAATCCTGCCGGTGATTGGTGATCAATCTTGTCTTGTTGGCACACAAGACAAGTCCGCTATATATGCCTCGATGTCGTCCGCATACTTGGCCAAAAATACGAGGCTTGGACTAGTGCGGTGGTGCGCTCAATTCTGGGTGACCAGCCCACTTGGAGTCGTGGCACTCCTTGATGACTTCTTTGCGTAGATTCCCCACCTTGGCACAAATAGCCGATCTCCCTTGGTGAGGAGGATGCCCTCTTCTTGCCAAAACCGCCTTGTCTTTCCTTGAAGCACCTTCTCCAGCAAGTCCTTCGCCAATGGGTCTTGTTGGAGGCCTTCCTGATGCGTGAGACAAGGTGCGAGTTTGGTTGGCTCGCTAAGTGTGGCCAATTCCGCCTTGCGACTTAGTGCGTCCATAGCGGCGTTGGCCTTGCACGGCTTGTACTCGAGCACGTGGTCAAACTCCATGAGAAAATCACGCCTGCCGTGCTTGCTTGGGGCTCAACTTCTTCTGCGTCTGAAAGTAGCTTGTGGCTACGTTGTCCGTCATAATTGTGAAGTGTGAGCCAAGCAAGTAGTGTCGCCACACTCGTAGGCAATGGATGATGGTCGTCATCTCCTTTTCTTGAGCTGTGTAGCGGCGTTCAGTGTCATTAAGCTTTCGGCTCTCGAGCGCATGATGGGGTGGCCATCTTGCATAAGGACTCGCCAATGGCGAAGTCGGAGGCATCCGTTTGCACTTGAAGGTCTTTGTGTGGTCGGGAAGAACTAGGACGGGCTCCTCCGAAATTGCTAGTTTCAAGCCTTGAATGCATGTTGGCAATCTTCGGACCAATGCCATGTCCGATTTTTCTTGAGCATATCCGGTCAAGGGTGCCGCTTTGGCTGAGTAGCCTTGAATGAAGCGGCGATAGTAGTTCACCAAGCCAAGGAATGATCGAGCTCGGGTACCTTTGTGGGAGGCTTCCAATCGAGGATGGCCTTGATCTTTGAGTTCTCCATCATTATCTTACCGGCTGAAATTTTGTGCCGAGGAACTCTACTTCTTCTTGAGCAAGCGAACATTTCTCCATTTTGATGTAGAGTTCATTCTCCGAAGTACTTGGAAGACTTCGCTGCAAATGTTTGACATGCTCCTCGGCGTGGTGCTGTACACCACAATGTCATCCAAGTACCACGACCACAAAGCGGTCGAGGAATGGTTGTAGCACCTTGTTCATGAGGGTGCAAAGGTTGCCGGTGCATTCGTTAGACCGAAAGGCATAACTAAGAACTCAAATGATCCAGTACCTTGTGACGCACTGCTGTCTTTTGTTCATCTCCTTGATGCGTGCTTGGTAGTACCGGGGCGCAAGTCAAGTTTGGTGAAGTACCTTGCACTTGCCAAAGCTGGTCAAATAGATCCGCTATCAAGGGTATTGGGTACTTGTTCTTGATAGTGATCTTGTTGAGCGCTCAGATAGTCGATGCACATCCGTAGCGATCCATCCTTCTTCTTTTGGAACAAGACCGAGTTGCACGAATGGGGCTTTGGATGGGCGAACATAGCCTGCATCCAACAAATCCATGACTGTCTTCGCAACTCTTGAGCTCGGGTGGCGCCATGCGGTAGGGCGCCAAAGCTGGAGGCTTTGCACCTTGCTCAACTCGATTTGATGATCCACCTCTACGTGCAGGTGGAAGCTTCTTCGGAAGCTGCGGAGGCATCACGTCCTTGAACTCCTCGGGGCCGGATTGTATGGATGGAGGGACTTGGGCTGGAGCACTTGCTGAATCTTCTCCCTCGTTAAGCTCCCGGATGGAGACCAGAAGCTTGGGTCCTTCTTGAAACCCTTCTTGAATTGCATGGCGGAGAGGGTCTTCTCTTCGGACTTGCCCGCTCCGTAGAAACCATGCATGCCTTGCTCCCGTCGAGGATGCTTAGGGAGTTCGTGGCTGGAAGAGGAAGGCATGGACTTGGTCGAAGAACTCCATGCCAAGGACCATCTTGAAGTCATCCATGGGCACGATTGAAAAGTTGAGCTTTCCAGCTCCATGTGCCAAGTGCTACGTTAACTCCATGGGCGGTGCCCATGATGGAGCTTAGCGGGTGAGTTCACTTGCCTTCATTGTGCCTCCTTGTCTTGTGGTTCTAAGGCCTAGGCGCTTGGCCTCATCCTCGGATCACGAAGTTGTGTGTGGCTCCCGTATCCAGCAGCGCGTGACGGTGTGGCCGTTTATCGTCAGCGCCTACATACATCAGCCCTTTCTTGAGTGCCGATTGAGGGCTGTCAAGTGCGTCAAGTCTTTGGATCGAACCCATCTTTGGGTCGGGGTTCTTCCGATGATGATGAGGGTTGCCCTTGAGCTGGGCAGCGAGGGCATTCAGCGACTTCTTCTCCGGACAGTCGCGAACCCAATGAGGCCCGTTGCATATGAAGCATGGGCTGCGAGGCTTTGGCGCTTCCTTCTTGCCTTCCGATTTTGCTTGCCCGTTCTTGCCGCTTGGAGGCTTTTTCTGCCCCCAATCCTTGCGATTCTGGCCCTTGTCCTTGCGACTCTCTCCCCCACTTTTGCCTTGGCTAGGCTTTCTCTCCTTGGATTGGGTGGAGTACTCGTGCAGCGACTCCGCGGTGGCAATAGCGTCGTCAAGTGTTTGGACGCCACGCCGGTCGAGCTCCGTTTTGGCCCAATCCTTGAGGCCATCTTCAAAGTAGAAGAGCGAATCCTTTTCGGACATGTCGCTGATCTCGAGCATGAGGGTAGTGAACTCGTTGACGTAGTCGTGGACGCTACCCGTTTGCTTGAGGCGACGTAGGCGTGTTCTCGCCTCTCTTTCGGCATTGCTTGGGGCAAAATGCTTTCGGAGTTCTTGCTTGAAGTCTGCCCATGTGTTGATGGCGCAGATGCCTTTGCCCATTTCGCCATGCTTGCGACGCCACCATAGTTGTGCAGCGCCTCTAAGAGCGTGGGTGCGGTGCCCACCTTTGATGCCTCATCTCTCACACCCATGGCATCGAAATATTGGTCTAGCCCGAAGAGAAAGTTATCCACGATGGTTGCATTCCGTGTGCCATCGTAGGTGTCGGGCTTTGGCACGTCAATGCGTCGCGCATCACTCGTGCTTGTAGAAGCTTGGCCAGCGGAGAGTGTGCGCTTGTGGCATGCCCGATCTTGCGGACTTCCTCTACTTCCATGCGGACAGCGCGCAGCTCGTCTTGCACGAAGCTGCGGAGTTTCATCAACTCCTCGTGGAATACTTGGAATTCCCCTCGGAGGGTGTTGGCTTGCTCTTGCATGAGGGCCTTCGTTGCCACTGTGAAGTCGGCATATTCGCCCTCGAGGCCGTCAACCCTTTCCTCCAATGTTTCGAGGGTGTCCTCAGTGACGGACATTGTTGTTTCCAACGTAGTCAATCGTGGCTCCAAGGCATCGACGGATGCGACCTTCGACTTGCCTCGAGTCTTGGCACTGCCCGCGAGTGTCATCGCGGCCCCGGCTTAGTTCGGGATGATTCTCCACACCATGAGCACGCTTCTTGTGTCAAGCTTGAGGTTGGAAGGTTGGCCATTGCTAGAATGCGTGTGTGCAAACCGTAGCTCGATACCACTTGTCACGGGATGGGTGTTTCTGCGTGACAAACCCGTGCGACATAGACAACCTTGTCGGGATGTTGCTAAGTAAGCCTTTGCGCTTCTCGATAGCTAAGCCAAGAGGTTCCCGAAATGCTAAAGAGAAGGAGAAGCTAGCGAGCAATGTAGCCAAATCCGGAAGTGTATTACTCAAGAGAAACTTACAAGAGAGCTTACAAGTGTTTGATGCTTTGCTTGGATGATTACAATGCTTAGAGCTCACCTCTATTTATAGCAAAGCTTGGCTAGTTCTAGAGAGTTCTATGTACATGTGTCTAAACCTAGACCGTACAAGTGTCACAAATCTAGGCTATGTACAAAAGTGCTAGAGTTTGCTAGAATGTTCTAGAATCGGGCCAAGCTAGCACATCTTGGCTCATTCTCTTGGGCCATTGCGGGCTGGAATCATGCGGCCCGTAACAATTTGATGCCCTGAAAAAGCCCCCTCAATCCTTATAATCGTCCTAATAAATAATAATAATCATCGTAACCCCCAAAATCATCATAATTTTCTTACTTATTATCCTAACATAATAATTATTACAATAATAATCAATAATAATCATTATAATAATTGTCGTAATAATAGCCATAACAATTATCATTACTATACTCATCTAGTCGAGATAGTCTGCTCAAAGTTACCAGACAAGCATCTAATTAATTTAATATGTTCAAAGCCACTAGACAACAACTTAGTTGAGATAATATTTCAAGCTTATTAGATAACTATCTGGTCATAGTTGTTTGGGTAATATCGGGCAGGTCTTCTCGAGGCGCTTCTAGCTCGAATAAAACACTCCGAGGACTGACCTAGCTCGAGCGGAAGGCCCGACTACTTGCATAAAGCGACCTCACCGACTCGAGGTCGCTCTCCCGATCAAAGCTGGTCAAGGTCGAGGAGTTCAGAGCGACCCGAGCCCCGAGCACTCCCTTGCCTGCTCGAGGTCGCTTCTCCCGGTCAAATCCGGACAAGGTCGATCCCCGAGCACTTCTCTTCTGCTCGCAAATATTAGTCCTCGAGCACAGCTGGACAGGACCCGGCCGGGTCAGCCAGGCCCGCTTCTCGGAATCCCGGCACCCTTTTAATGATCGACCGGGGTCCCACATGGAATGGTGGTGATCATCATTGCCGATGGCTGAGCACATGCCCCTACGGTGTCATCATTCCTAGCGCACATGCCCGACATGGTGATCGCGCCACGTGAGCCGGGTTAAGGAGACGACCACGCATCCCGGGGAATATTACGCCGATCCGTGCTGTCGGGAGGACCGGACACCACTAACGCGGAGTGGACAGATCGAAAAAGGAAAGAGCGGGAAAAATGGAGTATAAAAGGAAGCGAGCAGATGCGTTACAAAGGTTGGAAATTCTGATTGAGAAAGGATCCGTAAACTCATACAGGTTCTTCCTATTTCTAATTTCTCTTATCTGGATTCTTGAAAAACACCATACTCATTCATAAAGGGAGGGCGAAAAATATCTCTTTCATCTTTCCGGTCTCCTTCATTAAAGGAGATACCAAAAAGAACAACCCGATTACTGACTTGAGCGTCGAAGGATTTTCGCCGGAACACGTCCAGCAACCCCTGACCCTGTTTTCTGTGAGTACAGGACTGGGAGATCATCGTTCTGGAAAAGACGGTGGAACAGGAAGAATGAGACAATCCTACTCGAGCTCGAGCTAATCGCGAGCTACAGATACTATAGATAGTCTCGAGCTGGTTAAAGGTTCGAGGCACTATTTGGAGGTTCGAAGCACTGTTTGAAGGCACGCGGGAAAAGCTGCATCAACATCTTTTGGCGCCGTCTATGGAGATCGGCACAAAAAGCCTGATTTCATAATACACTGAAGACCCAACGCTACGATGAGGGGAAACAGCAGAAGAGGAGTAAGTCCAGAAGAATCGGTGACTTTGAGAGAAGTGCCCAATGAGGCCCATAATAGGAAGATCCAGGAAATAATGGATCGGATGGAGAAGCAGATGGAGACTCTGACCTCCCTATTGCAAGAACTCAGGGAGGGACAGAGAAAAGCATGTAATGATGTCCCGGAGTCCAGCCGAGGAAATGCTCCCGTTTAGGAAAATGTAGGAGATGAAGCCCAAAGACCTAGGGAACCGAATGTTGCAGTGAGGGAAGAAACAAACATGGAGGAAAGGGGGTCCCGTCAGCACTTACAGGACATGACCCCAACCTCTCGCGAGAAGAGTTGGAGGGAGAGGTGCTGCGAGTTGGCACAAGTTGTGGAAGATCTCGGAGGGAACGGAAAGAGCCCCAGCTAGCGAATAATGTTGGATAACGAATCTCCACTCTCGACGGAGATCATGAGTGTCACGATCCCACGTGACTTCCGCTTCCCAGATCTGAAATTCTCAGGAAAAAGTGATCCGTTAGTGCACATAGAGCGGTTCAACGACATGGCTGGGTGCAAGGATTGTCGGTGACCCATAGGTGTCGGGCCTTCCACTTACCACGGAAGGAAGGCGAGGGAATGGTACCGCGAGACTCCACGGGAAGCATCTTGAGCTTTGAGCAGGATGTGCAGGGAGTTCGCAGAGCAATTTCGTAAGTAACCCCTGAGGATGACATGATGGAGCTGTCGGAAGTGAGGCAGAAAGAAGGGGAATCCCTCTGAGAGTTTGTCAGAAGATACCATAGATCGGTCCTAGATCTTGGTGCATTCAACCATCCCCAAGCCTTGAGAGGATTAAAGAACGGCATCCGGATGGGGAGACCATGGTATAATCTGCGGAGTCCTTCGATCCGTTCATATTCAGACGCGTATGAGCGGGTAAAGTCGGCTATGGTAATCGAAGAAGAAAAAGCGCTAAGCCGAGGAGTGAGCAAGTCGATGGAGCGAGGAGGAAGGAGAAAGGGGTCCGCCGAGGGACACAAGCTCCAAAGGCAGCAGAGGCCAGGTTGCCTTGTACTGACCCATATCAGAGAGCTCCCCTACCGCGGATGGTCCCCCTGCCACCTCGCAGGTCTCTGGGCCGGGATCACAGAGAGTACAGGCCTCATAATGGCCACACATCCCGCATAAGTCTTAGGCGGGACGGTGCCTAGCGAGGGTCAATTAAAAGGCCCGAGCAGAAGTAGCTCGCGAAGAACGCTACGGCCAGAAGTCCCAAAGCCTAAGTCTTAAGCGGGACGGTGCCTAGCGAGGTCAATTAAAGGCCCGGCGAGGCAGACTCATGAACGCTACGGCCAGAAGTCCCAAAGCCTAAGTCTTAGGCGGGACGGTGCCTAGCGAGGGTCAATTAAAAGGCCCGAGCAGAAGCAGCTCGCGAAGAACGCTACGGCCAGAAGTCCCAAAGCCTAAGTCTTAGGCGGGACGGTGCCTAGCGAGGGTCAATTAAAAGGCCCGAGCAGAAGCTCAAGAAGAATGCTACGGCCAGAAGTCCCAAAGCCTAAGCCTTAGGTGGGACGGTGCCTAGTAAGGGTCAATTGCAGGCCCGATCAGAAGAACGCTACGGCCGAAGTCCCAAAGCCTAAGTCTTAGGCGGGACGATGCCTAGCAGGGTCAATTAAAGGCCGAGCGAAGCGACTCATGAAGAACGCTACGGCCAGAAGTCCCAAAGCCTAAGTCTTAGGCGGGACGGTGCCTAGCGAGGGTCAATTAAAAGGCCCGAGCAGAAGCTCAAGAAGAATGCTACGGCCAGAAGTCCCAAAGCCTAAGTCTTAGGCGGGACGGTGCCTAGCAAGGGTCAATTGCAGGCCCAATCAGAAGAACGCTACGGCCAGAAGTCCCAAAGCCTAAGTCTTAGGCGAGACGGTGCCTAGTGAGGGTCAATTAAAAGGCCCGAGCAGAAGCTCAAGAAGAATGCTACGGCCAGAAGTCCCAAAGCCTAAGTCTTAGGCGGGACGGTGCCTAGCAGGTCAATTAAAGGCCCGAGCAGGCATTCATGAAGAACGCTACAGCCGAAGTCCCAAAGCCTAAGTCTTAGGCGGGACGGTGCCTAGCGAGGTCGATTGCAGGCCCGGCGAGGCAGCTCGTGAAGAACGCCTCGGCCACAAGTCCCAAAGCCTATGTTTTAGGCGGGACGGTGCCATGCTTAGGTCAATTGCATGCTCGGCGGGAGTTACTGAGAAGAAGCTTGGGTCGATTAAAGGCCCGGCGGAAGATCATGAGGAACTCCTTGGCCAAGGTCCAAAAGCCTAAGTCCTAGGCTGAATCATGCCTGGCAAAACTAATTACAAGTGAAGGGAATGCACGAATAATGCAAAGGCCAAAAGTCCCTAAGCCTAAGCTTTAGGCGGGACGATGCCTAGCAAGAGCCAAACATAGGCTGGAGCAAGTTAAATGAACTCACAAGATAAACATAAGGCTTTACCCCAAGTCAAAGCAAAATCCAATCATGCATAGGTCAAACAGCATTACACTTGGGTATAAAGGAAGATAGGAAGTCCAACACTTAGAAAATTTTTACTTAGCAAGCATATTCAAAGTCAATTCAACATAGAAGGCAAGAGCATGTGCGCATGAGCATTCAATAGAGTTGTTCAACATGTATCTTTTTATTTTTTGAAATAATTACATATATAAACAAAAAAAAAAGTCCAAATCATTCAGTAGGAGTGACATCCTCGTAGCGATGGGAGGAAGGCGGCACCAGCGAGAGAGACGTCGCCAGGCGGCGGGAGTATGACCAGGCATCCGCGGAAGGCGATGGGGACATCGGTGGGAACTCGGCGGGAGGGGCATTGGAAGGCGAGGTGCGAGCTCTACTGACACCTGGGGCTCGGATGAAGTAACCGGGGTTGCTCGTGTATTCGACTACATATCCTTGACCTTGGACATGTCGGCCTCGGGGTATGCCTTGCCAAGCATACATGAGGCGATCGTAGTGGAGTCGCCTGAGTGTTGTACTCGATGGCTAGTTGGACCTCGAGGCGTCGATTGCCGCTGAAGGCGGCGAGCTTCTCCCTCGATGAGCTGCTCGTAGTAAGACTTCCGAGTATCCGGATCCTTCAGGCGTGCTTGATTCGTTATTGGTGTCGATCGGCTCCCTACGAAGCTCGAAGGCCTTGGAGTCGGCCAATCTTTGTTTTCTCGCAAAATCTACATTACGATCCGTGACTTTTGATTCTCCTCCTTGGCTCGTTCGCGATCGCTCCGAGCTACGAACGCTTGCTCGAAGTTCTTCCAGGAACCTTGAGCTATCTCATTAAGCTCGGTCGCGGTGCCGAAGCTCGGGAGGAGGCCGTTGGAAGATCTTGAGCAGTAGCGTCGGAGTGCGGGACTCTATCTCGTCTAGGAATCTGCTGGTCGGCTCCTCGTTGAAAGCCCTACGGTGAGGCTCGAGCGACCGGTGAGTCCGCTCCTGCACTGCTGCCGGGTCGAGGTTGAGCTGGGCGGTGATCCTTGTCTCCTGCGATGAGGACCCTCCTCCGCCCTCTCGGTTGGTCGGCGGAAGAAGCGGCTCGGCGGGTGGAGGCGGAGCACTCGTCTCTGCTCGAGGTCTCTTTGAGGTGCTCGCACTTTCGGTTGTCCCAGCGCCTATGTCAACATTTCGCGCATCCTGCTGCTCATCTCTTCGCTTGGTACTAAATTGGACTCTAAAAGTTACGGGGTGTCAGCGACTCCGCTGCGAGCTCGCGTTTGTAAAACGATCTGCACGCGTGCTCGAGCTAGCCCCGATCGAGTAGAAACACCCGAAGGCTGCAAATCGACCAAAGCGAGTAATGAGACAGATACTAGCGGGAAAACTAAAAGTAAAATCCAGTAAGACGGATAAGCGACACGGAGTGCGAAATGCTGCGGGATGGAGGGACTCCTCATTCTGACAGTGCGACTTGCCCAGCTCTCCCCAGCGAAGAAGAATTTGCTCTTCCGGTTGCCACGGAGGTCGGGAGATCGGTGATGGGCTTTTACCCTTCAGTTGGAGGTAAGGTAATACCAACCGACATCGCTTTGGGCTACACTTCGGTGGTAGAGGTGTCGATTTCCCTAGAGGGCTCACCCGGATCACGGCGTTTCCACAAAACAAAGAGTCAGGAAAGACCCTCCACCCGTTCGGGTTCAATTGCCAGGGGCGAGGCAGACCAGACAGAACCCGGCCAAAATAAAGTTGGAGGCGGCCTAACCCCGTTTGAAACACTCCAGTAGAAGGTCGTATACCACTTGGGGACGGTGGAGATCTCGCCTGCACTGCGACCTTAGAACTACTGCTATCGGGTATGTCAGTAAGTTTCCCTAAGTCTATTCAACTCCGATTGGGTGGTTTCACATCTAAGTGATCTATGGGGTATTCCCAGCTCGGACCTCGGTGGCCCTTGCCCTACGATGCGGTGGGTCTCGGTAGTGGGTAATTCCCTCTGGGACTAGAATCCCTCACGGGGATTATCTTAAGAGGTTGTGCCTCACTAGAAGAGGATGAATCCTCCGGTGACATCCTACGGACTGTTGGGGATTGGACATCTTCTTGAGGGTGTTAACAAATAGAGTTCAGTGGGGAAGAAGCAGTGGTGAAATAGAAGATTGGGTTGTACACGAACACGAAAGGAAGTGTGGTTGGTAGGAAGCGCCTGTGAGAAAGAAGAAGACCGGTAGCAATGGAGAGCGGATAAATTTTGAATTTGAGCGAAAAATAAGCAAATAGAGAGCGATGAAGAAGTTGGGGGTTTTAAAGAGGTGGACGCGTCCCTCGGTGACGGCGTGCATTTCGAAGGACACGACCTTTTAGGTCACGTCCGTCGAATTTCAAATGCAGTGGGATCGACCACGTGTCACGCCGTACATGCGAAATGATTAAAGTGGGAGACAAGCGGGAAGCGTGGGGAAGAGTAAAAGGCCGCGAATTCGGCCCATCGTTAATGAGTTTCGGTCTTATCTCGTTTCACTCAAAAGACTAAGCGGGGGCTGGTGTTTGGGTAATATCAGGCGGGTCTTCTCGAGACCACTTCAGCTCGAATAAAACACCCGAGGACGACCTAGCTCGAGCGGAAGGCCGACTACTTGCACTAGCGACCTCACCGGCTAGAGGTCGTCTCTCCCGATCAAAGTCGGGTCAAGGTCGAGGAGTTCGGAGCGACCCGAGCCCAGAGCACTCCTTGCACCGCTCGAGGTCGCTTCTCCGGTCAAATCCGGACAAGGTCGATCCCGAGCACTTCTCCTGCCTGCCGCAAATATTAGTCCTCGAGCACAGTGGACGGGACCCGGCCGGGTCGGCCCGAGCCGCTTCTCGGAATCCCGGCACCCTTTTAATGGTCGACCGGGGTCCCGCATGGAATGGTGGTGATCATCATTGCCGATGGTCAGGCACATGCCCCCACGGTGTCATCATTCGTAGCGCACATACCAGACATGGTGATCGCGCCACGTGAGCCGGGTTAAGGAGACGACCACGCATCCCAGGGAATATTACGCCGATCCGTATGTCGGGAGGACCAGACACCACCAGCGCGGAGTGGGCGAGTCTGGAAAAGGAAAGAGCGGGAAAAATGGAGTATAAAAGGAAGCGAGCAGATGCGTTACAAGGGTTGGAAATTACGATTGAGAAAGGATCCAGTAAACTCATACTGGGTTCTTCCTATTTCTAATTTCTCTTATCCGGATTCTTGAAAACACCATACTCATTCATAAAGGGAGGGCGAAAAATATCCCTTTCATCTTTCCGGTCTCCTTCATTAAAGGAGATACCAAAAAGAACAACCCGATTACTGACTTGAGCATCGGAGGGTTTTCGCCGGAACACGCCCGGCAACCCCGACCACGTTTTACGTGAGTGCAGTGCAGGAGATCATCGTTCTGGAAAAGACGGTGGAACAGGAAGAAGGAGACAATCCTACTCGAGCTCGAGCTAATCGCGAGCTACAGATACTATAGATAGTCTCGAGCTGGTTAAAGGTTCGAGGCACTATTTGGAGGTTCGAAGCACTGTTTGAAGGCACGCGGGAAAAGCTGCATCAACAATAGTATTCTGTTTGAATTCTGATAACTATCTAGTCATAATGGTCTGCTCAATATCACTCTGATTTATTTCCCCAAACAATGTCAATGTAAAATATGTAGATCTCTATTTGATTTTCTTCCACCGTATCCGCCGCAGCAATGGGGACAGCCACAGCAACAACAGTCCCAACAACAAGCACAAAAAATCACAGCAGCGGCAGCAACAAGCACAAAAGCCACGGCCGCAACAAAAGCAACCACAACAACGACAACTTCAGCTCCTAAGGCAAGGAGTGCAGCAACCAACACAAGCGAAAAAAACCATATGACCAGCAACAACAGCAGCTGCTACACCTGCAGCAAGAAGGGCCAAAACCACAGCACCTGCAACAAGAAGCGCAAAAACACAGCTCCTGTAACAGCAAGCGGAAAAACCACAGCACATGCAACAGCAAGCGCAAAAACAACAGCTCCTGCAACAGCAAGCGCAAGAACCACGGTTCCTGCAACAGCAAGCGGAAAAACCACAGCACATGCAACACCAAGCTCAAAAACCACAGCACATGCAATACCAAGCGCAAAAACTACAGCACCCTGCAACAACAGCAGCTCAACCCTTAAAGCATGAAGGACAGCTACCACTAAAAGCTCAACGACAACAGCAGCTGAAATCCGTGAAGCAAGAAGAACAACAAACGCCGCCACAAGCGCAACTGCAGCCACAACAACAAGCAAAACGGCAACCACAGCAATCAAAGATGCCACAACAATCACTACCCTTAAAGCACGGAGGACAGCAGCAGCAAAATGCACAACAAACACAGCAACCGAAACCCTTAAATTTTCCTCAGAGAGGAGCTTTTCCATCACAGTTGCAGCAAAGAGCAAAACAACGGCAACAAGAGAGAAAACAGCAGGTGGTAGGGGGAAACCGCAGCAACTACAGAAACTAGGAGATCCCCCTACTCAAACAAGTGTTTGGCAAGAGGGAGGACAAGATCGAAAACTACTTATTGATCTTGATCAAAATCAGAAAGCAATTACTGGTCTTGAGAAATCATTTATTGATCTTGCTCCAGATCAGCAAGCACTTGTTGTTGTTGAGAAACAACTTATTGATCTTGATCTAGATCCGAAAGAACTTATTGTTGTTGATCAAGATCAGAAAGCACTTACAAGTGTTGATCAAGACCAAAAAGTACTTGTTGTTTTTTATGAAGATCATAAAGCACTAACAAGTGTTGATCAAGATCAAAAAGCACTTCTTGTTGTTGAGAAACCCCTTATTGATTTTGATCAAGATGAGAAAGCACTTGTTGTCTTTAATGAAGATCAGAGAGCACTTACTAATGTTAATCAAGATAAAAAAGAACTTATCAGAAAGCTCTTGCCGTTCTTGATCAATATCAGAAAGCAGTTATTGTTCTTGATGAAGATGAGCGGCCACTTCTTGCCATACCGCCTCTAGATGAAGATCGGAAACCACTCCTTGCTCTGCCGCCAGCTGCCAATAGAGGCCAGCAGCGGCAAAGTGAACTGATAAGTTCAATTCTCATTCTTTCAATAGTCATCCATCAAACAGAAGACTATTTTTCTTTTTGGCAGCGCTTTTAAGGTTAACGATACCATAAATAAACTTAAATTTATCATTATGTTTAATTTGTTTGTTTTATTTGACGAATTCCTTGTTTTCTTCTTCCATTGAATTTATTTGTTGTGAGGGAGATGTAGCAAATTCTTCTAGTGCAATCAAAGAGTCTTTTTTCAATGCAGTGAAAAGAGGCGACTGAAAGGTGCAATAAATATCAGATGTAAAATGTTTGATTAATCAGGGAAGCTATTACTCTATTATGCTCTATGCTCTACTGCATCAAGATTGACAAGATGATGATTATTATATACTTCCAATTGGTGCAGGCAAGAAAATAGGTAACACTTCAAGAAATTTCCTCAATTTAGAGTCGTCAACTTCTCAATAATTTTGCTTCTGCATTGGATTATCTTCATCGAGACTGCGAAACTCCAGTAGTTCATTGTGATCTCAAGCCAAGCAATGTTCTTCTTGATCATGAACTGTCAACTAATAAATTCCTCCCCGAAGCTCCACTAAATTGTCAACTAATCAATCAAGCCACACCACGTACTGTGCAAATGCAAACAGTAACTACCGTAACTGTAAAAGTAATAGGCGCATTTAAAGAACTCGTACGAGTTTTTTTCTCAATTTTTAACAAAATCAAAAGACTAAATGTTATTATTGGGCCTTGAGTCCAGCCCAATCAATAATAGTTGTTAAAAATGGCCCATTTATCCGGCCCATGAAGACTCAACACTACAAGCAAAGCTAACCGGCATCCTAACATTTCTCAATTATTCATTTCAAAGAAAAACCACCGGCGACCAGAGAGAGACTTCGACGTGTCGTTGGCGAGAAAGTAAATCAAAATGTCAGCATTCGACTCAGTTGACTCGGTTCCTGTCGCCGAATCTACTCACTCCTTTGACGACAACGATGAGAAGTTGAACTCAGCCGTTGACTTAAACGACGACAACACTTATTCATCTTTTCAGAGTGGAGATGACGCGTTCGCATCGCAGCCATCGGTCTATGGTGAGTACGCCAACGGTGGATCCGACGGTTCAATTTTGCCGCCTCCTTCTGATATGGCTCCCGAGGAAGGCTTCGCTCTTAGAGAATGGAGAAGGTTCGATTCGATCTATTAATTATATTGTTTTTGAGTTTTTGGATTTAATCTGGCAATTAACGATCAAACTTTGAACTTTCCTTTTTTTTTTTTTTGGAGTACCAAAATGGTAATAACTCAATTTTTAAAGAAGTTATAAGTGGGTTTTGTAGGATTCACTGATTGTTTTTTTTTTTTTTTAAAGTACCAAAAAGGTATCATAATTGAATTTTGAAAGAAATTTTTTATAATAGTGTATATGTTGGTCATTCAGAGAGAACGCGATTCGATTGGAGGAGAAGGAGAAGAAGGAAAAAGAGATGTTGAATCAAATAATTGAAGAAGCTGAAGAATACAAACTCGAATTCTACAGAAAGAGGATTGTTACTTGCGAAAATAACAAAGCTAGTAACAGGGAAAGGGAAAAGGTGATTGGTGATTCTAAGATTTTACTGGTTTTTGTTGCTTGTTTTTCTTTTCGTAATAAAAGTCATTGTGGTTGTACGCATGTTATGTTTGTTATCATTTATGGTTGTTTTGATCTCTTCATGTATGTCATGCTTGTGCAAATATTGTCGAATCTTTTTAAAGCATTGCCACAATAGAAACCAAACCCCCTCCCTCCCCACCTATGTGAGCAATGTTCAAACTCCATAACCCAAGAGCTTTTACTCAATGGAGCCAACTGGCAACCACAAAATTTATGGGGGTTCCACATTTAAGAGCATCGTACACAGGAAACTAATAAGAATTCTTCGTAGAGATGATGCTTTAAAGGATGAAAGCCTTATCTGTTCCACTTAGTTTCATCGTCCACACAACTCCATTGTTGCTGTCGGTATCAGATATTATGTAATTTATATATTTCTGACTTGCTTCTTCTTATATGACAGTTATTTGTGGCCAGTCAGCAGAAGTTTCACGATGAGGCTGATAAGAACTACTGGAAGGCAATTGCAGAGCTCATTCCCAACGAAGTGCCAGCTATAGAGAAGAAGAAAGCAAAGAAGGATCAGGAGAAGAAGCCTTCCATTGTTGTGATCCAAGGTCCAAAACCTGGGAAACCAACAGACCTCTCGAGGATGCGGCAGATACTCATAAAATTGAAGCACAATACACCTGCCCACTTGAAACCTTCGCCACCTCCAGCCCCGGCCACAGCCAAGGACACTAAAACCTCTGATGCTGGTCCATCGCAGCCTGCAGCTGCTGCAACCCCTGCTGAGGTTGTGGCTGCTGCCTGATAGTACTGTTTTAGTGTTCTAGAGATATATAATTATATTTTATTACTATTGTAGTTGAGCTCATTTGAACCCCGATGGCTTGTTATGGCATTAGGTTGTAGGTCATATTTGATTGTGTTTATGTGCAAAACTTGTTCATTTTGACAATGTGTATTTCCCAACTCACTATCTGTAAAATCTCAATTCACAACTCCCAAACGGGTTATGGTGACTTGATGGTCGCACAATATAAGTCTGCTAAAATTTCGTGGTCTCGACATATCTTCAACCTTCTCTAGGGTGAGGGATTTTGTTTTTTCCCGTTTGGATGAACACACTTAACATGATGAGACGATTCTGTTACAAGGAATTAATGATTGGGAAGTTTGAATTGCGTTGGACAGGGTTGCGTGGTCCAAAGTTCTGTAGGATTCCTTTATTTGCATGACGGATGTGTGGTGTGTATTGTTAGCATTACAAGAGTACGAGACCCGTTGATGGGCTTGCCCTGTTCTGTTGGCTTCTTCTTGGTGCTTCATTATTCTCTGAAGTCGCCTTCATGCTAAGTGGAATGAGTTATGATTGGTCAACAGTGATAATAAGCAGCAACTGTTTGCCTAGAATTTGGCTTTTCAGTTTGTAGGGTCAGAAAATTTAAAACCAAAATACAACTACGACATTATGTTTGAAAATCAATCTTACGCAGTTGTAACAATGAAACCTAGAGATCCAGTCAGTTAAGCTAACGTAAATTGGCAGGAGGGGAAGGGGTTAAAGCACATTGGCTTTCAGTAATAAGGATGATCCAATTCTTCCGACATAGTTCACAATACCTCTCCGTGTAGAAAACGATGAAGAAAGATTGTTTAGCATAAAACCGGTTTCCCTACTAATACACAGACCATGAATTGCATAAACTTAACCTCCAACCAATCTAATATAAAACTTTATATTAATCATGGAATCACAACCTCCCCCATAAGTTCTGGAATCAATCTCTTAATTGTCAGGCTCGTAGATTTGAATTAATAATGTAAGATGGATTAGTAAAGCAGTTCCTTCAGGATTTTTGGCACTGACCGTTACCTGCCACGAACACTGGCAGGAGAACGACCACCTCTCTCACTGCCTATGTCATCTTCAATATCACACCCATCTATACAAAGGCCATTATTGTTGACACTCAGTTCGGAACTAGCATTACTGCTTGTGGCAAGAGGGGAATCTGAAACACTAACTGCTCTGCTTCGTGGCCCTGATCTCACACTGTACATAGAGGATGCTGGAATATTTGTCATCAATGGCCTTAAATTACCAGGAATGCTTCGCCTTATATCCTGCAATTTTGAGATCAGGAAAATCATAAGTACTTGTTTCATAGCTTTCAACTGAGTGGCAGACCCAATGCGACTGACAGATAAGCCGATGTTCAACTGAAAGTAACTAATAGATATTTGAATAATGTATGAGAAAAAAAAGCAACATTCTCCCAGACATCAATAAAAGCTAGGCAGCAATTAATATGCACATATGGAGGAAATGAGAAAGTAACCACGATGCAAGGATTTCAAAGACTAAAAACAGCTCATGAGGGAATCTCATATTAAAACATGAGTGACGTTAGTCTGAAATGGAAAAATAGGTCTGAAATGGAAAAATAGACTTACCATATGCCTAATAGCCATATCCAATGACTTCTTTGACAGTGTTCTTCCAAAGCCTAAGCTATCTGGGGATGAAGTCTTCCCAGTCAGGTTACTGTGAGGAGAATGTTTGTCATCTTGCTTGGGAGGTGCCAGTTTCCGCATATTGATCACCCTCTCAACCATTTTTGTCCCAATCACAACAGGGCTCACATTTTCAGTAACTTTAGAATATCCACGACTGACTGCAGGAACAGAGCTCCCACTTGGATGCATAATTCCATTAGGGGCGCGTCCCCTGGAAGGTGAGCATGATTGCCGTCTAGGTCTTCCATTAGATACAGGCTCAACAGAAGAAGATCGAGGACTGGGTGCTCCAGGCCTACCCCTTGTGGCTGAAAGTGGCCTTTCAGGAACTGAAGTCCTTAGATTTGGTGGAGCATCAAGTGAAAAACCAGGCATCTTTGAGGGATTCCATGGTCTGGATTTCACTGTTGGAGAGGTGCCATGGGATGACACTGGATTTTTTGATGTTGTGAGAGCAGGCTTGGTAGCTGAAGGAGACAACTTAACTGGAGAAGCAGATACACTGGGTGCACTTGATGGTGTGGATGGTCGACGAGTTGGCGTGGATGCCCTTGATGTGGATTTTGATGGAGGGATTGAGGAGGGTCTTGAAGTTGGTGTTGAAGATCTTGCTGTAGACCTAGAAGGTGTGGAAGATCTTGCTATAGACCTAGAAGGTGTGGAAGACCTTGAAGGGACTGTAGTCTTAGCTGCAGGAACAGTGGGCTTAGCTGCAGATACCATGGGCTTTGATGCAGAGACTGTGGGCTTAGAGGCAGAAATCGAGGACTTAGTAGCCGAAAGTGTGGCCTTCGAAGTGGAAAGTGTGGGCTTTGTAGTGGAAACTACGGGCCTAGTAGAGGAAAGTGCAGGCTTGGTTGAAGACATGGTAGGCCGAGAAGTAGGTGTTGAAGATCTCGAAGGTTTTGATGATGCAGTCAATGTGGAGCGTCCAGTTGGTGTTGAAGGTCTTGATCCAGGACCCCCAGATGATGAAGGCCTACGGACCCCAGTGCTAGAATTATTTAACCCAGGTGAAGAAACTGGTTGTCTAGAAACTAAGTTGCTCCGCACAGGTGGCTCTGGCTGAGGGTCTGCTAGCTATATGAACAAAAACAAAGACAACTAGGCAAAATGAGTTTATGGATTCAAGCCTTAAGACAACTTCAAAATTCAGGGCATCAGAATACCAAGATAAACAACCCTGGTGGACAAGGCTTAAGATATATGTGAGCATGGAAGAAGCATCTCCATTCTATTCTACAGGAATTTTTAAATGCATCGTATTGAGCAATTATCAAAACAGGAATTTGTTAAAATGCATAATCGAATTCAATGTAATGAGAAGTCTGTCACACAAGCAAGAAAATGGGAAAGAGAACAGTTTAATTTAGTTTCCAAGGTCTCCACTATTTCAGACATGTAATCCCAGTATAACTCCTTCCACAGAAATATACTCCTGCAGAAATTTCAGAATATGCTATTTTGATGATTCCTACAAAATTTATTTTCCATCCAAGCTAGATGACCAGAAGTTCTTACACCTAACAATGAAATGGCCCACATGAGGATCAAGTCTTCCTGAGAAACCAGGGCAGTAATGGTTACATTTTCACTTTCAACATTGTATAATAAACGATAATTATTCTGTAAAAAGATCATCATGTCACATGATAAAATAACCCAAATGCTTCAAAGAAGAAGCACCATTCAACAAAAAATTTCAAGATAGTGCTCTTACTCTAGATTTCAGGGCAGTGGAGCGAACCTTCGGAGTACCGACTTGACTCATAACAGTCTTTTGTGATTCCATCTCTAAAGAAGGGAAGAGAGGAGTACCAGGAGGAGTTAGAAGCCTGAAAACAAACAAATGTGTAGTTGGTATCATCTCACCTCATTAAATATATAAGAAAATAACCTGATGTGTAATTGAAACAACAATGTTGATGAAAATAATTAAACTAATATCCTACTTGTTCAGGCTTCGTGCTTCAATGCACAAGGTCTAAGCATCAATACTCTGACACTGACCTTTGGGATGCATTTTAATTTGTATTTGTGCACCGGGTGAGGAGTTGGGTTGTGTGTTAAAAAATAAATAAATAAAACTTTATATGGTAATATGCTTACTCAGTTTTTGCAAACATACACATACGGCTGAAACAACGTACAGCCAAGGAAAATACTATAGGTATGTTGGCCCCTTACAACTTCTGCCTCCAAACTCTTCAGATGTGAGATAACTAATGAGAAAAAAATGCTGAAGACAAATACTTTCTCACAATATTCTTTCTAAACATGTATTCCCCTCTTCTTTAGCCTTCCAAACAATACCATTCAAATCCAAATCAAGTCCTATACTTCTTATAATGCAAGAAGGATTTCTAACCACTAATAAAATATCATCATATACTACTCTCCTTAAGCTAAGATTGGCAATAACCCTAGCATAATAAATAATAAAATATAATAAAATTAAAGTAAGCCTCTAAAAAAGTTCTAAAAAATTACCAGTCATAGTCATTTTTATCATTGTCAGAATTAAGAAAATCATCAGCACCCAGCTTTCTGGTTGCCGCATTCGAGGTCGAAATGCTAAATATCGGAGAAGTCCCCGGCTTCGACCCTGGCATTCAACAAAAATTGAACATTTCACAAAATCAAAACGACAAAAACCTCAAAATTATTGCTAAATAAAATAAAAATAATAATAATACCTAACGGCGCGTCGAACTCCTCCGAGTTGTTAAGAAGCAAATTCGCTTGCTCCTTCTCTCGCTTTCGCATCTCGAGAAACAAAGAGAGCTCCTCATCTTTCTCCTTCATCATCGACGCTCGCAGCTGCTGCCTCTGCTTCAATGCCGTAGGCTGCATTTGCGTTTCCTGTGACCTAAAGCTTCGATTCATTGTCAGATCAAATTTGCTCCCAAAAGCTTCTCATTCACTTGTCCAGCAACAAAAACTGCACCGGCTATGAATTTTTCAGCCGTTGCACAAATTTTAACTAGATCTAAATAACTGAACAAACTAGCAACCAAAAACGACCAACGACATGTCGTTTTCGCATCGCCGAACCAAGCTCAGCTAAACTAAGCTACGGATAAATTGCTGGAAAAAAAAATGAGAAGAGATCGGAGAAGAGGGACGAGTGAACGGTGAGTGGCAATGAGTGTAAATAACGAGAGGTTTGAGGGGTGAAAGAAGGGGTTTTGATTACATTCGGGGTTTCTTAAGTGCCGGGACAACTGTAGGTGTAGCTCTCCGTGTTTTCTCTCACTTGAAGCCTACGCTTTCAGATTTTTGCTTTTAGTTTGGCGGATAATCACGATAATGCCATCTTTTTTAATTTATTGTTTTGCTTTTTAAATTTTGGGAATTGGGCTTTTTTTTTTTTTTTGGCGCAGTTTCTTAACTCCAATTGATGCCTAAACGATTAAAGCATTTTGTTTCATTTCTGTCCTACGTGTACATGTGCTCGTAATCAAGTGTTACTCCTTTGGAAATAAATAATGTATGGTATAATATTAATTTTATTAATTATAAGACGAGTAACACATATTGTTAGAACAAAATTTTAAATTTAAATATTAAGTAGACCAAGTAACCGTTTATGTTTATGCACCTACAGTAGTAGTAGTGTTACCGCTATAGTGGCTTCTAGATTCAGAATGCACCAGGGTTCGAGTCTTGGGAGTGGAGAGGTAAAACTCTTTGACTGCCCACCCTCCCTTTTAAAAAAAATAAAAAAAAAAAAAAGTAACCGTTTATGCTAAAGAATTGTGTAAAAGTAATATATAAATATTATTTATATTACTATCAAAATAATATTCATGATTACATTATAATAGGGTTGGTAAAAAAATCCGGACCGAATTGATTTGGGCTCGCAGACTTTAAGCTCGGCCCGTATATCAAATCTTTAGATATGGACTCAAAAAATAAGGATTTTTATAAAAAATCTAGGCTCTTTAATTTATAAATTAAAATATATATATATATTTAATTTTAAAAATTAAGTCCAATTAAATTATATTAAATTAGATTGAATTATATATAATATTATCTTTTATTTAGTGTAATATTGAATAGGATTACATTAAATTTAATTTAATAAATTATAAATAATACTTTAAATAGTTCAATTATTTTTAAATTATACTACTAATTGTTGAATTTAATAAATAATATGAAATAATATTATGATGAATCAATTGATAAATTTTTATGTTTAATATTATTTAATGGTTTATACAAATTATTGAATAAAAATTTATTATTGAATTAGTTTATTTTCGATATTAGCATTTGTGGGTTATTGTGTTGTATTGTTAATATTAGGTAATTATGTATAATTTAAGTTTTTTTTAGTTTAAAGTATTATTAAAAATTTATTTTAAAAAATTAATAAAAGTTCAAGCTCAGTCCGGGTCTGCTCGAGCCCACTCGAGTCCGGCTCAAGCCAAGCTCGTTCAATATGAACATACTTTTACAGAACTTAAGCCTATTTTTAGATACATAGACTTGGGTCTGGGCTTACAAAAACCCAGCCCAAACCCACAAATTACCAATTCTATATTATAAATTTGTTTAGATTACGCTACACGTAGAATTGTATAATTCAATAAATTTTATCAATTGAATTTATAGATACTTACAATTTTTTTTAAAAAAAAAAAAAGAATTTCTTTTAGAAATTAATTTTTTTGAAAAAAAATGATTACATTGTAGATCATTTGTAATAATAGTTGTCACGCATAATTACTAATGCTTTGTACTTGACCTACTCACTCTTAACATTTGAGCGAACAATTTTTTTTCTTTTATCAGAAAGCTCCAACTGTGGATGAGTTATCAACGACAATGAGTTTGTTTATCCATTTCCCCCGACCTCGAAGTCTGATATACTATTATCTAAAGTTTAATTGAAATAATGCTATATTTGTAAAATTAGAATACTAAGTTTATATATTAATTGATGTGGTATGTAATTTCTCATACAAATTATTTCGTGAGAGTCTAATAATAAGATAATCAATCATTTGATACAGAACAAGTAATAATTACAATACTTCGATTAAGATTAGAATTTGTGTTGCAGCTTTGCGAGCAAAACAATTATTGATTAATAAAAATAATTTTAAAAAACAACAAGTAATAATTACAATACTTCGATTAAGATTAGAATTTGTGTTGCAGCTTTGCGAGCAAAACAATTATTGATTAATAAAAATAATTTTAAAAAACAACATTCGTTTGATGATGTGCAAATGCTTGTAAGAAGTGTTCTAGTACACGATTTCGAACGTGGCGAGTTCTCATTCGAGAGAAATCTGTTGTGGAGCCCACAACTCCCCGTGAGAGTCCACCGCTTGCGAAGCAGCGTGCTAGAACGACGCCCCCGCTAGTAATTTTTTTTTTTTAAGCAAAATATTAGAATGAATCTATAAATGTATATTAATAAGTTAGAGACATTCTTTGAAAAATAAAAGTTGAGCCAATTTATTATTACAGTTATAAAGTTGAAATATAAAATATAATACATGAATAATTCACGAAAATCACTATATGAAAGTAAATAATGAAAAAAGTAATCACCTAATATACATTATAAGTGTCAATTAATTGAGTTCGTAAAATCTTTGATGTTACTAATAAAAAGGTTTAGGATTTAGCTTTACTTATATGAGTAAAAAGGGAATGAATTGCTATTAGATCATTTAAAAAAAAAAACAAATGGCTTGACATGTAATAAATTATAATTTTAATGTGAAATAATATTAAAAAAAATTTAAGGAAGTCTTAAGAAATACACGATGACAACACACACAACACCATTGGTTCGCAATTCACCAATATATACACACAACATTTATTTACAATGTCTTAATCAACTCTCTCTTCCGGGCTCATAAAATAAATGGTACATTGGGTAGAATTTAGATTTAGTGCTTACCTATGAATTTAGAATTAGCTTCGATAGGTGCATAAGTTACTAATGAAAAAGAGTTGTGCTTAACGTTTCATAATTTTTTGTGATGCGTGCGTTTATGGTAAGAAATGATTAAGAATTAATTATATATTATTTTATATCTAATAACTACTTATTACAATAGAATAATAATGTACATCTCAAAATTTTTATCTCAAATGGTATAATATTCATCAATTAGTTGATAAAATAATATAATTAATCTATTTTAATTTTACCCATCAATCGATAAATGTCACATCAGTTAAGATGATTATTTAAAATGTATAATATTGTTAATTACAATATTATAAAACACAAAATTCAACTCAACACTAAGTTTAAAACTCAGATATAATGTGATGATAACCACCCTAACCATTAATCGATCAAACAGTTCAAATGTACTAACATAATAACATTATGCAATTGGAAACAATGATTTACTAAGTTACATTTCATGTAACTTGTAATAACTCAAAACATACAAAAATGAATAATATTTAAATGGGATATCGTAATTTTTAATAAGTTACATAAAATATAACTTAACAAGATCTTAAAAATAATTAAAATCTTATTCTATGAAATCAACAATTCGTGATTACACCACACTTTCAAGAGTTTTATAAAATGTTATTGGTAAAAAAAAAATGTGAATAAAAGATTCAACTGAATTAAATTGAGTCCATGAATTTAAGAAATAGTGATAAATCTTGATTTCCCTCAATTAAAAATTTCAAGATTTGAATTGATGTTCTTTTATTGATTCCCCCTAAATTGCATTAAGTTATCTTAAAGATTTCATTTTAATTGAAATTTAGATTTGTAATCAAATGGTGAGAACACGAGCTCTCACAATTGTGAGAGTTTGAGTTTGAGTTTTAATAATAATATTAGAGTTTTAATTATTTTTTAATAGAAATAAATTTATTTATTTATTAAAATTATATAAATAATAAACGTATCTAAAATATTTATAAAAATTAAAATATGATCCGTGTAAAAAAAAAAAAAACAAAACAAAACAACTTGAGATTACAATTTAAAAACTTGCATCATTGATCGCGTGGCTGAATTACGACAATCACAACGAAAGCAAATTAGCATTTAGTAGCGTACACCGACAAGCACTGAATTTGACATCCGCAGTACTTCGTCTGGTAGATAAAAATTATTATTACTATTATTATTTTGAATAGTGGTAGATTATTATTATTATTATTTTTACAGGAGTGGTAGATTATTATTCTATAAAGACTATGGGAGACCTGGAGGCTAAATAGCAGCGTGATAGGGAGGAAGTTAGGAAGGAAGGAAGGGCAGGCTTCGAATTCGAAACCGAAATTCGGTTTGGAATAAAAACGACGTCCTTTCGAATAACCGATGAAGAAATCGAAGATGAGAAGCGAAGCAAGCACTAGTAGTAATAACAGTAACAGTAGAGGAGAAACAGTCGTTGCTGATTGCGGCACCTGTAGAAGCTCGTGCGGTTACTGTAAATCCTCTGGTCGTACGAGCATCACTCACGGTCCGTCGTTTTATTTTCCCCTTGTTCTAATTTATATTTTAAAAAATGAAATTAGTAGGAAGCTTTCTGATTAATAATTGTTTAAAACTTTGAATTACGAGAATTTGCGAATTAGCGATCGTATTTAATTATTTTTTAAAATTTGTTCGTTAGTCAAAAGTGTTTGGTTATCTCCGAGCTGCAAATTCTGTTATTTGTGATCGTTTAGTTGATCAGTTAGCTTTATTTTCTGATAATGTCGATATTTTCCTTTATTTTTTTAATAGAGATAATGTTGATATTAATGTGCAGTTAAACGATCATGAACAAAATTTGTTTATTATTTTTAATTTATTTTGCTAGTTTTTGCAGGTTTATGGGCATATAGCGTTACAGTTGATGACTACCAAGGTTTGTCAGCATAATCGGTTTAAAATGAAGATTTTTTCTCTGTTTTTAATCATTTGCTTGGCCAAAAGTTGTTGTTTTTGTTACTTGGAAGCATTGTTCAATATAATCTACTTATTCAATAGGCATTTTTTTTTAATAGTTTGTTGATAAATTGAATAAGCTCCTTCTATAGGTGATTTATCATTAAACTGATATTGTGATAGTATCTTAGAATGTTTCCCCTTACATGCGTTTAATTTAACTTGAAAGATTTTGGTTGCTACAAAGATGCAAGAGGGAAGAGTGTTGGTATTTGATTATTATTGTGTAAAAGTGAAATTACTTTATATCTCTTCTATAATTGTGATAGGGGTTTTATCTTATTTTTGTTTGTATCCTTACAATGGCATTATCATCTTGCTTGGTATAATTTCATTTCAGCGCCATTCTTATTTGAAGCTCTTTTGGCAGATCTTCTTGACCAAGGATGGAGAAGATCAGGCTCTTTCTTGTACAAACCTGATATGGAAAGAACATGCTGTCCATCTTATACTATCCGGCTGAGGGCAAGTGATTTTGCCCCTTCCAAGGAGCAACGTCGAGTTGCGAGACGAATGCAAAGGTGAGGTAGTATACTTTTTTTTTTTGTCGTACATCAGCTCTATTTAGTGCTTATCATCTTTCTTTTATAATTTTGGTCAATGTACCTTTTGTTAGAAAGTTATATTCTAAATCTAAGAACATAGTAACACTAAAGGAAAGCTCCTTATTGATTACTGACAGTGTTGTATATACCTAGGCTTTTAGATGGGACCATGGATGTGGAAAAAAAATCAGTGGGGTTAATAGAGGATCCAAATACTTCTAACTGGCACAAAGTTTCAAGTTCAGTGGAAGACAATTCGTTGTCTCATAACAATAAAGAGAACAATAAGGAAGAAGAAATTTTGCATTTTTTATCTGGGCAAATTGACAATGCAGTGCAGTCGTGCACTGTGAGCGAGCAATTTCCTTCTGGTATTCAACTTCCCAAAGCGTCTGTCAAAAAGGTTTCACAGGCAAAAAGGAAACTGCTAGTGGAAGGAATGGAAAACCTCTTATACTCCAGCAACATTGCATTCCAAATAGCAGCCACTTTAAAGCGGGCACGGTTGGCTGAGAATGATGTCCAGCAGATTAGAGTTTTTGGACAAAACACAGAAGATAAGGGTCCATCTCCCAAAATTATAGCAGAAAAATTGGCAAGCTCATTAATTCAGCTAGTGGAAACTTCTGGTCTCTCAATTAGGGATTGCAATGGGCACCTTAATTTCTATTCTGTTGAGAAACAAGCTTCTTTGGATGAAGATGTTCATATTGCCACTGTTTCTAAAGAATCTGCCAAAGGGTGTGAGAGTAAAGGTAGCTGTTTGAAGAACAGCTCAGAACATCCTCAGGCAAAAAGTCATAAGCTTCAGATCCTTTTGAAAAGATCCAGTTTTGACCCCCAAGAATTTGACTTGTATAGGCGGTATCAGATTAAAGTACACAATGACAAACCTGATCAGGTCACTGACACCTCATATAGGAGGTTTCTAGTTGACTCTCCCTTAGTTTTTGTTCCACCATCTGGTGATGATACAGTTCCTCCTTGTGGCTTTGGATCTTTCCATCAGCAATATCTGATCGATGACCGGCTAGTTGCTGTTGGTGTGATAGACATTCTCCCTAGATGTTTGTCGAGTAAATATTTATTCTGGGATCCAGATTATGCCTTTTTATCACTGGGAAAGTACTCAGCTCTACAAGAAATAAGTTGGGTTAAAGAGAATCAAGCCCATTGTCCTACTCTTCAGTATTATTATCTTGGCTACTACATTCACTCATGTCGGAAAATGAGATACAAAGCAGCGTATCGCCCATCAGAGCTTCTCTGTCCACTTCGATACCAGTAAGTTTTTCTGCATCTAACAATTATAGCTACTACTGGACATAGAACTATTTTAAATTCCCCTTTTAGCTCCTTTACCATTATGTATGGGATCAACTTCATTCCAGTCACAAACTATGAGCGTAGTTTCTCAATTTCTTCCTTGTTATCATTGTTATAACTGTCTATTCTTTTACTTGACTCGAGGGATGGGGCTCTATTCTTTTAAGTCTGACAAGTGGTAATAATGTTTTCAGGTGGGTACCATATGATATTGCAAGACCTTTGCTTGATAGAAAGCCATATGTTACTTTGTCAGATTTTGCCAGCTTACAAAATGAGAGCTCACCTTGTGTTTCTGAAAATGTCATGGGATGTCAATATGATGATATTGGCCAAGGAGACTCGAATGATGTCCGCATGGACTACGATGATGAAATGCTTGGTCCTGAATCTGAAAGCGATGATGATGAACCTGACACGGAAACAATTGGTCAGACTGTTGGAGTAGAAGATGAAGATATTTCTAATATTGTAATTGGGGTTAAGGGAACTCGTGTGAGATATAAGGTAAATACGTGGACCTGCCAGTCTTAGTTTTCTGCAGAGAAAAAAATCACTTGACTTAAATGAAACATTTACTTCTGAGTGAACTTTGCTTATATTGCAATTCATATTTTATTTTGTTTTCGTGATTTCGTTTTCACATGATATTACTGTTACTGATCTGTAGGATATTCGGCGAGCTTTTGGTCCTATCCAAAGAAGATCCTTAGGATCCCAGTTGCGTAAATACATGAGGGTTGTTGGTGCAGGGTTATCTGAGCGAATGGTCTATGCTCTTGGGTAATACCATTCCTTTTTCACGTCATCACCAGGATCTTCACAAATTAAGTGGTGTGTGTTTGGCTGTGCACCGCAATTCCTGGCCAGTCATACTGGGCGGGTAGCATAAGGGAGTCGTGGAATTTAATTTATTTCGTAGGTTTCATTTGACTTATTTTCTGTAGTAAGTAAAGTTTATTTTTCAAGGTTCATATGGCAGATTGTATGCATACCTATTGTCCTTCTTTCCTGAAGCTAGTCAATTGAATTATTGAGAAATTCGGACAAGTAACATGCTTTTATTTGTTCGTTGTTGCCAGTTTTTGTTATTTTTAATATTACTATTATTATTATTATTGTTTCCTCAAAATCATTTTCATGAATTTTGAAAATTTGATTCAACAGATATGCATACTTCTGAGTGCAAAAAGGGTTTGCTAATTTGCTAATAAATTCCGATTCAATGTGAAAATATTTTTGCATCAAAATCCAGAATTCTTCATCCAAGCTTGCTCCACAGGACTTCAGTAGGTTCTTTTTCTTTTTCCTTTTTTTTTTTTTAAAATTCATATTATAATTCAGACGTCTATTGAGAATTTATACTCAACGAGCGTCATTGAAAAAATCTCCACCGAGCATAGCTCTTAAATTTGCACCTTAACACAAATGAGATTTACACTACACTGAGAAATCTTTCCAAGGGAAAATGTGGGATTCAAACTTGATAGCTGATACTTCATAAGAAGAAAATAGTCTTTGACCATTCAGCTCTTCGGTTGAGAGAATCCTATGTTATTGCGTGATGAATCTACATGTGAACTGAATGTGCAAATATGCCTATGATTGCTTGTCATATAATCCAAATTTGCATAATTTATGACGCTGCTGAACTTCATCAACTGTTGTGAGTTCAACAGTGTAACCAACAATTATTGGCAAGTTTTTGGTGGGTGGGGCACGTACACACGCTTAGGTTGTTTTAACAATTGATTTGGTCAGCATCCATCAAATAACCAGCCTAATGTGTCGAATCGATTCCTCCATTTGTTTTTCTTTTTGGCAAAGTCGGCAAAAGTTTATTCTGAAATTTGCTTCCTTGTTGGAGCTGCACACTCAATCCTGCTTATTAAATTGGCCGAAAGAAACATGGGCATCGGCAGATTAATTGGCTTTATAGCATGGGACGTGTCCAGCTTATTCAAGTTTTTGGTCTACAGCTCGGAAACAACTAACCCAAGTTCCAATCATGAATAAAAAATGTGAAACTAATACTTGAATGTATCGTGTATGGTTCATATTTGACGGCTTCACTATTGCTTGCCTGAATAAAAAACAGTGCAAAATCTTTTTCCCATGAGTTAGCTTCATTAAAGTCTCAGAAATGGTGTAGATATTGACATATTTGTGATGGACATTTTTGAGTCAGTCAATTATGGATCACATTTCCCCAAGCAAGACTGAAGAACAAGATAGCATCATGCATTAAGGACTAGAGATTGAACAGACAGTCACTTGTGAACAGCTAGACCTTCCATGAGATCAACAATTACTGGATAACAACAATTGATTTTCAGTTGAACACATAATCCATCCATGTTTGAACATTAAATCCAGAATCAACAATTGAGTGTTTTTCAATTAGGTTATTGACAGTGAATGGGATTTGGCCAGCTGCTGCCGAATTGAGAATAACCCAGTTTGAGCATTCATAAGTTGAATGGGAAACTTAATGGTTAAAGAATATACAGTTGGAATTGATGGGCAGTAGTCAAGCATCATCTGCGTCACTTCCGCCAACATGAGCTTCGTGACTGATCCAATAATTGCTTCCGTCAGGGCCAGAAACCTTAAACCTGCTTGACAATATAACCCATTAAAACTTGTCAAGCATAATTACACAGTCAGTATTCAGATTTTCTTTATCCATCTCATAGTTTACACTGACCGTTCAAGGACAGATTTCCCTTCCTTGTACTTTTGGTTCTTCTCATGGGCAGTCTCCTGAAAGAAACTATTCAGATAACTAACTGCATCAAGCAACATACAAAGACTAGTATTTTTTCAAATCTCTGCCGCCAAATCTTACATATTTCCAACCGACAATTGATCCACACCCAACACAGAAAATGTCAGCCACTGTATGCATCCCAGTCATCATCAGTCTCTCCTCTTTCTCTCCAACCGAAACATTCACTCTGTCAGTCAACAATAAATGATCAATTGTGAGCATAAATGTCTATAGCTCATTTTTTTCAGAAGATCATGACATCAGATTGTCCATAAAAATACATCTGTATCATCCGATTCACCATTTGCCCACTGAAACATGATATCTGCAGTTACCCCAACATGCAACTCATCTCACCTTCACCGCTTACTGGTTACTCAATCAGACCACAAATGGCAAACAGGATTTAAATATGATGAACAAACACTCATATCATTAGAAAGAAATAGGAATCTTTCTATAGGGCTACAAAGATCTATATCCACCAGACATCGATATATATACTAATAAGTACTAATGCACTCAGGAAAGAGATGGTTCACATCTTCAGACAGGGGCCAAGAATCTGCAAGAGATATACAGCTGCATCTTCCGCATATCTAAAGAGTACATATAGTTGACTCTTCTCACAAGCACCACATGAATTCTTTTGGCTTTGGTTTGAACAACATAAGTAACCGATATCTTATCACATTGGCAAACGTTCAGGTCATAGGTCGGACATTATAAGTTATTTTAAGAGAATGTGATTAATGTATGTTAAAGAATTCCTTTTCTTTTCTATTCCTTTTGTTGGCATATATTGATAAGGTGCCAAAATTAGAAAACTTACACCTTACTGAAGAGATAAGCTTTCCCATGCCTGCAGTGGAAAGACTGAATAAAAGAACACAAACACAAAGTCAGAAAATTTCCTTCTCACAAAACTCCCAATCATCATTTGTTGGATTTTATGAAATTCTTTTTGAGTTAAAAGACAGAAATAGGCGCCTCCAATATGATGAATCATCAACAAGATACAACTTAAGAAGTATTTGCTTCCAAAAAAAAAAAAAAAGTTTATATATAATATGATTTTCAAAAAAAAAAAATTATATAAAATATCAATGTGCAAGCTTCATCTAAGCATTAAAGGGAAATTCAAACAAGTACCATCCACAATGTATCTATCATGTCTATATGATAGAGTCTCGTATCCTATATTATTGTAACACTTGCAACTATGATAGTATGTGAGTAGACATGCATGCATATGACTTTCCAACTATGATCAAGAACCAATTGGCCCATCAAATGAGCAAAATATTATAAAGCATTAACACCTCGGAACAAAACTTTCCAAGTTTTATTACGAGGGTAACATTAGACATTACACATACAAACATATTTTTGCATCTGGATATGCATAGTAGCTCCAGCAGAGACATTATCCACTAAACTGCTCAGCAAAAATCATATATACACCTAAAGTCTGAATCTGACCAGAGCTGGACAATTGTAAGAATCATTATGCTGCAAATAAACTAAGTTGGAAACTCCAAATTAACACACTGGCATCAAGTTTCACAACTATGGAAAAACAGCCATGCTGCTTCAACTCAATTTCACCAGTCTGATTAACTCTTGTGCTTAAAATTATCTTCCTAACTCACAATGCACGGAATTCAATCACAAACCAAAATAACACAAAAGAAAAAAGGATTGCCCCACCTATGAATGAAGTCCAAACAATAAACACTCTGGCTAATGTTATAGAAGGGTATCTGTGTAGCATTTTTAAGCTGCCAAGACAACTTATATTCACCGAGTCAACTACAATAACATCATAAATGGCACTAACTAGAAAGCAAAATTGAACATCATCATCTCCACAGAGTAAAATGACATACATAGATTATGTTCAGTTCTACACATATGAAGTCAAAATAGAAAGATCCCAGCTGTTGAGCACAACATTCACTGGTAAGGTATCGATCTCTACAACAGAAACTGAAGCTAAAAGCCATCGACTATCATCACTATGGATAATGCTACTCAATAACAACCAAAAAAATAAAAAATCTTCCTTAATTATATAAAAAGTCATCATCGAATTATTGTTCATATAGAATATGTATAATCACAACTACTTAAAAAAACGCATGATTCTAAACAAAAAAAAAAAAAAACCACACGCACACACCCCCAGATGAAAATTGCACATGAAAACAACAAATCAAAGGTTTTTTTTAAAAAAAAAAAAAACCACCTTGGAGACGATGTCATCGCATAAAGCAAGATGGGTCCTGCAGTGCTTGCAGCTATAGATCTTCCCTTCAAGACTCACCACAAATAGCCTCCCCATAATTCTTCACACTACTCTATCAACAGATCTTTACACAACAATCTACACGCAAAATCAAAAATCAAACAAAAGGGTGGTGGCTGAATGAATCAATGAAAACAAACAAAAAGAAAGTGTAACAAAAAGGAGATGCTTGAGAAAGAAATAATGGGAAAGTTGAATACTTTGATCAAGATTGGCTGACTTATTTATTTTGGTTTGGTTTCTGAATCCTCCTTCTTGTTCTTGTCGCCGTTTAACGTAACAAAAAAATTAGTTTTGCAAGAAATGTGGCCCAAAAAGTTACCACATTTCGCAATTTTAATAGCATTTTTTTCTGACAAGGTGGAATCTGCGAGACGTGTATTCTACGTGATTTGTCTTCGTTTACTTTTCTTTTAGTAATTATTATTTACGGATAAATTATAATTACATAATTCTTTTCAATATATACGATTATCAGGTACATTTAAAAATTATAGTATTTTGGATATCAGCGTAGGAGTCTTATCTTATCGTATCTTAAACGCTAATAACTTGTTGATGGCAATTAGCTAGTAATTAAATTCAAACAATGCATATTTTGTGAAAAATGATTAAAAAATTTAACAACATATCTTAAATTCCATTTCTCTGACAGTTGTGCAGTAGTTGAACCCATCTCTCGTGTCTTCACGTACGTATATGATTTTTACCTTCAGTTTTGTTTTATTTATTTTCTTGGTTCTCTTTGTTTTTATTTATTACACTTTCTCTCTTGGAAATAATGAACCATTTTTTTTTCTTTTAAATTGATAGTCAACTTTTATTCAGTTTAATTAGCTTGATGCCAAAGAAAAGACTAAACATCTATTTTTAAATTAAATTACAATCTCAAAATATATTTGACCTCCTAACTCAGCTCGGTGACAACACAATATCCAAATTAATTCACAACTGAAGACTCAAATCATGGACATCAAAGTAAAGAGACTCTAATCACTCGATCAAAGAGTAATTTGTGTTTGACGCTCTGTCCAGTATAATTTTCTTGAATAAAATTTATAGGACTAGGCTTATATCAATAAAATTTTTAACAAAAAGTTATTGGATGTTGGGTTATCAATTAAAAAATTATTTTGAACCATCAGACTGTTTGATTTTACAAATTTAAAAGTATTTTTGTGTAATTAAATTATTAAAAATGATATGTAAAAAAAAAATTGTTTCATAATTATATAACTTATAACAAAATGCATCTAAACTATCAATTAATAAGAAAAAGATAGTTCAATAATTTATTCAATACTCAAAATTAAAAACACACTAATAATATATTCTTCCAAATAAATAATAATATTCAAATAAAAATATTAATCAAATGGTAGCAATAATTAATAGTGTATAATAAATAAATTAAAGTGACTGCAATCTCATTTTAAAAAATAAATAAAAAAAAATCAAAGTGGTGGTAATGTATTTTTTATTAAATGACGACAATATTTTTTATTGTGTAAGCTTTATATATAAATAACGGTATTATATAATTAATGAAATGTTCTTAACCCATGTTTAGTTGGAGGAAATGATAAGAGATGAGAGGATCGGAAAGAAAAGAGAGAGAAAGAAAATGAGTAAAAATAATAATTAATTTTATTTTTATTATTTAGTTTAATAAAATTCATATTTTTATTTCTTATTTCTTCCTCTTTTTCTTCCATCTCTCCGTCTTATATTTCTTCAAATTAAAAATACCGTTAGGGCATTTTTTATATTATATATATTTTGAAAAAACTCTCCAACGTCTATTTTCAAAAGTTTAAATTTTGGGCTTTTACTAATAGAGGTAAATTAGATTATTTAAGCCTAAAAATTAAACTAAAAAAAACTAAACACAAAAAAAAAAATTGAAAAGTACTTATAAAATTAAATAAACACTTATGACTATTAAATAAGTTATATCAAATAGGCACTAAACATTTATTTTAAACTAAGCTATCGTAATAAAAGTAAAGAATAATGTTAGAGATTCTAATTTGTATTATAACTGTATTTGTCACAAACTAATTTATTAGATCATAAATTTTATAATTAGTAAAATTATTATTATATCATGATTGTCACATAAATTATGATAAATTGATATCCGTGACATTATTCAAAAGTAAAAGTATTTGATTACCGAAAATAATTACTTCAATGTTAAATGATAATTTTAATCCTGAAATTATAATAACAAAAAAAAAAGAAGAGAAAGGCAAAAGTCAATTCTGTACTCATGTTGTGGATTAAACCTGTAAACCACTTACTAGTTCAAGGACATAATAATAATTGCATGTCCATTGTTTGATCCTCTGTATGAGTAATTTTTTAATGCATTTTATTACTTGTTATTAGAGGTAATATTTTATCAGCCTACTAATTCATCAACAAACGCTAAGGTTACACCCTAATACTTACTGTATGGTTATTTATTATTTTTCAATTCCTAATTAAAGCAGTGGAACGACACATACAAACTCTAAAAGAAAAAGAAAAATTATTTCTAGAGAATTATGGCTTCCACAATAACAAGAATTAATGAACAGCAAATCCTTCTAATCCCTCAAAAGAAAGTGATTTACATATGAAATTTGGCTGAACAAGTACGTAACGTACATTAATTATATAAAAGTAGCTGCATCCATAGTGAAATATTGATCTTGAATTTTTACAATTAATTAAGAGAACCCAAGGCATGAAATTTTATGAAATGGGTCACTGGTTAAACGTCGCCACAAAGCTGATGGGGCCTTTTCCAGTAAAAGCAGCTTGAATTCCAAAGATTAAAAATGCCACCATTGCTAGACGAGCGTGCTTAATTTCAGCCAACTGAAGATTTTCAAGCTTCTCAGGATCTGAGGCCAAGCCAAGAGGATCAAAATACCCACCAGGGTATAGTCTCTTCACTGGATCAAGCTCTGCATTTCTTTGATATTCTATGTACCCAATCACAATGACTTCAATCCAAATCAACGTTGTTAAAGAAAATGGAAGTGGTTGGCCAAGATAAGTTGAACCCTCCACCAGCTCCACCTGTATAAAGAAAAAAATTTATTGTTTTAATGTATAGAGCCTATTTGTTGTCTGTGTTGTGGCCATAGCTATCGATATCACTACTGTTATCATGCATTCAATAAAAGAGAAAGATTGGATGAGAAGAAGACACGATTCAGGAACAGAAGTTTCTGCTGGTTATATACTTGTGTATGAATTTTATGGAACAAAAAATATCGACGTATAGTTTGTCTCTATTGCAAATGCCTATACCGAAAAAATTACTAATAGAATTGGGACAAAAGAGATATAAGATACTACTCCTTTTTTTTTTTTTCTAAACTTGTTTTTCTTAAACTATCTCATATCTCATTATTATATTGAGCTTGACTAATTCAGATTCGAGTCGAATAAAATTATTATAATGATAAAATTATCTTAATAAATATTTATTCGCAGTTGCATTCCCACGTAACACTAATACCGCTTTATTTTGAGAAATTATGAATTGACCCAAAGTACAAGTAACCTAAATTACTTGCCTATGTTCTTTTTCAGAGTATAAGATTTAAAGCGTGCAATATATATAATATAATCCCTTCTCCTCAGATAAATTCATAGCTAATCATCAGTTTCCAGTAATTTTTCAAAAGGGAATAATGCTTTCAAAACAATATTCCAACAAGACACACAAACTGACAAACATGCCATCATTTATATCTTACAGTTTTCACAATACCTCATTACAAAGTTATTTTTCATTAGGAAAGGGCTCAAATTCACGTCCTATAATTAAAGTGCAGACATGCGCAGGGAGCCAGGGACACCAAGTAGTTAAGCTGCATTTTTAAGATACGTACCTTTCCAGCATCTTGCCATGCAACACCAGTGAGAGCTTCGACAGCAATCGCGCCAAGGGTACCCAACATGGCCCACCTTCCATGAATCAGCTCACATTCTCTAAACCTCTGCAGCCCAAACACCTCCGTATACGGCTGCAGTGGCGTCGGCTGCAGCTCCCCGGCATCAGTAATCACTCCGAGAAGCTCGCCAACATCATTCTTGGCCAAGTTCTGATCCAACGAGTCAAAATCATACTGCAAGTACTCTGTTGGCTTCCCCAGCCCCAACGGGTCGAACCCACGGTCACCCACCATAGTCCCGTCGAGCCATTCCGGAGGGGTGGCGCCGGGGAACCAGACAAGCCGGTCGGAGTCTTGTCTAGGGCGGGCCTTGGCTGGTGGGGATTTTTTCTTGCCGAAGCTGAACCTGGCTTGGAATTTTCCCGATCTTTGTTTCACGACAGCGTCGTGAATTCTCGTCCCGAAGAAATGTGATGCTGCTGCTGTAGTGGTGGCGGCCATTGCTGATAATTTGATATTGGATAGAATATGTAACTACCAGTTTATAAATATATGGGGTTCAGGAATTTTATTTTGCGGGGTTCTATTTTTTATTTGTTTTGGTTTTGGTTTTATTTTTATTTATATTTATTCATTTGATGGATGCGATTGTGAAGGGATTAAACAAGGGCCTTATCTTAGCCTTATCTGTTGGCAAGAGGTGGATGGTCGATGGCTTCTCCACGTTATCGTGTGGGGTCTTGCGAAAATTTCGTGGCATTTTCTGTCCGGTACGTACAGTTTAATTTAAGGTTACATAGATGGTACATTGCAATAAGATCCTGACTAATGTTTTGGATTCACATTTTCGTTGGCTATAAACCATCACTTTGAAAGGGATTTGGAACTAATGTTTTGTATAGAAGTGTATAATTATGATTTAATTACATAATTTTTTTTTTAATAATTATTCATCATAATTTTATAAAACTTTTAATATTAAATCCAAATCCATTTGAAACAATTTTTTTTTTTAGAAATATTAGATAAAACTTTTAGGATGTTAATAAAACAAAGAGAGAATGACCCTTATTCCTAATGTTTCTCACTTTTAACGAGTTATAAGATTCCTATCTTTTAAAAAAAAAAAATTACGCATTATGAAGTTAAAATTGTAATAAAAAATATAATTTTTGCTTCTTTTATTTATAACCTTATTGTTAATATCAATGTCGGAGTTAACATAGGGTAAGTAGTGCTGCTGCCTGCTTTATTAAAAAAGGAAAAAAAAAAACTTAAATACATTCATTATTTAATCCCTTACCTCCCTAAACTTTATTGAAAATGCCATTATGAATTGAAGAATTTAAGCCTCTATCCCTATGAACTTAATTGAAATACACCCATAAGTTGTCCTTCGTATTAAATTCATTCTTAAATTTTTCCTGTAAACTAGATTTCTGACTTCATTTTTTATCAATATATTATGATTCATATGTCTCTTAAAATATAATAAGATTCTTATATATTAAAAAGATCACATTTATCTTTTAATAATAAAATTTAAAAATTATAACTATAATATTAGAGATGTAAGGTGTACTTTAAAAAAAATATAAAGTAATGGGCTGTTGCTAAGAAATTGATATCTTGGTAAAAAGCATGGGCTGTTGCTACCGGTATAAACTTTTTCATTCATTAAAATCGCATCATTTGTGAATTTCCACGAATATGTGAGAGATACACATATCATTATGTATGTATTCTAAATGTTGGTTGAGATGCAAATGTGACAAATTAACAAATAATAGAATATACACTAACAGCACAATTTGTTTTTAAATGTAAATTATATAATAAATAATAATGCATACGTATCAAAAATTTTTCATAACTCAACTAAACTGACTAAGAAAGGATCATAATTCTATAAGCAGATTTATTTACACACAAATGTCACTTTAGTAGGATTATGTCCTATTCCAAGGTAAAAAAGAAACACTCAAGGAAAAGTTCACAAGTCATATGTGTTTTTTTTTTTTTTTGTCTGTTCATTCTACTGATGAGAACCCCATAGCTTCAGAAAATAAATGAATGCTCCACCAAGAGTCATTGATAGCAAAGGAAAATATAATTTAACTTAATCAGCTTTGGTTAGCTGGATTACTAATGGATTTAGGATAATAAAAAAATTGTGTTGTTTTTTGTTTTGACAAACCCTCCAGCGAAATGTAGAATTAATTAAAATAACAGATTTTTGTTCCATGTTTCAGTTTCCTCTTCTTTTATGTGGATAAATATACTTTTACTCCATCCAAAGTTTGATTGATATGTGATAATTTTGGTGATTTTTTTTTTTTTTTACCTAATAAATGTTCAGCTTTTAAACTCTAATAAGAGATTTATGAAGCCTACACGTTCTAAATCGAAAAACTATTTGAGGCGGTGGATTGATCATTTGCAACAAATCAAGCACTTTATAATTTAATTGATATTTGATAAGACCAACTCGAATGTGTAATATATACATTAAGAGAATGTATCTTTAATTTCATTCATCATTTGAATGCACAAATTTTCCTCTTGTTGGTTAATTTTCATTGCTCTACCCAACTATTTTTTTTTTAATATAATGGATCACATGAATTTAATGCTTATGGTTATTTGGGTTATAATAACGAAATTTTATTGATTAAAATTCCCATTATAAAATTACGTGTTCCTAAGAGATAAAAGAATTGCTTTTGCATATTTACATCTGTGTCATTTGGTTAAATAGATCCCATTATATGGCTCATCATGATTTGGTTGATGCTGGACAGCGCAGCACCTGATGATTCCCCAAGCACATAAGACAATATGATGGCAACAATATCTATCTTCACCCGACGGACACGATCGAGTTGCAAGACTTTGCTAAAAGGAACGACAAAGATTGTACGTATGTGCATGTCAAACTATCTGATCACAACCACTCAAGACGTGACACGTGGTCTTGCTAGATCGTCCGCAAGTAACTGTAACCAGAACTCCACCCACAAGACGACAAAACTCTATCGTCAACGTCAAATAGACCCCACGTAGCCACGTGGCATCTTACTTGACCTTTCCACAAATATCTCCTCAGCATCTCCCCTGCTGCTTTACTCTGTCTTAAGCACCCTGTTTTTTGGCTCTGCTTTTGTATTCTTCGCTTCTCTTCGATCCATCCAGGCATGTGAATATTTTTTTTATCATATTATCAACCCTCCTTATTATTATTTTTTTAACTTTTTTCTTTTTAGTATTTATTTTTTGGTTTATTATTTGTTCACCTTTTACTTGCTTCTGGGTATTATGCTTTTGGGTTCTTCGATTCAATTTTGAAGAGTTTGTACTTATGATCCCTAATCCGTGTGGTTGCTAGAAAAATTTGAATGAAAATTTTTATCTCAGTCTTTTAAATTGATGATCATTTAACGAGTTTGCTTGCTTATCGATGTAGTTTCTTTGAAAAGAATTAAAATTTGCCTTATTGGTATACGCTTTCTCGAGTTTAGAATTCACAACTTTTTTTTTTTTTTTTGTTTCCTTAGCATGCGTACGAAGATTTAATATTGCTATTGGTCACAATGGTCTTGTTGGTTTTAACTTGAATGAAGCATAAAAATTTGCCTACTTAATCATCTTCGTCGTCAGCTATGGGCGTGCATGTCTTGCTTTAGCAAAATTTTTGTCCTTTAATTCTTTGTTCAATGTAACGTTTACCTAAATGGCGTATTTTCTTCTATCAAATGGTTGTTAATTACATTTTGTTGTTTAATTTCAGGTATATCGCTTCTGAAAATGAAGATTACCAAGGGCAAAGGAGCACTCAAGAAGGACAAAAGTGAAGTATTGAAGCCTGTTGAGGACAGGTTAGAACAAAATAAAAATAACCTGAATGTATAGAAGGACATATTGGCTTATTTGTCTTGATCCTATGCTATGCTACTTCATCAATTTTGGTAATTTCAATTGTGTAATTGTCCCATCTCTCTGTTCTCAGAGTTGTAGGAAAGCGAAAGGCTGCGCTTAAGGCTAGTAACAGTAGCAACAAACGCAGCAAGAAAGTCAAGTCAGCGAAGAAAGACCCTAACAAACCGAAGAGACCTCCTAGTGCATTTTTTGTTTTCCTGTAAGAATCTCTGAATTTCAAGTACTTTAGCAGAAAACTAGTTGAGCATTTTGAAGATTTCCTCATGTTAATATCATGTGAATGCTGCAGAGAAGAGTTCAGAAAGGTTTACAAACAAGAGCATCCCAATGTTAAAGCAGTCTCAGCTGTAAGCATCTATCCATAATTATCATAATTCATTAGCCTAATTTGATGAGGCTTCTTATGTGGAGGAAGAAATTCATTTTGTCACTTGATGCTGTGATTGAAGGTGGGGAAAGCCGGGGGAGAGAAATGGAAATCGCTGACTGCTGCAGTAAGTTCCAAAATATCAACTGGAAGTTTCTTAAATTTGTTGGGCTGTTAATTTGAAGGCAACAATAATGAATTCTGCAATCCCTTTTTTGAACTTTGCTTGGGACCAAAGATTTAGGAGGAGCACTGGATGGTGAAATTTGTCACATGCACCACTCGAATGATGTGGCATGTTCGAAATTTACACATGAATTAGTTCATATAAGTACTAATGCAAATATTAAATTAAGTTTGTAGTAAGTTCTTTTCTCTGTGGTTAAGTTCTTGGGTTTGGAGAAGTGTATGCTAGTTGCTTATGTCTTACCTCTCTCTCTGATTTTTCAGGAAAAAGCCCCATATGAAGCAAAAGCAGCCAAAAGGAAATCGGACTATGAGAAGCTGATGACAGCATACAACAAGAAACAGGTTGGTTTTAATCTGGTTTTTTAATGGCTTGACTTCGTTTCATTCTTTTTCCCTTTTTGACTTCTCACTCGATTTGAATACATTTGTGTCAGGAAAGTACTGAAGATGAATATGAAGAGGAGTCTGAGAAGTCAAAATCCGAGGTGCATGACGACGATGATGATGAGGAACTTGAAGAGGTAAATATGTGTGAAATTCTTATGTTGTGACATATCATTGACATGAGCTGAAGAATTTTGAAACATCAGGCTCGTCTTAAGATAAACAAATGGAAAATGAAAGTACCCTAAATTTTATTATGAAATTATCCCCAACTAAATTAAAGCATTTGTCTTCGTATTATATTGTAATTCTTTTCGGTTCCTTCTCATTTGTTTCTTCAACTAATTGCAATTTTGCATTGGCAGGAGGATGAAGAGGAGGAGGAGGACGACGACTAGATTCAGCAGTGCTACCGGGTATATTTCCTTTGCTTTATCCAGAACAATATCCTAGACTTTGTATGATCATGCATTTTGGTTATTTTGTGTTTGAACTATAAAAGAATTCAACTCTTAGTTCTGCCAAGTTGTAATGTAATGTCGGTACTGTATTCCTCTGCAGTCGACATAAATATTTACTGGTTTTGAGTAATGTTTTATCTAAAAGAGGGATACAGAGTTTGTATCTAAATTGATTTGGCAAACAAGACCCTCTGTAATTACTAGTTGGTAATAAAGGTAGGTCGCCACTTGACACGCGATAATTTGAAGCCACATAATATGCCCAATCAGTTTGTTTCCCAACTCTGTATACGTAACATTACTATTTGTATTTAATTCAAATTTTTTTTGTTTGTTGGTTTTAAGATTTAAGGATATAACATGACTGGCCTGGTATCACGTATCTTTGTCAAAAGCTCAGGAGGAGAGGATTCTTATCCGAATCACAGAATTTTGAAGCAAAATGGAGCCATGTTGTCTAAACGAAGCCCGAAACTGCTAGCCCTTGTGTTGTCTATCATTAGTTCACCAAATTTCAAACATCCAACTCAAGTTAATAGTAATGTATACCACAACAAATGTAAATGATGAGTAAATAATACTTCAAGCAGAATAATTAAGGGGCCCTTTATTGTTTTCTTTAATGATTAAAGGAAAACAAATCATAATATCATATCTTGGATCATGAGATAAACGGCAGCCACTTTCTAACCCATTATGATAGAGAAACTATAGCGCACAAGTACAGCTTTTAGCCATAATCCTGAGATCCCGATGAAGCAGCGGATAGCCTGCCTGTAAAGAAAATAAATCATGAGCTAAATGATCATGATACACACGTGTCGATGTTGAGACATGTCACGGAAAAGTGACAACCCGATTGGTCACACGGTCGCCAAGTGGACAATAGTTGCCATCATCATCAATAATAATCAAAAGCAAAAGTTGTATGAGAAAATGCAAATTAAAATCACCCACGATTCCAACTTTTGGTTTCATAGTGTTTTTATGCAAATCATAACTTAACCCACGATTGATTCTTTTATCATTGTAATGCATTATCAATAATCATTTCAAATGCCAGTTGAAAGAAATTACAAAACAAAATGAAAACAAACGAACGACCACAGTGGGAGTCGAACCCACGACCTTTTGATCCGAAGTCAAACGCGCTAATCCACTGCGCTATGCGGTCAGATTAACTGAAGGGCCTCACTCAAATATATTAATAAAGTAAGCCAATCAAATTTATCGAATTTGACAAATTTGACCTCGTGGCTTGATATCAATAGTGTAAAAATATAAACATTTGTAAAGTATATATCCATATTATTAAATAAACGCTCGTTTAATTTTTTTTTTTTTGTTAAAGATTATACTATAATCTACTGATATTTTAAAAATGGGGTTACTAAAAGTTTAAACGTTTTGCAGTTATATCATACTAAGTGTTTTATCTTTTATAGTTTGGGAATCTGTGTCAATAAAAAGAAATCTATTCTATTTAAAAATTTATTTACAGTGTCAATGGAAGACGATAAATTTTCTAAAAGACTCGAACTCTCACTTTTATTGCTGCAGCCCGAAAGTAAGGGACACCCATCAGTCATGTTAGTGTAGTTGGCAACCTCGAATGTGAAAATGGTTTCACATTCTGTGGAAGAGATGTGAACGGCATAAGATTTTATTGAAAAATCAACCAAAGAAAAGAAAAAGGTAAAATTATGATCTGCATTGAACCCGCATAATGAACATGATTAGGTAGCGTTGTGCCCTATTTTTCAAGCAACAAGCAAACAAGTACTACCACAAAATCAAAACAAAAACAATTGAGTGTAAGTCTAGAAATCGCTTTTTACTATTCACCAACATCTTTTGTCAAGGAAAAAGCAAAGCCCAGTTTATTATTTTAGGAAATTTTTCTAGCCTAAGTGATAACTTGTCAATTAAAGAATAATTGGTGGATGTGAAGGCTTTAAATTAAAGACACATCACAAAGTAGAATTATCAATTATATCTAATACTTGTTGACTAGAGACAAGGAAACCAATTAAACCCCAAAAAAGCTTATAAGTGAATTTGGCCGGCAAAGTCAATCCACTTTTATCATTTACCGTCCACTTTAGAGATAGATTTTCTTTTATAAATGCTCATCTCCAATTGGAAAAATATCCAATGGTCTTGGTGCCAACAACATCTTGCAACATTTCATGAGAAAAAGAAAACTTTGATCATCATGATAGGTGCATGATAACAAATACGTGTGAAGTATATAAATATTATGCAGCATTACGGGGATCCCGAAATGCAATATTTATGCAAGTACTTAGAGATTTACCCAACAAAGTAGCATAATTTTAGAATAGATTAAAATGTAAGAAACCTATCTTCAATTCCAATTAATATTGGACCATTATCTAATAGTTTCAGTTTTTGGTCATGCGATTTCATTAGTATAGCATCGAAATTAACATCCCATGACTTACCCAATTTGTGCCAATTAATTTTTCTTCCAATCCTAACCTCCTTTTAGGTCTTTGCCTCGATCTCTCCCTTTTGTTTCTTAACCTTCTGGGTTCCACAACATGATAATGTAAGTCAAATTCATATCTTAAGAGTGATTTAAATTTGATCCTTCACAACGATCTACTGGTGCTAAACAGAAATGCATGCACCAGTAGGAATTTGCTATGGCCTATGAGTAGGAGTACACATGTCTTTTTGCTATTAAAAAAATTTTTGGCTTATCTTAAATTATAAATATCAGTAAAATTTTGAGTGAAATATATCAATATATATATATATATATATATATATATAATTGTTACAGGTTGCAATTTGCTTGGCTGGTGGTTGTCTTGTGACCCTCGACTCTCTTTTATTTCTTTAAGCACAGCCAGGTATGGTGGTATAATAGGCATTTGCGAACTGCGATGGCCTATGAGTCAAAAGAAGACACCGATACTTTCAGAAATTCATAAATTTTTTGGCGCGGCAGCCAAAAATTGCATGTGATCTTCTCACAAGAGTCCACTGTCTTGACAATAAAGGGTACCACACGTGCAACGCTGACACATCCATTCGTGTGATAAGAAGAGCAGGCTGCAGAGTGCTGACGTTGGGAAGTGTAAGCATTTGTACCGAGAAATGCTTTAGATTTGTCAGTGCACACGTGTGACTCAGACCTCGTGTCTCGTGGCTGACCGCTCAGTTGACTCTTTGATGCAATTGGCATATACCCTAATCAAATCTTCAAGTCCTTTTTCATTCTATTTCTAGGGTATATCTTATTTTACGGCTTGAATATTTTTAGATGCTCGGAAAATTAACTGAAGGTAAAAAAATTTGGTCATTTTATTTTGTTCAGACGAGGCACCGTAAAATATATTAAATTACCGTCGTTGCAACTTTCGTTTTTACTATTTTTGATATTAAATCGATAAAAGAAATCAATGACATTAATTTACCCAACCTTATTTATCTATAAATTAAATTTTTATATGACACATTAATCTGTTTATTAAATATTTTAAATAAAATAGGTTATGTCATTCATAAAATATATATATATATATTGATAATTATAGGGTAAAGTTTTAGTGCACACGTTCTTATGTTTCAAAATACATGTTAACGATAAGTTAACACCTTTTGAGCTCAAATATATTTTGTAAATAATTTAAACTTTTTATTCATTTGTTCGACAGTTTTGTATATTCGACATTTATCTCATCTTTATTAGGGCAATGAAAATACATGATTGCATTGCATGCTAAGAACTAAATTTGTGAAAAGGTGACAAACTTCTGATAGTGAGGGACATTACATGATTCTTATCCTATATGAACAATTAAATGAAAAGGAAAATTTTATGGATGTGAGAGCTCAAAGTCAATTTTGGTCCCCTTCAATCAGATTGAAGAAAATATTGGGTGCACGATTTGATAAGATTATGTGGTCCTTTCTTATGACAATTTATTGAGAATTACAAGAAACGTATTTATGCACCGCATAATGCGATCACCATCTTCATTCATTCATTCATGCCCCAATTGGCCTTGTGGTCCTCTAAATGATCAATAGCCTTTGCATCCTTAGTTAGTCTCCTAGGTTTACGACGATTTGATCGAATGTTTGTAGAGAGTTAAAAGGCATCTGAAATTCATACAACGTGGGACTGTTTAAATTTACATTTTATAATGCGCAAATATCCGTGCAAGAGGAAAATTAATTAAATTTGACATTCGATATACATGCATCATGTATATTCACATTAGTGTCTGACAAAACATAATCATAATGAAAACTCTCTTTTACATTTTGTAAGATACAACATTGATTTGATATTGTGCGGACAACAACAAGAGATAAGAAATAACAACAATTAACACTTGGAAAAATCATCGTCAATATTGATCGAAATTTGTGTCGGCAAGTCAGTAGAGTGAGTGGCAGCACCAAACTGTCGATCCCACAAGCGCACACACACACCTATATTCGTGTGTCAAGATTTAATCAATTTTTTCAGTTTTTACCATCATTTTATAACGAATTTTTCTTGATAAAATGATAAGGATCTTTCGTTAAGTTGATCACACAAATGAATGTGACCCACTAAAATGGCTTTGTTTCTATTTCGTCCTTTATTTGCTTACCTTCAACAAACGGTCGGGTCCAACGAAGGAACCATCAATCGATCGATTTGGTTCGTACCCATGTGACCAATTGAAGGTCACGGTTCGTACTATTGGATTAGGTGGACCGGACACCTTTAGCTAGCTAGCTGGCTAGCTCAGGCTCAGTGGCACGTATATAGTTTTGAAACTTTGAATTATTGTGTTAACTAGTGCAAATTTGGCAATGGGTCGGTGAGTACTGAGTTGTGGCCAATTTTGCTAAGTAACTGAAATAATAATGCTAAATCAATCGATATAGGACAGAAAGAAAGGACACGACGTGGACATTTCAGTTTGTTTTTGAGCTATTGTACTGTCACCTCACACGTGTTGTGGGGCATTACAACATTATAAAAGGTAGGAGATCGATTGAATCGATCAATATATATATGTGTTTCCAATTTCATTCTTTGCAATTATTTTAAAGAATTTAATTGAGTTTCGACAATGATTTGGTCATGGTCATGCTCATGCATGATCTTCAGTGCCAACTACAAAAGATTGGTAGATTGCATATATTGTATTATAAATTAAATAAATAAAATATAAAATGAGAGCAACTTACTTTGATATATATTTTAATTAAGATAGCGACAGGGTAGCAGAACAAACTGAAATTGCAAATTTTGTCACTGATAGGTCTTAATTCAGATAGATTTGAAAGCTTAGAAGAATAAATCTATTAATTAACTCGAATAATAATGTTTTTAGGTTATAATCGTCAACAGTTCTGTGTTACAGACTTACCCGTCGAGATTTTAAAATACAAATTCAAGGTTAGTTCCCAAAAGCAACAAAATCAAAAATTTAATTTGATGAGTGTTGTGGCATAAACAGAAACATCAAGCTTGTAAGGGTCATAACTTAAAAGTAACTTTGAGGGTGTAAAATTACATTAAATGGCCAAAAATTTTCAACTCAAACATGAATTTTAAATTATCATTATCATTATTATTATTTTACCTGATGCCTCAACATAGTTTTCACTTTTTGTACCATCGTCTAATTATAATTTAATATTGTATTCATAGAAAAAAAAATATTACAAATTAATCTTTTAAATTTGATAGACAACATTAATTAATAATTAGTCTCAAATTAATATTTTAAAACATTAAAAACAATGCATTAGAGATTGCTACAGCCATTGTTCTTTTAAAAGAACAAGAGAGAGGTTGATTTAACATCAACGGTGAGAATTAAAGCAATCAAGAATGTTAAACAATATGGACTAATTAGCACATCTTAATTTTTAAAGTCTTTCAACTAAGTAAAAGTTAATAGGAAAGAGGGCTAACTCACAAACACATGATGTGATTCTCTCGTAAGAAAAGCTTTATATGTAATTATGCCAATACATGAAAAAAGGAGATGTGGGAACTTCTTAAGGATCATTATTTTATGAGTTGTCTAGTGGGTGGAGAGCTTAATGTCCCTAAATGGGGACCATGTGGATGAACATGGTATCATCACCTCATATTAAAAATCAAAAACCATGGCTATAATTGCATGCTATGCTACTCTCCCCATTACATTTTGCCTCGTGGCTGGTTGTTAAGCTAGCTTTATATAAATTGTACATCTTATTTTATTGAGCTTCAACCGTGGGATCGATGAAGAGGTTGAGAAACTTAGCTTTCCCTGCCAGTGAATTTAAGTAACAAATAATGATAATGGAAAGCAGAGTATTGGTTTAAGTAATTTTAATCTAATGCATGCTAATTAATCAAAGGCAATAATTAAGGAAACACACTAGCTTTTCACCCACTTTTCTATATTTTTATAAGGGGAGTAAGAAAATTTATTTGGAAAATGGTAGGACAATTGGGATGTATAATGACATTCTATCTACATCAAACCTTAATATAATACATAAATGTAAAAATTATTAATAGATGCAACCGATCGCACATTATAAATTCAAATTTAGTTTTGTATATGCAATGTTATATGGTAAAAGTCTATTTAATCCCCTACATTTTGATATTAATATTTGTTTAGTCCTTATATTTTTAAAAATATCTTTATCATTAAACTTTGACATCTCTACTGTTATTTTTTGTTTATTTTAGTTTGCTTCTAAAACATTATAAATGTTAAATATAAGTTTTAAATTATAAAGAACTTGAAATCTGTATGACTTAATTTGACACATATCGATTCCATTTAAAATTGAGTATAATTTATGAAGATATATACTCCCTGTAAAATTTTTCATGCGTTTATAAAATAGAATTTTGGATTGGTTTGAATGTTGTTGGTTTCTTAACTACCAAAGGATCCCACTCCTACCAAACATTGAATCAAGAGATCTCATATAATCTCTAAAGCCAGACAGAAAAAGCTACGGCACCTTGATTACAAGTGCTAAGAAGCATAGAGCTAGCTAGCATATCTTAATTAAGTTAAAATTAGTTCTTATTTATTAAAAGTATAAAGTCTGAAAATTTATAAATTTTAAATTTTTTAAAATTTATTGTTGTTTGCTTTTTAATAACTTATATATGATTTTTACACATTTATATCTTAAAAAAAAAAAGTTAACTTTGAGAGTGTTATCCAAATAAAAAAATGGTAGGGTGAAAAATATCTCTATTAAATATATTTATTTCTTAATCTATAAATTTAAAAAATTTTTATTTACAAGGATATAAATATAAATTACCGTATAAAAAATATTTTTTATTTATAAAAATAAACTAAATGTACTTATATTTAAATATTAAAAATAATAAATAAATATGTTATTTAGATATTTATATTTAAATTCATTTAAATTTCAACAAAATTTAGATTTAGTTCATATTTTAAATAAAAAACTAACGTTACCTAAATCTGAAAAGTTCAAAAGACTGAAAATTTATGCCTCCACTCATTAAAAAGAAAGTTAAAAAATTTATAGCCGGAACAACAAGAAAAATCCCACCACTTAATTTAATAAAAAAAAAGAAGAAGAAGAAGCAGAAGAAGAGGGGCATTCAGTCACACACAGAGAAAATAATCCCTTTAAATATTTAAGGCTGTTTGTTTATACAGAAGTGGGCCAAGAGTACACATGCGCCCTTGGGAAAGGTCAAGTGGCAAAATGGAAAAGATTGGAAAGTGAAGTATATTGCTACATACTTTAATTTTCTTTTTGTAGAATGTTGCATGCTTTTTTTAATATGAGCATTCATAAAAGAGGCAGAAGGAATGAGGGCCACAGAAGTGCTTCTGGATCAACTTCATTTTTTTTTTTTTTCAGATGGGATTGGCATTATAATGTAACCCATGTGGCACATGTATGTCACCATTCCAACATATCCCTTTATGCTTTTAAATAATAGTAATAAATAAAAAAAATCATGCACCTGTATTTTTTTTTTAAATCTGCAGATTAAGGAAACACTTGAGAATTAGAATTTGTGATGATATCATTTAATATACTAAAAGTACTTTCAAAAACAAGTCAAGCAACTTGACCATATATATATATATATATATATATATATATATATATATATTAAATTTTTTATTTTAAATAATATAATATTTATCAATTAATTAATAAAATAATATAATTTATTTATATAATTAATTAATAAATATTATATTATTTAAAATATATAACATTACTCATATAATATAACCCAATTCAAGGATGTTATTTTTGTTCACAAATTTCTTTCTCTTGGTTATTTTTTTTTAAAAAAAAAACTTAATCGCTAAACAAATAATAATATCATCACATATGCTAACGTGTAATTTAAAGCAATTTATTTTGTTGTATTTATGAAAGATTTAAAAAAAAAAATGCTAAAGTAGCATTCTTAATTATAAACAGATTAGCAAATAATGAATTCATATCCAACCCGATTTTGCAAGCTCAGCACATTTTTTTTTCTCCATAAAAGAATCGTTTCCAAATTTAATTTTCCTTCCAAAATCTTATCCTCAATAAGACAGAGAAAGGAAAAGAAAATTAAAAAGCTTGTCAAGACAGAACAGAAAAAAGGGTGAGAGAGAGAGATACAAATCTTTCTCTCCAATTCAGATACCAAAATATCCAACATTTATTTCATTTTCTCAGAAACCTCTATAGATTAGATTCTCATCAAATACTGCTGATACCCTCGTGTGCTTGTGCTAGCTCCCCCTCCCTCTCCCTCTCTCTTTCTCTTCACAGTCACACTACTCATCTCCCCTCCGATAATTATATAACACAACAAAGTGAACAAACAAACCCACTTATATATTTTAATTTTCTTATAAATATTCACTCACCTAGCACGTAATCACCTAGCCATACCAATAATAATATATACGGATAGCAAGCTAATTAGTTTTCTTATTTCCATGGCGGGTCTTACTCTTATCTATGATCTTCTTCTTTATATTTCCATTTCCGTAATCGTCTTCTTTGTTATAAAGAAGTCCCGGAGCCGGCGGCTGCGGTTGCCGCCGGGGAGTCTCGGCCTGCCCTTTCTTGGGGAGACCTTGCAACTCATAGCCGCGTACAAAACTGAGAACCCGGAGCCCTTCATTGATGAGAGGGTGAACCGGTTCGGTTCGATATTCACAACCCACATATTTGGCGAGCCGACGGTGTTCTCCGCCGACCCGGAAACGAACCGGTTCATTTTGCAGAATGAAGGGAAGCTGTTCGACTGCAGCTACCCCGGCTCGATATCCAACCTTCTGGGGAAGCATTCGCTGTTGCTGATGAAGGGGAGTCTTCATAAGAGGATGCATTCTTTAACTATGAGCTTTGCTAATTCTTCGATCATCAGAGACCATCTTTTGGTCGATATAGACCGGTTGGTCCGGCTCCATATGGATTCCTGGACCGACCGGGTCCTTCTCATGGAAGAAGCCAAGAAGGTAATTTATTGTCCCCTATTCTTTGATTGCTTTCTTGTTTCTTATACGTGGACTACGTTGAGTTGACTCACTGGCAGGTCGTCCGACTCATTCCACTTGTTTATGAATATTTAGTAATATGATCTAGTGGAGTGACGATAAGCGGCTGGCATAATATTTATTATTATTATTATTGGTCTCCGAAGGAATATTTGTTTATTTTTTACAACTTATTGTAATGTTATTAGCAATAATGATGATGTTTTTTTTTTTAATCTTTTTCTTTAATAAATATTTAATGTTGTGATGTACTTGCAGATAACATTTGAGTTAACAGTGAAACAGCTGATGAGTTTTGATCCAAATGAATGGACTGAGAGTCTCAGAAAAGAATACGTGCTTGTTATCGAAGGCTTTTTCACTGTTCCTTTGCCCATCTTCTCCACCACCTATCGCAGAGCTATACAAGTACAAAATAAAATTTGATTTATATTCAAACTTTCTTTTTAACTTTTGTTAACGTTTGTTTATTCATCGGTTTTTCTCTCGAGCTGGCGTTCATATTTTATTAAAAAAACTAATAATAATACTTATATAAGTTTTCAATTCTGAAGGCGAGAACAAAGGTGGCAGAGGCATTGAGCTTGATAGTGAGGCAAAGGAGAAAGGAAAGTGAATCCGGGGAGCGAAAGAACGATATGTTAGCGGCACTTTTGGCCGGAGACGATGGCTTTTCCGATGAGGAAATCGTTGATTTCTTGGTGGCTTTGTTGGTGGCTGGCTATGAAACTACATCTACCATTATGACTCTTGCTGTTAAGTTCCTCACTGAGACTCCTCTTGCTTTGGCTCAATTAAAGGTTTGTTTCGTTTTTTCCTTTCATTATTGTTATTATTATTATATCATTTTTCATTTGTTTTTTCCCCAATTTTGTTTGTGTGAAGAAAAAATATAATTAAGAGTATTTGGTGGAGCCCTTAGCCCATAATAATCACGTTGGAATGTGTTGAAAAAAAATTCGGATCCAGTGTAATATGATCTGTGTGCCGTTCTTTTAAAAATTGTGTGTCAAGAGAATTATATATATAATAATATATTACCATGTACACCTTTATTTGCTAACTAACAATGTGGAACTTGTAACAAAAATAAGCACAAAGATCTTATTATCACCGGATCTGAATCCTTCTTTAGAAACCTAATTTTTTTTTTTCTTTTCAATGGTCTATTATTTTGTCAACCATTGACAAGTTGATCATGGGATAAAAGAGAAAAAAACAAACCATGCACATGGTTTTGTTCTTATTTTTGCATAGCATACAAAATGGGTACTTGATCGCCTTGTGTGGCCATGCCACACGAGTTTTCCCTTTTTTCCCCTTTATTTTATTTCAGTAAATCATTATGTATGGTAACAACATAACATAATGGTATGTCCACAAAAGAGTTTTCCTCTTTACCATATTTCAAAAAATCATTATAGGATATCAACGTATTCTTAATATATGAGATAGATAAGACTAAATTAAGAGATTACTATCATCTCTTAATCCGTATTTTAATGAGTGAACGTATATTAGTATGTTTTAAAATGTGAATTTGAGACTAGATGATATTATATAAATATAATTAAATATTAAATTATAGTTAGATAATAAAATTTATTCTCAAATTTATATTTTAAAATATATAAAATTGGAAAAAGAATGTACTTAATGGAGATGTTTTAACATTATACCATAATTTCAATGTGATCTGACTATTTTGCCAAAAAAAATTAAAAATATTTTTAATTAAAAATAATAACCAAGGAAGGGAATATTTTTTGCTTTCTAGAAGAGAGTAAGTAAGTTGAGGTGTGTTTTTATTTATAATATTGGTCAAAAGTAGTGGCGAAACAAAAAGTGAAAAATATAATAAAAGTCAAAGTATCAACCAGTGTTTGTCTAACCGGACAACAAAATGATGCCTTCCAAAGCTGTCACGCCCGAAGCTGGTGCAGTGTAAAAATTTGAAAAGGGTCTGCGCACGTGTCAGAACCTGGTCACGTTTTCTCTTTGACCAAACTGTCTTTCTGTAAATGACCAAACTTACCCCTCTCGGGAAACTCAGTTCTGTGGGGGTGGTTTTGTCAATTTCTGAAGGATGTTATTGTACGACAGTGTCTTAACACTAGACTCATGCTCCCTACACCGGTGCTTTGAAAAGAGCGAGGTGCTGATTTCTAGAAGAGGACCATCGAACGGTGCAAAGCGAATGGTCCTGATGTCACCTAGGCACCACCCTAGTGCCTCCCTCGCTGATTCTTGATTCCTAGGATTGTTTTGATGTTTGTGCACCCACGTGATGTTTTAAAGCCTCGCCGTTGATTCTTCTCTTTGGAGTTTTGCAATTGTGTGGGGCCCGATTTGTCTTGTAATTGACCAAAAGCTTCTAAATCATGTCATCTGTAGCGCAACCACCAGACTGACTGAATAGGCCTGGGACTACGAACACTGTTTGGTACAACTCCCCTCGGCCCTCTCGTTCGCCCCAATGACAATCGTAACGAAAACTTAGGTGCCATCAACCAAATTCTTCAATTTTCAACAAAGCAAACGTGAGGGTGGAGAATATGATAAACAAAAAGGTCCGACAACAGTAAAATTACTCCACCTAAGATCCTGTTAACAACTATAGGATCGGAATAATAAATTATTTTTTTTAATTTTTTATTATTTTGATAGTATAGTTATTAAACAGTATTTTATGATAAAATAATTTTACCATAATTACTATCTAAACGAAAATTTAGTTGCATTCATATTGTGGTTGATATATCGTGGATGAAATTTTTTTTGTGGACACGGTTGCACTTTACCAAGTATAAATTTGTTGCTGTAATAAAATTTTGTTTTGAGCAATACAATTCTATCTTGCTGTAACATAATATTGTATTGTTTGAATTTGTATTTTGTAAAGTGTAGATGTTGGCACGGAATGGGTATTAGTCACATGAATACCGTGACTTAAATTAGACTTATTTAATGCTTCATACCGTCGTATACACTATGTGATGGATATGCACTGTAATATACTCTTCATTATGTGATGTTATTTTTGTGGTAGGAGGAGCATGATGAGATAAGGGCAAAGAAGAGCAAGCAAGAGCCTCTTGAATGGAGTGATTACAAATCAATGCCATTCACTCAATGTGTAAGTAAATATTTCCCCTTCCCCCCCAATTACGAGCAATATATTTTTCCAGTTAATTTTTAATTTGATTGAATTTAACTTGTTCAGGTTGTTAATGAAACTCTGAGAGTGGCTAACATAATCAGCGGAGTTTTTAGAAGAGCAATGACAGACATCAACATTAAAGGCAAGAAAATACATGCATCTGATGTTAGTTTTGTTAATTTTCAAACATAAAATTTCTTATATATATTTTCATGAAGTTCTGAAAATGCAGCGATTCATGCATAAAATTTTTTTATACATCAAATTTGATCAGGTTACACCATACCCAAGGGATGGAAAGTTTTTGCATCATTCAGGGCTGTACATTTGGACCATGATCACTTCCAAGATGCTCGCTCTTTCAACCCGTGGAGATGGCAGGTAAATTTCTCTCTATTTTAAACCAAAAATGTGTTCACAGTTTTTCAAATATATTTATTTTAATAACTAATTGTTTTTTTTTTTTTTGGTTTTCAAAAAAATAAATACATGAATATAGAATAATTCAGGAGCAACAAGTCCAGTGAATGTATTCACTCCATTCGGTGGTGGGCCACGGCTGTGCCCTGGATATGAACTTGCGAGGGTTGAGCTTTCTGTTTTTCTTCACCACTTAGTGACTCGCTTCAGGTTTTTTTTTTTTTTTTTTTTAATTCCTTTGCTAATATTAATTTTATTTCTTCATCAATTTATTTCTTTATATGTGTGCATATATAAAAATTTTCATGTGCGGACAGTCGACATTTTAAGAATTAAAAGCGAATGTCTGCACTAGGGAAGAACTTTATACATGTATATGTAATTTTTTTTTATTTTTCAATTTTCACATCTTTGAGAAAGAAAAAAGAAATGTTGGGTGAGTATTTGGCTGTTTTTGTAAATACAAGTAAAAATGAATTTAATTTGTGTTGGCAGTTGGGTACCAGCTGAACAAGATAAGTTGGTATTCTTTCCAACAACAAGGACGCAGAAGAGGTACCCCATCATTGTGCAGCGTCGAAATGAAAGTTAAAAAGCCGCGTAAAAAATAAAGAGAGAAGAAAGCAAAGATGGGAGTATGAGAATGTTAGAAGAGATGGTGTATTATGTAATGTAATCAACCTTTTATGTCCAATTTAATAAATTTTATATTAGCAGAATAGTTTATGTAAATTATCATATTCATATGTTTTAATCAAGCTGCTGCAGTAATTATTAGTAGTAACCATTTTATTTCCTTGCTTGATGCAATAAGAGTTCTTGATTTTTTTTTTTACATTTTTTTTAAAACTATGTAAATTAAGTTGAAACGCGATAAAATTATTATTATTTTTTCTTCAATGTCAGCCCATCAAACACTATAACGCACAACAGAAATGCTAAGATACATATTTTGTATCTTTTTATGAGAATGACAAGATACAATTAGAAACACTATGTATACACAACAAATTTCCTTTTGGACTACGTTAGAAAATCTTCACTAATAATTCTAATCTCTCTCCAATGAGCAAATTCAACTATGGAACTTGAGATGGCATGTGGTTTCAGTCATTCAGCTGCTGAACCAAAAGTGGGAAGGTGTAGGTTTCAGTATCTGCTGCTTTCTTGCCTTTTTAATGCAGATTCAATAAGCTTAACCTTCTTCGAGTTCTCACTATTTATAAGTGAAAGCTTTTCAATTGAGGATCTGAGCTCGGATATTTGGGCATCTTGGACGTAGTTCTTCCCTAATGTTTGCCTTTGTTCGTTCCCCTGACTGCCTTTTGGAGATTGTGTCAACCTTCTTAGCCTTGCTCTTAATGCTTCGATAGAAGAATGCAAAGCATCCAACTCAACTCCTGCAAACCGGTCTGCAAAGGAAAAACAAACAAACAGATCACATATTATATGAAAGTGATCCCAGCTAAGCTAGAAATGAACTGCCACTGCATCAGTGTGAAAGAAGACATTTACCCAGCTCAGACTTGAATTCCCGTTCAGCTCTATACAAAGGCTTCTTGTGAGCCCCAGGCAAATTCCTCAAGTGTTGCAATCGTTGTTCCAAACTATTGTGCTGCCGAACTGCACGATCGATCCTCTCCTCCAATCTCGATTGTTTCTCCTCAACTTTCAAAATATTATCTTGTGCCTCAGATAAACGAGCACGTTGATCATCAATGATTCGCTTCAGTTGCGGTGCATGATGCTTGAGCTCAAAGCTTACCTAGATAGTCAAATCGCCATACAACTAAGTTAAACATCAAAAGCTTGAACAGCACGTGGAATTCCACAATTCAGATTCATGCCAAATTAGTAGTATTTTACATAAGCAACCAGCACATATTGTAAGACGTATAAAAGAGATTTTTTCTTTCGACCATATTTCGATTGTTAATACAATATATAAGGATCGCTACTACAAACAGTACTACACACTTGATCGTGAAATATCGATTGCTTGTTGAACCCTGTGAATTGCGTGAAAGTAGGATACTCCAAATTAAGTCTTGGTTGATTTCTGCTACACAAATGCAAAAGTGGCAAACATCTTAAAGCATAAACCTAAATTTTATAGTTGCAAAATTTGAATAAAGACGCCCTCTCAATGCATGAATCCTGTTATAGCAATAGCAGCTGTGATTCTAAAATTACAGACTTAATTAAATAGGCCCATAGTCAGCTCTGAACACTGGGATCTTTAGGTTTTCTTATATTTGTCTCATTTCTTCTCATTAACTTCTGCAATTGCAATCACCTAATCGTATTATAGAATTTCCACTTTTTATATGCAAGAAATCATGTTTCCAATAAATTTTCAGACATTTTCCAGCTAAACCTATAATCTGAAATTAGAATAAATCACAAGTGCTTTATGTTCCATGGACATAGAGTAACTGGTAAAAAAGCACCAATTTTATGTGATTTAGATAGAATTTTCTTACCTTATGTGCATACTCAACGTAATTCTCTTGGAAAAGATTGAAATACTGATGAAGTGTTGATCGACCTTCAATAGAATCAGCAGCAACAGAACGTTGATTCGGTGAAGCATGAGGAAGAAGAATCACCTTTGGACCACTTAGGAGTTCTTTGCTTATGATATCGGGAGTATCTATCTCTTTCTTTGCTCTGAAATCATCCAGTTTTTTCTCTGAATCAATTTGAATGGGAAGCAATAGGTTCCAAGTCTTCATCTCTATCACAACACACTCTTGAGAAGAGGTGACTCCCACTATCCATGAGTATCCGAAGGAATCCGATAATGATACAAAACCACATAAGGGAGATGGTGAGGAGATTTCTCCCTGGCATGTATTTAAGACAGCATGCACAGAAGGACTTCTGTTAGTTTCATCCTTACCACTGGTTTGGCTTGTAAAAGGGAGAAAATGCAACACTACTGAATCAATCCCTCCATCATGGACAACATATATTCTTTCTTGCATTAGGGGATCAACAGACATAGTAATAGCAGAACTACTTTCTGTGTTTCTGGGCAAGGCCAAGTCCACAGTAGCCAGTCTCAACAACGGAGGTGGATGGCCCAACCAAACAGTATGATCAAGTGGTTGATCAAGCTTCACAACTGGAATCTCACCTGAGATTGGTTCACAGATCATAGCAAGACCACGAATACAATCCTGGGAATCAACACGAAGACGAGGCGGGTTATCAACCGTCCAGACTGGCTGGATTTCATCAGCTAGTGCATCTATCTGCAATTGCCCACCACTCCATGAAGTGACCACAATTGAGTCTTTGCTGACCAAATTATAGAGAAAGCTGATTGCGCGGCCTTCACATTCTGCACCTCGAAAAGCTAGAGATTCATCTTCCCCACCATGATATATCTTTCGTAGAGGCCCCTGGAAAATTAATCACAAAAAAATAAATAAGAAGTTGTGGTCTGTTGGTTTCAAGAAGGTGCTGAAAAACAAAAAAGAGAATCAATCCATCTTGTAAAGTATATAACCAAAAAATATAGACATATACCTGCAAAGAAACTGATGAATCAAACAAAGCATGTGGATGAGCTTTTAGTGCAGGTAGATTTCCTTCATCAATTGTTTCTTGAGACACCTCAGGAAATGTTGCTTCCAGCCAAGAGATTGCAAGACTAGAATTTCTAACAGCCAATGAATTGACTGATCTCAAACCAAATGTTTGGGCATCACTATATATCTCCAATATTGATTCCCATTTGTAAACACTGATGCACATTCAACTTATTTAGCTTGATTATAAATAAGTGACAAGCAATTAAATAAATTAAAATACCCTTAAGGCAAACTATCAATTTCTTGGCAAAACAAATGAGCGAAATTCTCCAATATTTTCAGTTCCACCGTATTGGGTGTACTGTGTGGTCTTTGAATCAGACACAGACAATATCAGAGTAACAGTAGTCTTTTGCGGAATGGAGCATAAATAGAGTTCTATGATCTTAGGCATATGTTGAACATGTCAAAAGTAATAAGCAGATGTACCTCCTGGTCCCATTTTTAATGAATTTCAATATTCTTATGACTATCAAACACTAAAGGACCTATCTCTCACTATAACAAAGAATATTATGAAAAAAATAGAAGGAACAGAAATAACAAAATAATTGGAATCTAAAGTACCTTCCAAATGGGACTATTGGACATAGGATGTAAATTGAACCATCACTGAATAGTACAAAAACCTGCAAGGACAGTATAAAATCCGGACATCATTTGATGTAAGACTGCTACAAGATTGAAAATACTAACTTATAACCCAAATGTGATGAGCATGAATAAAATATAGAGGGGACTATTGAACAAAGGATATATACCAAGTCAAAAGCAAAATAAACAGCATAGAGACTTTGCCACAGGAAGGGAATGCCTCAAAAGGCCAATATCAGTGCTGAGGAATATCATCTTTTAGCAGCTTTCAAAGAGGAAAAAAAAAAAATACAGTAGAGAAACCAAAACCATGATGAAGAGACAACAAAGCATACTATTGTAATACAAATCATAAGCATTAACAAGATATATGAAATATGAACTGATCTTACACTGAATCTGTCCCACAAGTGGTCTCCCCCAAAAGAAAAATCAACAGGGCAAATTGATCCAGCATTCCTATATTGACCTGGTTCAACTGGCTGCAGATAATATTCTTGCTCTGGTTGCATTACATCTGAAGCCAGGTTGAAAAATCTACCGAAAGACAAGAAAAAATTTTTAGGTTAAGATTCAATGCACAAATCAATCAAAAACAAAATGTTTCATCTGCTCTCTTCAAGAAGCACAGCAATTGACACAAAATAAAACACGTTGATCAACTTCAGAAGAGAATCTCGTTATCCCATCTAGATAAAAAGGCAATCCATTGTAGCCATTGAGAATACAGCAACAAACAGTCATATGCAGATATGCATTGGACACAAGCATGTATCATATGATAGTATAGACCTACAGATGATTGCTAACAACCACACATGCTACTCCAACTCATCTTTGATTTAAAAAATAAGCATATTCATCATCAATTGATCAAGTGATACCTGAAAACTGAATCCAAAGACAGAATCCCCAGATGGGTATCACTATAAGGATGCCACAAAACTTGTAGTGTCCGTATCAAATTGCTGCTACTAAAAAATATTTGGGAACCAACTGAAACAGTCCTGTAAACAAATTAACAAACAACCCATTGGGTATCAATTACAGTCAAATATCTGCTAAATTTAACACACCACAACACAATTACACAAGAAATGGACCTGCAAATGATGGTTTTGTTATCACTACGACAAGTACGTCCGTACAAGTACATTACACAGAGACGATCTGAGCCAACAAGTAGCAAAGCCGATCCGTTTCTATTGATCGAGATTCTATTAACTTCAAAGTTCAGCTTCACGTCAGCTTGCATTACCTAAAATTTAAATTAAGTAAATAAACAAACAAATTATCATTTTCAGCACGTGCAAGGAAAAGAAGTTTTAAAAAAATAAAGATAAAAAGATAAAACCTTGGAGGGAGAAGCGGCGAGGATGGAAGTCGGGTCGGGTTCGCCCAACCGAACGGAGATTCGATGGAGGCATTGTCTGTTCTGGTCCCAGTAATACAACCGTGACGCTCCGTCCCAGGCCACTAGATTCTTTGGAGCTCCGTTAAATTTTCCATCGCAGTTTCTAACGGCGTCGGGGGCGGAGAACGCGGGGTGGTTCTGAAGCGGGATCCACTCGACTTCTTCTTTCGGCGTGAGGGATTGGCGTGAGTCTGTGCTCTGTTCCGACAAGTCGAAATTGAAACGCATTTTAAACTTACGGATTCTTTTTGGTTTGTTTGTAGGTTTTGGCAGTGAGTATTCGTATTGTTTGATATAATGTCTCGAAGAGCGGGAGCGAGATGGGGACTGAGATATGAGAAGACGCCTTCATTTGGGTTCGAGGAGTTGTATTTTCACTTTTTATTTGTGATATTACGAAGTCATGAAACTTGTTTGTTTTTAGTAATGAATTTAATCTCTCGATTAATTTTTATTTTTATTCATATAAAAATAATTAAAATATTTATTAAAAATATGAAAGTATTTATATTTATATTTATATAATATAACATAATATAATTTTATATAATATACGACTTTATAATATATTACAATATATTATCATAAAATATATGATAATATTGTGTAATATATAATAGTATAACATAATACATAACTTTATCAATTAATTTAAACAATTGAGGAGATGTATTCTCACTTTTTATTTTTTAATTTATATCAATTAATTAATTTGACATTAAGAATTTAAATCAAATGATTATCATACTACTAAATAAATTAAAAAATTTGTAATTACTTTTGGAATTTAATCAAACAAATAAGTTTTAAAATTTTACTATATTAATTTTTGTAATTATAATTTTTAAATGATACTTTTTGTAACTATTTTTTTATTATTCAAATTTGGTTTAGACTATTATTATTTTGATGATTAATTGAAACAATAAAAATATTTTGATAATATAATCGTATGACTGATAATTTTTTATTATTTTGAGATACCTCTCAAAAAAATATTTGAAATGAGTATTACATGTTTTTTAGGTCAAAATAATTAAAAAAATCAATAATATTTTATTAATTAATTAAATATTAATTATATTTTTTAAAACAATTATAAGATAAAATAATTTTTTAATTCATTTAGGAATAAAAATTATTATTTTAATTAAATTTTTAGTATAAAATAATTAATTGATATAAATTTAAAAATAAAATAAATATAAAAAATATATTAAAAATTTATAATAATTATATGTATATACGACAACATATAAATAGTATAGAAATAATTTATTTGTATTCTATATGTCGTTATTTCGTCGTCCCCGAAACGAAGTAGTACTATTTCAATGACAAATGGTCCAGCTAAGGTGGGTTTGTACTGACCCAACTGAACCCAAATAATTTTGGGTCGAGGATATTCTAACCCAACTAAACCCAAATCTTCAAATCACCCAAAGAAATATAAATTAATAAATAAAAAAAATTATCATTAATCTGGTATTTAACATTGCTCACTGCATGTCTTTTTTTCTCATTTGATTGCTTTACAGTCGACGATTGTTTGAGAAGCAAACAGTGCATGGATTGAATTGTTTGGGTTAAGTTTTTTTTATCCAATCAAACTCGTAAAAAATTGTGATGGCATTTGAAACTCTCACAAGCCCTTAATAAATATTTTTAAGTAAATTTTTATTGTATTCTTATATTTTAAGTAGAACAACATAAATAATTTATTTTATAAGAACAGAGTTATTCAATCAAAGGTTTTATTTTATTCCGTGTTTAGTATTTACATTCACGATATTTTTTTTTTTAAATCATTTCAATTCTCAAACTACATTTTTTGAGTTTTTAATAATGGGGAGTATGAAAAGAATTTTTGAAAAAATAAAAATAAGGGTAAATTTAGAATTATTTGGGGAATATCGAGAGAGAAATCATTTTAAAATTTTGATAAGATTAATTAAGAAATATGATAAAGAAATTGAGGAAGTCAGATATCATCATCATCATTTATGCGATGCACATTAAATTAGATTTAAGTTTGTGAATTATTTATTATTTTATTTTTTAAAATTGAGTATTAAGATTTAATATTAAGCACCGAATCAACAATTATGATTATTTTTCTTTTTCACCTTTTTATTTCTCTTATCTAAACACCATTGATTCAATTAACAAACCATAACTTTATGGATCATTTGACGATGACCATGTAAACTAGTAGTGTACATCAATTTGTAGAATATAAATGACGAGTAAACGACGTGTCGTAAATTCATGAAAGCGTCGTTCCAGCTTCCACGTCACGTGAGTCTCAGTTACCTAATAAATCAAGCGTACGTGGATCCTTAACCTCCGAGAATCCAGTCATTTGTAGATTTTATATTTTTGTTTTATTTTATTTTTCCACTGTGTTTACCTTTACTCTCTTTGATCCAGTCTACGTGCTGGTTTGGTTTGCATTCATTGTACGTGTTGCTTTTGTTTATTAAAATTCAATAACAGAACCTTCTTCTTATTTTGAACTTTTACCGAATAAATATATTAACAAATACAAGAAAGCACCATTATATTGCGGCACAAGAAATGCCTATACTTTATTAGACATTTAGCAATTGCAATAGTTTTATTGACATGACATGGTGATGAAGCCTCATTTTCGAATTTCGATTGATTGCAAATGGCTTGTTAGAGAGAGAGAGAGATATATATATGACTCTGAAGTCTGAACTCATCAAAAAGCCTTCGGCTACTAGTTCTTTGGATTCTTTTACTAACTTTTCAGTAGTCAAATACAAGCTTTACATGTTAATTAATTACAACAATGAAATGTTTCATTACTTCATACCTTCTCTAATCTAATCTCTCTATAGTGTGTATATATATCTATTATATACCTTCATCGTTGTGCTTGCTTGCTTGCTTAATAAAGCCGCCCTGTTAACTTAAACTTGATCTTCAAAGTCAACTCTTCAGATGAATCTGTATCCAGAAAACCATAAAAGAGCTTCAGTGAGTTAGTTAATCTGACATCAATAAACAGAACAGAAGAACAAACTCATGTTGGTTTTGGGGCACCGGGGGATGATGAATTGATGACAAGTAATTCACATCAACACAAAGGCACCATTTTTTTTAATTCTTCAAAGAAGAAGAAAGGAGAGTCTGAAAAATACCTGAAATTTAACTTTGACGAATGTGATTAGCCAAGGAGAATCTGTATTATATAAATTAAAATTTCTTGGTTGTTGTTAGTTGATCAATTGGCTCTTTCTTCTTTGAGGATCTTCGGATGATACCTCGGGAATCCATTCTTGCAAGCTGAAACCTGCACATGGCAAAACATTTTTATTATTACGCGATCATTTGATTTCTTGAGTCACAATTATCGAAAAGATAAAATAAAAATTTTGGCGGAGGCTGCGGCTGTAGATAAACATGGTGAATATGATGTTGCCTGTCGGTAAGGCTTCTAGAGGGAATTTAACAGAAGCAATTAGGCATAATCTTATTGCAAAATCTTAAGTTTCACATTGAAATTTGACTTTTGGTGCCTATGGATTTTAAAGTTACTTATCTCATAAGATTCTCTAGCTCATATCATGGAGTTAAAGTTAGCTTTTTCTAATGCATAACAGATTGCATGCAGGTTCTGGACATTACCCAAATGCTCTTTTCTTCTTGCAACTGTTCGATTCCAGAGAAATTTGAAATGAAATAGGAATAAAGAGTTGGGTATTTTAAAAGAAAACGGTCCAATTAGAAGGCCATACCCAGCTCATATTTGATGCTAAGGAATCAAATTTTCTTTGCACTTGGGATGCTACCAGAATAACCCAGATCAGAAATTTGGTAACATTCTTAAAAACTAAAATATAATAAAATAATAAAACAGAGGAAGTTTGGTAAAGTCCATAGTCGGGGCACAGTTGCAAATTGCCTATGCTCCAAAATTGGTCAAATATAAAACTTCAAAGTCACCCATTCCTATGGGCGGCTGCCCATTACAGATTCTATGTACATCTAAGATTTTAGGCATCATTTTGACTGGAGATTGAGTCAGCAATGACAGGAACATGAAGCCATCCTATAAAAATAAACAGAATAAGCACATTCTAACCACATGGGGTTGGCCTATTTTAACATGTTTCTAGACAAAAATTGGACATTTCTGCACATTCAGCCCAAAATACATTTTCTTCATATTAACGGGAAATTTACCTATATTGACACATACACAGACAAACATTTGGTACTGCTGATGAACTTTTGATGTTAAATATGAAACTTTTGTCAGGAATTCGGTTTTTTTGAGTGCATCTATCTTGCAATAACTGTTGATTAGAATCGTTACAATTTTTATTTTGTATAACGAATAATTTATGACACGATTATAACATAGAGTTAGTAATTTTTTGAAAACAAAGGACCAAACCAAATGTCTCGACTTCTAGAAGAACAAAAAAATCAACTCTTCAGCTGATTAGTTTGACCACTGAAATTCCTTAACCTTGCAATATAAGGAGTGCATGATGTGATATCTAATGGTCCAGATCTTGCCATCAAACAGTTGTATGGTATATCCCAGTAGGCCACTACCGCATGGATAATATCACCTAATTTTTTTATTCTATATGCATTATGCAATTAATCAAAAAAATATCATGAATAGAAATAAGAAGACTTACTGCTTCAATATCAATTTTATAAACCAAAAGCTTTCTTCTCTCTCTGCAACTTGTTCTATAAGCAACAACGATGTGACCAACGGCCAAAGACAATGAGCTGATGAACAAAGCCATTTCCATGGCTTTAACGTAGACTCCTCTATCAATATCGGCAACACTGAAAACATATGAAGCCTTTAACGAAACAAAAATCAAAGATAGCACTGAACATATGGTCGTGATTCCCATATATGGACCCCTTGAGAGCCTTGGCCCATCACACAACCCATAAACACCTGCAGAAAGAAATTAAACAAATGAATGGATAAATAAAAAACTCGTTACAGTATAATCAATCATTCAGTAGTATTATGCGAGCGTCGGCAATCAGTACTTACAGATGATGACGGCTGATCGGACGATGGAGATGAGTGGGATGTCAATGAGAGAGTAACGAAAGTCGTAGTCATTGAAATGGGAAGAGAGGGTGTTGAGGGACAAAGAGGAAGGAGAAAGGGAAGCGGAGAGGAGAGCAGAAGGGAGAAGGGTGTCAGCAATTGCAAGCAAAACTGGGGCTGAAAACAGAAGTAACGAAACTAACATAGTGATTAAGAAAAACAAAGTTTTGAAGGCTCTCAAAATAATTTTTGATTTCTCTTCCTTTGAGAAGAAACCCATCTTGGATTTGCAGTGAGTTGTTTGTGGGAGGAACAAGAATTTTTTTGTATGTACAGAGGGAAAAAAAATATGTAACGATGAATGATGCTGTGAAAGTTTTGAGGGCAGGCCATTGAGGAAAGCGTTTAAAAGGAGTGGTGACTCGGGGAAAAAATAAATAATTGTAAGCGGAACATTTCATTTGGGTCCCTGGAGATTTTAATAGTTTCAAGGACAAAACTTTTTAATTTGTTAATGAAGTTTATGTTGTCAATTACTATTTGACCCTGTTATTCTCACCTCTTTTTGCCAAGACTAGCTGACTAAAGTATACTTCTCTCATATTTAGGGTACTAATAAGTATTTTTAAGCACAGATAAATAAATTTATCTTTGTATATAAAATTTATAAATAATTATAAATATCTCAAATCCTATCTAAAATAATATGTTATTAATTGATTAGTTGGTAATTATTTATAAAATTCAAGTAAATTAATTATATATTATTACTATCCATTACATCATTTAAGATAATTTTTTAAGATATATAATACTACTCAAATCTTATTTATTCTTTAAAAATTTACAATAAAGATCTATCATTTAAATTCATATAATCATAAAATAAACACAAATTATAATAGATATTTTATTTATCAAAATCTACCAAAAATAAAAAAGAAATTTGTCTTTATACTATGCATATAAAAGAAGGAAGTAATCATTCAAATGAGGATTCGAACCATCACATAGAATATGAAAATTTATTAGGTCATAAAGAGGTTTAGTCTTCAAATTTGTCTTCCACTGAGTTGGAAGAAAAATGAGTAACTGGAATAATGGAACTATAAAAGGGAGTTTTATGAAATAATTTGATAATTTTCTATTTAATTGTGAAATACAGAAAAAATTGGGGCCTGGATGATAATAATTATTGCATAAATTAATTGAAAGGAAGGTGCAGGCTGAGGTGCGATATTTTGACCGAACTCGTCGATTTCAAAAGAAGAAGACAAAGACGTGGAACTTTACACGCGCAAGTTAATTACCAGTCAAATACAGGATTCCCTCCCTGTTAGTCTGTTACTGTTATTTTCAATTTGTTTTATAAACTGAATTACCTAATTGTGCTTTAATGAAACTACTAACGCCTAACGGCATCCTTTCTATTTAACTGAAACAAAGCTTGCTTTCATGACCCAATCTACCGGTCAAGATCCTCTGGTACGCCTACGATTTTGAGTTTTCACTTGATAATAAAGCTCAAATTAGAGACTTAGTATCGACTATTTTTTGTCGCGTGTTTAATAATAATTGACTTTTATATTCTTATTTATGTAATAATTATGTATTATTTATTAAGAAATCGCACGTTAAATTTTTATGATGATTTGCATGTTTAATATTACATTTATAATTTTTCATGTGTCAATTGATTACTTATTTTATCAACTCACTGCCATAAAATATTTTGTACAAATTATGTTATGTGTATATCACATCAATTATTATAGATGTTACTGAAAAACAAAATATAAATATTTATACTAATTTCCATCCGTTATTTATTTATATAGATTATATTAAATTATAATTATCATTCCCACCATTAATTTTGTTTCCTTCTTCTTTTTTAAATATCCGACACTTGTCAAGATAGATCTTGATTATGTTGGTTGGAAGATTAACTACCATTCATTTTTCAAGTGAAACATTGTAATAGTATATTTATATACCCAACTTTTTTTTTTCTTGTTCTTGAATATTTTATAATTCAAGTTAATAAAATATATCACTCCAATCGAGCGGGCATGATGGAAACAACCGATAGTGATCACATGATCACATGCAACATTTTGTCCTTGAGAATATTTAGAGGTTTAATTTACTTTTTGTTAAATTTAATTAGTAGCACCTTGTTGTTATTTGATTCAAAATCATATTATAAAGTATTTTCTAATCGGATTCTCTAGTAACCAACATTTTCAAATTCCTTTAGACGTGTATCATCATAAACCAAATTCAATCAATCATATGGATTGGTGTCGAATTTTATAACGTTATCCATCATCGTAATTCGTGGAACCCTTAACAAATTGCCAGATAATTAGATCATACTTTATAATTTTTATTTGTTACGAACATGCTTATTATAGATTTCGTTTGTTTTTAATTACATACAGAATCTGCATAAACCAATCTTCAATTTAACGACCAAAACATGCATTTCCGATTATTAAACCAGCGTTTTTTTTTCCCTTTCTTTCTTATATTTGAGCTTGACTTGTGGGTAGCTTGACGATCTTCACATATCATAAATTTTAAGCTGACTTTTCACATTCTGAATTATTAGCAAAGTCATCGGTCGTTGTTTTGAAGATCTTTTCAGCATTTTCCTTCGAGATTCCCGTACCTTTAAACTTCAAACGTACGTGTTCTTACTGGGCAATTGAACATTTTTAGATTATTAGAATCTAATTTGAAAAATCACGTTTGAGAATAAGGGATTCAAACCACTATAAATGTATTTATTGGAATTAGCTTCAATCCTCCCTCAATTATCAATTAATTGAATAAAATCTTCCAATTATTAGGGTTAAAAGAGCATTAATATGCATACTACAAGGAGTCAATTAATTGAGTGGAGTCCTCTAGTTGTTAGGGTTAAAAACTCTAGTTGTTAAAATTAAAAATCTAAGGGGTTTCAATTGCATTAAATCAATTAATTAAATAGAGTCCTCCAGTTGTTAAGCTTAAAAAAGCATCAATATTAATTCAGTGGAGTCCTCTAGTTATTAGGGTTAACAATCTGAGGACGTCATAAGCCATAAGGAGTCAATTAATTGAGTAGAGTCATCTAGTTGTTAGAGTTAAAAATCGGAAGTCCTCCAATTGTTAGGGTTAAAAAAACATCAATATTAATTGAGTGGAGTTCTCTAGTTGTTAGGGTTAAAAATCTAGGAGGTTTCAATTGTATTGAATCAATTAATTGAATGAAATTCTCTAGTTGTTAGGGTTAAAATTTTGAGATATCATAAGGAGTCAATTAATTGAGTGGAGTCCTCTAATTACTAGGGTTAAAAATATGGGTGTCCCAATTATATTAAATTAATTAATTGAATGGAGTCATCTAGTTGTTAGAGTTAAAAAAGTATCAATATATACGTCATAAGCGATCAATTAATTGAGTGAAATTCTCCAATTATTAAAGTTAAAAATCTAGAGTGTTCCAATTGTATTAAACATTATTTAATAATACAGAGATTACAAATCATATCATGTGTGCAATTAGTAACTGCATGGTGAATGAAGTTGTTTACTATATCGTTTTTCTATAAATAGTGTTATAAAAGTCGTAGTAGGTAGAGGTATGAAAGAGCAATACTTTTTTATTTGAAAGAGAGTAAATGAATAAGTCCCATATTTTACTTAAAAATCATCATTTCATCCTATAAGTATTTTTAATTTAAAGAGAGTAAATCAATATATCTCGTGTTTTACTAAAAAGTCATCATTTCATTTTACGAGTATTTTCAATTTTTTTATTTATGATGCTTGAAAACAAAAAGTAAAATAAGAGTTTATTTTATTAAATATCTTGTTTTGATGTGAGTAAAACATAGATCATTTCAATTTTTTTATAGATTTGAGCTTTTCAAATTTTCAGTTAGTCTCCTCTTTTTTGGCACAAAGTAATGTTTTTCTACTTGATGAATAAAAAAATTACATGCATGAGAGAGAAATTAATAAGGTATTTTACGGTTTTACCTTTAAATAACTTTTTACTTATGCTTAATTTCGTTTGTGGGAGTTGTTGGTAAATGTTGACTGGTTTCTAGTTTTGCGAATCAAAAGTCTAGAATAATTAATTAATAGCCGCAAAATTTAGCAATATAAACATGTTGTTTTGTTTTTGTTTTTGCATTTTTTTTTTTTTGGCAACTTCATTTCAATCTCAATCCTAAAGCCACCAAAAATGAAAATCGTAGTCAAAGCAAACTACCAAAATAAAAAAGCATGGTGTGTATTATTTTCCTTTTGTTTTTCTTGTGATATTTTTTCCTCCTCATTATTTTAAGCCGCCTATGGCCGGGAAGAGTTTAACGTCACATATGACATAAAATGTCATCGTTCCTTTGAAGTTTCTAGAATCACGAAAATATAAGCCAAAATTACTCTTTTTTTTTTCCTACGAAATTATCATTTACTTTTATATACTTAAAAGGCTTTATTTGAAATTATTAGTGAGAAAGTTGAAAATTTTAATTTTGTGGTTGATAAAATATATTTAAATTTTTTTTTACACCAAAAATCATTTTTCTTCTCATAAAGAAATATAACTAACAGGTAATTTTTATCATTGAAGGTGCGTATATCCTTTACATACTTGCCATAATAAGTTTGACTGTTGATTGGTTCTATTGATTTTATTATTTTAGTAACAATAATACTATACATCTTAAGTATTTTATTTAAAATAATAATTCTAAATAATGTGATATTTATTAATTAGTTGGTAAAATTAAAATAGATTAATTATATTATCTTACTAATCAATTAGTAAATGTCACGTTATTTAAAATAAAAAAATTTAAGATGTATAACATTACTCTTTTAGTAAGGATTAAATTGATTATTTCGACATGTCCTCACCAAAATAGCAATAGGTGACAACTCGTGGTTAATTTGGAAGTCATACATTAATTTCAATAGCTTAAAATTTATAAATTACTATTTATTATTCAGTAATGAGAATTAACATATCCTCCTGATTTAAAGAAATGTAACATTTTAAACATTTTGTTGAGAACCATATATTTTAGTCTTCTATTATTTTAATTTCATTAACCATCAATCATATGTTAATTTTACAGTTAAAAGCTTAGATATGATGACGAAGATAGATGTAATCCATTTGGTGAAAGTGAAACCTAATTAGGATTAAAATCCTCTCACGTGATCTTAACTTATTATAAAAGTTGAAAGAAAAAAAAACCATAATTGATGATTAAGAAGCTTCATATTATTTTGGCAGTATAACACGATTAAGAAACCATCATTTCGAAGGGTTAAAAAACAGGAAAAAAAAAAGTGAAAATTATATCTGGTATGAGTGTCGACAATATAAGAGGTAACGTAGGAGCGAACAAGACGAGATTAAAACTGTACTGCATGTTCCATTTGGACACGTAAAAGAAGATTGTGATGTGAAAACATTTAAAAAACACAGTGTTGTTGACAAAACCGAAAAATGTGGCCCCGTAATTTTCTTGTAAGAGAAGGGGAACAAAATGAGAAACACACGCGGAGATTTTGGATAACTTGAAAGAGAAGGGATATGAAATGCTCTTTTTTTTTTCCTCCTGATTTTGTTTTTATTGTTGCAAATGTTCTGGAAAGCAAGAGGAAAGCTTAGAGTGGAAGGGGGTGGGGGGTTGGCAAGATATGTGACCCGATTTAATTTAATTTAATTTTTAAAATTGACCCAAATTTAATTTAATTATTTATAATGTTTTGGATATAAAGGCGTGGATATTAATTATGGTGTTGGGGATTAGGTTTTTTATTGAGACATATGCAAGATGTGACCTCTCTTTGATAAGAACATAACTCTCTCCATATATTTATTTACACGTATACATTTATTAAGATAATTATAACAAACCTATGATTTAGGTGTAAAGCAAATGAAAGTAACATTAAGAGGTTAATGCATGCTTTTTATTCCTTAAAACAGAACATCACTTTCATTTAATCAAACGCAGGGACTTACTGTATATATATATATATATATCTAAGGACAAATACAATAATAATCTATTAATGTATTTCAATTACTCCACCATAAATTCGAGCTACATAAGTTTTGTTGCACAACAAGCTCATGCTAAGCTACAACAAATAGGGCACTTTCAAATTTTATTTCTCTTCCATCATATTCAGACTCTTCTAACTAATACACTGATAGGATATATAGATGTATCTAATTTAATGTAACACTTATAAATAAGTATCTTGTCTGATATGGCTGTTGCCTTTGTATTATTTTATTATTAATGAGTAATTAATTAAGTATAAACCTATCATTATGTGCGTCACGAGTCAAAATCTGTTCATTTTTTTTTCTAAATGGAACTCAAAATATGCATATCCTCTAATTTTTGGTTTAGATATTTAGATTGTGAGGTCACATAGATAAACTCTAAGAGGTACTCATAGACTTTTTACTGTACATATCAGTAAATTTGTAATGTGGTTCAAAGAATGAGAGAAAAAAGTAAAAAATATATGTAAACAAAAGTATCACTTTTATCTTGAAATAAAATATAATCAAGATGTTATACAAAAGTAAAGTCATATGTATATCTAATAATAATAATTATGAGGTGTATCGTTTTTATGCGAATCCACTATTATGTTATATGGTGTTCTAGTTAATGAAACAAAAGTAATGATCAATTTATATGAAATCTTTATATGCGAATCCGCTATTATGTTATATGGTGTTCTAGTTAATGAAACAAAAGTAACGATCAATTTGTATGAAATCTTTATGTGAGAGTAATGATTAATATGATATACACGTAATAGTGACTCCAATATGTATTACTGTATTTTCTTACTCATACGTGATAAATTAGTACTTACGTTCGATGGAAGTAGACATATGGTCGTAGTCACGTAACATACATGTTCCAATGCAATTTTTTTCTCCATTTTATCCACCGATTCTGAATCCCCAATAAAGTTGCCATAATCATTGTTGCGTCATTGCTATGCATGCCTTCTCATGAACCTTTTTTTTTTTTTCCCTTCGAGCGTTCTCATGAACTTATTATTCCTTGTTTAATATTGTTGCTAAGGCGGCAAATTTGATTAAGTCATTAATTCCAACGTTGTACTCATGACTCGTATCTATTAGGGCATCTAAATTTATATTGTTGTTTCGTAATATTCATTTGAAGTTATTAGTTGAATATTTCTTGAGTCAAATGATACTCCTTTACACTACTAGGCCGCCATATATATATATAGAGTTCATTTTTGACATTTCTATTGACTTCTCTTTTTCTTTCGTGCTTAATTGCAGCTTTTGCTAATGCCACCATGAATCTTTCACTAAATTGTAACTATAATCCATAATTTTTTTTAGGTCTAGGTTTTATTCTTGAACCCATGTGAAACGGGTTGGGATAAGAATAAAAAAAAAATCTAATACTATAAAGTAGATATTAGGTCATAATAACAAAGTAACAATATCAATTAAGTGCGACATTAAATAAAATCTACTATTTATAATAATTATGAGTAATTGTAAGCACAGGCGGGATTATTCTCCTAAAATACTGGAAAGTTTTGGTCCACTCAAATCTTGCCACACATGTTTATTTTTTCAAATCTCAATCGTAAGACTAAATTCATAGGTCAAGACTTGGTGGGAGAACTCGGTATACATGGCAAGCACCCAGTATTTTCACATTTATTAATCAATAAGGTTTGAATAAATATATAGTGGGTGCCATCTCTCAATCATTGGCCCAAAACATTCTAACGATTATATTTTGGGCTAACCAGACCGACCCAGGCCAATATGAATTAATTACTCACGTGTCATAATTGTATTTGTAAAAGAGAACAAACAAAAATGTCGAGTTTTTTCATGGGGTTTTAATTAAATATACCCCAAAAATAAGATATTTATATACATATATCACATAGCTTGAAATTATATAGTTATTTTAGTATGTATATTATATAAATTATTCTTAGAAAAAAACATAAAACTACACAAACAAACTTATTTTTCAACACACCCAATATTTTACTATTTACACATACACTTTCGAAATAGAGTCATAACAGTCAATATAGTGAGAATTGATTAGCAACCAATTATATTATTCATCAAATGAATAAGGCATTTTAAACTTTATATTTAATTTGTGTTATTTATGCATTTCTATTAATATTATAATATCTTTAAGGTTTTGATTCGGGTTGTGATAAAAAATAATTGTGATAAATAACAAAAACAACTTATATTTTCATTACATTTGTATTATATGACTGTTATGTGCTGGATTTTTTAACTACATTAATTAAAATCTTGTTTTTGTGCTAATTTTTTTTGTTATGCACCTATTATACATGACTGCAGTCATGTATTCTTAAATTTACACAACTATAGTCGTGTAGTTTAGTAAGTTACACTATTGATGTCATGTATGTATGAACTTACATGACTAAAGTCATGTAATAATAAACTTATATGACTACAGTTATGTATTTATGAATTTTACACGACTGCAATCTTGTAAGTGTAAAAAATGTTACGGTTATTATAACAGCCTAGCATAGATTTGTATTAGTGTAAAAAAATAATTTTTTTCATTAAATATGTCCCTTAACTGTTTTTTGGATATAATTATATATTTTAGTAAGTTACATGACTGTTGCCGTGTAAATGAGCAGGGTTTCAACGCTTTTTTATATCTTATTTGATTTTATTTTTTTGTTTATTGTATAATTGTGTGTTGTGTTATTATAGAAAATACATCATGTATATGTGCCTATCATATTTTGTGGTAAATGGATTGAGTAAAACGATTATTATAGATTTAATGGTACAAAAGCGATATGAATTATGGTGTCCCGTTCTATAACATATTTACAATTAATAGAAAAAAATATCTCGGGTTATCTCCATTGATATTTCTGAATTTGACATTGAAATAAAGTTCAAGTTTAAAACATCCGATCCAATGCCACATATTCCAATTATGACTTATAATGATTTAAATTATTTTATAGAGGAAATGATTAGTGGAGTTGAGCTAAAGATTCCTTTTTGTATTACATACAAGCGAAAACAGAGTTTGACTGCTTCGATTGCTAATGTTGATCATATCTTCAGGCAATATGGCTATCCAAAAGAACCTATCGAGTTATATGTTGGAGGTGAATGTTTAAGCCTGAGTAATGTTGTTGCTGAAGATCAACCAGTATCCGAATTTGTCCCTAAAACACAACCTAATGGTACAATGGGGCCAAATTTGGAATATGTGAATGCTAATGCCCATGATGATTTTAATGGGATAGTAGTTAGTGATCTAACAGTAAGGAACTCACAGCCTTGTAATGTAAGTTTCCCGCCCACTAATACTAAATATATGTCTAGAGTCAATTTATTTGTATGCAATAATTTATTAGACAAGGATAACTCGCACTTGAATAGTAATAACTCGTTATCCATGGAAGTTTTTCATGATAATGATAGGTTAATAAGAAAAAAATTGTTTAGCTCGAAAGAGGAGTTGCAATAAGTACTTTCTATAGAAGCTTTGAGGAAAAATTTTAAATTAAAAACCTTCAAGTTAAGGAAGAACATACTTGTTGTTACATGTATTGATGATAATTGTAGGTAGCAACTTTAGGCTACCAAGTTTGGAAGTTCGAATATGTTTGAAATTAGAAGGTACTATAGCATCCATTCTTGTGCATTTGATGTTCATAAGAGAGATCATCGTCATGCTTCATTCAAGCTCATCGGACAAAAAATTTGTCACTAGTATGATGGTGTTTCATCCTCGTACAAGCTTAGTGATATTAGAGAAGATTTCCAAAAACAATTTGGATATGAAATAAGTTACCATAAAGTATAGAAAGCAAGAGAATATATAATGGAGATAGTTAGAGGCATGCCTAAAGATTCATTCAAGTTACTCCCTTCATACATGGTAATATTAGAGAAGAAAAATTCAGATACCTATATATTTCTTGAAGTTGACCATGCAAATAACTTTAAATATTTCTTTATGACAATTAGGAGCTGTATAAATGGATTTATTTCATTAAGAGAATATCAATGCAAATATTCGATTGTAGTGATCTATGAAAATACACAACTATAGTCGTGTATTTATAAAAATATCAAACTGTGGTCGTGTATTTGTACTGACCATTCCTAATATATAGATGATCATCCTGTTATATGACATATACTGTACAAAACTATATGTCATATTTCATTAATACACTTAACTAATTGTAACAATTACATCTCAAGATAACTACTCTAAAAAAATGGTAAAATCAAAAGAATGAGAAGTTCTTAAGGTTATACTATACTAATTGTTTTCCACGATCTATGTTTAAATAATTTGATAGCCAGTATTTTATGAAATTGTGTAATATTATCCTGTTAGCAATATGTGTTGATATCAAGGACACAGGTTAAGATGTCCAAGTACCACAACAAAAATACTCCACGGTTACCACTAATAAAATTCACATATATTAATATTAAAATCATCATTCTTATTTAAAAAAATATATATAATCTCCTCAATTCTAAGAACTCAGTAACTATTCTCTCACCATCGTCAGTATCTATAGTATTGGGCTTGTATGATAGATTGCAATTCAATCCTGTTACCAAGGCGAACTCCTCCATTGATAACCGAATATTTTTCTGCCCAATCCTAAACCACATTGCCTTCTCGTCTGATTTGACTTCTTTTAATAATATACTGTGGAGTAACTAGGTAGAAAACTTCAACTCTTGCATATCCAAAAAATGACCAAAACAAGAATGCTTAAAAATACTTTTCTATTGATCAGAGAGTTTTCTGTTGATGTCCTCAATTGTATCTAGTGAGAATCGGTTAGAAATATTTTCTTTGAAATAATTAGATTCCTTGAATTTCGTTTCATTCTATATAAACAAAAAAAAAATTTTGAATTATAATATGAATATAACTAAAAAGTTCCATCATAATATATTCTAAACTAATTAGAAAAGTTACATATCATACTATTTGTATAATATATCCCTTACACAACTACAGTTGAGTGATGTATGAAAATGTCTCAACTGCAGTTAAGTATTCATTACACTACTGCAGTAATGTAATGCAATCGAGTAAAGCATTCATTACACGACTGTAGTTAAGTAAAGTATTCATTACAAGACTACAGTCGAGAGCAAAGCTACCTTACAGATCTATACCACGTCCCCAGGCGAGGCTCGCTCTGCTCTAATTCACCTCCCGGGGGGATTATTAAGGGGGGGAAGCCGGTATGGTGAATTGAAGCAGAGTTGGCGTGTTAAGTATTCATTACACAACTCAGTCGAGCAAAATATTCATTACATGAAACAAACTTAGACAAGTGTCATCAAACATGTAAAATAAATAAAAACACAAACAAAATAAATAGTTTTAATAATCCAATCCCTTAAAGGTTTCAGTCATGTCCATTCATTTACAAAAAAATTTAACTAATGGACTTTAAGTGTGGATCTAAAAATAAGCCTAACTTCCTTAGAGGAAAAAACCGAATAATTATATTTAAAAATCTTATGATATGTTACTATTCTCACTATATATATTAGCATCAAAGATTTTTTTTGTAAAATCTAATAATCTCCGAATATTTTATAATATATATATATATATATCTCCATGATCCATCACTGATTTGATTGATTTAAAGAACAATAGTTTCAGCACAATTGAGTTTTGCATCAAAATCATAATGTATAAGAAAATATATTATTTGATAAGAGAAAAAAGCTTTTCAATTATTTAAAGTACCATATGCGCATCAAGGCCAAGCAATACATTTAAGATAAAAAAAAAAGAAGATAATTTTGTTTTAGAAAAATGATAAGTATGTTTTATTGAGAGAAAAAATATTTAAAAAAGATGAAAAAGAAAAAAACTTTATGATTTAATGCCATTAAATACCAATTGCACTACCATCAAAATACAAAAGACCAATACACTTTGGCAAGGTTTTTTGTAACCCCATTACAACCAATTCTAGTATTATTATCTGAAACATTCAATACATTAAACATTAGTTAGGTTTTGAATTGGATATTTCATATCTGTTGAAGTTTAATAATCTTTATAAGAAAAAAAAAAACAAATTTTAGGCTTATCTTTATATTACTCAACAAAAACTTTAGTTAAATATAACCTAACATAGCAAATATAGTTTATAAGAGAGACAAAGATAAGATGCAATCAACATCTTCGATTAAAAGTAGAATGAAATTGGAGCTTAGTCAAACCAAAGCAACACTTTCAGTAATATCTCCAAAATTTTGTAAAACAAAAAGAAAATAAAAAATGACAATTCTTCAAAAATATACTATAATTAAAATGAAATTAATGGGATATCTAAGCACAAATCATTATTTTTTCAGCAGCTTCACAGATCTCTTCAAATTTTGCCTTTGATAATCCTTTGATTTCAGTCATTGTAGCATAAAGATTAATAGCTATTGGGTTGCATTTAAAAAAAATTATTAGAATAAATGATTAAAAACTGACAATATATAGTCAACCTTCTTAGTGTGCATCATTAAGCCATTGCAGGTGTATATCCTTGCATCCTCAAACTGTTTGGCATCACCAGCATTGATTCCTTGAGAGATCACTGCAGGAATACACACAAAATATTATCAACTAACTAAGCCAATTTCCCAACATTAGTAACACCCATAATAATTACAGTGATAATGAACCCCTTTTAAATCACTTATTTCAATTTTAACTCCACAAGTTCAAGAAGCTTCATTACATGAACTAAAAAGAAACATTATCAACAAGCATGCAATTAAAGCAAGAGAAGTTGAGAAGTACCAGAATGACCAAAATCACAAGGGCAATTTGATTTTTTTAAACCATAATGCATATAATTTTAATAGTTATAAATCCTAAATTCTCTTTATTAAATAAAAATCAAGTGCATATATGATAAATCGCCTTTAATTCGTGGGTTTTCTATCGAAAGTAGTAGATTTGTGGTGCTAGAAAAAGGAGCAATAAAACTATGAAATACTGATAACAGAGATGTCGTGGGTGTTAACCTCACCAAATAGTCCACCAGAGTAATATCACCAAAGATAATTTATTCTTTGTTTCGATTGGATTTAACCTCAAAGGCTGAATTATTAGAAATTAACTGTTGAATATATTGGTCGTGAATGATAAATTGGATGCTGTGCAATCGTGAATAAGTTTAGAAAATTAGGTATTGAGTTAGGGTAATTGAGTAATTATACGTGAGAAGAGGCATAGATGAGTAATTTTGAACTACCAGTGTATCGACGTAAATAAGGTGTTTTAACGGTGCAGCGCGAACAAATTCCTGATTTTTTATTAGATGTTTCATTTTGTTATCGGCTACAGACAGAATGGCCGCGCGATCTATTTGGCGCTTCGGAGGCAAGCTTGCGGTAGCAGCCACAGCTTTGGGCGGCGGAGCCGCACTTGCCAACTCAGATGATCCGGCGACGGCTCTCAAGCTCTGCACCGCCGTCCCTGTCCGCCTCGTCCGTGACTCCGTCACCGCCGCCTCCATCGCTTTCGGTATTCATTTTATTTTATTTTATTTATGTTATTGAAATTCTGAAATTAGTTGTAAATTTGTGTACTATAATACTCTCATGTTCAGCTGCATTTTAGCTAGCTAAAAACTGATGTTCAATTGCTTTAAAATTAAGCTTGATTATTATTAAATTGCATTTATAAAGAGAAGTTAAATTATCACAAAGTGTTCGCTGTTACATTCTCATCAGTCTCACGGCTTGGAAAAACTTGCATCGTTTCAATTGTATGGTGGCGTTGGCAATCACATGCTTGCTTTCCAATGTGAATAGTTGTTTGTGGACACTGATAAATTTCAGCTTTGTGACTTGGTTTTGTATGTGAATTGTCACTAGATTATGAATATTCTTTATGGGGACTGCCGGAAGGAAGTAGTGACAGAGTGAAGATGAAACATGAAGTTCACCTTAGGTCGGCACGTAAGCTTCAAGAGCTGTGTTTCAAAAATGGGGGAATATATATCAAGCTTGGTCAACATATTGGGCAGCTGGTATGCCTTCTATCTACGTGATATGTAGTGGGTTTTTCTTTTGGTGCTTCATCAGTATAATGTTCTTCATTTGCTAGTTTAAATCAACATTTCTTTTGTTTTTTCCTCTATTTCCAGGAATACTTGGTCCCTCAAGAGTATGTGCAAATAATGAGGGAGTCTATGTTGAATAAGTGTCCAGTTTCTTCGTACGAACAAGTGTGTGATGTTTTCAAGAAAGAGCTTGGAAAAACACCAGATCAAGTATGTACTTTTGGTTTAGTTTTTCTTGCCTTCTCGACCACTTCTTTCTTGGAATGTAATTCCCATATAATCAGGCTTTTAAGTTATTTTTTAAACTGGTTGGTTTTATCTGACATTTATATTTGGTGTTTCTCAGTTTTGTCCTCAACTTTCATGATTATTCACGGCTATAATTCATTTCCTCTATGGAGGCGCATTGTTTTGCTTGCCACTGAATCAGTCTATTTGATGTGCAGATTTTTGATGACTTTGATCCAGTTCCAGTAGCAAGCGCTTCTCTGGCACAAGTTCATGTTGCCCGCAACCGCGATGGCCAAAAAGTGGCGGTTAAGGTTTTAGTCATTTCACTTTTACCTAAAATTTCATTTTGCACATGGCAAGTATAACCCAAGTTTTCATGCATATTGTGCTCAAATTCAGGTCTAGAATGTCTCTTATGAGGAATTTGCTTTCCATGTTCAATATATTTCATCGATATTCAGGTTCAGCACACTCACATGACTGATACTGCGGCTGCAGATCATGCCACGGTGGAATTGATAGTGAACACCCTTCATTGGCTTTTTCCATCCTTTGATTACAGGTACTTTTCCATATGGTGTCCCTGTTTGCTAATCATCCTTCCTTACTATAGGATATGAGTTAAAAAAATGTGGTCTTGATTTGAGTCTTCAGCATGTTAAGCAGTCACCGATAAGAGATTATTTGGAATAAAAACTGGTAATATATGTGGGTGCTCTTTCATTCTTTTGTGCGGATGGGTCTGTGATAAACTGCTACTGTTAATTGACAATTTCTTGGCTTATGCAGATGGTTGGTTGCTGAAATGCGTGAAAGCTTACCCAAGGCAAGTTCCTTTAATATGTGCCCCTTTCTTTTTTATTCGGTTCAATAGTTTTTCTTGTAATTTATGTATTTCACATATTCATTATAAATTTGCTGAAGTATTTTGTTAAATTTTGCAATTGAAACTTTATTGTATCATCTATCATATAATGTTTATGAGTTATGTGTTTCTGAACACTCAACATAACATCTTTAATATTCTATTGTTTTGTGAAGGCAGGCCAAGGCAATCTTCCAAAATCTGTAGTTTGTACTTTAAATACTTTATCTATGGTTTGAGCTCTTTTAATTGTCAAAAGGAAATTCCTCTAGGTTTCTACTTTGAAGGATTTAATTAAACTCAAAGTTTGTTTTCAACTATTGGGAAATTCTGCCCCAACAATTTCCTCAAACTAATTCCAGTTTGTTTTTCTGTTCAAAATGATACAATATATATTGTATAAGGTAAATAATTTGTATCAGTGTTTCAAATTTAACGTTGAAACATTCACTCAATTTTTTCAAATGAATTGTCATCCAAAAAGCAGTGTAATATGTGATTGACCAGTCGTCTTGTGGCCATTAGGAGCTCGATTTTTTTGCTTGAAGCAAAAAACAGTGAGAAAGTTCTGGAAAATTTTTGGAAGTTATCTCCTCACATTGCAAATTATATATATGCACCAAAGGTCTGTTGGAATTTAAGTACCTCAAAGTTGTTGATCATGGAATTTATGGATGGCGTGCAAGTTAATGATGTGAAATCCATTCGAGAACTTGGTATCGACCCTCATGAAGTTTCTAGATTGGTAAGTCCGCAGCCTTGATAATCCAGTCATATTTTGTTTTTCTCAGTATTAATATTATTAAGAATTTGAATAACTTTTGCAATACAATAAATTCACTTAATTGCAAATTGAGTAAATCAGGTAAACTTGATACCGTGTAGCCCACTTATTTTCTTCCTTTGAGCTCTTTCAATTTTGATCCTTGTATTATGGAAGTTAACCATTGGATTCATAAGTTGGAAAAATATGCGTTGATATCATCTTTGTTCGGAATACCAACCATCATGCTGTTGAAAGTGTGGATACAATTTTGATGCTTTTGACTTAATTATACACAGGTTAGCCATGCTTTTGCTGAAATGATGTTTAAGCATGGCTTTGTGCATTGTGACCCTCATGCTGCCAACTTGCTAGTTCGTCCGTTGCCTTCTGAAAAAAAGAGCATACTTGGTGAGGATGTTCTTTCTGTTAAGATTTGTCATATGACCCACCTTTTTAATAACTTCCAGAATTGTCTAATGCTTTACTGGATTCATGCACATCATGATAGTGCATCTAAATGCTTTATTTTAGCTCATGCTTTACTTGTTTGTTTTCATTTCCCTTCACATATATAGGCAAGAGAAAACCACAGCTGATACTGATTGACCATGGTCTATATAAAGAACTAGATGCCACAACTAAATTTAACTATGCTGCTCTTTGGAAGGTATTGATGCTTTCCTTGTATTTAACTATGCCACAACTAAATCACCTAGGTGTTCTACAGTGATCAACTTACTTTTGTCCTTGTTGATGTGTTGACATTGGTTTCAGGCATTGATATTTGCCGATGCTAATGCAATAAAGGAATATAGTGTCAAATTGGGTGCTGGGGAGGATCTTTACGTGCTATTTGCAGGGATTCTAACTATGAGACCTTGGAATAGAGTCACTGACCCAGCTGTTGATCATTTAGTCATAAAAGGCACTGATGGTGATCGTTCTGAATTACAGGTGAGATTCTATTGAAGGGATACAGAGATCTGCTCTGAAAGGAACTTTTTCTCTTCTTGCTGTTACATCTTGATGTAGATGGGATCCATGATTTGTGCAACAGGTGATTCTTACAACTTCCATGACAATATTTTTTTATTTTGCAGATGTATGCTTCTCAGTATTTTCCTCAAATCACAGAACTTCTTCGGAGACTGCCTCGTGTCATTCTGTTAATGCTGAAGACAAATGACTGTTTACGAGCAGTTAATAATTCTCTGGTATAGTTTCACAGCTTTTAGCAGTTTAAAACTTTATGATTTATGAAGTATCTGGATTTCTAAAATGGTACTTTTGTTCACTAGGTGGTAATAAAATAATTTTGTCATTAAAACTTGAACAGTTTCCTGATTCCGGTTTTGAAGGCTAGTAGTATACTGAAATCATTCTATCGGTTGAAATGTTGGTTAACACAGCTGCAGGGATCTTCTGCTGAGTCATTTGTGATCATTGGAAGAGTTTCTTCCAAGGCAGTTATAGAGGCAAAATTTTTACAAAGTAAATCCCTCTTGCGTCGTTTGAGTGTCTGGTTGGAGGAAATTTTGTTGGAAGCTCGACTTTTCTCAACTGAGATATTCTTGTGGATCTTACAAATCCGAAAAGCTTTGTTCCTGGCATAGATAAGAGTTATTTATACCGAGCTCTGATAGGCAATCACAAAGTAGATTATCTCATATTCATTGTCTCAACATATTCATTGTCTCCGCGGTTGAGAACTTGCCATTTACATGCAGGTTTTGAGCACGGTTTGACAGATTTATTTTTTATAGGATTCAAAAAAATGAAAAAAGGAACCAACAAAATGATTCTTTTCACAGATGCATAGTTTGTCACCATGTAATTGGGACTTGATACATGTGATTAACTTCGATAGGTGCTGACTGATACACTGTGAGAGCAAAATTGTTTCTGGGGACATTAATTTCACTGGTACAGATTTGAAATTTCTTGAATAATCCAGTTTCTTATATAAGTTCTCGGAACTCCGAACAGACATGGGCTTATCAAACAAGTGAAAATTGAACATATGCCGCAGATACAATTTTACCCTTATTTGTTTGCATGTTGGTTTAGCTTTGTATTCATTTCTCTAACACAAATTTAGTTATCAGATAAGTCGGGGTTGGGTTGATATCAGGATTGCGATTGGAGTTTATAATTAAGATTAGAATTAGAATTCTTGTTTGATCTTAGTTCTTTCGAGCATTTGATGGCGTTGTTCGTGTTTAATAATAAACGCTGATTATAGAGATTTATTAATAAAGGCAAATGATTATAGAGATTTATTACTAACTGCAAATGATTTGATGGCTTCCTTTGTCCGTAAAGGACAGGAAGCTCATGGTTCATAAAGTTGGTGGTTGGCTTTTCTTAATTGTACCAAAAATACTACTCTATTGATAAGTATTGCATGGCAGTCTGGCCGGTTGATTTGGACTCAAATGCGGAGGAATAATGTTGTACGTGGGTAAATTTTTTATTTTAAATAATTATTTTTTAATAAAAATAATTATTTTAATTAATAAAATAATATAATTAATTTATTTTAATTTTATTAATTAACTAATGAATGTTACATCACGTGAGATATTTATTTAAAATAATAAATTTAAGATGTATAATATTATTAAATGTAGAGAGAGTACAATATGATATAAATAATTAATATTTAAAACATTAAATTTTGATATAGTTATTAAACGAGTGATGTTCGTGTTAATCCCGTTAAATAAATTTGGTTTAGAAATTCTGACATCATAATTTATTTATCACATGATTAACTATTGTATTACTTATATCATATTAACGTTTCTTAATGTTCATATTATATGAACTTATATTTTAGTTAGTATATATGTGTTATATTTGTCATATTTAAAAAGTTATTTATTTAGATTTAAAACAAAATTACTTAGATTTTAATAAAGTAGCACTATAAAATTCTTATTAAAAAAATTTTTAATGAAAAAATAGTAAAAAATTACGAACTCTGACCCGAATTGCCACCCGTATAATAAAATGTAACGTCATTAGCTTTACACGGACCAATTCACGAGCAATGGCAGATAAAGCAAAGCTCGAAAAAAGAATAAGAATAATGGTGGTGTAATGACTAATGATCCTATACAATCAAGGGTCTAGCTGTGGAGGATTGCAAATCAAACGGCTGTGATCATGGCCAAAACTAATAGAGTATCGCGATCAAGTTCACAAGATCGGTAATTGGCAGGCTTAATTGATTGTACTGTTTCCAATTGTCAACAGAAGACAAATTTTTGACCGTCAGCTGCATTAATAGCTGCCCTACATTTTCGTTTGTTTGGTGAGCTCCAATTACTGATTGCCACACCACTCAACAAACCAACCGCACACATTTATCCTCCGCGCTTTTGCAGTGGATGCGTAAAAGTTATTTATTACTCGCGGGGTCGTTATTTTTAAATTGCGAGTCTTCTTTTACATAAATTATTATTCTTTTTTTTTATCATTTTAGTTTATAACAAAATTATTATGAAGTTGAAGAAATGAAAGTTTTCTTTCAATATTCGTTGAATTGTCCCTTTTTTTTTTTAAAAAAAAAACATTACAGCTAAAACTATTTAAAATATATCAGAATACTAAAATCGGATATATATTTTAAATTTAAAATAATAATTATTGTATGTATATAATAATATTTAAAATAACTGTACACATATCATATAATTTCCCCAGCGGGAAGGAGAATTTATAGCGAACACAACCGTTTCCTTTCCACCCCATCACTATCTTCTGTCGTGGCCGTAGTGGCTGCTGTGACGGTGATCGTATATCATCTCCGTTCGTGATTAAAAAATGGTGGGACCGGCTAGGCCTCAGTTCGTTCTCTTCGGATCGTCCATTGTCCAGCTCAGCTTCAGCAACGGCGGCTGGGGCGCCATTCTCTCCGACATTTACGCTCGCAAAGTATATCTTTCTATCCTTATAATTTCATTTTTTGTATTCTTTGTAATTACGTTACTTCAAAAATGACGCATCAATTATAATTATGCTACTCGTGATTTGTGTGATAGGCAGATATTTTGCTGCGAGGTTACTACGGGTGGAATTCACGACGCGCACTTGAGGTTCTCGATCAAGTCTTTCCCAAGGTATTATATATATATATACATATATAGAATCTTTGGCTGAATTTGGAAGTGCTTCTGTAGAAAGCACGTTGAAGCAAATTTTAAGAACTTTTCGAACTGGAAAATAATTTTTAGAAAAAAGATTATCCCTTCAAAATGCAATTTAAGTTCTTTCCAGCCCCAAAAAATGCTTGTCAATATGCTTTACTCAAACATTGCAATCTACAAAAAAGGGTGTCCTTTTGTCATGCTCTATTCATGATCGTTTTATTGTATAGTCAAAATTGGTGGCCTTCATAACTGAGGTTAAAATAGAGTTGCTATTGTAATGCAAACATTATTATCTCTGTTCTTTTCTGCTTCCTGTAGGATGATCCTATACAACCTTCGTTGGTGATTGTGTATTTTGGTGGAAATGATTCAATGGGATCTCACCCATCTGGTTTAGGCCCTCATGTCCCCCTTCCTGAATATGTTGAGAATATGAGAAGGATTGCAACTCATCTGAAGGTACTTTCTTGATGCGCAAGTTACCTAATAATAGTATGTCCTGGAGTTAGAGTTCCTTAATCGATTTAGTATATCCCAAGAGAAGTCCACCTGTTACTTGCACATGCCATTCCTACAACAGCATGTGATTATGTCGTGAATTTGGTTCCACTTTATATGTTACTTGCGTGTTTGCTTTTGCATGCTTTGTGGTTTGGATTTGGTACTCGACTCTCATTCTAACACAAGATGTTTGATATTAGAATCTTTCTGATGCAACGCGCATAATTTTTCTGAGTACACCTCCAGTCGATGAGGCCAGAATTAATCAAGGCACAAGGTGCTGTGATACCTATCTTTTATATCAAGTTTGCTTGTTATTTGTTTACTTTTACCGGCAGTTCTAAGGCTTGTATATTTCCTTAAACCAGTGACATTTTTAGCGAGCTAGTGCGAACAAATGAGTTGTGCAAGAAATACTCAGACGCTTGCATAACGTTGTGCCATGAGTTGGGAGTGAAGGTGGTTGATCTTTTTACTGCAATTCAGAACAGAGATAATTGGAAGAATGCCTGCTTTACGTACGTTTGCTTGCTGCTTGTCTGCATTTAATTTAACTCATGCAATCATGTTCCAGAATTTTATTATGCTGTGATCTTCTTTAGGTCCTCTTCTGTATATATACTGTGTATGCTCTCTAGCATCTGCTTTGATGTGGAAGAGGTGTATTTGACTGACATAGGCACTGCAATTTAAATTGCTTCTCTCTGTGTTCTATATGCATTGACAAACTGGAAATTTTCATAGATAGATTTTAGAATTCTAAATATTTGTTTTTGGCTTGAGTGTGGTATTTCTTTCCTTTAACGTGTTTGTTAGAGCATTTGCTAGGGTAGTGATTCACTTGTAGTTCAGAGAGACTCTTGGTTTTGTGTATCGGAATTGACTCTTTTGGATTTCATGTATTCTCTAGAATGAATAAGATTACCATTTACTGTCATTTGTTTGTTAAGAAAGATAAGCCATGCTGATCAATTTGGCCTACTACTCAAACCTTAGATGTTTCAGCCATTGATTTTATTTCCTGACTAATTTGGTTGGTTTGCCAATTATACCAAAAGATTTTTCCCGCAGAAGCAAATGACTTTCATCAGTATATAGGAAATTTGTGTCATTTGATTTGTGTGTAATGAAACAAGGTCCAGACTCTTGATTGTGATTCAATAACATCTTGTTGAGTTGACCACGATCTTTCTTTCGTAGTGCAATTATTATTCACCCTTCAACCTGCAGGATGACATTTGCCTAAAAAGCATGTGCTAGCATTGAAATAGAAACAGTTGATACCCTGTTGAATATAGACGTTTATTTTTTTATCAAATTAACAGTCAAATTTCTTCTTTTCCCAGAGACGGGATTCATCTGTCAGAAGAGGGTAGCAAGATTGTAGTTGCAGAGATACTGAAGGTGCTCAAGCAAGCTGAGTGGAAGCCATCTCTACACTGGAAGTCCATGCCCACTGAATTTTCTGAGAACTCACCTTATGATCTTGTTGCAGCCAGCGGTGAAAGGACCTTAAATCCCTCTGATTGGACTTTTCACAGGGAGATTCAATGGGACTAACTTGCAGATTCAACTTATGCTTTTGCTGCGTTTGCAGGAGCCGAATCCAGCAAGTTGAAGAACTAAGATGAGCACATTTACATGGGCATTACCTGAAACAAACTTATACTGATGAATTATTATGAAGTAGTCTTGAATTTTATTATTCTTTTAGTAGCAAATTGTTTCCTGTATAGAGTGCATATCTTAGACTGTTGATCCTCCACGCAAGCTTCATTACTATGATTTTTTTTTTCTCCTTGAAATTCTTCGTTCTATAAATTCATTCTTGGCCGCTACGAAAATTTATGAAAAAAAAATATTTGTTCCCAAGTGACACATTTTCTTTTAACAAAAATGATGCAGTGACCGATTGTTCATATGCCATGATGGAACAATTTCACTTGATAGAGCTGAAAGTGTGAAATAATTATTTGACACCGCTCATCATACGTTGAAGAATGTAGCTCATTAAAAATAAAAAATAAAAGATATAGCTGCAATTCAATTTTGTGAAAGTCTCGACGCTGTTGTTTTTCTTAAAGCACCATAATAAGAAAAGGGTCATTTCCGCCCTGCTCCAAATTGTTTCAACATTTTCCACCGCGCGCCCACTTATTTCGACATTTCACCACACACCCAAAACCGTCAACTTACCTGTCAAATGTAACGTTGCTGTCTAAAAGTGAGAAACTGGACAATATTGTCCATTATTTGAATTTAAATATGTGAATTATCAGGAAATACAGCCCATATATTAATAATTACAATAATATCATGTCTGTTATTAAATAATTTAATTACATTATTATTTTTTTACTGTTCAAGAATTATATTGCACACGTGGCATTATTGAACTAATTTGAGACCATTAGCTAATTTCAAACATAACGACTAAAATTCTCAACGGTCATTTTGTGAGAATGGTCAAGTTGTTTTCATTGAACTATAACTTATAATTCAACAACACTCATATCATCTTCATTCTCACATTCTCTACTCCATCAAATATATACAAAACTCTACAACACCTCATTTTCAACTTCAATAGCTCATCATCTCCATATCACATTTAATACACACAATTCAAATTATAGAAAATGTCAGGACCAAGAAGTACTTCTAGTTCATTAAATTCTAGTTCAAAGAAGACTTTGATCAATGGCGGTCTTATTAAGGTTCAGAATAAAATATGTTACTGTCGAGTGAGAGCATAAATAAAAATTTTAGAATCTGAAGCAAATCCAAATCGATTACACTGCAAGTGTCCTAAAACTGCAAAGTATAGATTCTTCAAATAGTGGACACCATTCATAAAAAAAAATAGAAGAAATTCAGGTATTAGCACACATATTTCAACAGCTGCATCAGAATGTCAGTGAAACTAATATTTGTGGCCATGAAATTCTTGTTAATAAGTTTAACAACATCGAAGCAATGCTGATGCAATTGAAGAAGTACCAAATCATGATTTTCATGTTATTTGTTATTGTATTTATTATATATTGTAATGCAAGCTAAATAAAAGTAATACATGAAACTAATAAACCAGTTTATAATTAATCCACACATTTCATCTTGGTAGCAATATCCAGAGTCTTAAGCTTAGCTATAATAACCAAAAAGCAAAATCTATTGTTGGCATATCCTATCAGTACTATGTATACAATGCTTAATAACTTGCAAAATACCACAAACCAGTCATATTGTTTGTCAAAGAACTAATTGATTGAAGTTGTAACTGTAACACAAAAGATGATAACTACTTATGTGTAGAATAAATTCTACTTTGGTCAAAGTTTAGTTGTCCGAACCTAATTTAAAGTGGCATTATGAAAGGTCTCAAAAATTTTATATACGCACCTCCGATATTTATTAATAAAAAAAAAATTACTGCCAATGTATTCACTAGTCTTCAACAATCACTATATACCAAAATAACATAGATTTATTACAGCTGTTATGATTATATATAACTTAAATAAGTTAAGTTAATATATTATATATGGATATAAGCTCTTACCCTCCATAATGGGAAGGCTGATGCCTTTCCTTTGTCCACAATATGATTTTTAATACTTTTTTTTTTTTGCAACATCATTCCCTTTTAGCATCATTCTACCACTTGTTGGTATCTTGTTCTCTTGTACCTCTAACCAAGCAGCATTAGACCCTTCCTCTGTAATCTGCATATTCATTACTTCTCCGGCTCTAGATGTGCCAGCTTGATTCACCAATTTTTGTTTCTTTGCAACTTAATACTATTAATTTGTTATATCATGAACATTTATTATAACTTGAATATTTCCATGTGCCTGGCTATGAATACCATTTGAGACATTGACTAGTACATTTACATTTCCACCACTATCATTATCTTGTATACTTGAAAAAAAAATTATTTATATATTAAATAATCTTATATAATAATATAACTTAAAATATATATGCTTTCACTATGAAAATTACAGCACTAGCACTACATTCTAGACCTAGAATAACTTATGAAATCAGCAATACTTGAAATATAAAATAATATATGGCCACTTAAAATAAGTTAAAATACAAGTACTTTTTACAATGAAAAGCACATAAATTCACTAACTTGTCATTATATATCAATAACACCTAAAATAACCCAATATAATAATATAAATTCACCTAAAATAATTTTAGATACATGTGCTTTCACTATTAAAACTAAACCAACAATACTTTTTGGATGAATATATATAAAATATATATGTGTGCTTTTACTATGAAAGTCAAATTTAACACTATTGGGACCTTAGGTAAAGTACTTTACCTGTCAATTCTGCTCATGTTCTTGAAACATAATTTTTCAAATTGTTTTGTGATAAAAACAAAAAATACACAACATATAAGTATAATTATAATATAGAGCACATGTGATCAGTTTCATATAAAGTTAAAGTAAATGAATCTTCTCTTAAAAGCATATAATTTATCTTATAATATCTAGTCATTTTTGTTTGCATTTTGAGGATTAACAGGTTAGCCTCTCTTATTGTGTCTAAACTCTTTGCAACGTTTGCATTGTATTCTATATCTCATTTTCTCTGGAAATACTTCATAAGTCTCTGTCCTCTTATTATTCTTTGGTCTTTCAGGAGGCCTCCTGATCAGTGGTAGTAATATTCTATCCTCATAAGCTTTTGTCAATGATATCTTATCTGGAATGGGATGAATTAATTCAGAATATGTGGCGAGGTAACTATCTTGCTTTAATCAGAATTGTGAATTATTCTTTTTGAATGTAGAATGCAAGGCATGGCATGGGTACATGGAATGCCACTTAATTGCTAATAGCCACAGTCACATACATGATGTTCAAGATCAACAATGTAAGTTCTACCTTTGTCATCCACTTCATACAGCCACTCACTTGCTCGACAAAGAGGATTTTCACTTCTTATTTACAAATTCTTCATTATCTTTGTATAAATTCTTTCAAGTATCGTTGTTCTCCAAGCCTGAGTTTTTTGTCTTCTATTAACCATCATTTTCATTATCTTTTTTCTCATCCATTTAAGCATAGTTAATATAAGCAAGTTTCTTTGTACTCCAAGCCATGCATTAAAAGGCTTAGTCATGTTATTCGTTATATAATATGTCTTGCATTGGTTATCAAATGCATGTCTTGGCCAATACTTTGCTGGTAGCTTTCTCAATGTTTTATAAACACCAAAATCAACTTTTTTTTACATTTTTCATAGCTTCTTCAAATGTCTTTCTGCTTGATGCTCTCGTAGCTGTCCAAAACTAAGCCTTAAAATTAAACAAAGTGTGTTTAGATTTTAGATTCGATAATATATGTCTAGCACGATATCTTACATGAAGATTAGGAAACTTAAGTGCCAATGCATTCTAGATCCTTTTTTTCCTATCACATAAAAAAGTTAATTGTCTTGTATTCCCTAAAAATGTCTTCAAATGACCTAGAAACGAAGTCCAAGTAACTCTGTTCTTAACACTACAAACACAAATAACAAGTGAGAATATCCTATTATTGGCATCAAGAAAGCTGAGAAGATGATAATCTTGTAGGGATCCTTCAAATGACATCCATTTGTGCTAATGAAGGGTCTGTATCCACTGTCAAAGCCATCTCTGATTACTGAAAATGATAACACAAATTTGTCAAAATGAGTGGCTGGTTCATGGACATTGTATTCGACTACACTAATTAGGGCCAATGATTGTGGCATCTTGTTTATAATTTATTGTGCATAAGATCTGGTAAGACTATAACTAGATTCATGATCTGTGTCATTTCTTTCTAAAGCCTTTTTCTTTGCCTTATAAATCTTACTTATGCCAACTTTAATCCCAAAGCCTTTTTCTTTGCCTTATAAATCTTACTTATGCCAACTTTAATCCCATACATCTTCCTCAGCTCAGATTGTATGAAGTTAATATTGATATTTGGATGTGCAATAATAGCATTTCCAAACCTCTATACAATGAATTTTGCATGTATTTAGGATTCTTCAACAATCTAATATAAGTATGCAAACCATTATGCCTTTTTATCAAGAATGTTGCTTTAAATCTAGTTTTTGTAGCATGTAAAAACCATGGGCACTTGTAGTTCTCACACCCAACAATTATTCTTGTCCCTTCACCTATAAATTTTAAATCTATTTTCCACAACATGTTGCTTCACTGCCCATGTTAATTCTGTAAACTTCTTAAAATATTACCAAACTTTGAATATCACAGGTGCATGATTAGGAATATACAAATTTGTTCTCATATAAGTATCCATTATACTCAATGCATTATCATGCTCATTATTAGAACTAACACTAAACTCATTGTCATCACTTTCACAGTCAAAGAGGACACAACACCATCATTGTCATCAGAAGGTACATACCTTGGATTAGTTGTGACCTGATTTAAAGTTGCAGCACCCTTACCTTGATCATCATCTTCATCATTTCATTTAGACTAAAAACACTGTCATCAGAGCTATAATTTAAGGCTATTGCTGCATTGATGTTAGGATTATGGTTGGTATATGAGGAATTTAACAAAGAGTTAGAGGCTTGATATAGTTGTGATTCTAGGTATTATGTTGTTGGTTGTAATGGCATTCCAAGTGAGATTAGAGATAAATGAGGTTACTCTTCATAGATTGCCACATGCTCATTCAATAGTAGAGAAATATTATGAATCTGTTGAAAGTTTTCCTTTTATTGATCAATTGGAGTATGGTCTTTGTTACACAAATCTATATCATTAGTAACACTAAGCTCAAGTGAGTCTGCTGTAGAGGTATGGTTAGATAAGTATTTCTGCTGATAAATTGGGGATCTAAAGTAGGTGTCAAAAAAATCCTCAAAAAATCATAATTGGTTGCATTATGGCTCTTAATGTTAAGATTATCAATACAGATTGAAGCTTTAGCTCTTGATTGCGATTGACCACTATCTAGTGCAGTCAATTTCATCATGATGGTAGTGGTGGCAAAGTTTGATTCATTACTAATTGCCGTTAGTGGTAATGAAACAAGGTTATTGTGATTTAGGGTGCCTAGGATGGTGGGTTGTGGGTCAGTAAATGTGTTTGGTTCTAAAGTGTCTAAAGGTTGGAATAAAGCTTTTTTTGTTGATGATTCATGTGATGAAGATAGTTGGTAAAGATAGAACTGCATTTTGTTGAAAAGTAATTTGTGATTCTCTTTCAACTAGAAAAAGAGATCTTTATCATCAAAGATTTTAACATCTTTTGATTCCCAAGGTAACCACATAATCAATCGGAATCATTAATCAAATTTTATCTTTCTTCCATATGCTCTCATAAGTACTTTGTTGATTAGAAATACCCTGTTGAATCTATCTAAATTCATAACACTAAGATTATGTATGGTGTCCTTAAAAATGACACACACAATTATATCATCTTCGTCATCCATTCTTACATGTGAACATATTTATTATTTAATTTTCTAGTAAAAAATGCACTTCATATTTAAGTATTCATATAGAACACAAACACATGTTTCGTGGATTGTTAAGTTTTCTGGACTATATGCTTAAAAAACAAAAGCCTTTTTTTTTTTTTCAAAAGTCTAAATTTGAGCAAATAATAACTACATGCATGATAGCCACATACTTAATCAGTGCATCCAACCATAATAATCATCTATAAAACAAAAAATTTTACTTATAAGATTATAAATACCTAAAATAGAAGCTAAATTGAAGCATGCATAAATCAAAATAGCAATATTGCAATTTCAAACAAATAATAAATAAATAAAAATTGAAAAAACCATAACAAACTAATCAAATAAAATGCAAATAACAATTTCTTTTCTTGAAATACATAAGATCAAACACACAACATTTTCTATCTGAAGTATTGCTAACCTTTGGCACTTCAATAAGAAACCACTGACACAATTGGCTTGCCTTTACAAAAGGCAAAAAAAAAAACAATTACCAATCAAGCATCCTTATCTATTCATATGTAGTAGCAATGAAGGGAAAAAAAAAAAAAAAAAGCATGCCAAACCTGATTCCCAAAGCCCGGTTTTAGCTCTAAACTAGAGTAGATGTCCAGTGTCTTATAAGAAATATTAGTGAAATGATGTTGTCATTAGTGCAAATCTCAAAATCTTCTTTTTTATATTTTTTTACAGTTGAAATTTTCATTTTGCCCCGACAGCGCTACATTTGACAGGTAACTTGACGGTTTGAAGTGCGCGGTGGAAAATATCGAAATAAGTGGGTGCGGGGTGGAAAATGTTGAAACATTTGGGGGCACGGCGGAAATAACTCATAAGAAAATAAAAAAGAAGAAAATGATAGCCGGCACCCCTTCTTAAATCTGCGACCGTTCACTTTTCGACTAGATCTAAAACTTGAACGGTCAAGATCGCAAACATCGCATGGTACCACATATATAAATCAGACCCTGGGCTTTTCATATTTTTTGAGTTTCCCTCCTTTTGATTTTTGAAGAGCTCATTTTTCCCTCTCCAAAGTTCGGCCATTGGAGCTAATCAAACAAAACGAAGAAAAAGTTCAGGTAATAATTATTTATAATTTCAATCGTCAGTTCATATTTAATTTATTTTTAGTCTTATTTATCTTTAATCTCTATCTATGAATGCTACTAATCATACTTCGTCGGCCTAGGGTTTCCTGATTCATTTACATGATATAATCTGTTCCTTTACCATTTTTATTGAATTCATGATGATTAAACTTAATTTCGAGCTTTTAAACTGTAATAAGAATCGATTCTCATTACGTGACTGAGTGGTTTGCTGTTTTTTTTTTTTGTGTAAATTCTAGAAGATGTTAGTTTAGTTGTTTTTTTTTCCCTACGAAAATAGTGGTTTCGGGGATGAATTCAGATTTAATTCTCGTTTGAAGCTGAGATCTGGATGTTGCAAGTGTTTTCAGTTTCTTTGCCTCTGTATTATTGTTGCTTAGTTCATTTTTTTTCGTTTGTTTGCAGGTAATAAAATTATATCTATCTATTGTTACACAGGTTTTGAACTGGAACAATGAATGACACGTCTTCAAGAAATGGAAAATACTTTGACATTGATGAAATTCTTATAGAGGAAGAGGTTAATAATATTGTTTTTGTGCTTGATTCGACTCAGAATTGCCCAATTCTTATGTGAAATGATGATTTTTTTTTCCCTTTACAGCTTGTTCCTGTTGTGTTCCATAAATCAGCAAATGGAGTAAAAGTTGATCCCAGTGCTGAAAAAGACTGCGTAAGTTCCAAAAGGATCTGCACTGCAGTGTCCTATAGCTGTGTATATGGATGTTTTGTGACTGTATTATTCTCATATATTTATTTTTTGGTTGAGTTTTTAGGTTGATGCAGGTGCAAAAGTAGAGCTGCCCTTCTGGCTTTCTCAGGAGTTATATTTGAGGCAAGCTGTATCAATAAGTGTTCCTGCTTGCTTCAATCAAAAGTAATTATCATAGTACTTTTTTTATTTCCCCGAGTATTTTTTTTATTTGAAGATGTGAATATCTGTTTATTTGTCTAGTGCTTTTTATTTTTTCTACTACCAGAACAAGACGGGAAATCCAGGCTGATGCTGCAAATGTGGATCTAAGATCTCGGTGTCCATATTTCTATGAATTTGGATGTAAGATAGCACCAATGTGAGTCTCTACCCCCTTTCTAACTTTTGTACTTGCATTTGCCTATTCTACTGTACATGATTCTTAGCTTCTTACACTACTTCTCTTTTCCATTATCTAATAAGTTGCTTTTAGCATATTTAATGGTGTTACATTGCCACCATGTGACACTTTGTCATTTTGGAAGAGAAAATGCAGTTCAGAGCATATGAAATTCTCCATGACATGTGCACAATATTTTGAATGATACGGTGCTAGGGCTGTCTTTTCACGTCTCATTGCTTTCTCTTAACAAAGTTGATCTGATATTTTTGGCATAAGATATTTTATTAAAAGCCTTTTTCAGGACTGTTGGCTCCAAAGAGACAATTTCAACATTTCTAGAAGCATTTAATTGATTAACAAGGCATTTAATTCTCTTTTTCATATTTGGGGTCTAAGACATTATTATTAACATTCGCCTCTACGAGTTGTGTTGTCTTGTCAAGCACGTCATGAGGCAGTGTGCCAGTTCTTCTCTCAAAATTTACAGTTGAGTATTATCTACATTAAAGATAGGATTCATGGGAAAGTTAGTAAATTATAAGAACACTTGAGTATGAACAACTTAACCTTGTCTGTTTTGTTGTCTTAGTAATTTGGAGGCTTATATATTGTGTATTCTTTCTCTCCCGACTTACGGTAAAACCTCTCTATAATGATACTCTATATAGAAATAACCTCTATATAGTCATAAAAAATTTTGGTCCCAATTTGAACCAGTTATAAATAAGAATAAACTCCACATTATAATAAGTTATAATTTTTTTAGATTCGGTCTTAAGGAACTTACTTCCACATAGTAATAATAATTATATATTCAAAAAAGTATAAGCAATTTTACATTAAAGGTTTAAAATGGAACAAAATATAGATATATTTTTAAAAGTTATTGGGGACTGATTTATACAATGTACGGTATTTATGGAATTTTTATTGAGAGGAAAACATTAAATAAAATCCAAACATTTAGACTTTTAAAATGACTTTGCATAATAGTATAAATATATACAAACTAGTTTTTTTGAAAATATGTCTATCTCTTTTATCCATATTTATACATTGAATTTTGGCATGTTCCTTTAATTAATTATTAATATAGTGCATACTTTACTTTTATATTACTTGCACCAAGGATAACTAAGTTAAAACATTAATTTTTGTAACTACACCATGATTTAATTATAACCTCCTCATAATGATAAATTAGTTTGGTCCCAACAATATGACTATAGAGATGTTTTAATGTACTTCAATATCTTTCTGTAACTATGGCTACCTTTCTTTGGAGTCAAAACATACTAAGTAGTTTTTCATTCATTGATGGACAGAGTTGGTGATGGCACCATTGGAAAGATGCTCTTATCAACATTTCAAATGAGGTATAAGGACATCCTGACCAAGGCACACACTGCAGCATATGCGGCGGCTTCCAAAATCTTAGCAGTGTTGACGAAAGAAGAAACTAACAGTGAAATTCCCTTTGCTCATTTTAGCATCCATCTTCTATTTTCACGTCTCATATGTATCTGAAATGATGACAAAGTGATTGTGCTTGTTGTAGTGTACGAGGCAGCTCAATCATCCATGGCAGCCTTCAAGAAGTGGCGGATTGGCGGCCCCAGAATTCAGAGGGCTTCAGTTCTCGGAAGGAAGAGGAAGCCAATAGACTAGGTTCTTTTTCCTAACCCAATTATACTATCCATCCAATCAGTCGAGTTTATTCTCGCCATGAGGGCTTCAGTTCTCGGAAGGAAGAGGAAGCCAATTGACTAGGTGCATTTTCCTAACCCAATTATAATATCCGTTCAATCAATCGAGTTTATTATCGCTATGTTGAGCTTTGTAAGTGTATGAAATTGACCCCAAATGATTTCATGAATGCGTGATGTAGCATAGTGGCTAGCTCCTGATATAAAAATTAAGAGTTTCTAAGTTTTTCTTACCTATTTAATTCATATCAAATTAAGAATTAGCTGATGAGTTGTAAAGTAAATAATTACATAAAAAAGAGATCAATCTACTTTTCGGAGAAGGTTTGTCACTTTGTCAAAAAGTTTATATGAAAGCCCAATATTTGTAGTTTTTGTTGCCCATCCACTAACAAAAAGGAGATGATTTGGCACCGAGAAACATACTATTCATGATGTTGAACAGATTTTTCAGATTGGAAATTGACAAGACAAATATATATGATTTTAAATGTATACATGCAATGAGATAGTCTTTTTAGTTGTCTCTTTTACTATAATATTTGTACTTCAAAATTATTCAATTGAAAATTCAAGAGTATAGATGGTGTTACATTTGGTTTTCATTAAAACAAAAATTTTAACATGGGCCTGGACAGTTTTGTCTTATTGTGTAATTTTTGAGATATTTGAGACTTCTGGCACCAAAGATATTTCTTTGCTCAAACCACTGAATCTGCTACTGACACGCCAGAACCGCACTTTTATCTTCTGTGGCTGCATGTTCGTTCACTTGGAGACCCTTGCGCTTTTCCCATTGCCCTTTTGCTTTCCGTATGTGTTAGCCTAAGATATTCCCGTTTTTAACCAAGAAGATATTTATAACCAACACCATCCCCAATCGCACGTATTAACAAAAGACGCCCATGTTAGCATTCCGGTATTTTAGTCTATTATTAGAGAGTAGTTTGTAACTTGTCCCGCCAATTCCTTGTAAACATTACAGAAATTAATATGCACTTGAGAGTTTATCTAAATGAAATGATTGCGTGGGGTTTAAGTTCAGGGCTTTCAACACACTAATTTATTTATGTCTTTTAATCATTTATATTGTGTAGATCTCTTTTTTTATCTATAGAATCATGACTTATATTTGTCTTATTTTAAAATTATTTAATTATTAAAGTAGAAACCAAAAATTTTTAAAATTCATTTATTTAAAACTAAATATTTTTTAAAAGGTACAATATATTAAAAATATGTAAAATGAGCGACATGAAAATATTCTGATCTCAATTATTTATACTATTAATAAATAAATTTGACATGTATGGATCTAAAGTTGACACGTATACGAACTTAAATTGGATCCTTTATTCATTTTCGAGTGTGATGCACGCGCTAGTCAATCGCGTAAACTAACTCCGACCGCACCACGTTGAGTTACCCTCCCTGTCCATTTAAGAAGAAAGTTGCCCCTTCGCACAGAACGTATGTCCTGAAACAATAACTGATCCAACACTCAGTTGCACTGCACATGACCACCCCGCTCGGGTCCTCCTCTTCCGCCGGCGAATCAAGCATGGACAACACTTCAAACACCACCATCACCACTAACATCTCTGTCAAAGACAAGCTCAAACAAACAAGAAGAAACCCAACAATAACCTTAAACAACAAGAGAAAAAACAGCAGCCCAGAAGAAGAGGAGCAAGAAGGAGAAGGTGATGCAGAGGTTTGGCAGAATTTTAACACTAATTTCGGACAAGTTCAATCTGTTTTGGACAGGAACCGTGTCTTGATTCAGCAGGTTAATGAGAATCACCAGTCTAAGATTCCTGACAATATGGTCAAAAACGTGGCTTTGATACAAGAAATCAATGGAAACATTTCCAAAGTTGTTTCCCTTTACTCTGATTTATCTACAAATTTTTCGAGGGCGTTTCACCAGCGAAACAAGAATGATGATGGCCGGAGTGAGTCGTGAGTAGGCCTGAAAATTTTATGCCTCTGTTTAACTATGGTTTGTTTTAATATTTGCTCGGTGTATTCTGAAATAATATATGCGAGTTGGGGCTGATCGTTTACCATGAGGTGATGGGTTTGCCTGAATAATTGGGACGCTTATGTGGTATTTGTTTCCTTGTTTGTTGTATTGTGTTACAAGGAGGATGACTTGCTGGAAAGGCTTATTGTCTCCTCTTGAACTTGGTGATGTTAATGAGGTATTTATGTTCTATTTTGCTTATTTCTCCTGCTTTTTCTTCTCTCTATGTGTGATTAATTTTGTGGGGTGAAGTGAAGTTAGAATTTTGGTTTCTCAAGCGATCATAGATTTATATTTGAATTGAACGTGAGTAGATCACAGGAGGGTGAATCAATTGATTGTAAGTGTGTAATGACATTTATTCATGAGATAGATAAGCGAACTTCAGCCTCTGGGCAAAGTTTTTGTTGAGAGGTCTCCACAGAAAAATTGATTTGGGTCATCTTCGAGAATGTTGTTTGGTTAGAGGGAGTTTGGCTAAATCTCTCTAGGAAATATTAAAAGTTAGGAAGTAGTGAAAATAGTGTGAATTTTTAGTTTAGGAGGATGATTCATATGCGCCTGTCGATGTTTAGAGAATCTGAAAGTTTTATTCGAATGTAGTTTAATTTATCAGTGATAAAAATTCTATTACAGTGAGTTTTTCTGTCTCCAAAGAAGACAAATTGATTTGGGGCTTTTTCAAGAATATTGTGTGGTTAAAGGAAGCGTGGCTAAATCCCTCTAGGAAATATTAAAAAGTTAGGAAGTGATGAAATTGTGTGAGTTTTTAGTTTAGGAGGATGATTCATATGTGGTTGTCCAAGTTTAGAGAATCTGAAAGTTTTATTCAAATTTTGTTTAATTTATCAGTGATAAAAATTCTATTACAGTGAGTCTTTCTGGGTCTATTTAGTCACTTGCAACCTATTGAATTCTTAACATTGATCTTTGCCTCTGAATCTCTCTCAAAGTCTCCTTTCACAACACTACTGAAAACTTTCGCTGCTGAGATGGTGCAATTAGCCAAATCTGGATTGTAGAGATACGAATGTGTGCAGTGACTCTAGCATGGGATATTTCAGTATTAGCTTTCACCTTGTTTAATAGGGATGAAGAAGCAAAGTACCAGAAAAGACTGGTATAAACTTGAAATGGCCTGATATTAACAAAAACTTGTGGTGAGATGCTGTCCCCTCCATGGAAGAATTCTGGGAGATAAATCATTGGCGAGGATTTTTGTCATATTGTTCAGAAATGAGACTGCAAACAATTTCGAGACTTGCATAGATTTTGCGTTCAACCTCTAATATGTTTATGGTTGGACAGTTAATAGAGTCTAGTTCAAAATGTTCAATTGGCAACTGCTTAATTGTTGCACATTTAATTTCTGCTAAAATTTCTTAATTGTGATTTCTTTTCATTACCATATGACAAAGCTCTAGTTTAATTATTTTTCCCTTGAAACTTTGTGTCATTTTTGTCACCGTATTTAAGTCATTGATATGTAACTAGTTAAAGACTCCCTGTAGAAGTGCTAAATTTCGAATTGTGACTAGTTATGGCTCGCTGAAGAGATGCTTAATTTCAGTTTCACTAAGTTATTTTAGTGTCTGATTTGGCATGGTCAGTTGTGCAGTAGTTGTTGTCATTTCTCCACACTCAAATATTATCACAGTAGTTCTTTTCTGTCTTCACCTTTTTGGCTACTGCAAGGGATGTTGAGTCTATGTTTGTTAATGTAATCTTTTTGTTGTGATAGCTTTTCTCTTATTCATATTTTCATATGATTATCAATTTGATGCTTCCAAGTTAAAACTTGTATTCCGAATTCAATATTTTCCCTTGAATCAAGTTAAGTTTGTAATCCAAAGCATTATATCCAGCAAAAAGCAGCAGTTGCAAGCACTATACCTTATTGCTAGAATTGTGTGACCTGGCTTAGATAGAACACACTTACAAGGTAGGCTTGTGAGGAGAGCTTCGTCTTCATTTCCTGTCGATTTTGTTTTTCAAGCTTGCAGGCTAAGGATAAGTTTCTGGTATTTGATAATTGATATTTCCTGAAATTGACAGGTCATTTGTCTAGCGCAAATGTGCTTTTTGGTTATCACTGTCATATCCTGAATCTCAATCTTTATTTTTACTTGTCTTTAGCGTGCTTCATGTCCACCTATCATGAAGGATTTGGTCATCACATCAACAACCTGGTCAGAAAGATGACGATATAATGCCTATACACTTTGATGATTTGATCTAAGCTTTTGGATTCTCGTTATTTAAATCCCTTTCAATTTCTCCACCGGTTATTGTTTGGTTCGCATAGAAATTGAACTATAAGAAAAGCTGTCATCAGTAAGCAGATTTAAGAGTTCTGACACCAGTATTCTGTCAATATCGCCTAAATAGTGGATTCTTATTGACCCTTCAGATCAAAGCAATGCCAATCTTTCAAAAGCTTTGAAATTGTCTGTCGTCCGGTGCAATAAGATTGTTAAGTATCAACATTTAAGTTGGATCCTTTTACGTTTTAATGAGAAAATTTGTTGATAGATCTTACACTCTTGCTGTCAGGAAAATTGATCTTCAGAGTTTTTCTATTGACGACATATGTGCTTTGATGCCTTGTAACCAACACCATTATATGAGTGGGAGAAACTAATTCTTACAAACAAATGCAAGCAATTCCACTATAAACAATGAAAAAGAATGAAATAGAAACTATTGTAGGAATAACAGAGCTTTACTAAGTTCAACTCTGTTAAAGACCATTGCAAATTGTAAGGAGGAATTAGAATTTTTTTTCTACAGACCATATACCAACCCGAAAGCATGTGTCCATATAAAAATGGTAAAAGGATGGTCTGTCACAAAGCCATTTCACCACTGTTTGATATAACAACTTTACTTTTGGGCTCCCCATTTTGCCTTCCTTCTGCTTCAATTTTGCGGACAACATCCATCCCAGAGAGCACTTTGCCAAACACAACATGGCGGCCATCCAACCTATGACAGAAAACAAAAACCTTGATGTGAGCTCATGAAATCCCAAGGGGCCTCAGAAGCATAGACCAAAGCTGAAGAACAGACATGCTGAGAATATCAATTGGAAAAAAAAAACTTACCAGCTAGTTATGACAGCCGTAATGAAGAACTGTGATCCATTGGTGTCTGGCCCAGCATTTGCCATCGACAGCAGTCCTGTTCAAGGAGTAAAGAAAAAGGAGTGGACTCAATGTCCTGCCTTTGACAAAAATCATTTTCAAAGGCACGGAAGAATACTAATAAGATCATCTGAGAAATTTACCTGGTCCAGTGTGCTTCAGCTGAAAGTTCTCATCAGCAAAACTTTCCCCAAATATTGACTCTCCACCACGCCCATCACCAAGAGTAAAATCGCCACCCTGGATCATAAAGCTTGGAATAATCCTGTGAAATGAGCTCCCTTTGTAATAAAGTGGTTTCCCACTCTTCCCAATTCCTTTCTCCCCTGCAATCAGAGAATTCACATTAAGCAGAGCAAAGTGCTAACCCCGCACTAGCCGACCTGATCTTGCAATATCTAAAGGCCAGGGCATCTAGGATTGCGCAGGCTATGCACTTTGTGAAGTAATATCCATTAATCCACAAACTATTCTATCATTTCATCCTGTTTAATAAAATTTCTAACCCACAATCCATATGGTTTGACAGTAATACCATTATTAGGAGCTTAGAATTTTAAAAATTTAAAAGTAGAAACCATATGAACAGTAGAGAATATATACAGATATCAGAAAGGGGAAGGAAAAAGCTACTTATTTACCTGTGCAAAGTGCTCGGAAGTTTTCTGCAAGAGATACATTTATAATAAGTAAGTGCTCCAAGAGATAAAAAAATCCAAATAGACAAATGAGCCAGAGAATTTCCATCAGGGAACTATACCTACAGTTTTAGGGACAGCCTTCCCAAATAGGCCCATAACTATGCGACCTGGAAGCAATACAGCCACAAGATTGCACATTTTTATTCAAACTAACATAGCGGAAATCACAAGACAGAGAAGCATATAACTCATGTGTCTTTGCAAAAAAATACAAATTCCCAAAAATTCTAAAAAAATTGATTTTTTTTTTCTATAAAATAGATAGTTAAACTGATTTTCCAAAAAAGAAAATAATAAAATGATATGTTTATAAATGGATTTATTTTCAAGTGAATCAAAGAGAGACTAAGAGCTCAGAGCAAACTGTGATATACAAAACATACCAATGGGTTTCCCAGCAACCTCGATATCAAAGTAAACTTTGTGGGTCACTTTGTCCAATTCCTCCCTTAAGTTCCCTTCCTACAAAAAATACACACAATGGGATTAAAATCATAAATTAATTACAAAATACAAACGAATAACCACATTCCGATGAATTATGAATCTCACATCACACAAAATAAATGAAAGAAAAATCCACCTCACTGTTATCAATTTTCTGCTGTGATGAGACCCCAACATCGCTTAAACGATTCTAAAAACAAGGACAAAAATAAATCCCATTAACATTAACTAAACTTAATTTCATATGCATATAAATTTAACCAAAGAAATGACACCAAAAAAAAAATATATTACCTGAATGAAAGCTAGGGTTAGAAAAAGAACCAGAGCCCACAAAAGAGCGACTGAGACCAATCTTGTCTTTGTAGCCATCTCTCTCCGATGATGTTTGTTGTTGTCGTGTTCAAATGAAACCGCTGCTTGGTTTCTTCTGAGAGTGAACTGAAACATGCAAGATCCGTGTTTGCGAAAGAAAAAATATCTGAGCCGGTTTTGACGGTTTTTTGTTCGTTAAAAAATTTGTGCGGGAAAATGTTCGTGTGGTGCCGAGACCATTGGGGATCGGTGTTCTACTGTTATTGGTGCGCGAACATGAAGTTGAATTCTACTTTTATTTATTAAAAAAAAAAAAAAGAAGAAGAAGAAGAGGAGGAGAAAAATAAAGCTTTATCACACATTTGATCTAATTCCATTCAGTAGTAAGAGCATTTTAAGAAAAATCATTATGATTAAAATTAAAATGATTGATTGATGATGAAGTTAAGAGTTGAGTTAATTAGAAGTCCAATTGAGACGTTGCATTTACAATTTTTATGTTGATGTAAAGGTTCAATCTTTATTAGTCTAAAAATATAACTAACATGCAATACAATTTTTACTAACCGACATGTCGCACAATCTTTAAGATGCATTGGGTTGAGGGATAAGAAGCTTGGGATTGGTGTCTAATTTCATGTACACTAAACACCTCTTAATTTTTGGAAATAAATAAGATCCCACTAATTAAATTTGTTCGAGCATTTGAGTTTAGTTATGGCAATACACGACTGTAAGAATTATGTATGGAATGTAGACACTCATTTGCGCTGGCCTTCTTTCAATTTATAATTTTTGTAATACGGTAAAGTGAAAACGTTTTGTGGATCGAAATTTTTGTAGTTTAATTTGTTGCCATAAATAACATAAGAGTATAGAACTTGCTACTAGTGCCTACTGCCTAGTGGAAATTTAATTACGTATTTCGGTAGGAACAATAATGTGTAATAATTTCCCAAATATTTATATATATCATCTTCATGAATTTTCTACAAAGCCAATAGATAAGAACCTGTGAATTAATTCGGTACAAATAATTGTATTTGATTTCGCACCGCTACTCGCTGTCTAAATTAAATATGATTTAAGTCTCTAAACAAATTAGATTTTTTTTTTCTGGTTTTCTAAAATAATTCATATATACTCTTTTTTAATAGTACACACAATAGGATATCAAATTATCTCTAACGATAGAGCTTCAAATGCTCCTAAATATTAGCGTCTTCTTTTACTTCCTCATTCTCTCTCTCTCTCTCAAGAACAAAACGAAACAAAACAAAATTATCAAAAAAGCTCCTCAACAACAACAACGACGACGAGCACAAGCGAAAAGAACAAAGAGAAGACAGACCAAATGCAAAGCCAAAACGACGACGTCGCAGAGAATAGCAACAACGATGGGAGTTACCATTACAGGATGTTCAACTTCTTCAACAGGAAGTTCAAGATTCGGGAGCCGGAGCCCCCCCTGGACGTAAAGATGGCCTTCATGCATTTCTCTCAAGACGGGCTTCACATGAAGCCGAGCGAGTTCCGGCGGTTCATGGTTGAGCATCAGGGCGAGACTGGCTGCACCCCTTCCCGTGCTGAGGAGATTGTGAACAATATTATCAGCAGCAGGCATCATATTACTAGATTCACAAGAAATGGCCTTAACCTTGATGATTTTTTCCATTTTCTCTTGTTTGATGATGATATCAATGGCCCTATAAATCTTGAGGTAACCTCTCTTCTCTCTCTCTCTCTCTCTCTCTCTCTCGTGCATACGTTCGCCTTCATTTTTTAAAGATTTGAGCAGGCCAGACCCCACTATATATCTGCCTATTATTATATTTTAATTAATGTTGTACGTATTGTAACTGAACAATGCTGTCTCTCTCGTCTCAAATATGCATTTTAAAACGTGAAGATCATTTCGATACTGGAGAATGACCACTTCATGTATATAAAGATTTTTATTTTTATGTTTTTAAAAGTTTGTTTGATGGAAAAACATGAGGGTACGTGAAAATTTAGGGTTTATGTGTGTTGTTAGGTCTTAATTAATTAATTAATTGAACGTTCATCTTGTTCATTTGTGTTTGGGATAATTATTTTAGGTTCAACTTGATGATGGAATTCTCCTCTCCTAATATTTGTAAAATAAAAACTATTATTTTTAATTTTTTTCCCCTTTGAGTTATTGCTTTGTTTCTCAATTTCTACTATCTGTACTTTTTTAAAAAATTTATTTGATAAAATATCTACCTTGATGGCTCTTTGACATCAAGGACATTAATTGCTCATGACATATTACATGTATGTCATTCCAGGTACACAATGACATGACTGCTCCATTGTCAAATTATTTCATATATACAGGGCATAATTCCTACTTAACTGGGAATCAACTGAGTAGTGATTGCAGTGAGGTTCCAATTGCAAAGGCTTTACAAAGAGGTGTAAGAGTCATTGAACTAGATATATGGCCTAATTCCACTAGAGAAGACATCAATGTTCTTCATGGAAGGTATCAATTAATTAATTCTCAATTTTTTTTATTATTATCTCTGTTTAATATTAGCTAGGATCTTCCAGTATTTGTTTACGATGCAAACGTTCAATTGTATAAAGATTTTCTAGCAGACACAACCTCTCATTCAGAGTAGTTTGTTTGAATGTCCGCACCTGAAAATTTCTGATTAGTCTTACATCACATTGTTTGAATAACAGGACACTAACAACTCCAGTTTCACTTATCAACTGCTTGAAGTCTATAAGAGACAATGCTTTTGTTAGTTCTCCATATCCAGTGATTATAACTTTAGAAGATCACCTTACACCTGACCTTCAAGCTAAAGCTGCAGAGGTAGTTGGCTTTCAGTGTTTTTTTTTTTTTTTCCAAATAATTATAAGCACCTTAACTGATGATACCAATTTCAAGTAGATGATCACTCAAATATTTGGGAAAATGCTGTATTATCCTGAATCAAATACATTAGGAGAATTCCCTTCACCAGAATCACTGAAACAAAGGATAATTATCTCAACAAAGCCACCGAAAGAGTACCTTGAAAAGGACCATGTGAGTGCCTCAACAAAACTAAGGGATGCATCATTTGATGTAGCAGCAGACGCATCACAAAACTGTAGTGATCTAGAAGGTTATGATAGTGATCAAGATCTGGATGATTTTGAAATCTCTGATCCCAAGTCTGGCTCTGGCCTTAAAGTAGCACCTGAATACAAGCATTTAATCACAATCCATGCTGGGAAACCAAAGGGCACATTAAAGGATGGGTTAAAAGTTGCTGTCGATAAAGTACGACGTCTTAGCTTGAGCGAACAAGAACTTGAGAAAGCCGCGCTATCTCATGGAACTGATGTCGTCAGGTACTTCATCGAACACTTTTATTAAGCACATGCGCAACAGTTACTGATTATTTTATTTTTATATATGCTTTTATAGGTTCACCCAGAAGAATATCCTGAGAATTTATCCTAAAGGAACAAGAGTGAATTCCTCGAATTACAAGCCACTTATCGGATGGCTGCATGGAGCTCAAATGATTGCCTTCAACATGCAGGTTAGATTTCGCAGCATTAGAATGTCGTTTTGTATGGTAAAGCTAGGGTGCTATAACTTTCAAGCCATATTTTGCCGTATGGAATATAAGCTCTAGTTGTCAAGGAAAATTTAAATGCTACCTATCATTTTTTAGAGTAGGGTGTATTTTTCAGTAAATAGTTTTTTGTGCAATTAAGCTACCAAAAAGCTAATTAAAACTAAGCCTTAATCATCAACTGTTTGATTGAAGAAACTTGAGAAATCTTGATACTAACATATGCAGATTTTTTATTTAAAAAGGGATATGGAAAATCTCTGTGGTTGATGCATGGCATGTTTAGAGCCAATGGAGGCTGCGGTTATGTGAAGAAACCAGATTTTTTGACTAAGGAACATCCATCTGGACAATTATTCGATCCTAAAAGACCATTGCCAGTCAAAGCAACATTGAAGGTCAGCACATTTTAAACTAGCTAGAAAATAACTACATATTTGTTTAGCTTAATTAAGGTTTATTAAAAAAAAATTTTCCCTCAAATTTTATTTTCATAGCACTTTATTGCTAATTAATAGGTAAGGGTGTATATGGGAGATGGATGGCGACTGGATTTTAGCCACACACACTTTGATTCATACTCTCCACCAGATTTTTACACAAAGGTATATGCATTGTTCAATTATTTGATGTGCTTTTACTCATCAGCTTAAGCCACTGCAAGCGAGGTTTCAACCAACTAATGAAAACTCGAATTGCAGCTTTATCTTGTTGGGGTCCCAAATGATGATTCCAAGAAGAAAACAAAGGTGATACTGGATAACTGGTGTCCCGTTTGGAATGAAGAATTTATATTTCCTCTTACAGTTCCCGAACTGGCTCTGCTTCGGATTGAAGTCCGAGAGCATGACATTTCGGATGCGGATGATTTCGCCGGCCAGACGTGTTTGCCGGTGCCGGAGCTGAGACGGGGGATCCGGTCAGTTCCACTTCATAACAAAAAAGGAGAGAAACTCAAATCCGTAAGGCTTCTAATGGGGTTCGAGTTTTTATAGAGCAAACTGAAGCAAAATCCCATTACGTACATAAATTTGAACATGACCTTTTGGCCCTATTGGGAGCCACCTCGTATCCGAAATGTCCCATGTATTTCACGCGGTTAATTAATTTGTTGCAGCTAGCTATCACATGATCGTGCCTGCCCCCCTCCTGGATCATCAATTGTAATTAATTAGTCGAAATGAAAGAGCTACTTCAACACGGAAAGGACAATTATTGTTCATGTATTGCACATTTCTTGGTACTTTGCTTCTTGTAAAAGCTACGGTAGGAAATTTTGCACGCCATGCCACAAACATTAATAATGGTTTGCTTCATTTTGCAAGTTTAACATGTATGGTTTTTATATGAAAGTTTTGATGCACCAATCCGAGCGTCTGCACTTAATAAAATGTAGATTTATTCGGGCAGTGTCATTTCATTGTGAATAGTAATATAACGTTGTTTTCTCAATCATAATATAATGTTGTATTACTCAAATTTGTATTATGTAAAGTACAGTTGTTCAATAATGGAGAAGATTTTAAATTTTGCTTCTAAATAATTTACAAGTTTAATGATTGGTGTAGCAGGTATTAGAATAGAATTGATGTACCCAAGATTCCAGACAATGTCGTTACAAATCCTTAACCATTGATATATGTTAGACCTTTGGCCACGGCGGTGACACATCCTTGCTACACTCTTATGATATATATATATATATATATATATATATATAAAGAGGAAATACCATGATTATGTTGGAACAATTTAAAAATAAAGTGTGAATATTTACATAAATAAAATGATAAATAATAAAAAAATAATTTGAAGGATAATTTCAATATAATTGAACTTAAAAAAATTTAAAAAAATTGTTAAAATAGAGTATTATGCATATACCGACAGCAAGAAGACTTTAGTTGCCTCTGGAGGCTGTACGCATCAACGCACTATTAAATTGCAGATAAGCTCACCGATGTCGTGTCCGTTCAAAAGTCAAAATCTGAGGTTTCTTGACCACATCACATTATGTTGAAGGATATGGACATGTGGGCAGTGGCATGCCAGATGGCCAACTTTTGCATAATTGAAATGGCTCTTTATATATGTATATATATATATATATATATATAAGCACATCATGTTATTAGAATTATAATCTTGTAACCTAATGTGGTGGAAATTATTAATATTAAAACAGATATTAATCGTCATTAAATATATATTTTGACGCAACTTTCACTTAATTTTTAAAATTGAAGGAAGAATTAAAAAAAAATTTGTTAAGACATGGATTACCGATGGTATTGGCAAAGTCATTAGATAATGTTGAGTAGATAAAATCGAGGGGTTCGGTAACGATTAATTATTTATTCCCCCTACTTTTTCTTTCTTACGACAGGAAAGTGAATCAACAAAGTTATCATCCTATAGAATTTGTACAAGCAAATTCAAGTTCACTCAACTCTTTCCCCAAGCTTTATTTAAATTGATTAAAAGTATCAAAAGATTTGAAGAATTCCAGTGTTCCACAAAAAGAAAATGGATTTCGGCCGACACGGTCGTCCTTATCCCCAAGGAACCAATCTAAATTTGCATTGCAGCCTTCACTCTCAAGGACCCAATCTTAATTTCAAAGGTAAATTAATTAATCAAACTTAACTCAATAAATTTTATTCTTTAGTATAATGTTAAAGACAAAAAATAATAATAATAATTAACAAAAATTTCATAATTTTTTAATATTAAATTATTTATATAACCATAGTTATTATAAAAAAATTATCATCATAACCTCATAAATTAATTTTATATTAACACAACTGAAATATCAACTTAGAACGGTTTGCCACTCTCAATTTAAAGGAATTTTAATTAATCTTAAAGAAAGTTCATTATCAACTATTGAATAGTTCTTCGCCTATCACATTTTTTTAACCCCTCATCCGCGTAAATTGAAAGACATGACCAAGACTCACGAAATCGGACCAACTTAAAATTATTGATAAACTTATAACTGATTTTGTTATTTATATAAGCTTAGTGGATCAATTTGATAATTTTCCGAAATTGTATTGTTATTCAATTTCATGCCACACGGCTTTTACAACACAAATGATAACTCCGAATCTCACCTTTTGTCATAATTTGACGCAATGTCCGTCTGCCAACTATCACCTGGGACCCACGTCATCGACCTCATCCTTCCCTATACCTCTGGAAAAAAGATAATAATAATAATAATCACACTTTAATACATATACTTAATCCATTACTCTCTTCAGTTCACAATCCCAAAACATTTTCAACGTTCCCATCATTTTAAGAAATTACTCTTTCCTCAATCACGCATTTATCATGTCTAAACAGACTTACAGAGTCTGCTTCTGCTTCCGGCGGCGGTTCCATGTCCCCGTATCGGAGGTGCCGGATGCCATCAAGTCCCTTTTCGATCAGTACTCGGAGAATGGCACCATGACGGTCGATCAACTTCACCGGTTCTTGATCGAGGTTCAGAAGGAAGATAAAGCCTCCAAAGAAGACGCGCAAGCGATCATCGATAGCCACTTGAATATCTTTCATCGCAAGGGCCTCAATCTTGAAACTTTCTTTAAGTACCTCTTCGGTGATATTAATCCTCCGCTTTCTCCTACTTCTGTGGTAATTTAATTTAAAAGTTTTGTTTTTTTTAGGATAGAAATTCAAATTTTTTCTTTCTTTTAAAATTAACAAAAAGAAAATTTCAGTTTTGTGTTTGGTAGCTGAGAAAGTATAGGAAAATAGGAGAAAGTTTGAAGTTTTGATAGTGAAAGGAGGGAATTTATGTATTTTTGGCCCTTTTGTTGTAGTAAGGAAAATTACAGCTCAGCATTGTGACTTAAGTCATATACGTACCAGTAGGAAAGTCACTATTGCTATGTTATTATTGAGATTATGTGGTGACAATAGTCCTTAACTTCTTTTCTTTGTTTTCACTTTCAGGTGCATCATGATATGACTGCTCCGGTGTCTCATTACTTTATATATACTGGCCACAATTCCTATCTGACTGGGAATCAGCTTAATAGTGACTGCAGCGATGTTCCCATCATACATGCACTGCAGAAAGGTGTGAGAGTGATTGAATTGGATATATGGCCGAATTCGAAGAAAGATAATGTGGATGTTCTTCATGGAGGGTATGATTTATGTGCAATTGTTGCCACTCTGTGGACATCGTGCATTTTTAGAATCAAGCATTCTAAAGCAACCTTTCTGTAGTTTCCAACAGTGAGCATTGTTAGTCTAGTCATGCAATTCTAGCGTGACAAGGTCGTAGGTTTTAAAAGATTGTCTAGTATGAACCAATTGCTGTTGTGCCTAATTAAGGATTTTCTTTCCTTCAAACAGGACAATGACTACTCCAGTGGAACTCATCAAATGTTTGAGGTCTATCAAAGAATATGCCTTTGTTGCATCTGAGTATCCACTTGTTATTACCCTAGAAGATCACCTTACTCCAGATCTTCAGGCTAAAGTGGCCGAGGTGAGTCTTTGGACTGTTTTGGGGTTTGATTCTCTTATTTTCATTTAATTTTCATTTTTCTGACTAATTTCTAGATGGTCACTCAAACATTTGGAGACATCCTGTTTACCCCTGGCTCAGAATGCTTAAAGGAATTCCCCTCCCCAGGATCACTAAAGAGACGGATCATCATTTCAACCAAACCGCCGAAGGAATACCTTGAGGCCAAAGAAGAAAAGGATAAAGAGAACGATTCTCAGAAGGGTAAAGGTCCAGCTGATGAAGAAGCTTGGGGAAAAGAAGTCCCCAACCTTAAAAGCCTTAATAGTACCCGTGAGAAGGTATATTGAGATTTGGATACATTTTAACAATTCAAGTTTTGTTGTTTCACTTGCTAATTAAACATGAACTTGCAGGATGATTTAGATGGAGAAGTTGACAATGATGAGGAAGATTCTGATGACAAGTCACAGCGTAATGAAGCGCCAGAGTATAGGCAGCTAATTGCTATCCATGCTGGGAAGCCTAAAGGTGGATTGAAAGAATGCTTGAAGGTGGATCCTGACAAAGTGAGACGTCTTAGCTTGAGTGAGCAACAGCTTGAAAATGCTGTAGGAACTTATGGAAAAGATATTATCAGGTACTTGTACAAGTTCTTAACTTTGTTTACAATAGCAATGATTCTTATCACAAGTTGTAGCCTGTTTACTTTGATTATCCAGTAGATCAATTAGGACCCTGTCCTTGATCTTTTGCTGCTTCTAAATGTCTAGTTGTAATCTCAGAGTGGTTCGATAAGATCTGTGTTTATTGGCACCTGAATATGACCTACAAGCAATGAACTGGTTCATTAGATGTGAAGATGAATGACTAGAGTTGCCGGAATCTATGTATAGTGGAGCCAACAATGGCTATTATATCAAAAATTCGTATATCTTAGGACTAACAATATCATGATCGTGGTTGTGCAGGGGCTTGTTTACTAAATTTTAAATTATTTGATTGATTTGAATATCTAATCTTTTCTGGAAGTTCTTGATGTGCACATCCAACAGTGTGTGTACTTTTCTCTCTCCATCTCTTAACTGTATTTTATTCCTATCAATCTGCTCTTACATATTATCAAATGTATCATGTTTTGAATATATTCCAAGTCAAATATATGTTTTATCTTGATTGTTGTGGAGCTATTTTAGACATTCTCTTTGTTGGACTGCCACAGGTTTACCCAGCGGAATTTGCTAAGGATATATCCAAAGGGTATACGTGTTGACTCATCAAATTACAACCCACTAATTGGGTGGTCACATGGGGCTCAAATGGTTGCATTTAATATGCAGGTATATTATTTTGATCTTTACCCAAATCTGGGTTTCTTGTATTTTAAAAAATTCATTTTGCTATATAATTTACTTTACCTTGTTTTTTGATTGACCTTGAACTAATAACAGTGAAAGTTTAAGTTGCTCACAATTAGGACTTTCGATATGTTATATGAAGGATCAGATCAGTAATTGTGCCTTATGTTACAATTGAATGTCTTTATCTTAACTTTGTGTGTGATCCCCTGTTTGATTGAACAATTAAAGTGCATGCATGCGTGTTCATGTTAATGTGTTTCAGAACTTGAGATGTTAGCTTTTTTCAAAACTTTCAGATGTCAAAATGTAATGTGTTCATAAATACTTCTCATTAGAATTTTTCACGTGCAAGTATTAAGAACGTGTTTCAAATTGACAGGGGTATGGGAGATCTCTCTGGTTGATGCATGGAATGTTCAGAGCCAATGGTGGGTGTGGCTATGTTAAAAAGCCAGATTTTCTTTTGCAGACTGGTCCTCATAATGAAGTCTTTGATCCCAAAGTCATGTTACCAGCAAAAAAAACTTTGAAGGTGAGTGCTTTATTGCCGTGGCTTTCTACTATCCTTATCCTTTTTTATTTTTTCTCGGACCTTCCAATGAAATGCCTCTTGATAAGTTATGCTGATAAATAATTCATGTTTTCCTGTTGCTGAGAAGGTCACTGTATACATGGGCGAAGGATGGTATTATGATTTCCGTCATACTCACTTTGATGCTTATTCCCCGCCAGATTTTTATGTAAGGGTATGTTGATCTAATCTTATTTACTTCACTTTAGTGCATACAGCTTTGATTTTGCCATGATGATACTGAATTTTCATACAGCTTTGATTTCATCATGATGATACTGAATTTTTTATCATCTGCAGGTAGGTATTGCTGGGGTCCCTGCTGATACTGTTATGAAGAAAACAAGGACTTTGGAGGACGACTGGATACCCGCTTGGAATGAGGAATTTGAGTTCCCGCTCTCTGTTCCAGAACTTGCTCTGCTAAGAATTGAAGTTCACGAATACGACATGTCTGAAAAGGATGACTTTGGAGGTCAAACGTGCTTACCTGTTTCGGAACTAAAACAAGGGATTCGTTCAGTTCCACTCCATAACCACAAAGGAGAGAAGTACAAGTCTGTAAAGCTTCTTATGCGCTTTGAATTCATTTGATTCCAGGCTGCATTTTCTCGGAGAGATGTATAAATTTGTGAAGACAATTTGAATTTGTCTTTGTTTCTGTGATCATGAGTGTAATTGTGTGGATATGTTTTGTCGTGTGATATGTAATACCACTGCCCCGGTTTTTGTAATATATCTAGTGTGAGAATCTAATACTTCAGTTGCAGGTAGCAACCGTTCTTTTGCTGCATTTGATATACGGCAACAGGACTGTATTGTGCCTTTCGCGGCTACTTCTATTCAAAGTGTTGATTTGTAAATAATGGAGAACCTACGTCCTTATTTGTAAAAAACTTGAAAAATCGGGGACAGAGATGTTATTACCCCAGCTTTCTATATATTTTAGAGTTGGGATTTTTTTGCATAGAGTTCATCGACTATGTGATTACTTATCTATTATTTGATGTGTTTGCAAATTGCAAAGGTATTAATTACTTAAATATTAAAAGAATTTTTAAATTGAATAACATAAGAAATTTGCAGTGAAGCAACATTAATGCTTTTATTTTGATTTCTAATGATTTCCGATTGAATTTTTTAAATTAAAATATAACCTCATCAGCTAAATTGACCGAGTAAGAATAGGAGGGTTTTGATGTCCATTTTTCAAAATGATGAGGTCTACTATCTATTTTGACAAATCTGGAAGGGCATAGCCGGTTTTAGAGTATTTAGGGTTCTATGAAGGTTTTTTTATGAGGTGTCTTTTAATTCTATAATTTTAATACAAAAAAATATAAAAGAGTTTAAAACTTATTTTATATTTAATTTTTATTTTTAACAATAATTAATAAGATCTTAAAAATTTTCAAAAATAAGATCTAAAAAAAGCAAAAAATATATTTTTTTAATTAAAACTATTACAAAAATAAACAAACAAATAAATAAGAATAATACTATTTTAAAATAAAATACTTATAAATATAGCACATAAAAAATAGAGATGATGAATTGATGATCAGATAATAGATATAAACTTGATATTTCAAGAAATTAAATTTTTTTTTGTTTTTAAATGAACCAATGAATGTAATAATTTTTTTATAAATAAAACAAAAAAATTTCATTCACTGATTTTTGATATTATAATATTTTTAATATAAATTAAAAATAATACTAAAAGACAAATATTTAAATGTTAAATAATTAAATTTTCTTGAGAAACTAAAAAGGTAAATAATCTAATTTTTCTTCATGAAAAGTCTAATAATGAATGAATTAATAGTTATACATTATTATTAATTATATCTTTTTAACATTAAGATTATTAAATATAAATAGATTTTTCTTAAAAAAACTTAATTAATTAGAGAATTAATAAAAAATACTTAAAATATGAGGTTTCTCAAAATATAAAATCTTAGGCGAGTATATTATTCAACTATATTTAAACAATAATGTTATATATTCTAAATTTTTTATTTTAAATAAGTATCTTAAATAATATGATATTTATTAATTAACTGATAAAATTAAAATAAATTAATTACATTATTTTATTCACTAATTAAAATTAATAATTTAAATTCGAAACATTACGTAAAAGGCTCGAATGTTTCTACTCTTATCAATTCTCTTTTATTCATATGGTTTAAACTTTTAAGAGGCGAAATTGTAAATTCAATCAATTTCCCACATGCATGCCACGTGACGTAAGATCCCGCCATGGCGCCAACAGAGCACAGAGTCCTCGAAACAAAAATCGGCAATCCCGAGATCATAAAACCCCGCAAAATCCTAAATCCTTTTTTCATAAAATTTCCAAAATGACCTCCGCCGCTAATTACCAACAGATATTATCGGACTCCGACACAGACTCCGACAACGGCCGCACAGAACCATGCCCCGATCTCTCGAGCTCCATTCTGAAACCCTACCTAGAATCCACCAACCAATCATCACTCGCCACGTCACAATCACCATCAGAACTCTCAAAAATAAAATCATTCCTCGCCTCATCCTCCTCCGGCGCCCTATCATGCCTCATATGCCTCGAACGCATAAAGCCCTCCGATCCGACGTGGCACTGCTCCACTCTTTGCTACTCCATCTTCCACTTAATCTGCATCCAGTCGTGGGCTCGCCAATCCTCCGAACTATCCGCCTCGCTCGCCGCCTCCCGCCTCCCAATTACCGCCGAGAAAGCCGCCGAATCCTCCACTTGGAACTGCCCTAAATGCCGATCTCAGTACTCGAAATCTCTAATCCCTAAGAAATATCTCTGCTTTTGCGGCAAATTAGAGGATCCGTACAGTGAAGATCCCTGGATTTTGCCTCATTCTTGTAACGAAATATGCAACAGACCGTTGCAAAACAACTGCGGTCACTTTTGTTTATTGTTATGTCATCCAGGCCCCTGCCCGTCCTGCCCCAAGTTAGTTAACTCATCTTGCTTCTGCCGCAAGATTCAAGAAGTTCGTCGCTGCGGATTCAAATCGTTTTCGTGTAACAAAATTTGTTTGAAACCGTTAGATTGTAAGACTCATAAGTGTTCACAAATTTGCCATGAGGGGTCATGCCCTCCGTGTAAAGCACGGGCGGTGTACAAGTGCAGATGTGGGAGAGTTGAAGAAGAGAGGGAGTGTTGCAAGAGAGATTTTAGGTGTGAGAATGCTTGTGGGAAAGCTCTTGATTGTGGGAAACATGTGTGCGAGAGAGGGTGTCATGTTGGAGAGTGTGGAGGGTGTCCACTTCAGGGGAACAGGACTTGTCCTTGTGGCAAGAGGGTGTATGAGGGAATATCATGTGATGTTGCTGTGCCGTTGTGTGGGGCCACTTGTGATAAGATGTTGAGCTGTAGGATACATAGATGCCATGAACGATGCCACCGTGGACCATGTATTGAGACTTGTAGGATTGTCATTGCTAAGTTGTGCCGGTGTAGGAGCTTGAAGAAAGAGGTAAAAGACATTTGCTTATTTACTGGAATTTTAGTTTGTATCAGTGTTTCTAGTTGTTACTTTGGTTACTTTGGTTAATTGATACTCAAGTATGTTCATTGGCAGACTTGAATTTGTATGATTACACGCACCATTTTATGATGTTGAGTTGAAAATAGAAATGCTTTAACTGAACCTAGAGTCGTATGATGGTTTAGTTGTATGATTTATTTGATGTTGTTGAGTGCTTAAGTTGCACATAGTGTAGGTCTCTCGTTCATGCTGATGGTTTTATTGTTAGAGGGATCGTCTTTATGTTAATAAATTCGAAATTGGGATAGATTATTTGGATCTAGAGTTATTTTACATGGCAGTACTGTGTTGTTTTGTGGCTTACATTATAGTGCAATTTCAATTTTGAACACTTTAGCTGATTTTAGAGTAGGTTCCTTGTTATCAAGATTTGGCATGTGAAAGGAAGTGTCAAAGAATGAGAGATTGTGGGCGGCATGCTTGTAAGCGCCGTTGCTGTGATGGGGACTGCCCACCGTGTTCAGAGGTGTGTGTTGCAGTCTTTTCTTCTAGTCTATATAATTTCTTATCGGTATGTAAAAGTGTTGACGTGTTGAGATTTCAGATTTGTGGCAAGAGGCTGCGGTGTAAGAACCACAAATGCCCATCCCCATGCCATCGGTATGCCACCTATCATGTTCTTCTTGTACCATTATTATGGGCATAAGGTTGACTGTTGGTCCAGTACGTAAATAAAGTTTAAAATGACATTGAAAATAATGTAGTTTTACAACACTTCATAATAGGCAAACATTCCTGGTTCAGATTTTGGTCCAAAATTTTGGTTTTCCAAACATGGTTCATCCTATATCTGTGGTCTCAGAAATTTGTGTTAAACATCTAGGAAAGAAATAACACAAATTTCATGTGAGAAGTCAAAGATTTGGATTTTGCTTATTTCTGATTGGCCTTTTTTTTTTCTTTTGGTATTCAACTAATTTTTATTGATTATACTTGATGAAGCATATTTTGATAAAAATCACTTTTATCCTTGTAGAGGCGCCTGTGCCCCTTGCCCGCTGATGGTGACTATTTCATGTGCGTGTGGCGAAACACAGTTTGAGGTGAGAATTTATCTTGTAGGAATGTTTTGTATATGATCTTTCTCATCTCAGATCCAATGTGCGTTTGTTTGCTTCATTTCTATAGACCCTTTTCTGAATTTCATGTGTGAAATTTGTGCAAGGTTCCATGTGGTACCGAGAAGGATCAAAAGCCTCCTAAATGTCGAAAATCGTGCCATATAATTCCTTTATGCAGACACAGAGCAATTGGCAAGGTACTATTTGGTGGCTGCATCTCAGGCTTCTGTAATATTTGGTCTATATTTGCACAAAATTACTTAAGTGAGAACTTGGAGCGTTTTTGAGCTGTAGTTGATCAAGTAGTAGTAGTATTCTGTGTGAATGGCAGCATCTTGATCTGGCAATCTGTTGCCCATTATATTTCCTCTAATTTTTCTTTATTTTTTATTCATTTATTAATTACATTTAGTTTTATCCAGCCTCACAAATGTCATTATGGAGCTTGCCCCCCATGCCGGCTAATTTGTAAAGAAGAATATCCTTGTGGTCATTTGTGCAAATTAAGGTTTGCTGAATCTTCTCTTTAATGAATGTCTTCTCAAGAGTTCTTTTGGAGTGTGATTACAAACCATATTTATCTTTCTTTATTTCTTATTTTCCGTTTTTATATTCCAGGTGCCATGGTCCTAGGCCTCCTCCTAACCCAGAATTCACATTAAAACCGAAGAAAAAGAAATCAAATCACCAGAGTGAAGTTACTCCTGGTTCTCCATGCCCTCCTTGCCCAGAGCTTGTTTGGAGAGCATGTGTTGGTGAGCACATTGGAGCAGAGAGGATGGTCAGTTTATTTTTTCATCATCCAAGACAGAAAACAAGAATTGATTTGAAGTATTTTTCAAATTTTCTAATAGAGTATTCTTGTCTTCATTTCAGATGGTTTGCTCAGATAGATCACAGTTTTCCTGTGATAATTTGTGTGGAAATCCTCTTCCCTGTGGCAATCACTATTGCACAAATACTTGCCATGCCCTGAAAAGCCAATCTTCATCATCAGTTGAAAAGAGAAGCAGTGAATCTTGTGAAGTGTGTTCTCTTCCTTGCCAGAAGGTTTACTCTTATCATTCTCTTTCCATTTTCCACTTAATTCTTTCATCATGTGATCATTTTATCTTTTTTTTCATACTGCTGTATCTCTTGAGATAGGAAGCATAGTATATTAACTTATTTACCACTTGGCATATGAAATCTCACATTTAAGCATCCATATCATTGTTTTGGTTTTTAATGTTTGATCAGGAGAGAATGCCTACTTGTCCACATTCTTGCCCCCTGCCTTGTCATCCAGGAGTATGTCCTCCCTGCAAAGTGCTTGTAAAACGATCTTGTCATTGTGGCTCAATGGTGCATGTCTTCGAGTGCATATATTTCAATACTCTATCTGAAAAGGAGCAAATGGCTGCTCGCTCATGTGGTGGGCCCTGTCATAGGTAATTCATAGAATTTTCTCTAGGTTGTTGTGCTGTCATCTTGCCTACATGTATTACATTCATTTTTTACTCTATTATTCATCAAGCCTCTGATTTCAGATATTGATATGGTGTTGTTATTAATGTGGCTCATCTGGGCTTTCCTACGATGTGCTAGTTTGATGAAACCTTTGGTACTGATAAGATACTTACAATGCAGGAAATTACCCTATTGTACACATCTCTGTCCAGAAATATGTCATCCTGGTCAATGCCCATTGCCTGAACAGTGCTGCAAAAAGGTGATAATTCTAATCAATCATGAATTTACAGACACTAGTAGTATAAATGACTGTCGAATTCGTTGAATGTATGTGTATCTTACTATTTTGCCTACTGTATTAATAATCTACTTTGCAATGACGATATTTTCTTTCCAAGGTTACCGTTCGTTGTATGTGCCAAACATTGAAGGAGGAGCGGCAGTGTCTAGACGTGCAAGCAGGTTATCGCAATATCGGTCGTGATCCCAAAGATATATCTAAAAATCAGTTTGGTCTTGGACTTCTGCCTTGCAATTCTGACTGCAAGAGTAAAGTACAGGTTGTTGATTCAGTGTTACAGTCACGTAAACCTAAAGTGGAGGTAACTTGCTTTCTATCCAATAAAAAGCATTTAATTCTTGCTGCATCATTTATTTCACAGCACCCATACCAATATACTCTTGTGTATTTCTATTTATTGTTGTGATGTAGAGGGTCTATAATTTACTCAAACTCCACCTTATTGACCTGCCTGCCAATGGATTGTCATATTCAGTTTTTCTTGTTACACCATCAAGTATACATGCAGCTTTTAGTGCATTTATGCATTATGATAACTTGTTAGTGAATAAGCTAAACTTGTGCAACATACCATGTCTTGATTAAAGGAAAAGGAGCCAGCTACAGAGAAGCATGTAGGAAAGCGTAGGAAAAGGCGTGAACGTGTTCGAGAAGTGAATCAAGTCTCAAGACTGCAGGTGTGCTATTTATGCTAGAGGAAATTTGAGAACTAGCTTCTGCCTTTTTGTTTCAATATATAACAGTGACTATTTCTTTGAACAGATGATGATTTTCACCACCGTTAAGTGGCTGCTTTTGTTTGTCACTCTTTCGGTAGCTGTGGCTGCAGGTTTATATTATGGGTACAAGGGTCTCTTGAAGCTGTCTGATTGGATGAATGAAGTTGAAGAGCAGAGACAGAGAAAAAGATTTCCCCGTGTCTGACATCTCTCTCAAATTCTCCCTGCTTGTTTCTGGTAAATATACTTAAAGATAAGGGTGAGCTGGGCTTGGCCCCAAGAAAATTTTGATAGAATTTGGATTTTGTTCTTTTTGCTTGTCAAACCCCATGGTGAGAAGTTGGCAACTGAACTTTAGACGTAATGCATTAACAATGCAATGGCGTTCTTTCTAGTAAAAGGAGGGTTCAGTGATGATGTTGGTTGGCTTCAAGTGCGGTAGAAACAATGGCATTCTTCTGTCAAAAAATGCCCCTTTGTAGCAAACATTTCAAGTGCTGATTTTTAATATATTCCTGGTCCTGATTTTTTATATAGTCTTTCTTTGTTTCTATTGTAGTTGACTAAAAGTAAATTCAAAATAGCAAAGAAAACAATGATTTCATATGAAAAAGTGATTGTAAGATTTGGAATCGAAACGCTAGGGAGCATTGAGTTAGTTTTTAGGCCTCAAAAGTCAAAAGAGCTGAGATTAATAAAGCTTTTTATATTATGAGTAACATTCAAAGTGGGAAATCCTACTTGAATTTTGCTTGCAAGACTTAATACTATTATTTGTAGTTTCTTATACTTATTATTAACCTGAAAGAGACAATTTAGAGTTAAATAAAGACCATCTAGCTTTCAATCTGGACAGCGCCGGGGCTCGTCTCTCAAAAGTCTTTTCACTCCTTATTTTCAAGTCAACACACGACACGTCTACAATGGTAAATGCAATACCCAAAAGATGGGCTGAGAAAATTTTTCAGCCAATTGCGTGAATTCTGGGTATTTTATGTTGCTATAAAATAAATATATACCATTAACACTCCATGGATTAGTTGATGTATTTGCAAAAAGACCACTTTTAACTAGTAAAAACAATTATCTTGTAGCCATTCTTTTTTCTTTGAGAAAGATTAGTTAGGTAGGGGGGTGGATAACAAGTCTTTGAATTTTGTCATTTTTGTGTGTGAACAGGTCAATTACTCCTTAAGTTTCAACCCAAAACTAGGAAGAACTTGAATGGACTGGCAGTCAGGCACCATTACTGCAAGTTTCTTTTTGTCTCTAATGGGAAATTTTTTATTCTCACAACAAGTTTCTTTCTTATCAAAAAAAATCTCTTGCAATAACGAGTTGAGCATCCAAGGTTTCAATAGCCCGTTATCTTGCGCAAATAGGAATGGTACAACTACAAAGATGAATTAAATGGTGGGGCTATTCCAATTACATGTCCCAAACTTTTTATTACATATCTCAAGTGTCTTTTAATATATTTATAAAAAAAAAAAAAATCCCCAAATTTTAACAGGATTAGATATCTCCCCACTTACTTGTTGTGAGAATAAATTTTCAAGTTAATATTTAATTTGGGAGACCTCTGAGATGTAATATAAAGCATATATTAGAAAGTTTATGTATTTTAGACTCCAAAACAGATTTTAATTTTGAAGCATTCATTAGAATTTGTAATGAAAAATGATTGGGGATAACTGTGCTAATAATGCGCCATACATTTGGTTGTAATGTAGCATGACTTAATTAAAATCCTTTGTTTTTCTCTTGTTAGGATTAAAGGAAATGCCAAAAATGACTGTTGGTGAATGACAACGAATAGTCCATCCAAAGTTTCAGTAGCTTGTGCTTATGGATAAGATTGATTCAGAACATCCAATTGACGAGAATTGGATAACGTCTTGATTAATTCTTTAATTCTTCATCCATGTGCTTTGACAGTTTCCTGTCTTGTTTGATCTTACAATTTCTTATTTTGCCAAACTTCAATGTGTCCCGTGTAGATGTCTTTCTGTTTTGTAAAAATGTAAATTTAAAGATAGGCAAAATTGTTTACTTATAATTATATCATTATATTACAGTCCGACAATTTTGTTTAATCTCTCATTTATAAAATTTTAAAACGTATAAATGTCCTTGATAAAAGAATAAAACTCCATATTTATAGTCACTTCGTTACAAGTATTATATATCCAAAAAAAGGCCAAAAAAAAAAAAAGGTTAAGTATTGGTGTAGTGAGACCACACTTTATTACGTACACCAGACAAATTGATAAATGGTGATAATAAATGGAGATGGCGGGTCACCGGCCACGGCCTTGTCAACCATCACCGTCTCTGCCCCCCACGCATTAGATTTTATGATTAAATTCTTCGTTATTAATAATGGCGTGAATTAGAAATTAATGTTAGAGAAATAGAATTTTCTAATTTGTTTGGAGGCACCGCACGATTTAATGTACTTTTTCTTCACTTGTTTATTTTATTTTATTTTATTTTTGAAAGGTCGATTTATAAATAGTAGTTTGCTTTATTTACATTCACTCACTGTCATTTAACAGCAACAGCCCAAAAGTCTCCCCCAAATTGTCCCAAATTGACTGCCATTTCATAATCTTTTTTCTTTTGAAGTTTTAATATTCAATATTTGAATATTCCAACTTCAAAGTCAATTTTCGTATCCAACTCTCTAACTACGCCCACCTTGCGTGCTCATGTTAACACTTTGCGGGCCGCTTTCATTTTCTTGTCCCCGCTTTCTCGTGTTAGACCATTCTCATCCGTCAACTTTGAAACCCCCCCGCTTCGTCCGCTTTTAAAGTTTGATGCTGAAATTTTTGCATATTATTATTATTTTTTTTTTAAATAAAAAGTATATTACTTATCGTCCATTATGATTACGATTACGATCATGAATATGAATATAATAATTGTTTTATACACTATATTAATGTTAATAAAACAATTTTGAATAGAAAGTATTCTAGATCATTGTTTCTATTGACTGTTATACACGTAGACCCCGGAGCTGAACTATTCAAACACTCGAGCAGTGACAGGGAGCAGCTTCCTTTAAGAGACCGTACAGACAAAACTAGTATTATTAACATTATTACTAATTTACCCCCATTAGTGATATCAGTCATTACACCGTGACCCCCTATATCTATAAAAATTCCACTTTTTTCATTATTTTTTAACACTCATTATTTACAACCAAATTGACCGAAAATTCTGATTCATCCAGCTACGAAATAAGAAAGAGAGACAAGCTTTTCACATCAAAAGAAGAAAGAAAGAGATCATTTAATAACTCTCCTTGTTTGTCAGTGTTCATAAATTGAAATTCTACACTAACAACTCAATGTTAGATGATGAAATGAAAAATCCTAAATTTTTACACTCCAAAAATCTACCAATATAAATCATTCCAATAAATAAAAAATCTTTTTCTCTTTTCTCTATTTGGGAAATGAATTTCAATCTGAAGCAATTGAGACTATACCACTACTTGAGATGCTGCCATGGCTGTGATCAGAAATATCCAATGCTCTTTCCAAATTGGCAACAATGTCAGCCATTGTCGGCCTCTCTTTCCCTTCCAAATTTACACAATGCATTGCAGTGTATGCTACGAGCTCTACTGCTTCTGCTTCATTTATCCCCGGCGGCCCAACCCTTTTGTCCAAAATCTTTACCAGTTCTCCAGCCATTATTGCTGGCACTGCAAAATCTACTAGACTCACTGGAGTTCCTCCACTTTCATCATTCTTGAATATTGCTCTCTTCCCGGTTAAAAGCTCTAGCAGCACCACACCAAGTCCATATACATCACTCTTCGCCGTTAAAACATTCAATCCATAGTACTCGGGATCAATGTAACCAACCGTTCCAGCTGCCTTCGTAGGTCTGAAATCTCGTTCCGAATCTGGACCCATCAGTGATAATCCGAAATCAGATACTCTTGCCGTCCATTGTGCATCTAGCAATATGTTAGAAGACTTTATGTCTCTATGAATTATAGGCGGTACTGCATAATTGTGAAGATACTCGATTCCTCTAGCAGCATCTAACGCGATTTTGATCCTCATTTTCCATGAATTTATCACACTACTACTCTTCTCAACATTGTTTCTGTCATGTAAATGATCATAAATCGCTCCATTTTTCATGTAATCGTAAACCAAGAGCCTTTCATCTCTTTCCTCGCAATACCCAACAAGCCTCACCAAATGTTTGTGATGAAGCCTCGACAAGAATGCTAATTCCGAATCGAATGCACTCTCTTTCTCCTGAAATTTCTTCGTCTTAGCTGTTTCGCCCTCTTGATTGCCACTTCTCGCCCATCAGGCAATTTTCCCTTGTACACAACACCAAAGCTACCAGCACCAATCTTATTCTCCAAAGAAAAGTTGTTAGTGGCTGCAGCGAGCTCAGCTAGCAAAAACTCCTCTGCTCTTTCAGCATGCTTAGACGAAGTTCCACTTCTCTGCCGCCTCATTGTCAGCAATCGTGAACCCTGCCGCCTAATTGTAGCTGATCGTGAAGGTGGACTATTATTCGAACCTACCCCACCATTAGAGCCAGCTCTAGAACCACCTCGAGTGATCGTTGGCTGTACAGAATTATGCACCTTCTTCTTCCCAAAACAAGCACCAGTCCACACACAATAAATTACCGTACAAATGCCCGCAAAACCACCAACTGATCCCACAATGGCAAACGCCAACAGACCCCTAGTCAATTCCCTAGATGGAGATGATGGCGATCTAGGAGAATCCGCCGAAGGCGATGGCGGCAACGGCGCTGGAACTACATTTTGAGTCAAACAAGACTTGCAAATATTACCATTACCAAAACACAATCTGTCAGATTGGGGATACAAGCCACACTCATCACAAGTGGAATTATCACAAGGCCCCGGAAGAATCTCTTGTTGAAATGGAACCAATGACACTGAATCATTCGACGCATTAGGCCACCCGGGGCCCCAACAAATAACCGAAAAATTACTAGTTGTTAACCCACAAGTAAAATTCGAACCTGAAACGATCGATTCAAATGAAATCCCACGAATCCCATTAACAGAATATTCTCCTTGGCTGCCCCAACAAACCACTGATCCATTCAATCTCCGAATAGCACAGCTGTGATTAAACCCCAAAGACAAAGCTGAGTACTCAGAAGCCGTAGAATTTAACGGAACATTTAACTGCCCTGATTCATTATCCCCGTAACAAATAACAAAACCGTTAGAACAAATACCGCACACGTGATTCCCGCCTGCCGTTATACTCAACATGGACTTATTTGCAAAACTTCTTTGGATTTGATTCGAAATCGAATTGATTCCCCAACAACGAACTGTTTTATTATTCGTCAAAATCCCACATGAAAAATCAAAACCCGATGTTAAAGACTCGAATTTGAGCTCTCTTGAGGGCGCGTTGTTACTAATATTAACGTCGCCTCTCCAGCAATTAATCTGTCCTTGAACCGTAGTGGCACAAACATGACTGTTTCCGACGGAGACACTGCTCAGCAGAACGGTGTCGTTGTAGTATATTCTTTTGGGGACGAAATAGGAACCGTTGGGAATGTTTGTGTCCCAACAGAGCAAGCTGTAGCCGCCTGAGCGGATGCCGCAGAAGAAGCTTTGCCCGGCGGAGAGTGAGGAGAATGAGATGTTGGGCTCGACGGCCCGGATTGTGCCACCTTGGTAGCAGTCGAGGCGCTGGGTTGATTGAGCTGCCACGACGGCGCAGACGGTAACCGAGCCGTATGTGACGGCGATAGTGGAACCGGAGCCCAAGGCATGAGCAGGGGATGGGAGGCAGAGGGAAATGAGAACAACGGTGACGGCGACGGAGAAGATGACGGCGGAGGCGGTGGTGGTGGGTAGTTTCGTCATCTAAAAAAATGGAGAGTGGTGGCTTGTTTGGTAATTTGATGCTTCATTTGTGGACTCAAAACCAGAAAGAGAGAGAGAGTTGCAGGTTTCGGACTGATTGAAGCAGAGGTGGCGTTTAAGGCTATGTTTGTTAGCGGTTGTTTCCGTATAATTTAAAATATTAAAAATATTCTGGAAAATTTATATAAATAGACCAAAGTTTTGTTCAATTTACAAATAGATCCTAATTTAAACTTTTCGTATTATTGTAGTCAAAAAGACCACTTTGCATAGTGATAACAAAATAACTACGTCCGTTAATCGATACTGCGTAGAATGCCGTTTATTATCACCGGTCGATGCATCATCTATTAGGAGTGGGTAAAGCCAAACCAGCTCAATCTAATACACTCATTCTAATTAATACAATTTAATTTAATTTTAACGGATTGATTGAATTATTATAGGTTAATTAGGTAATTTTTTCAAACCCAATTAATAATTGAGTTGGGTTGTAATTAACTAATCCAATCCACGTAAATAATAATGTTTATTTATTTTATAATTAGTAAATATTTCAGTTGAGTTTATCATTATTAATTGATGTGGTAGTATATAATTGATTGATAAATTTATTGTCTTATAAGTTTAATTTTGAAAGTAAGTTGGTTTCAGTTTCTCTTTATTTTTTAATAAATACTTAACTATACATAATTATAAATTACTTTTGTTTTATTATAAGAGATGATGCCAATTAATTATCTAAAATGTTATAATTTATAATTTAAAAAAAAAAGATGTAGGAAATTAGAAATAAAATTTAGAAACTCATTGTCAATATTTTCTTAATTTTAAGATATTTTCTTAATTTTAAGATAATTTATTCTATACCTTTTTTATCAAATACTATACCTTTTTATTGAATACTAGATTGTGAAAAAAATTTTCATGTTATAATATATTTATATTAAATTTTAATAAATTTCATATATTTTTCGTTATTTTAATTTTAATTTTGATTTGATCTTTAAATTTTTAACTCGATCAACCTAACCCAATAATTTAAAGATTTAATTAAATTGAATTGAACATATTTATTGGGTTATGTTAGATTAATTTTATCTCAACCTATTCGATAGTGAGTTGGATTAAATTTTTACAAACCCTACTTAACTCATGACCACTCCTACCATCTATCACGATACGCCAAATTTTACTCCTACCATATATCACGTTACACCAAATTTTACTTTCCAATGTTAGTGACCAATTTGTTTTGTTTTGTTTTTTTTTTTTTTTTTTTGGCTATTAAGGTTGAAAAGTAATAAAGTCAGAATTTTTTGCGTCATCCTCAAAAAATTTGTAGAATATTTTAAATATTAATATTTAAAAATATTATCTCACAATAACTTCACTATTTTTTAATCATATTTATAAAAATATTTTCTATATTCAATACTTTCATTTTTATTTTTGAGTCATCTTCTTATTGAAAATAGTGTATCTTTTAATTATTCACAATATTGTCTCCATAAACTTATCTATAAATTTTGAGAATCCCATGATTATAAATGGTCTTAGTATTATAATATTATTTATTATTTGTAAACTTATTTTAAAAGAAGGTTCTTAATACACAGCAAAGATTGTAAAAACTTATTTTATTAAAATAATTTCCGAGTTCTCTACATCTAAAAATTTAATTTGAGATAAGATTCTTGATAACACCACAAATACTAAGTTATCTTATTTTATTATGATAGGATGAGAATAAAATCTGTACTCATTCTTTGTAACAATGATCTTTTAGCAAGGTAAGAATATCGAATTGGATCATAAAATCCAAATGATATTAATTGGTTAACAAAAGTATTATCTTCTCGAATAATATTTACGTATATGCAAATTTGAGAAACAAACTTTTTATTGCATTTTAATTCTAATTTATTTCCTAAGAGATAGAAAGGAGTTAATTTAGTTATTGTCGAATTTAAAATTTACATGAATTATAATAAAAAGTGTTATAAATTCAAATCATAAATGCCAGTAGTAGTTATAATAATAATAATAATATGAGTTTTTTTAAGGTGGGTTGGATAAAGGGTTCACGAAAGTTACTATGTACATTAAAGGCTACCACCTTTCCAACATTAATTTTCTCTCTTTATTCGAGTAAAGAAAATTAAATCTCAATTTTAAAAGACTATCATAAGAGAAACCAAAATTTGATGAGAATATGAATAAACCTTTTACATTTATTTTTATAATAAATAAAACTCCAAAAAAAAAACAAAAACAATCAATTTTGAGTAGACCAAGTCAGTCACCACTCACCAAACGGACAAGACGTTACTATTTAGTTGTGGGCGGTGGGGGGAGACTTGAGACTCACTCAACTCGCTTTAACCAAAAGAAGACACGTGTGAGTTTGAATGTCGGGAATTTTACGCGCCTCCAAAGTGAAACCGAAGCACGTGCATGCTTTATTATATACTCATTCATTCAAATTTTGAGAACACGTTAGGCATGTATTTATTTTATTGAATTGGAAGCAGGATGTAGTTGACCACCAAGGCTGCTATTATGTGAACATATTGCCTTAAAAAAAAAAAAAATTATGAATGCCAAATAAAATTAAAAAAAAAAGATCCTTTTTTTTTCCAATTTTATTAAGAGCAAACTTATTATTGGTCTACACTTTGAAATCAAAGCTTATTGTTGTTGCACAAGAGTTATGATTTTATGCGTTGAATTTTTAAATTTAATTTAACTAATTTTGAAAAATTAGACACGCTTGTTTTGCTTGCAAAATATTATTATCTGCTATTTTTATTGTTATACTATAAAATTTTCCCTCTTCATTTTTATCCTTTATAATTATTTCAATTATTGCATGCAACCAATCAGAACCAGTCTCTTTCACATTTAGACTTATATACTATAATGGTAGTGTCATTAATGAAAATAATTATTTTAAAAGTTATAGCATTCAAATCAATGACTCTGACCTTAGCTAACTGTGCCGTAAATTATTTTACTTCTACTGGATTTAGTTAGATTCAAGCTGTGGCTGGCTGCATTTGTTCAAAGTTACCCAAATCGACTCTGTTGCCCGAAATTGCAATAATTCAAGCCATCTTTGACATGTTTATTTATTTGTTGTTTTGGTCTCTTGGAAAGCATATTGAAAATGAATTTCAAAAAGTAGTTCAAATCTGGCTATCAGGACAGGCAAATATTATCATTAAACTTTATTATAGATTATTATTATTTTTTATTTCTTTTAAAGAAATTGATTAGAATATATTCTTGACAACTGTTTCTGTTTATATATATATATATATAATATAATTTGTTTTGTGAACCTTGCAACATTTTATTTTGTGGCAGCTGTGCCAAATACCAATGGCAACTATACAACGTGCTTTAATCATTGAAACAAAGATGTGAATATTGTGTGTTGGTCAACTTATTTGTAAATAAAAAATAAAAAATATTAATGAGGATTATGTGCATCTAATTCAAGATTAATTAAAGTGTTTTTGTGACGCAACCGATTTGTTTTGTTGACTGGATAAATATGCGAAGACTTTTCCAAGAATCTTCACGGGGATTCGTGATTGCATGTGTAAGGTGTGTTATTTATCTTGATTTTGAACATTAAAATAAAATAAAAATAATTCTCCGGTGCTAGCTAACTAGTGCTCGCATCTTCCGAAATATAGATTTCCGTCATTAATTAACTATACTAACAAGTCACAACAATCACTAAAAAAGATTTTTTAAAAAAATATAAACTTCAATATTTTTTACTATTATTAACTCTTTTTTTTTATCATTTTACCATCAGGTAATAATAACTAAGTTTACATTTTACAAAATTTGAACACTTGAACACCTGTGGAGGAATATTCAGACATCATGCATACATATATATATATATATATATATTTTTTTTTTCCCTTCACAGAGGAAGATTTTTTACAACATTATAATATTATGTAAAATAAAATAAAATAAGAGAAACAGAGAGAGAGAGGCCCAAATTTTCACACGAATTCGAGACATGACAGATCACTTAGAGTACAAGGAATAATAATTGAAAACATGAGAATTAAAGAAATAATTGATGCCTGGGGCCTAGCTGTAGCTTCCTCTTTGCATGTATAATGATGGTGGGCTCATTCATGGCTGTTGCACAAGATTACTACACACACTCTCCTCCGGCTTGCTTATTTCAAAAGCTCAAACTTCTTCCCTTCTTTTTTTATTTTTTTTATTTTCCCCTTTCTTTCTTTTAGTAAACGAATAAATTATTGGAAATCAATTTATTACAATCAGTTGACTGAACATAAGAAAACACTTTCTTATCTCTGTATCGTGATTGCTTGATTGAGAATCTGAGACTGCTTAAAAAGCAATGGACAGGTCGTTTAAATAAGAATATTATTGTGTTGAGGTGTAACTTAAGAGGAGTTTTTCTCACGTAGAATTATGTAAGAGTTACAATTTTATTTTATGTACATTAAAACTGTAAGTTATTAGACTCCTGTTGGTTAATTAAAATTTTCCTCAATTCATAAGTTATTATTATTATTTTGTATTAACACACACTCTAATCTTACCCTAATCTTACCCAACACAATTTGATCTCTCGACTTCTTGTTTATATTATAAGAGTTTTTTTTTTTTTTGTGAGAATTATATTATAAGAGTTAAATTAAACCAACTTGGTTGGCTGTCCGCTGTCCTTAAAGATAACAACCAATTATTTTGGTTTAAAATTTTACCCCAGAAAAGAAAAGTTATAAGATTAGGAGTGTGTATTAAAATCACGTTCACGTTCAATTTGATTAATCTTTTTTCGGCTTTTCATTCATCTTTATTTTTTTTAATCTAAGATTGATTTTACAGAAAAAAACCAAAAATTGAACCGAACCAAATTGATCGGTTAAAACCGAACGCTTTAGAAGTTCGACTTAACTTAACTCATATCAGTGAAATCGATTCGGCTTGATTCTGAAAAATTTTGCCGGGACCTACTTTCCTTAAGATAAGATTCATTAGTTGAAGCATAAACTTTAACGTGTACTCACGCACGGAAACAAGAGAAGACAGAACATTAGAGAAAGAGCTTTCTTTTTTCTCACTTTATCAGGACACGTAGAAGCTTTAAGCTGGTTTTGTCTCTGCATATGAGCTTTGTAGGCTTGCAGCAGCTTTATATAGAAGCTGCTTTCAAAGACAGGCAATGTTGTAAACGCAAGCCACATGTGTAGCAATCATTAATCAATGTCTAATATCTATAATGCGATTCTGAAATTGACCAAGTTAACTGCCGCCCATGTGACCTGCTTCTTGCCGTCATTTCTGCTTCTCATTTACAGATAATCCCAGGTGAAAAATGTCCAGAAGCTCATTTGCAGAATTTGTTTCTTGAATCACGGAGGCAGCCAGGTGATCTCGGCTGCTGGACACAGGATTCGAAAGAGATGAGTAATCAGCAAACAATAAGTGATCAGAAAGATATTTATGCTAAAGTCATTAGCTTGCAGGGAACACTCTTAAGAGAAACATTAGGATGACAAGATAGAAGCGGAAAGAATGATGATGCTACATGACAAGCGCTGTAACTTGAAGATAATGATCTGAAACAAATTTACAAAATTCAGAAAGATACTTAGAAATACAAATCTACATACATCACTGGTATACCGATTTGGCTAAGAGAGGCAGCCCATAGATCAGCGTTTTTTGTCAAACTAGGAAGTTGTAAATTTCCGCTTTTATCAATGCCTCTGGCAAGCAAACCAATGCTATACAAGAAGTCACGAAGTCCTATGACAAAATGCTGCTACGAAATCAATCTTAAGGGAATTCTACAAAGAAGATTGATGGCCTTCCTTACATACAATCTTTATGCTACAATCCTGAGGCGGGGATTCCTTGTTTTTGAAACCATTCGGGCATGTGGAATCTTTCATATAGCTCAGGTCTCACATCTTTCTGCAGGGAGAGATGCTTAAGGAGCGGAAGGAGGACATTGAGAAGCTGGTCAAACACATTAATCCGAATAGACGGTGAGAAAATGATCAAATATAATTCAATGAACTAATAAGGAAATTCAATAATGTGACATTAGTTACCTGGTTATCGTGTTGTTGCCCAGCAGAAAATGGAATACATGGGATTCCATTCAGTGGCTGCAACAAGAAACTGAACGGATTATTGTCAACGATAACAGTACGACATAGATCCTTGGACAGGCAGGAGAGATCCTTAACATGCTCCCGGTACTCCCTGTTTAGTCACAGAATGAAGATATACCAAAATAAGCAATCTAATCTTGAGCAGGCTGGACATTTAAGAAGTTCATTTTCCAAATCATAGTATTTTTCACAGACAATAATTAATGTGTCATATTCAATTATTCATGTAACAATGGGTACAATCTAAACTGCAAGACAAATTTGAAACATGTATTATTGAAACTTGTATTATGGGCTTGAGCTTGCACATCTGTGTCAAAAATTACTACAGAATATTGGGTCCCACTAAAATTGAATAATTCTTCTGTACTTGGAATTAGAATCATTGCCCTAGTTTTTCCTAAGAATGGGATACAGCACGTCAACCAAAAGTTAGGGCAAAACCACAACAATGTGCCAATATCTTTCTCACCTTCGTTGGGAACTAAGGACCTATTAGAGCGAGGCAAGAGACTAACTCATGAAATCTTATGGTCAACTGAGAAGAACCCATTAAACTTTCACTATCTCAACTATATCTTTTGCTCCACAGTTCACTACTCAGGCATTAGAATTTCCAACAAGAAGTTAATGTTATGCAGGAACAGGAACTCTCAGAACCCTAAATCAGTGCAGCTTTTACAGTGAGAAGCTCAAGCCAGGAGCAATAACGAAAGAAAGTACATCAACGTAATGGAAACAACCAATGAAATGATTTCTTATTAGTGAAGATATTTTGACCTTAAGAGTAGATGTAAACATATTGCTTTTTCCCAAATAGCATAAACATCCCAAACGGTAATGGACAAAATTTCAAATAGGAATTTCCATTCCTATCTGGAAAAACAAAGAAGATTAATAGGGGAATATAGGTAGCAGAGCTTACGTGCTAGTAGTTGATGGCCGATAAAGTCGAAGACTAAATAAATTTTCCACATCTATCCTGTCAACAAGTGGTCTAGCATAGCCTGCAGATGTTCAACAGCGTCATTCAGATAATGAAAGGGCGGAAGAAGAGAAAATTTTTCTTTTGCTTTTATTGGTTAGACAATAAGTAAAAGATCAATTAATAAATTCAAAGCTTAATATGTCAAGTAATGAGCAAACCTTCGAGACCAGCAGTAAATAGTATAAGATCAGCAAATTCACTAAGCTGTTTCAAAAATTCATGCAACCCTGGACGCTCAAACACTGTCACGTAGTTGATCTTAGGCTTTCCTTCACATTCCTTCAAATCCCAACACATTAAAATCAAAACAACTCGTCTCGAAAACAGATTTGATAAGCAATTAATTACTATTAAATGTAATAAGACACCTTGTCTGAAGATAAGCATTCCATCTCAAACCACTTCAATCCAGCTTCTGTTGCTTGATTTCGGAGCGAAACAGGCAGGCTAGATGTCTCATATGCACAAACTAAAGTTTCATCCAAATCAAGTACTACCTGTATAATGCAACCATTCAGGTTACATAATATAAAACAAAATAGGAAACAAGAAGACATCTAGGGGATAAAAGATGTTACACCAATGCTGGTTCAACCTTCTAACAAAAGCTCTAAACACAAAGATGGGCTACGAGGGACACAAATTATTTACCCATTCATTTATTTTTTTCAATTAAATTTGAATTTCCAACAATTGCTTCCACTTCCATATGAATTAAATCCTGTTTCCGATTTTAATTCCATGTATTTCACTAAAGAATTCTATGCATTTCTTTACTACTAGCTAGCTTCCTTCTGTCCTTGAAACTCATGATTTCAAAGAAGAAAAGAAAAGAAAAAAATAGTAACAAATAACACAAAGAAAAACACCTTTAATCGAAGAACACAAGCACATAAACAATGCGAAACATTGAATTAAAAGTTGAAATTTTTAGTTTTCATATACGATTACATTTCTATCCAAGCTAATTTAAGCTGCTACAAAGCTTAATTCAGTGACAATTAACTTATTTTTACGTTAAAAATATATATATAATTTCAAAGAAACTTACAAAAAAGAAATTTTAACGATATAATAATAACAATAATAAAAAGTCAACGTAAAACAAAAATCCAATATTTTCTTTAGGGGAAGCAAATAACATACCGTCAGTTTTTGGATGCGCTCATCGGAGACCACGTCATCACCGGATTCCCTAACAGCGCTGATGTCTACAGTAGCTGAGGAATCGGTCTCAGGCAACTCAACAACCGGCAACGGCTTGAAAGCCTGAGTGGAAGCGGAAGCAGAGGAAGATAGAAGCGGATGGTGACCAAGAGCTCTTAGAATCTTGGCGAAGATCTGGAAGAAGAAAGCTAGCCAGTTCAATAGCGTTCGCCATACTTGTATTGACCGATGTGAGTACACCACCTCGGGCTGAGTCAACTCAGCCATTAAATGAATTAATTTAGTTAAAATAATTTTTTTTGGTAATGAGAAAATTTAATCTAATTTAATAGTTGATTGAGAATTGAGAATCTAAATATCTAATGTGCTTTTGTGTTCCTGTTTAATAAGTTTTGGCTTTGCTTTTGCTTTTGCTTCTGCTTCGAGAAAATCCAATACGGTGTCTGTACTTTTATTTCAGGGCTGTGGTGGGGATCATGGCGTTGATTCTGACTAAGTCATGAAGAGGAAGGATAATAAAATTAATCCCACGCGCTCATGAGGTGAGTGGCGTTTCATACTCTTTTGTTCTCTAATGGTTGATTTGTAAAACACTTTTTTTTTTTTTCCTTTGTTTGGATGAACTTTGAGATGAAAAGCAGTTTATATTGAATAATGTTATATATTTTAAATTTTTTAAATAATTAGTTGGTAAGTCATTTTGATTTTGTTAAATAATAGACGAATGTTAAATCATTTAGGATAGTTATTTGAAATAAAAAATTAAAAATATGTATTATAATTATTTTATATTTTTCATCGAACAAATAAGGTATTACTTTAATCATTTTTTAATTATTTCCTAAAATAATAAATAAGATTAAACTAAATTTTTAGTAGACTTGATTGAGTTTTAAGTTGCTTTCACACTTTGAATATTTTATACCACTTGTAAAATGTTACTGATTGAATCAACAATAATTCATATATTAATTTGATTTTATGAGTATAAATAAATGTAAATATTACTTCCAAAAAAATATTGAGAGCTGTATACTCTTTCATTTGTTAGATTCTTTTTTATACTTGTATTTATTAATATATGATTATTTGATTAGTATGCATGACAATAATTCAATAAATAAGAATTTGTATGTATAAGACATTTAATATGTTATAGCAACTAATATTTAAATATTTTGAGCAAACCCATAAATAATAAAATCAAAAAAAAATTTATCATCACGTATTGCCGTATTTGAGACGATGTTTATAATATATGTTATATTTTTAAAACTATATATTTTGTACTTTATATAATATTCTTACAATATATGTACAAAATAATCAAATATAATAGTAGAATTAGAGTGAGATTGATGAAAGAAATGTGATTAATTTACAAATAAAAAAGGTTATCTTATTTTCCATCGTATTGTTCTCATTGGTTATCATCTATCATACTTACAAATTAAAAACGCCAAACTCCTTAATACCAAAACAAAATTAGAAAAAAAAAAAAGAATAGAATAATCGTTTATTTGAAACGAAATGTTACAATTGACGCCGGAACAAACAAAGCCTTACGCAAAAAGATTGGGAAGGCACAATGAAAGGGAATCGTCGTAGAGCAATGAGTGGGCGTTTTTTCACGCGCTAGGGGGGATCGTGGAGGTCAAAAAGTGTAGTAAAATGATAAGGCCTTCATTGGATCTAATCAGCCAATGGGATGAGACAAGCTTGTGTTCTTTAAAGATTTCGTCGTCCATCGGTAATTATTGACGTACAGAGGGGGCGATTCGGTGAACTCGAGTGTAGTGTACTACTTTGAACAACTCGGATTTGTCGGATGCATCGATTGCTAGATGGACCACGTCACATGGGATCCACTTACAGGTGGCGTCATATCATTCTGAGGATCGAAGAATACTGAAATTGAAAAATTTGACACACGATAGAGCATTATACCGGCTTCAAGAGTCCGGATAAATACAGTGTATGTGATTAATTATTGCATCTTTCTGTTAATCGATCAATGAACCCTTTACAAACCCTCATCAAGTAGAGGACACAAAAAGTGGGCGTTTGTTTTTGTTTTTTTTTTCCCCAAAATAATCAACAAACAAATGTGCAGTGTGACCAGAAAAAATGCAGCAACATATACAGAAAACCAAAACTGAAACTGGAAAAAGGCACTCTGTCATGCTCATAGACGCATTTCAAAAAGGAGCACGAATTATCCAGAAAGTTCGTCATTCGTCAAACAATTCGTGGTGCATTGGACTAGTATGGATGTTGAAGCCATGGGTGGTCTAATGCTTCCCTTGCAGTTGGGCGTCTTTGGGGATTGATTTCAAGCAAAGTTCTAACAAAGTCCATAAAAAATGCATCAGAGAATTGTAGGTGATGCTCCAATGACGATTCTTCGGGGATTATGTATTCAAGTTGATTAGTCTCCTGGAGATATTAAGAAAGATGTAAGTTCACAATACGTAATCTACTTTACCTGTTAACTAAGATATGTCGGCAGCATAGAATTTGTATTATAGCACAATTGGATTAGTGAATCAATTGCAGTATTTGAGTGAGCACGATGTGAGTTAATTCCACTGAAAGCAAGACATTTTGCATTCATGTGTTTTGTTATCATCAATCTCAAAGAGCAGCAGTGCAGCATACTCTAGTGTCAGTCTTATCACCAAGAGAGAGATTTGTGAAACAAACCTCATTTATATAGTAAAGATCATATTCTTTCGTGAAGTACTTGTAAGTTTCCTGCCCCTGCATCAACATCTCCAGATCAATTGGACCCAGCATGCCAGTAATACGTGCAAGGATCATCACAACTGCATCATTTGGAAACAGAACCTGCAAAGACAGAGATAATTAAAATCAAAATTAATGCTGAAATTTCTTTCAAGGAGCAATCTCTTCAAACTAATGAAGCAAACAATGTCAAATAACACATACTTCCCCTGTCCACAGCTCTGCGAGGATACAGCCAAGAGACCACAAATCTATCTTTTGGTCATAAGGAAGGCCTATGATGACTTCAGGAGCTCGATAGGATCGGGATTGTACATATAAGCATAAGTTGTCAGTCTGAAAGCAACTGCTGCCAAGATCAATAATCTTTATCTCGCATCTTTGGTAACTCTTGATAAGAATGTTTTCGGGCTTAAGATCACAGTGAATAATTTCCAAGCTATGTAAATATTCCAGTGCCTCCAAACATTGCCGAGTTATGGCCTGTATGAAGAAGCAAAGACAAAGAAAGACACAGATGATGTTTATCTTGGAAGTGTTAGTTGCCAAAAACAAGTAGAAAAAGTGCCTAAAAGCTAAAACAAAATAAAATAAAATGACATGGTAACGAGAAAACTAACACAAGCAAAGTTAATAGAAAGGTTGAACAAACCTGCAACCTGCCAAGGGTAAAATAAACTTCTCCACCAGATTCTTGATTAAACTTCTGAAATTCATAAAGATTTGCTCGAAGTAGTTCACAAACAATGAACAGATGCTCCTGTAGAGTTTTTACAAAGAGAAAAGCAAAAGAATTAGCTATGCTATAGAACTCCCATAGAGAACAAAAAGGCTATACAATTACCAGATGATAAAAGTAGTCAAAAAGACGCAAAATGTGGTGCTCATCAGCAGGATCATTCTTGTTCACGAGCTTAAGAAGTTTAATTTCGTCTAAACTCTGATCAAAGAAGTCTTTATCATTCTTGATGATCTTGAGGCAAACATCGACTCCCGTGTGAAGGTCTTGTGCTTGAAACACCTTACTGAAAGCAGCTGAACCTAGGTATTCTGTAACATAATATCTGCCTGCAATGACAGTATTTAGTATGATAGGCAGATCCTTGTTCTCTTCAAATCCAGTCCTGTAGATGGCATAATACATGAGTACACTGATTGCTACTTATTAACCTGCAATGCACCAGCTTCAAATCTCTATCAAGACCCAGTACTAGCAGTAAAAATTTAGCATTGATTACTAGATCCCGCTAACAAGATAAGCATTCTAATACCCATACAATGCTCATTGTCCTTTCCAAATAAGATAGAATATCAGATTTATCAGTTCTAACAAAGGTGCATATATTTGCCGGTTTAACAAGCTCATATATGAACCATTATGCAATAATAACTGCAGCTGTTAGACTTTGCCCAACAAACCTGTTTTTCCTGTGTATGATTCTCAGATGGAACATTTCATATTCTTCCTCACAATTGTCAAACATAAGAAGGTCAGGAGTCGCAACACCGTGTTCCTCTGCATCTGCCTTAGGCTCGTGGAGTCCTCCATTAACTTCACCATCTCCGGTATCATAGTTATCGATTTCAGCTGGCATTAAATCTTTCTCAGCACCCTTAAAATGCAAATCTGAGGAACCTTTAAACCCTTCAATCCAGTCAATGCTTGAACCCCTATTAGAAGAAGAGTAACTTGAACTCTTTTTCGTTCCAGGATGGGGAGCTAAATCACAATCAGTGGATGAATCCCCCATAACATTGTGTTGAAGATCAATTAAGTCAGTTTCTTTAGAGCTCAGATAGCCATAATCAATATTAATCTTTCCTTCTCCAGCAGAACATTTGCAAAGGTGTTCTGAACAACCATATGCAGCGCAATCCTTGAGCTTCTCTTTGATGCCACCAGCTTCAGGCTGATTAGTCTTATCAAAATGATAATAATCTGTTGCTTGAACCTCATTGTCATCATTCAATGGCACAATATGAAATAGACACGGCTTATCCAAGTAATCAGTACTTGCCTCAGAATGTAATCCTTCCGATTGATCATATACAGCCAACGGATTTTCAAATAGCCTATCAGCCTCTGAAGTCAAGATGAACTTATCCTCACTTGGACAGCCAAAAAAGTCAGAACCACCATAGGAGGGGGTCATGAAGTAGCCTTCATCTTTCTCATCATGCCAATAGAAGTCATTTTGCAGATCATAATCACGTGCCGTACCAAATTGAGATAAGCTCTCTGATGAAGCTTCAGAATTTCCCTGGGATGTTGATCGAAGTCCATACGGGTTTGTGAATTCTGTTATAGTGATAAAAGGATGAGAATGACCCCTATGCAATTATAATTTCTAACAATTTTTACTACATGCAATTGGGTTGCATTCCATTTCATCCAATAAAACAATATAATTCATAATTGTAATAATTAAGCAATTAGAAATATAGCAAAATTAAATTTCATCAATAACAAAAAGTTAGAAATCTGTGCGTGCTAGTTCGTTCAATGACAATGGGAAAATTTCTTGGGGTGCTATAATTAATATATATATATATATATATATATATATATATATATATATATTAAATAAATAAATAAATAAATAATAAATCTATAGACTAACCTGAAGAACAACGGTCACTAGTGGAAGAACCCAAGCTGACAAACTCATCATGATCAGAAGAAGACACAGAACTTGATCTTGATGATCCGTCAGGACCACCTTCATCAACCTCCGGTTGGCTAAGACTCGCCGGAATCTTCACCGGCGGCAGCACAGGGAACAAGAACTTCTCGTAATCAAAAGAACCCAAGTCGCATATTTTTTCCATCACGTCTTCTTTAAGGGCAGACTCAGCTTGTTTGAATCCATTCTTTCTCAAAAACTCTATCACTGCCTCCACGTCAGAGCTCGACACTTCTGCCATGCATGAACACGAGAAGTAAAATTCAAACGGCAGGGACCAACATGCGAACTACGTAAACTATCAAGTCTAAAATTGGAGATAAATATAGAACCTTTCCCTGTTTGTGTTTGCATGCCTCTTAATTTGTTTCTGTGCGTCCTTTGTTTTGCTTCAAGTTTGTGAAACTGAAGCTAAGACAGTAGTTTTTTTTTTTTTTTTTTTTTGGGACAGTGGTGTTTGTGTCTTACCAACTTTGAAAGTGGTGGGTTTTCGAAGGTTTAGTTGGGTGGGGCCACGTACACGTGGGAGGTCTATCGAACGTACGCGTGGAAGATGATGGAAATAAAGATAGGGGTTTATGGACTTTGTCGTTTTTGGTGGGAAGTCAAGGACAAAGGAGATCGTTTTGAGGGACCATTAGAGCATTAACATTCAGATCCCTCAAGTTTTACATTTCTCACAAAAAAGTGGACAACACTTTTCCAATTTTGTGCAAAATAGGACCCTTCCTCAGGGGGGTGGCAATTTGGGGTTTTTGTCGCGTTCTTTTTAAATCGCGTAATAAATGAATGTGGATGTAGAAACTTAAAAATACAAATCAATATGAATAGGGAGGCGAAGTTCAGAGAGACTAAATTCAAATTTCTAGGGTTAGTAGGTGATTAATTTTAAATTTTATTTATAATTGTGCTGTAGTCATTGAGAATTTAAATATTTAGAAGTTTTATTTGTAGCTATGATAATTTTGATTTGAGAGTTTTGATTGATAATTCAAATTATTGTTGCAAGCAAAAAATAAGAATAATTTTTTTTTAAAAAAAAGCAATTAATAAAGTCAAAATTCAAAGAACTGGACCTCAATTTTATGAAATTTTTAAAATCTATCTACCATTTTATTAGAATGAAAAAGTAATTAACAAAATAAAAACCAAACAATTGGCCCACTTTGACTTTATTTTGAAAAATATAAAATTACATTTTCATCATATACATAAAGTTTGTATATCAAGTATGTATGACTAAACAGTTTTTTTATATCTAATTTTTCTTTTTATTTTACATGAATTTATGGTTTAAATTATAACTTATATTACATAAAATTATTATTAATATTTATAAATCACACTATTATTAAATTTATTATTATTATTATTTGAACGATATTTATTCCACTCACATTTAATAAGAGAATAAAATATCTTCATTTAATTATTTATTATAATTAAAAAAATTAATCTCTATAATATTTGTATGAGAGCTCGAATTACTGTCTTTATTTTTTACACTTAATTTTTAATATTTTATTTAAAAATTTTAAATTTTTTTAAAAATACCCCCGACAGTTTTATTGAACCTATGCCGTTGATTATAACAAATAATTAAGTCGTGTCACAAACGATCATCTTTACTGGCGCAATAAAATGGTCAAATGACTTTTAAGATGTTGAATTTGACCATAATAAAAAGGCAGTACATAACTTTAAAATAAATAAATGGTGTTTTAATCATTTCACTGCTGGTTAAAGACCCAGTTGGTACCAATAGAACAACTATGCCCTTATATGTCAAAAGGTATAAAATTGGAGACTCAAATGTTATTATAATCTCTGGGGACACCTCATTTTCTTTTCTTTACTTTTCTCTCACTTTCCACCTTCGAGAATGCGTTTTTCATTTGCTTTCGCATTTTTGTTTATACCATTTTCTGACTTTTAATTTTATCGGGGCATCTTCTTGACGTAGACAAAGTTTTGTCCATTAACCATAGGCTATGTATTATTCTCTTTTAATTTTTAATTTTAAATGCATTAAATGATCAAAATCACTAGAAAAGGATACAACATTTTAATTTTTGAGTATAAGATCAATTAATAATTTATCAGAAAAGGAGTGATGACACACTTTGAGTTTTGAAACTCCAATTGTCATGTTGAAGGGAAAAAAAGTTAAACACTTTAATTTTTTAAATTGATTTGACAAAATCAAAAATGATTACGGGCAATTAAAGCAATATTTAATAATTCAAAGCAATAGGGAGATCAATCTAATTTAAGAAAAAGACAAAACTTCTCATGAGTGGTTGGTGTAAAATAATGGTGATTAAGGAATAATTTAATTGAGTTTTCCTCTCACTTTATTTTCAACTTTTGGACAAAGAACAAGAAAATTCATTCAAGTACTACATTTCTGTATGCTCATAATACAATTCCTTTTACAAGAAGTAAAAATAATGAAGAAAAATATTAACTTACCCTTCTTAGCTTAGGTTAAATAATTTTAATTTTAATTTTACTATAAAATCTCTCAATTTTGGAAATCATTATAAAGATATCTTAAAATTTGTTACATACAACTCTCCATGTTTACTAAAATTCAATAACTTCGTGTGAAAGAGATTTTTTGATTATTTTTCGAACAAGTAAAATCGATTTTGTCTTGGGGTTTTGGTCGAAACACAGAGAAAGTTGCACAAATATTACCCAAAGACAAAATGAATTAACTTTTAAGAATTGATCAACAAATAAGGTTGCAATCTAAGTTGGGTGCACGAAATTAATTGATTAAAACTCAAATTAGGAGTGGGGCTCACTTTATTGTTGGTGTTGTTCATATGACTTAAGTAAATGAAGAGACCCACCTCAAGGCATAATGTTGTTTTTGCATGAATACTGTGACACCCACAGCCTTTTATGCACTTTTTTTTCTATCTTCTTTTTCCATGTGACCATATGGTAATTATTAATGATAATAATTATTAGGATTCACTTTTTTTTATTATTATTCTTTTTATTTTTACTTTATTATTTTTTTTGGGCAGAAGAAGGATTTGATGTTTGGAGTCTGAAATTTGAACAAAATTTTGCCAGTTGGTAAGGTCCCACAATGGCATTTCTGCATTCATGATTTTTTTTTTCCCCTGAAGACTGGATTCATGATATTGAATGGTGGGTAAAGCCAAGAAATATGACAAAAATTTTGAATTAAATTGGAATTCAATTCCAACCTTCACCAAATAGCACTAAATTTGTTGATTTTAATTGACCTAATCAAAATTATTTATTGTATTTTTCGCTACAGGATGGGAGATGTGACTTATGAATTATCAGTTTATCACCGTTAATTTTTTGTGCTAAATATTCGTTTAATTTCTACACTTTTAAGTGTTTATTTGATATTTATATTTTAAAAACACCTTAATATACCATATTAGTTAAATATAATATATTATTGACATTTCTTTTTCTTTGTTTTTACATTAATATCCTAATAACAATATTCTTTGTATTAATTAATTTACCTATATAGAGATTTATTAACAAATTAACCAATAATTTTTTATTAATAAATTAACCAATTTTTATACTCTTGCAACAATATTGCTAATAACTTATTTATAAATAAATTAATGTTATCTAAATCAAAGCAATACATGATATCCTTACAACAATTTTACTAATAATTGCATATAAAATTTTAATTTACAAAATTAATCCTAAAAGTAAAATAATAACATAAAAATTGACAATAATTTTTATTTTACTTTTAAGACTAATTTGATGGATTAATATTCTTTTAATTAATTTCATCAAGAATATTGTTACAAAGATATTATTATAAAAAAAAAGTAAAGATATAAATATAATATATGAAATGATAAAGATGTATTGAGGTATTTTTTAAAATATAATGACTAAATCTAATAAAAATCGTGTGATAGATGATAAGCTCACTCTCTACAAATTAGTTTCGAAATTGAAAGTACTAGTTTGAGTATAGTAATTAGCATTTATAATGTTTGTTTGAAAGAATTCAGAATATTTGAACAGCAAAATGACCTCCAAAAAAAATATCCAATACATTGTTTGTTCTTATTGATCGAAGCTTGTGATTTTTTGTCATTTTATACATTTATGATAACTACGAATTCGAGAAAAAGAAAATATTTCAATTTCAGAGTCGGGCATTACTTATCAATCATCATTTTAAATTTTTAGATTGATTGGTTTCTTTGATGTATTGTGAGAGTCAAAATCTTGTATTGAATTCAGCACACGTGTAAATTTAATCTCGATTAATTTATAAGTTCATTTGTTGTGTTGATTAATACTTTTTGCTAATAATAAATTTATATTTAAGGAGTAATTTTGTCTCGAATGACAAATTGAATGCTCATAAATTGTACTAAGATTTTCAAGTGTAATATAATAGTGGGGATAAATCTCCCGTTACAAAAAGATGGTAACAACATCACTCGTTTATTTCAAGTACTTTCTAAGAAGCTAGGTGTTACGCTTACACGCGAAAGAGCTTGGAGCTTACAATTTCATCCAAATTTTCCAAGAAAGTTGTCAACATTGCTATTGTTGTTAGTGGATTTGTACACGATGAGCGGCATCTATTCCATAGATGCTCGAATCTTTTTTTTTTTATTTTTTTTTCTCAAAGATTGACGTGGAAACAACTACAAGATTTGAAAGTTGCAAATTCAATTCGAAATGCAAATGAAACAATTATGAAGACCGACGAATTCTTGGACGTATATTAGGTATTGATAGTTATAATTCTCCAATAATAATTTTTAAAAAATATGATATTATTCTTTTACGTGTGGAGGGTATAATTATCTAATAAGTTAAAAAAACAATAATTGATAATAAATTATAAAAAAAAAGTAAGAAAAAGACAAAGATAACGTATGATATTTTTTAGAGAAGAATTGAAAATTTTCTGTAATGCTTTATAGGAATCACTCAATATATTTTATTATTATTATTATTTAAAAGGCTTCATGAATTGGATAAAATAAATAAAATAACGAAAATAATGAATATGGGAGAGTGATATTTTCATTTCTCATATATTTTTTTGAAAAAAGAATCGTTTGAATTCCTCATAAATTTCGTGGCATCCCCATTTTCACCATTATCTTTGATGGTTGCTACCTGCTCGTCGAGGATTTGGGTGGGATTATTGTAATGGGATGGGCCAACTGCGTGCCAATGTGGCTTGAATCTGAAGTTGTGGCCCACTTAAATACAAGTATGTCAAATGCTTAATGGGCTTGTGATCCCTGAAATGTATGATCCAAACTTCTGAATTATTATGTGTTATAATAGTAACAATGATAATAATAAATTAATCATATGATAAATACTGGTTTAATCCTTATATTTTGATTTCAATTTTTATCCGGTCTCTATATTTTAAAAAATAAATCAACACACCCCTGTAACTAAGTATATTACATTCTTACTCTTAATTTTTATTTCCCATTGCACTAATATCCTTCTAACAATATTCCTAACATTAGTTAATTTATCTATAAAAAAAATTAATTAGAAAATTATCTAATAATTATTTATTAATAATTAACTAATAAATATTAGTATAAAAGAACTAGTATTTTTGTATGAAGTAAAACGGAGAGAAGGAAAAAAGTCTCTCCTTTTTTTTTATATTTCTTATTGATAATATGAATTACATAAGGTTTTATAGAAAATAGCACAAGCCTTGACTCTTAGAATTCAGGAGTAGAAACAATAATAAAAACTAAAGAGGAAATATCTTAAAATTATAATTCTAATTTTTTGATTCTATGAGATCAGATTTCCTTAATTCAAATTCAAATTTTCTGATTCTATGGGATCAGATTTCCTAACTCTAACACTCCCCCTTAAGTTGGTGTATAAATATCAATCATGGCCAAACTTGCATATTAAGTGTCCAAAGTTAGGTTTAGCAAGTCCCTTAGTCAATATGTCAGTTGTTTGTTGACTAGAAGGCACAAACAACAAGTAAATAGTCCCAACTTTAAGATTTTCTTTAATAAAATGTCGATCAATCTCAATGTGTTTCGTCCTGTCATGCTGGACAGGATTGTGAGCAATACTTATTGTAGCCTTATTGTCGTAGTACAACTTCAAAGGAAGTTCCATAGTCTTCTTGAGTTCTTCAAGGATTCTATATATCCACAATATCTCAGAGATCCCTTGAGCCATTGCTCTAAACTCAGCCTCTGCGCTACTTCTGCAACAACACTTTGCTTCTTACTTCGCCAAGTAACCAAATTTCCCCACACAAAGGTGCAATACCCAGAAGTAGATCTCCTGTCAGTTACAGAACTTGCCCAATCTGCATCAGTAAATACTTCAACACTCATTTGACTAATTTTTTTTGAAAAACAGACCTTTACCAGGAGTAGACTTCAAATATATCAAAATTCGATAGACCGTCTCAAGGTGTTCTTTATAAGATGCGTGCATGAATTGACTAACAACACTATTGAGAAAGCAATATCCGATCGAGTATGGGATAAATAAATTAGTTTCTCAACCAATCTTTGCATGTACCAGCATCAATAGAAACACTTCCCTCTTCCTAAAGCTTCACATTGGGATCTATGAGAGTTTCAGCCGGTCTGCAACCACTCATCCCCGTTTCCTTCAAAAGATCAAGAATATATTTTCTTTGAGAGATTACAATTCCTTTTCTTGAATGAGCAACTTCCATGCCGAGGAAATATCTTAGTGCTCCCAAATCCTTGATCTCGAATTCTAATGCAAGGTTGTTCTTTAGTTTATTTATCTCAATCACATGATCACCTGTGAGAATAATATCGTCAACATAGACTATTAGTACAACTTTTCTTTTAGAATAAAATTTAAAAAATAAGGTATGGTTAGCTTGTCCTTGAGAATATCTTTGTTTTATGACAAATTGTGTTAACTTCTCAAACTAAGCTCTTGGAGACTGTTTGAGACCGTACAAGGACTTTTTTAGTTTGCACACTTTTGGGCCAAATTTCTCCTTAAAACCTAGTAAACTATCCATGTACACTTCTTCCTCCTAGTCACTATTGAGAAATGCGTTCTTCACATCTAGTTGCTGCAAGGGCCAATCCAAATTAGTAGCAATAGATAAAAGTACTCTCACAGTGTTCAACTTTGCAATAGGAGCAAATGTCTTCGAGTAATCAATGCCATATGTTTGGGTGAATCCTGTAGCCACCAACTTAGCTTTGTATCTCTATACTGAACCATCAGAGTTATACTTCATAGTGAAAACCCATTTACAACCCACAGTAGTCTTCGCAGTTGACAATTCTTCAACACTCTAAGTATGGTTCTTTTCAAGAGCTCTCATCTCTTCAAGCACTGCTTCCTTCCACTTTGGAACTTTTAGAGCCTCCTGTACACTGTTAGAAATTTATATACTAGACAATTGAGAGGTAAAAGCAACAAGAGATAAAGATAATTTTGAATATAACACAAATTTAGATAATGGATTACTAGTACAAGATTTAACCCTTTTATAAAGAGCTATAGGAATGTCAAAATCAGAAGACTCAAACTGACTGTTACAAAAAGAAAGGGAATTACCTGTACTATACTCATATTGTTGATTTTTTCTTGGTTCAGAATCATGGCTGTATTGTAGAATCAATTCTTCTTTCTTTTTCTTATGATCCTTCTTCAAGTAAACAATCTTTTTCCAATTTTTGTCACCTTTTTTGAGTCTATTACATGTTGCTTTAGTAAAATTATCATGTTGTGGCATTATAGTAGGTTGTCCCTTATTTTTGGTTTCCAAAACTTGTTTTTCAAAATTCTGATTTTCAGATTGCTTTTCAAATGTAGGCCTAGAATCAGGAGAAACATCACCCATTGTGCAAGGAGTTTCAAAAAATAAATCTTTGCCATTTGTTGTAGGTGCAGAGGTATTAGGTTCAGAATCTTGTGAGAGAAATACATTATCTGAGAGAAATACATCGCCAAAGTTATTAACAAATGAATATTCCTTAAAATTCTCTCCTTGAAGATGAATATTCTGAAAAAACAGTTGTTTTTTAAAAAAATGTGACATCCATTGTGATAAAAAAATTTTTGATATCGAGTCAAAATATTTATAGCCTTTTTGAGTTGGGGAGTAACCAACGAAGACATATTTAACAGCTCTAAGCTCAAGTTTTACAAGTTTTTTATGTTCATAAACAAAAGCCGTACAACTAAATATTTTTAAAGGTAAATCAATAGAAAGTTTAGTAGTTGGGAAGTAATTTTTAAAAACTTGGAAAAGAGTTTGAAATTTTAAAATTTTGGAAGGCATTCTATTTATTAAATATGCAGCAGTTAAGACAACATCTCCCCATAAATACTTAGGAACTTTAGTTGTAAAAGTAACATACGAGCCACCTCGAACAGGTGTTTATTTTTTCTTTCAGCAACATCATTCTGTTGCGGTGTATCGATGAAAGAACTGTGATGAATTATTCATTTTTCAAGGAAAAAATTTGCCAATATTATGTTAAAATAATTTTTCCCATTATCACTTCTAAAAACTTGTATGTTAGTCTAAAACTGAGTCTGAATCATATTGTAAAAATTTTTAAAAACTTGTTAAGTCTCTAATTTGTCTTTCAATAAATACACCCAACAAAGTCGAGTATGATCATCTGTAAATGTAATGAACCATCTCTTGTTAGAAGGTGTACTAATCTTATTCGGACCCTAAACATCACTGCGAATAATAGTAAAAGGTTTTGACGGTTTATATAGTTGTGAAGAAAAAGATGTACAGTGGTGTTTTGCAAATTCACATACTTCACAGTGAAACAAAAATGGGTTTTTATTCCAAACAACTTAAGAAACATAAGTTTTAAACATCTGGAATTTGGGTGACCTAATCTTAAATGTCATAACATAATATTATTATTATGAGAAATAGAAATAGATTCAAAGCATAAACTTATTTGTTGAGATTGTTACCTCAATTCAAAACCATTATCAAAGAAATAGAGTCCTTCATGTTGTTTCGCACTGCCAATCATCCTCCCCGAGGTCAAATCCTGGAACACACAATGAGTTTGAAAAAAAATTAGTTTTACAGTTTTGATCAGAGGCTAGCTTACTGACAGACAAAAGATTACAAGAAAGTCTGGGAACATAAAGAACATTGTGAATAGCGAGTGATGGAGACACTACAATAGAACCTTTTCCTATAATGGCTGAAAGAGAGCCATCTACAATATTAATTTTCTGGTTACTTGCACAAGGACTATATAAAGAAAAAATATTTGACAACATTGTCATATGATCGGTTGCCCCTGAATCAATGATCCATGTATGATTAGAGTTGACACCAATGAAAGCAACCTTTAAGTAATTACCTTTTTGAGTTAATGAGCAAGAGGAAATTTTCTAAGACTCAAGAAGCTTGTATAGTTGGTCTATCTGCTCATTGGTAAAAGGAAACAAACTTGAAGAAGACTACTGCTCTTGATCTGAGACACTAGCTTGAAGTGCACGCCCCTCGCCACTGGACTTCTTCTTTCAGTTTTAAGGCTTGCCATAAATTTTCTAGCATATTTCCCGAGTATGCCACCGACGTTTGCAGTGGTCGCACCGTGGCCTTTCAGATTTCTTACCATCCTTCTTCATTTCCTCTTCAAAACCCCGAGTTGCAAGAGTAGAACTTTCGACTTCTGAATTAGTAATAATATAAACAGATTTGTTATTAAGCATCACTTTTTGTCGTGCTTCTTCTCTCTGAACATTTGAAAAGGCCTCACGACTTGTTGGTAAAGGATTTTTCCCTAAAACTCATCCCCTCACGTCATCTAAATCTTTGTTAAGTCATGCCAAGAACATGAATACACGATCATTCTCCTATCGTTTCATAAACTGGACACTATCATTCGCGCACTCCCAAATATCATTATAACAAGGATTTAGCTCTTGCCACAAGGTCACCAATTCATTGTAGTAGGAGGTTACATCTCGGTCACCCTGTTTCACGTGCCAAAGTTTTGAATTTTAGCTAAAAAATCTGCAAATAATTCTCTAGATCAGAATATGTATCCCTAATTACTTACCAAACATCTTTAGTAGTCAGCAGGTGCATAAAGGGCTTGCCAATTATGGGTTTCATTGAATTTACCAGCCATGCAATAATCAAAGAATTTTTTGGTTTCCAGGTCTTGAAAGTAGGATCTCCATCTGCAGGTTTTGTCACTTCACCTGTCAGATATCCAAGCTTTCATTTGCCTCTCAAGATTAAATGAACTGTTTGTGACCATTCTATATAAATTTTTCCATTTAGATGGTGGATATTCAATGAGAGAGAATTAGTGGATCCCTCCAAACTATTGAATGAGATGGAGGAGTTCAGATTCGAACTCACTGAGCTTTCCCCTAACGCTGCTGAGTTTTTGCTGGTCTCACCAGTTAAAGCCGTCTTCCATGAATTTTGACTCGCCATAGATAATCCCTAGATTAGAACCTAGGGATCTGATACCATAAAGTAAAAAAGAGAGAAGGAAAAAACTCTCCATTTTTTTTATATTTCTTATTGATAATATGAATTACATAAGCTTTTATAGAAAAGAGCAAAAGGCTTGATTCCTAGAATTCAGGCGTAGAAACAATAACAAAAACTAAAGAAGAAATATCCTAATTCTATGGGATCAGATTTTCTTAATTCAAATTCTAATTTTTTGGTTCTATGGGATCAGATTTCCTAACTCCTACATTGTACCTTTGCAACAATTTTACTGATAATTATTTATAAATTAATTGATTTACCAAATTAATTATAAAAATTTGTGTAAATTTTTATGTTACTTTTAAGGTTAATTTGATAAATTATTATTATTTTATTAATTACCCCAAGATTATTGTTGCAAGGGCATTAGTGTAAAAGGAATAAACAAGTAAGGGTTTGAGCATAACATATGTAACAATAATGGTGTCTTAAGATATTTTTATAAATATAGGAACTAAATAAATATTTACGCATAATAATAACAATAATAATAATAATCATAATATTAATAATAACGACAGTAATAATATTAATGAAAATAGTAGTGACAATAATAACAATAATAATAATGATAGTAGTTGTGGTAATAATAATAATAAAATAATAGCAACAACAACAATAATAATAGTGACCATTTGCAAAAATTATAAGTATTTCTACAAATTCTATAAAGTATCAAAAACATGGATCAAATTGCAAAGTATAATTGATTGTTGTTCTGAGGATTATGGGGATATAGATGACGGGAGATTCTTAACTGATCCGGAGGATGTTCATACTCCATTACCCACGGACACAATGATTAGTAGTTTAGCATATCAGGGGGTTGCTAGCTCGTCTCGGGGTTTTTCCGTAGTTGCTGCCCGTAAAACCCGTAAGGCTCGGCAGCGGGGTAGGAGTCGATCCGCACCTCAATGATTAATACTCTTATTTGGAACATTCGGGGGATAAGTAAGGCCCCTGCGGTCCGCCAATTGCGGAAATTGATACAAATTGGCTTTGGTTTGTGTTTTAGAGCCTGTTCTTACTACTGAGAGATTGGAGAGCACTCGGGTTCGCATTGCGATGGATCACGGATTTTCTTCCCATTCTTGGAAAATATGGGTGTTCTGGTCGGCGCCTTTTTCATTGGAGGTTCTGCAGGATATGGGCTAGGTGGTTCATTACGGGTCAGTCACTCATCCTTTCCCGATCCTGTTTATGTTTCTTATGTATATGCCAGTTGTGCCAAGATTGTGAGAGAGGATTTGTGGGATGGCCTTATTTCGTTTGCTAATAATCATGATGGTCCTTGGATAGTGGGTGGGGATTTTAATGTTGTGTAGTCTCTTGCTGAATCTCGGGGGAGGGGGGCATGCACAGCCTCAGGATGCCATTGATGATTTTAATTTAGTATTATTGGATTGTGGTTTGGATGATGTGGGTTTTACAGGAGAGTCTTTACCTGGACCAATGGGCGCACTTGGAGACGATTGGATAAGGTTGTGTGCAATGCCCAATGGTTGGGGTTTTTTTCTACTGTTCCAGTTTCTCATCTAAATCGCACTGGTTCAGATCATTCTCCCTTGCTATTATCATGTGCTAGATTGGCTGGTGGACGTCCTTCTAGGTTCTGATTTTTACATGCTTGGCTTAAGCATCCTGGGCTTATTGATGTTGTGAGGCAGTCTTGGGGTGCTTCTGTTGTTTGCTTTGGGATGAAGGCTTTTCAGCAGAAGCTTGTGAGATTGAAGCTTTACTTAAAAGATTCGAATAAGGAGGTGTTTGGTAATGTGTTTGATAGAGTTAAGAAGGCTGAGAAGGAGGTTGCTCGGATGGAGGGTTAGTATGATCTATCTGGTTCAGCTGACGACCGTGTGGCTTTCTCTGAGGCTCGAGCATGACTGCAGCATGCATTACTTTGTGACGAAAGCTTTTTATGACAGCAGTCGAGTGTTCGTTGGGTTAGGGAGGGGGATGCTAATACTCGGTTCTTCCAAGCTACGATTTGGAAAAAGCATCGGTTCTTTCATGTCCATCGGATCTAGGACACATCGTCTGCATGGATTACTAAGCCTACTGCCATAGTTGAGTCTGCGGTTGATTATTTTCAGGGTCTATTACCGGGAGGTCCTAGTCAGTTTCAGTTATCGGATTTTGATTTTATTCCTTCTCTGGTCACTGCTGAGGATAATATGGATTTGTGTAGAGAGCCTGATTTAGAGGAGTTACGGCGGGTGGTCTTTTCTATTGACCCTGACAGTGCTCCGGGTCCTGATGGTTTTTGCAGTAGGTTTACCAGGCATGCTGGGATGTGATTTCTGGTGACTTATTGGCTGCTGTTCACGATTATTTTCAAGGTTCTGCTATGCCTCGGGGATTCCAGAGTACTCTCTTATTCCTTCTTCCTAAAAAGGACTCTCTAGTTTCCTGGGCTGATTTTTGGCCAATCAGCTTGTGTAACGTGAGCAATAAGATCTTAAACTAAATTGCTTGTTATGCGACTGACACCAGTGCTACCTTGTATCATTTCTCTGTCCCAGAGTGGTTTTGTACCTGATAGGAGCATTCATGATAATTTATTGTTGGTTCAGGAGCTTGTTCACGATTTTAGTCGTCGTACCCGGGGAAGTAACGTGGTACTGAAGTTGGATATGACTAAGGCATATGATCGGATGTCATGATCCTTTGTTCTTCAGATGTTGCGGTGCTTTGGTTTCTCAGAGTAGTGGATTTCTCAGAGATGTGCTTCTTATCGTTCTCATCTTCGAGTTATTTTACCTTGCTTCATTCTATGGCATGTGTGGAAGGCGCTGAATGGATTCAGGTTTGATTCTCCCTCGTATTCTGTGTATGTGGTTATTTTTCGAGTGGTGTCGGACATTTGACTTGTTGGCTTTGCTTTTGGTTTCAAGCAGTCTCAGTTGCGGGGAGTGCTGGATTCTCAGCTTGCGGATGGGTTACGAGTGATTGCTTCACCCTAACGGCCTATTCGAGTTATCGTTTGGATGCAACCGCCTCTTGGTACGGTCAAGCTGACTATTGATGGGTGCTTAAGAAGTAATCCAGGGTAGTCCGCTGCAGGGGGTGTTCTTCGGGATCATCGGAGTATGGTTTTGGCAGGATTTGACTCTTTGCTTGGCCATCAACCGATTCTTTATGCTGAGCTTATGGCTGTTTGTGAGGGTTTGAAGTTGGCGGTCCAGCTGGGTTACTTTGTTGTAGAGGTAGAGTCTGATTCGGCTACTGTAGTTTCTTAGGTCCTCTCGGACGATTCTGTCCAATGAGATTATGCTCTTTCCTTTCTATTCGATGAGATCATGTTTTTTCCTTTACTCTTTTATTTAATAAAATTAAATTAAATAATAAAGTAATGTCATTTGGTTGCCTTCAGGAAAATATGAGAGTAGTTATTTGGTGCACCACCATATTTTTTAAAATTCAAATGAAAAATTATACAACAATGTCTAACTACATGAGCTTTAAACTATAAAATTATACAACAATATCGTACTAAATGAGCTTACATTGTAGAATGTGTGAGTGCATGCATTAATGAATATATGATGTCAAACAAAAATGATAGTTATCTTAACAAATGTTGGCTCAAGTTTTGTATGGTTGGCTAATAATATATATATGTATAATACAAAATTTGAAACATTTATTAGTGGCAAAACGTGGGTACCTTCTCTATTATTAATCGGAGTATCTGATTTAATTTTTAGTTGCTTTGTGCTTGCACATGGATTGTGAGACCCAACTACACTAACCTAGTGCAAAAGACGGTAACTAGTAAGCTAGTGTTCCCACTAGAACAGATCAGAAATTCCCATTTAAAGTAAAATCCAACACAACAACAACTAGCCCACCAAAGGAACCCACTATCTCATAATTGTTCTCCTTCATCACTTTTTTTCAATTCTTTAAATCTTTTCCACTCCACAGCTTCATAATTGCCTCTTTACATAGAAAAGAAAAACTTTTTCCACAGTTCAAGGATCATCGATCACTTCGCTATCTTTTTCTTATTGCTTGAACACAAGCACACGCATCTCCTACTAACAAATAGCAATGCCCACGAGCTAAAGAACACGGATGACATGGGTAGATAACATTGATGCTTGACTTTTAAGTGATTGTATTTGCCTAGAATTTTTGGTGGGGGCAAAAAACACTGTAGCTATGGGGATATGTGTGTACCAAATATAGTAAAGATGAATAATAGTGGCAAAAGTGCTTCCACAATTATGCATGTAGGGTTAGCTTAATTTGGTGGGTATGCTTTTCAACTTTGGTCATTTCTCCTCCGATTTTCTGAAGGAGTCAAGTGGGGGTGCCTTTGAAAATCTAGGGTATTGGTGTCTTGTCTTTGGTCTTTGATGTTTAACACTCACTTTCGACAATAAAAATTGGTTTGTTGGACACCCAATACCAATAGGCATAGGGCACCCATTTATGGAAAATGATTTCGCCGGTGTCTTAACTTTTTTTTTATATCATACATGATATAAAGTGCTTTTACTATTGTCTTATGAAAATATGAAATCATTTTCTTTCGAAGTACCAAATTCATAATAAGCTTAAGGTTGCGTCTATGTTGCTCGATGCTTATGGCGTAGGATACTCCTCCTTTTGTCTACATATATATAGTCTAGCCTTAGATTCTAATCACTTTAATCCAATGTTTCAAAAGTTGACACGTTTCATACCAGGCATGTCTGTCGAGAGGGTAAACAAATTTGTAATTTCTTCTGTGTTTTGATGTTATTTTCCCTTTTTTTTTTTTTTGGCCTTCAAATATTTGATATCAAAAGATATTTGAATTTATTAAAATACTCTTAATCGTACTCATTTTATTTTATATTTTGATTTTGCTAAACATGCTTAAGCTTCGTTTAATATATTGTTTTAAATAGAGCTTATTTAAGTAAAATTTTTATTTATATAATTTTAACCCAAAAAAAATAGTTGCTTGCTTATTAATGAGAACTTTTTTAAAAATTATGATATTACTTTAATAGATAAAATAAAATAAAGAACTTTTAAGAGATTAGATAAGCATGTATAATGATTACATAAGCCATAAGAAGCATCCACTAAAAAATCAAGAGAATGGACTAGAGAAAGGCATAGTCATCGCTTTGGACACATAAAATATAACTAAATTCAAGCATAATTTTGAACCGAATTTTATTAATTAGAGTGATTAATTCCATTCTAACGTGAGTTTTGGTCTCTTGATGTCGAATATGAAACAGTATATGTCAATGAGAATGAAGCCAATATAATTACACTTTGTTTTTGAAGTTTGGCCATTCTACTCATAAAAATATCTCGCTTTAAAAAATTAACCATTCAGATTTTCCAACAAATTTATTTAAAAAAAAAAACTCTGAAAATTTTCCCCGGCTAAATACATCTATCTAAGTAAGATTTCTTTTGGAGGTAAAGAAATTTGGATTACTAAATATTAATTTTTATTTTTAAAAAAAAAAGCCTTTGTTCTGGGTTTTGTATGCAAAATTGGTGGGTTACAAACAAACGAACAATGAAAGACCTTGTCTAGAATCAAATCAATATTATATATGATTTTGTTTTTGTTTGCCCTAGGCTTTTCTGAATTTGTGCCTAACCTAATATAGGGACAAAAAGCTTTAGAAAACCTTGATGATGATCCTTTAGACTCCGTGTTTATTTTCATCTCTTACTGACACAACATAAAGAGAACCTAGCTGGCTAATAAGTGCAAGCATCTCTAGCAAAGAGCAAAGCCGCAGCAATCAAGCTTTTGGTTGGCATCATGGTCAGCCTCGCACTACAAATTAACCTATGAATATGAAATGAAAGCAATCAAGGCAGAAAGGGAAGAAAAAAAAAACCCTCTAGATTCTAATTAAGTCATCTTCTGATCTAAAAACTTGAACGAATTAGGTAATTAGAAAGTGGTCGGTTAATGTAACAAGCTTTTATGCCGATAGATCCGTCATCAAACGACAGGTAATGAGAATCCATTGGTTGCAAAAAAAATATTTGGACAATTAATGAACCGAAATAAAAAACAAAGTGGGGGGAGAAAAAAAAACAAACAAAGAGAAAATACAAGAAAGTAACCCATCACTACAAGCAGGAAGCAGGCAAGAATTTAAGAAAAAAGAAAAAATGGAAAAAAAAAATGAAATCATGCATACATATCTAAAATATATACCCTTTTACGCGACAAGCTAAGCTAGCAAATTAAAGCATGTTCATTCTTAGTGGTGATAAGTGATGAGCTATTTTCAAATGCCAACTGAGAGCAACGTTGAACATATTCATTTCATGCGCACTTCATATACAAATTGACTCTTTATTTATCAATATCATCACAATTCACAAGCCGCAATGCAAATCAATCATAAATCTTTGTTGGTCCCCAAATCGACAAACCCCTATCGACTTTTTACAACCGTTTTAGCTATTTTTAAACCTAAATTCATTTTTATAGTTATTTTGCGGTCTATTAAATTGAAATACAAAATATATATATATATATATTTGTCCTTCTCCTTCTCCTTCGTTCGAGGCCATTAGTTAATTATTACATCATGCCAATCCTTTGAGTTGCCTTGCACCAAAGGCATTGGCATCGATCCTCTTAGCACAACAGCAACAACACTCTTTGTATATATTTAAAGCACGGTGAATATTTTGCCACGAAAAGGTTAAAATTAGAGAATTATTATTATTATTATTATTTTTGGTCTCCCTTGTGTACAAAATGCTATCTCAGTAGAAATTAATGAATTTCTAATATTAGATAAATTTAAAAATATTTTAAAAGTACAGAAGGGACAAATGCCTATGAGGCTCCTTTTATGAAATTCATACCTCGTGTGCTAATAATCTCACATAAGTTGAATTTTTAAAAATTTTGTCTCACAGCAATTAAACGGTTAAGAATTAATTACTTTTACGTGAAAATTCAATTTTCTCTAATCATAATATCATATATACTAAGCACAAGGTCAAATCACACATGAAACCTAAATTCTCATCCCTAACCTAATTCTTAATAACACACAAGAAAGTGTAGTTTTAGAATTTGTTAAGAATTGAAAAAAAAAATATTAAAGAGTGGACTTTTGAAAATAATACAAAAGATTTGAGATTCGAATCTTAGCTACATCCTCTTCCTACTTAAAAAGTGTTTAATTTCATATTTATAAGGAAATTATTTTTTCTTAAAAAAAAAAAATTGATTATAGTGTTATTTATACAACCAATGAAAAGCGAGTTATGCCTGAAGTCAATCAATCACTCAATAGAGATTGGAGAATTCCCACTACGAAATAAAGTGTAAAGTTAATTTTAAAAGAAAAATGAAGACGGTAAATGATCGAATATGACTAATTAAAGGTCTGGGAATAGAATTATTCACGCGCAAACTGGACTGGTCCCAAGAAACTAATAAATATAAAAAGTCAAATCCCATCACTGATCTCTTTATCTCATCAAAAAAAAATCTTATTCATTGATGCTGCTCATGGTGCATGGCTTTTCTGTCAAGTAGTTTTCAACCATAAAGTTGAATATCTTGGCATTTAATTTATTTCCCCAGCTTTCATTATACCCAATAGCTTTAGTCTGTAGTTTATACAGAGGAACATCAACAGATAAACTATAAATCACTTGCCCCAAAGCGGCTTCTTAAATATGATTTTCAACAGCTTATTAGCTGCCTATCTAAAAATTATATATATATATATATATGATTAAGAAGTAGCTGTGACATTTCCATATAAAAATTACTTATTCGAGACTTTACAACTTAAATTAATCAATTTGCTTGTTAAAAGGTTAAATTTAATTTTAAGTGATTTTTTTTTTCATAATAAAGTTAATTTTTAGAGGGAACAAAGTGTTCATACTACATATTGCTTTTTAGTTCTCGGAGAAAGAAGATAAAAGTGAAGATTTGCATACCCAAGAAATCTTCCGTCCCTAGATTCTCTTCCTTCTTCCTTCTTCCTTCTTCTACTTTCTCCTATCTCCATCACAAATTTGTTTTCCCATTATTTTATCTGCAGTTTTTGTTACTTATAGAATTAAATGGTGGGACAAGAATGTATGTCTCTTTGGCTATTGAGAGGGTATAACAAATTATATGCGAAAATGACAGTTCTTTACCAGTCATATAAAATTTTCATTTTGCTAATTTTGGTTTATTCCATGTGTGTAAATTACTCCCTCTTATCTTTTTCTTCAATAATGTGCGGATACAGATCTCCCCCGCGTACCTATCACTCCTTTTTTTTACTTCTAGTACAAAACCCTAACTTTCCTTTTTGGGTCGAGTTAACCCAATCAACCGGCAAATTCAAACAACTAATCAGGCTAAAAAAATTTTAAAAAGAAAAGTTTTAGGGTACAAATAATATACATATAATTATTGAACCAACGAACTTTAATATTTTAGAAACACCCATAAGTTTTTATTATTATATTTTTAAGTTTTAAAAAGGATTTGGGATGAGAAAATTCATCCACAAAACATAACAACTATCTTCGATTATTAATTGAACTCAATGATAATAAAGTCCATTTACAATAAGCTGAACTATGCGCTTATGCCCAAAGGCAAAAGAACACATGACCATTAGTTGAAAGACAAACTTTTTTTTTTTTTGTGGTTATATATATATATATATAAATGCTTTCAGTTGTATTGTATGTGTCTGGATTCTTGTTATTTAAACAGGTTGGTTGTGTTCATAGTTCTAATATAATAGATTAAAAATAATATATTAAAAAAATTAAAAAAAAAACTTCAATACTTTATGTATAAGAAAATACAATATAATTTTTTTATAAATGTTCATAAACCTTACTCGAACTCAAATCTAACTTAATAATTGGGTAATTCTTAATTGATGCGGGATTATTTCCTTTATTAACCATTTTGGACTCATGGAGGCAACTATTCAAGGGAATTATAATGAGTGGTGAGACCGTCGATGTGGCAAACATTGGACCAATGGAGACTGGTTTTATTTTAATCATCGTTTGGTTTGGCATGTTGGGAAAAAAAGGAATTGAAAAGGTTGCCAAAGCGAAGAAATAATGTAAAAACAAAACGACATGTCAAATCAAATACCTTTTTGATTATCAGAGAGAGAGAGGGGTGCTTGCTTTCGCTAAATTGGTTTTGTTTGCTAATCAGAAGGAAAAGGAAAGAAATTTTGATGGCGAGAGATGTGCCCACCTACAGAGGCGGACCTACGTTTGGGTATAGGCGTCTAGCCTAGGGAAAAAATCACTAATATCCCTTATTTTTTTATTCATTTTTATGTAATAATATATATATATATATATATATATATTTTTTTAATTTTCATATATTTCCCTAATTCAATTATATATATATATATATATATATTATTGAAGTTGATGACTTATTTTATAAAATGATTAAATTATATTTATTAAATAAATTGAAAGCATTAAGTGGTTAACATGTTATTATTGTTTTAACTTATTATAAAAATATTTTAATTGAAATAAAAGTATGTCATTATATCGTAGCATCATCACTGGTACGACAGAAAAAATTATAATAAGATATAATTTTCTTAAATTCTCTCTACCTAACTTGCCCTTCACTTAATAATAATTATTTATATGTTATAAAAAAATATGTTATATTATATTAAATATTTAAAATATAATAAATATTTTTTAAAAGTTGTTTGAGATAATGATTTATTATTTAGAGTTGTTACCAAATTCTTATACAATATTTATAGAATTTATATTGAGAGAAAAATATTAAATAGGACATTTCCGACACTACATAGATGCACCTATTAAATTTTTAAAATTATGTCTATTTCTTTTATTAATGCCTATACATTAATTTAACATGTTCCATTACTTAATTATTAGTGTAATACATATTTTACTTATAGATCACTTGCATTAAGGAGAATTAAGTCTAAATAAAAATTTTGTAACTACACCCCTATTAAGTCATAACCACCAATGAGCTTATAACTTAATGGGAGAGTTATAGTAAGGGTTCGAGCTTCTATAAAAATATTTATAGGAGTTATTTAAAAAAAAAAATCATAACCTCCCTCAAACTAATTAAATTAGTTTAGTCCCAATATTAGGATTATATAGAGAGATGTTAAAAAAAAAATAAATAATATGTAGTAACAATTAACATTTTCATAGTTTCATTGTTAGTTTCATCCGTATTTATTCTCACTCATTTTCATTCCATTATATCAATTTATTTTAAGATTTCACATTCTTAATTAATAAATTAAAAAATGATTTCAAAAATAAACTTTTATGGTACAATTTTAATAATTTATTATAACCTTATTTATTATATTGTTGTCAATCTTTTAAAAAATATATGTTGTACTAAGAGTTCTGTCGTAGTATTGCTTATTGACATATGGTTTTTTTATTTACACAGACATTCACATAAATATTGACAATAAATTTATAAATTAATCTGCTCCTAGCCACTTAGATGTCTAATTGTGCTTAATTTCTCTTCTTGTATTATAAATTATAATAATAATATAAGTTTTATTAAGTTACATTATATGTAACTTATAATCTATGTAAATTATATAAAAAAAAATTATAACAATTCAATAAAACTTATTAAATTTTATATAAATTATAAGTCATATGTAATACAACTTAACATCACCTTAATAATAATAATAATAAGAACGAATGGTAAGAAGGAAGGATGATGGAGATGTGGATGAGTCATGATAATGGTGATGACTCGATCGGCTCAATTAAAAGACATACAAACGAGTAAGCTACTGAATTTGAATTATGTGACTTATCTATGAATGGTGTGTGTGTGGTGGTGGGCATGTTCTTATTCTCTCCTCTTGCTGAGTCTTGTCATTTTCAACCTTTACAAATTGAGGCGACCATCATCACACACACACACACACATCTTCCTCACTCACTCGCTCACTCGCTCTGATTACGTGAACTCAAATTATTGACTCAGAATGCACCAACTATGTTTTGTTTTGTAATTAATGGTTTGTTTATAATTGTTATTGACTGGGAGGATATCGCAGCGCACAATAAGGGAATAGACTAAGATATTTCTACTCAACTAGTCATCTTAACTTAAGATAGAAGATTTGAATTATATAAATATGATATTAGATTTTTAGAGTCAAGAATTATTATTTTTACATAACATGTTCAATCGATATTCATTTTTACTTAATTACTAATTAATGTTTATCCTCGTATCAAGTATTTTAACACTTTATTTTATTGTTTACTTTTTTATTTTTTATTTTTTTAGGAACTTGAACATAGGAGAAAAAATTGTACTACATAAAAGAAAAAGAATGGACATTTATAATGCTAATAATTAATATTATATAGAACGGTCTTAGGGCATATTTGATATTTCTTTTAAAATGATTAAAAGTGTTTTATAAAAATTAAAAGTTAATTTTGATATTTGATAAATTTTTAAAAAAATTACTTTTGTCAAAATCATTCTATCATACAGCAGATTTTAAAGAGAAGAGTAAGAATAATGCATGAATTTGATAATTATTTTTTAATTTTATATAATTCCATATATATCTTTATATATTATAAAAAATTAAAATTATATTTATTAATTTATAAATAAGATCATTAATTTTAAAGAGATCACTATTACTACAAATTATATTGAGATAATTAAATAAAAAATAAAATTTATAATATAACATAATTATTTTAGTAATCAATTATTATATGTACACAATAAAAACATATTTATAAATATTTAAATAATTTTTATTTAACATTATGTTCAATTTAATTATTTTAATTCTTATAGCAGTTTAATAATGAGATTTATAAAAAATATACGACTACTTTTAAAACTTACAGTACTTTTAAAAATAAATTTTATTAAATATATAACTGATTCCTTTTACAATTAATTATTTATATAATATAACTTACAATAATTGTTTTAAAAAATTCAGGATTATCAATCTCACCCGCCAATCTAATGAATCCAAATAACGTGCTTTCAATTTTTTTCTTTAACTATTTCAATTACTCTCATAGTTAACTTTTTATTAAATAGACATGAATAACACGGTCACTCAATTAGTACGTAACTTAATACTTATTTTTCTTTATTAAGAAAGTATAACTAAAGTCTAAAGGGATTTATAAATGTACCGTGTGCAATGATTAGTCAAATAATATCCTCTTATGAATTCAATCAAATTGAACAATAATATGAATTAGGGGTGAGCAGAACCAAATTAGACTAAAAAGGTTATCAGTTTAATTTGATTTTTTTCTTAAAAAAATTAAATATTTTTGATTAGGTATAAAATTAAATACTTCAGTTCGATTTTTTTATTTAAAATTTTAAAATTAAAAAATAAATCAAAAAATTAAAAAAATCACATGACATTTAGGGATTAATTGGACAAGACTAGTCCGGGTTTTTATTTAAAAAAGAGTGGATTCATACTTTTTTTTTTTTAACATGAGACTAATGCTCAGGGTTACAACTCATATATTATGAAATTATAACTAATATTTACAAATCAAACTATGACTGGGACTAGTTTACATTAATTCGTATTAGGCACTGCTTAAATTTTAAGCCTATATTAATTCGTATTAGGCACTGCCCATATTTTAAGCTCTCACTAATATTCCAAAGATGTCGATGTCTACTCCTCACTCTTAAACGAGAAAACAGACTGACCTTCACTCAATATTTGAGAAATAATTAACCTCTATAATTATATTGTGAGAACTCGAACTACTCCTCACCAAAGGCCTGTAGCTTTATGAGTGGATTCATACTAAAATCAAACCGAATGGAAATTCTAAAACTGATTTTTTAAATTCTCAAACCAAAAAGCCACCCCTAATCTCTATTATTGAAATGCAATGATCATATTCATCCCCCCATGCCATGCCATGCATGCACGCACGAGCACTAAATCGTTCGACTCACCTCCGAGTCAACTCCAACAGTCAACTCAGCCGAATCCTCCTCTTCCCAAAAAGGAGCAAATAACACGTCAGCAGACAGTGACGTTGACTGTCACTGTAGCCCCACCTCCACTCCCTCCCTCAGTGGACACAGCATGAGCATCTGAACTCAAATGGCATATGAATATGATGACCCATTTACCATTTTTTCATTTAATTTTTATTATTTTTTTTAAATTTTATTTTCTCTCTTTTATTATTTCACAATTAAAAAGAGAAGAATAAAATAGGAAAAAATGAAAAGAAAAATAGAAAGATCTCAGATATATCTATATTTAAATAAACACAGAATCTATACTTAACACCTGTTTCTTGTGGTTCCCATTTTTGGTCCCACGCTTTCCACTTGTCCCCACGCAATACCACCTCCCTCTCTACCCAGTCCCGGCCTTTAAATAATTTATAATCCCCTCAACAAACTTACACTTTTTTAAAAATTTCGTAAATTATATTATTTCTCTCCTTTTTTTTTTTATTTAATCCAAGATTATATAAATAAATCTATTATTTATTTTTATAGATTTTTGGTTGTTTTGGTATTCATTGTTATTTATTATATTCGCCGGCGATGCCTACTCCGGTTAGTGTAGCGAGGCAATGCTTGACACCCGAAGCAGCTCACGCGCTGGACGAGGCGGTGGCAGTGGCTCGCAGGAGAGGCCACGCGCAAACAACATCGCTTCACGCCGTCTCCGCACTACTCTCACTCCCGTCTTCAACCCTACGCGACGCCTGCGCGCGTGCAAGGAATTGCGCGTACTCTCATCGGCTCCAGTTCAAAGCACTGGAGCTTTGCCTAAGCGTCTCTCTCGACCGCATCACGTCGTCATCTTCGTCGAGCCAGCAATCGGACGACGACCCTCCGGTGTCGAACTCCCTCATGGCCGCCATCAAACGGTCGCAGGCGAATCAACGGCGGCAGCCGGAGAACTTTCATTTGTACCACCACCAACTGGCGCAGTCGACGAGCTCGTCCGTTACGGTTATCAAAGTTGAGTTACAGCACTTGATTATATCGATTCTTGACGACCCGGTAGTCAGTCGGGTCTTCAGCGAATCGGGTTTTCGAAGCTCCGAAATCAAGCTGGCCATCCTACGCCCCTTGGCTTCTCAGCTCTTCAAATTCTCCCGCTCCAAAGCCCCGCCGCCAATTTTTTTATGCAACTACTTGAACGAGAATTTTGATCCGGGTTCGGGTCGGAGGCGGCTGAGTTCTTCTTTTCCGGGTTTTGGTGGGTTTTTGGATAACGAAGATGAGAATTGCAGGAGGATTAGTGATGTTCTATTGCAGAGGAAAAATCCTCTGCTTGTCGGTCTACATGCTTCCGCTGCACTTAAAATCTTCCACGATAACATAGTAAATAAAAATGAAAATAACAATAGTAATGACACTTATAAAAATAACAGTAATGGGCTTGGGCCTGGGCTTGGGTTCGGGTTGTCGGTGCAATTATCTGGGTTGGATATTATTTCAATTGAAGCTGTAGTTTCGAAGTTCGTTAGCGGAGAGTGTGATAAAGGAATTGTTAAAAAGACGTTTGAGGAAGTAGATGTGTCAATAAAGCAACATTTAGGACCTGGGGTGGTTGTTAATTATGGAGATTTAAAAGTATTTGTTAATAATAGTAACTGTAATAATAATGATGATGATGATGATGATAATGGGAGTGGTAATAGTGAAACTAGTGATCCAGTGAGTCACGTGGTTGCCCAATTGACAAGGTTGTTGCAGCTACATGGCGGCAAAGTTTGGTTGATCGGCGCTGCTGCAACTTATGAGACTTATTTGAAGTTTGTGAGCAGGTTTTCATCTATTGAAAAGGACTGGGATTTGCAGCTTTTGCCTATTACTTCTCTTAGACCTTCTTCTATGGCTGATTCATGCCACAGGTCAAGGTCAGGGCTCTATTTCTCTTATTAAAATCAGTTATTTCTTGAATTTATTAACGTTCTTTATTATTTTCTCTTATTAGTGTTTTGTGTATCTGTTTAGGTGCTTCGGTTAATGTGAAATTCATTGATTCAGTCTGCAGAGTTCTGATTAGTTGTGAAATTTAGCATTCTGTGTTTATGTTCTTGAATCTCACAGTTTCATGGTTATCTTACTAATTGCAGCTTGATGGAATCATTTGTTCCTTTTGGTGGGTTCTTCTCGACATCTTCAGACCTGAAAAACCCCAGTTTATATCAAAGTGTATCGCGGTGTCAACAATGCAATGACAAGTGTGAACAAGAAATAATTGCATCTACAAAGGGAGGATTCACTGCTTCAATAGCAGATCAATGCCAATCTGTCTTGCCGTCTTGGTTGCAGATGGCTGAGCCAGACTCAAATAAAGGGTTACATCCAAAGGTACGTATGGCTTTAAAACCCTTTTAATCTGGGTTACGGTTCTGGTTATTAGCTAGAGAAAGGCCAGGACCAAGGGCATAAATATCAATACATGGTCAATATTAAACCAGTGAGATATGGACAACACTAGCTTCATCGCTCTTGCTTTGACGCTCAAATATTGGTATCCTTGTAGCCTGTAGTTTTGTTGTACTTTTAAAACTATAGGAGGCTCCAAATGAATTTGAGATTACTAAATTTAGTTAGTTGACATACTGATTGGAGTATATAGAATGGCTGCTATATTTATGTATATTCACTTTGTTTCTCTTCAGTGCAGACCAAAGATGATGGATTGGCATTGAGGTCCAAAATTATGAAGAAATGGGATGACATATGCCAGAGTCTTCATCGAACTCAGTCATTACCTTCCTCAGACAATTATCAAGTAGGTTCTCAGTTTCCCACTGTTGTAGGCTTTCAGTTTCTTCAAGACAAAAAGGAAAATGCTGATAACAGCAGCAGCAATACAACTGCACCAGGCAATGGAGGTAGATACGTCAATGTCTATTCAGGCATCCCCATTGACTCAGAAAACCTGTCTGCTTCAAGATCAGTCTTTCGTTTTCATACAGTTTCCAAGGCTAAGAATGATAGTTTGTTGTCGAAACTGTGGGAAAAACCATCAAAAGCAGATCTTGATTCAGGTGGCAATAGGTCTCCTTGCTGTTTGTCCAGTTCAAGTGTGGAAGCTGGCAGTCGGAAATCTCCAACACCTGTTACTTCTGTGACCACAGATTTGGGGTTGGGTCTGCTGGGAATTGGCTCTGCTCCTGCTAGTAATGAACCAAAGGAATCTACATCTAAAGATTTTGCAGAGCGTTCACAGGAATTATCTGGTTGCTGTTCTGCAACTGTCAATGGGAGTATATCTAACCAGCCGGCTCAATCTTCATCCTCCTCGTGTCCGGACTTGAATTGCCAATTTGATCTAAGCAATTGGAAGAAACTTTTTAGAGCTCTCACTGAAAAAATTGACTGGCAAGATGAAGCCTTAGGTGTCATAAGCCAAACAATAGCTCAACGCAGAACAGGACATGAAGATCACCATGGAGCAAGTCCTAGAAGGGATATATGGTTCAATTTCGCCGGACCTGACCAGTGTGGCAAAAGAAAGATCGCCTTTGCCCTTGCTGAGATAATATATGGAGGTAAAGAAAATTTTATCTGTGCGGATCTGTGTCCCCAGGATGGGGTGATGAATAATCACACGATATTTTATCACCAAGATGTGTGTGGTAACAGTGTACAGTTCAGAGGGAAAACTGTGGCTGATTATGTTGCTTGGGAGCTGTTAAAGAAACCCCTTTCCGTTGTTTATCTTGAAAATGTAGATAGGTCTGATGTGCATGTTCAAAACAGCTTGTCTAAGGCTATTCAAACCGGTAAATTATCTGATTCATATGGAAGAGAAGTGAGCGTCAGTAATGCAATATTCGTGACAACATCATCATTTGTTGAGGAGGCCAGAATTCTCCCTTCTGAGACTAAGGATTGTAAATTCTCTGAGGAAAGAATATATAGAGCAAAGAGTAGGCTGATGCAGATCCTAATTGAACCTGCTCTTGTGAATCGCAGCATTAGCCAAAAATTGTCTACGTCAGAAACTAGTGAAGGCATGTTTCACCAGAAACAACAGAATAAAAGGAAACTGATTGGAAGGAATGATAATCCACAGCAGCATGATACCTCAGAAATGGTCAAAAGGGCTTATAGATCACCAACTAGGAATTTAGATTTAAATCTCCCAGCCGAAGAGGATGAGGTGCTAGTCCTAGACAGTGATGATGATAGAAACTCTGACTCTTCTGAGAATACCAAGTCTTGGTTGCAAGATTTCTTCAATCAGAGTGTTAAAACCGTGGTTTTCAAGGCATTCAATTTCGATGCACTTGCTGAGAAAATTCTGAAAGACATCAATGCAAGCTTCTGCAAGATTGTTGGCTCCGAATATTTGCTTGAGATCGACAGAAAAGTCATGGAACAATTACTTGCAGCTGCATATTTATCCGAAAGTGATAGGGTGATCGAAGATTGGTTGGAGAAAGTTCTTGTCTGCGGATTCCTCGACCTTCAAGAAAAGCACAACCTCACGGCTAATTCCATTGTGAAACTTGTTGCCTGTGAGAGCCATTTCTTGGAGGAGCTAACACCAGGTGTTTGCCTGCCGCCAAAACTTGTTCTGGATTGAAATGCCTAGTCCTGTAGTTAGATGTACAATGTAGCATTTAGAACTTATAGCTACTGTTTTTCAGCCTGTTGTTAATCCCAAAATTTTGTTGGGGTTTTTTTGTCAGGTTAAACTTGTGTATCGTATATAATCTCTAATAATGCTTGTGTGGTATATTGCAATGCGTATTGAAACTGAATCTTCTAAATTCTATTCCTTAATTTGATTGCTCATATTGATCGAGCTTCGTGTTAATCCAGCGGATGCCACTGAGCACTTTGTCCGTAGATATTAAGCAGGTCAATTTCCTCTTATATTATATATATAAGGATACTATGTTGTGGGATATACCGAATAACAAAGCAGTAGCATTTTCACATGTTAAACTATGGAGTATAAAATACAATGGGAGCACAATAAGAGGCATTAAAACGAAGCCCAAAAAATTTAAAATGAAGTTTTGTGCAGGGCCAAAAAGGGCCGAAAGGGGAGAGAAGGCCCGGCCCGGACCAATACATCACAAAATCAAGCCAGATATTGACAATCGGCATCAAGCACTCAAGCTCTCTCTCCCTTCTCTCCGTGCGCTGTTGTCTGATCCCTCTCTCCCCACCGAATTTTGTCATCCCTTGTGTAGAATCAATCACCAATCCATCTTATACATACATATGCAAATACGGACATACAATACGTACGAATACATACTTGCAACTGTCGTCAGCTGCTTCGAGTCCCCGTACCGTAGAAGAGATCTTCAAGGACTTCAAAGCTCGTCGCTCCGCTCTCGTCCGTGCTCTCACTTCCGGTGCGCGCGCGTCGCTCTCACTCCTTTTCACGTATTCGATTTTTCTAAAAAGCCGACGAATTTGCTTTCCTTTCAGATGTGGATCAGTTCTATTCACAATGCGATCCAGGTTCGCTCTTTTCCATTTTAATTCCTTTTTCACTATTTGGTTGCTGAAATGTTTTAAGAAAAGATAAGCTGATTTTTTTTATTTCTTTTTTATTCTTGCTTTTAATACTGCTTTAAAATTTGCGGGATTTGTTTGTTTTATTAGAGAAGGATAATTTGTGTTCGTACGGACATCCAAACGAGTCATGGGAGGTGACAATGCCGGCTGATGAGGTGCCACCGGAGATACCAGGGCCGGCGTTGGGTATAAATTTTTCGAGGGATGGTATGCGTAAGAAAGATTGGTTTTCCCTTGTCATAAAGATTGGTTTTCCCTTGTTGCTGTGCATAGTGATTGTTGGTTGGTTGCTGTGGCTTTTTACTTCGGAGCTCGGCTTATTGGCATTGAAAGGTACAACTGAGCTTTGCTTGACTCGATATTGTGATGTTTTAGGAGCCCTTTGTTGAAATGACCATATCTTGAGCAAAGCAATTGTTCATGGACAGACAACTAAAAGTTTGTAATAAACAAGTGCTCCGTTCTTCTCCAAAAAAAAGAAAAAAAAAAAAGGAAAAAAAAAAGTGTTCTGTGCTTAATCTTTTGAGAAGAATTAAGAATTATAGTGTACCTCATCTGTTTCTCATTATGATAAGAGTTCCTGTGAGGCTTTGAGTTCTTGTCCTTCATGCATTATAGATGCATGCCATCCAGGCCAACTTTTGCAAAATAGAAAAAGAATTTTCCTTTCAAGTTATTATTTACCCAATTGATTTACTTAGTGAGTTTCAGCTTCTACTAATTCTTAGTGGGAGATTGGAGAAACTTATAAATAATCTGTGGTCTCACTGCTGTATCTGCAAAGAGATATTGGTTTTTCTTTTCTTTTGACAAGCTACAAGAGACATTTTGATCACCACCTGTATATTCTCATTTCTTCTGGTTTTCTCTAATATAAAATCTATTTTTTCAAGGGCCAAGCAAGAGACGATACAATGTTTTGGATGTACCTCGCCTTGCTGTAGATTAATATCTCCACTGAAGATACCATGGAGTCTAACCAGGTCTCTGACTTAGCTGAGGGCACTTTCAACTATCTGCACATGTAACTTAGGCCTGGAAAAATGACAATAGCATCAAAGTCCCATATCTGGTATTCTGGTCTGATGAGCAACTGTGTTGTTGTGTGAAACGCAATGCCTTTTGTCTAGGTTGTTTCACTGATGCTACCTTTTCTTTTTTCTATATCCATGGTCACTTGACTCGTGATTGTATGAACTTTTTGTTTACCTTTTTGGGAGCTTCCAATATCTAAGGTTGGGGTTTCTGAACTTAAGTATGATCTTTATTCTGTTACATGGGCCAGCTTATGTTCTCTTATTGCATTTGGAATGATATTCTTCAGGCAGCGAAAAGGTCATATGGAGTAGGAAGTTGATAGAACAGACTTGAGCAACCTTTGAAGGAAAATGTATTATTAAGACTTGTTTCATTATGGATATTGTATGAAGTGAGAAACGTTTGAGAGAACAAAATTTTGTAGTCATTATTTTATTATAGCCTCAATCTGACTGTCTTAAAGAGTCGATTTGTATTGTACTGAGCCAAATTAGCCTATGTTGCATCCTTAATGCTCTTTCCTAAACAACCATTTACCGTAGTTTGTGTCTTGAAAATACTAATTCATTGATACATGGCATTCTTCACTTGTAAATAGCAATTACCAGCTAGTTGTTGTATTTTCTGTGATAGCCTTTTCTATGCTTCTGGAGCTTGATGAAAACTTCATAGACCTTAAGAATCTGCTTACTTCTTCTCCCTCCATTTGTAGCCGCGGACATTCTTTACAAATTACTGGGCTGATTTCATAAGGTGATGTTAGGAATTTTTCAGTTGAGCTAAGTCTCAATTCCAACTTGTGCAAACAAATGCATGCACTTGTTTAAATGTTACCAAATCTTGGTAATTGAGAGGAGGCATCATACCATTACTTTTACGTTACTTGTAAAACACTTGTTCCAAGTTCCAACCTCCATCCCTCCCTAAATGTGATTGAATTTTTCCTTTATAATGTAAATTAAATAAACTACAAGTAAATTGGGAGATGGTTAAGGACCTACCACCACTACTAAATCTTAAGTTCTGATATAACTTGCCTTTTTGTCAGTTTCATGATGTTGTTTTCAACAATGTTTTGTCAATGGACTATAAACTAAGAATACTCAACAGGAAGCGTCTATATAGCCTAATAAATGATCGTCGCACGTTATTTGAAGTCGTAACTTGAAGGATACCCGTAAAAGACAATAAGCCTAAGGCAGATGGTGGAAGCAAATCCAGGAACAGCACAAAGGTACAAATGCTCTTCTCACTTTCGGCTGATGAAAGCAACATGTTTTGGGTTTATAATCCGCTCTCTGTTTGCAGAGATCAATTGACGGACAAGCAAGGAGCAATCCTGCGATACTTGAGGAGAGTCTTGGGGAGGTTGATGATACCGAGAACGATGAAACCTTTTGTGGAAGCTGCGGGGGAAGTTACCATTCTGACCATTTTTGGATAGGTTGTGACATTTGTGAACGGTGGTACCACGGCAAGTATGTGATCACCGGCAAAAGCCGAAAACATTAAACAGTACAAATGTCCATCTTGCAACACAAAGCAAGGATTAGCCATTGTCGAGAAGACCTCATTGATGCCGTTGTAGTGTTGTTGTGAAGCCATGATATTTTATTTTTCCTTGTTAAATATTAACTTCGTAATCCCTGTATTTGTTTGTATACGTGACAATTGGCTTTTGCCCGTCATAATTAGAGTTGTGTAATTGCATGGTCATTATATTATAATTGCTGGTTAAATTTTATTGGAGTTTTAGGTGACTGACAACCAAATGGTCACCGGATGATGGGCTGGAGCTGGACCTCATGGTAACGTTGTAATTATGAGTTTTATATAAATGAGACACACACGTCATATCATATAGCAATTTAACATTATAATTAAAGTTGGCAAAATAAATTATTAGGTTGTGTTTAAATTGTGTTAAATTTAAATTGATTTAAATATGATATATTTAATAATTATATTAAAATTTTAATTTAATGTTAAAATTAAATGAATTATTTAATAATTTATTTAATATTTATATATTTAATAAAATTTATATTAAATATTTACACTTCATTATATATATTATTTATCAATATAATTAAAAATATATACCCACTAAAATATTACACATTTATATTATTAAAAATTTTAATTATATATATTTAAACAATATTATATATTGATATTATTAAATATACATATCTAGTAATATTTTTCATACTTATACTATTAAAATTTTAATTCTATATAGAATTTTATAAATAAAATACTATGTATAGTTCATCCCTCCCTTCTCCCCTCCCACAAAAAAAAAGAGAGAAGCATGTCAAATATTTGAGTTTTGATTAAAAAAATTTATAAATTAATTTAAAATAAAAAATATATAATTATGTAATTAATCAAAAATGAGATAAAAAATTTAATTTTAATCAAATATAAAAAAATTATATTCATTATTTATTTAATAATTATATCAAATTTAATAACTTATTAAATAATTCAACCGTGTTAAATTTTTTTGACTTTAATTCTAATAATAAAAAAAATCAGGTGACGTGTATGAATTGATTTTATGCCGGTACATGTCGTCTTTTGGTTGGATTGAAAATAGTTTAAATGCTAGTGGATGTTGTTTTTTATTCAGAATCCAGTAAGCGACAATTCCTTAAATTTGAGAAAAAAAAAACGTGCTATTTTTTTTTTGTGCACGCGGTCGTTGACTAGATCGTCTTTGAATCTTTGTGCTCGATGACGTACACCACACCTGTGTCCTCCAAGCAGTAGCCACTTGGCCCACTCTCTGCCCAATAATTTCGATGTAAACCTCTCAGTAGTCATAATTAGTCCATCAATTAGTTTAAGTGGCAGAATCACTCAACCTCCTTTGGATGGAAATGGCAAAAAATCGGGGCCAGTTATATACCTATTTTAGGGTCCTGCTATGGTGCATTACCTGTAACATACAATAACTCAAAAATAATTTCTTTATATCTCTAAGTTGTTGCTGCTCAAACAATATAAGGGATGTGGAAAATTAATTTTAGATCGGCTGTAAGTTATAATTAATATAACATAACAGCTGCCTCTATTTTAGGGTAGAGTATCGAATTTAATTTTATTCTTATTTTTTAAAAAATATCAAGTGTAAGTATAATTTTTCTGTTGATTAGATGGATAGGATATAGGAATAAAGTAGAATTACTTGTGATTAATTATTATTTTTAAATTAAAATTAATAAATAAAAAATAAACCCTAAAATATTAAAATTAGTGTTATAAGTTTCAACTTTCAAGGAGTATAAAAAAACAAAAGTCGATTTTTGATAGCGTCTTTTGATTTTTATCTTGTTTTAATAATTTTTTTCATACTATTATAAATTTATTATAGTTAAAATTCATGAATATAAAGATTGTAATATAGCTTCAGTAAATTATAATATATTTTTTTTTTCAAAAGCAAAAATCATTAACACCAACTTTTTTTTTTCCAATTTACTTTCACAATGCAAAGGAGGATGTGACAATCCAATTCAACTAAAACAAACGTAGTCAAATTTCATTCAAGCTACCAAGAAAGGACTTGCACACAACAAATTAGACAAATTAGACCTCTATTGTGATACCTTTGTCTTATATATTGAGATAACATTGCTGCCCATTTTATAAAAATAAAAACACAAAACTTTGAAATTATTTTATAATTGTTAATAAAAAATAATATCATTAACCAATTCATAGTAAGTCTTTAAGATGGGGCTGCTACAACTATGTTTGTCTATTTCATGGAAAGGAGCTATAAGTCCTTGTCTAAGTGTGAACTGGGCTTGAATAAAATATCGTTCAACTTTAATATTGATATAGACATTTATATTGGTAATGGGTGTTATCTTGCTTATTTGGATATCACGTCTTTCTCCATTTGTTTTTGTTCATCATCACTACAATTTTGACTGCTAGTGGCTAGTGCATCACACCTGTTATAGTTAATGTTGGAGAAATTTAGAGACACTTACTTATAGTTTATGTTGGAGAAATTATTTGATTAAAAGAAATTAAGTTAATAAATAAACGCGAGAATCGTGGATTTAGAAAAGAGATCATAATTAGACTGAGAGACAGGAGCCTAAAACTAAGTTAAAATTTTGAAATTAAAATAATTGATATAATTTTGCATGTAGAGGGAAACAAACGTGAGACTTTGACTCCAACCTTATGTTTGAGAAACCATTAGACCCAAAAGTTTAACAAAAAAAAAAAAGGTTTAATAATAGTATTATAGATAAGTCTAAACAATATTTTATATAAAGAATAAATATTTATTTAGTTTTTATATTTTAAATTACGTACCCGTTCAATCATTATATTTTTTTAAAATAATTCAAAACACCCTTGTTGGTAATTATATTATAATCCTACCCTTATTTTTATTTGATTTTATAATAACACTCTTGTAGCAATATTCTTGGAGATACTAGTGAAAAAAATGTGAATTTATCAAATTAGCCTTAAAGTAAAAAAAAAATTAGTTGTTATTATTTTAACTTTTAGAATTAATTTGGTAAATTAATCTTTTTGTAAAAACATAAATCAATAGATCGTTGTAAGAGTATTAAATATTGCTTTAAATTGGTTGATATTAATTTATTTATGAATAATAATTAGCAAGATTATTGGAAGAGTATAAAAAATTCCAATTGTTTTATATTGATATTTATTTCTTAATTTGGTAATTAATTTTTTTATAATTAAAAATGAATATCAAAATTATTGATGCAATGCTATTATTGTAAAAAAAAAAAAGTTGGGATAAGAGTTCAATGTATTTAATAATAATGATATATTGAAGTATTTTTTAAATATTGAATATTTATCCTTTATAAAATAGGTAATGCATATCCCAAAAGCCAAAAGATTCATTCAAACTTCATGTCTAATAAAGATAATCTAATAAATTATATTATAAACTAACTGTGAAAAATCATCTAAGTATTCATTTTATTTGAGATGAATATTTTTTTAATAAGTCTAGAAGATATTATAATTATAAAATATAAATTTGAGCTGATTACCAATAACAAATTCTAATGTCATAAATTTTTGTCTATATAGTTAATTATCAATAATTAACTTATATTTACATTTTAAAATATTCGCAACAAAAAATGACCGCCTTTGTCTATATATGGATAACTTGTTAATACCCATTTTTTTTTCTTTCTCTATGAATTCATTTTTCATCTTCTTAATTTATTAAAGAAGTATTCAATGAAAAAACATTTTTGACATCACAAGTTGGATAAAAGAAAGGCCAACAAGCACTTAAACAAGACCATCCTTTTTCTTTTTTTTTTTTTTTTTCTAAATGAAACTGAACAAGACCGTCTTATAATTAACATCAAAGATTGCCTTACATAAATTAAAATTAAGAAACTGAAATTAAAATACCAAGGACTCAAATTCCAAACTAACTGAGAAAAACTATTCAATGATGTAATCGAACTTGGATTTTCCAACAGATGATTATCAAACAAAAATAAATGCACTTCCGTGAGCTCCTATCCAATGTAAGCCAATATAAATATATTTACAGTTGTTTGTGGAACATTATATTGGAAAAAAAATTAATCGAAAGCGACATATAGTGATAAACTAACATGTGTGGTATTTCTTTTTTCAATTAGATAATTAATATTTCCCCACTTTCAGGTCCTTAATGGCCAACATTATTGACTTTAAAAAATGATTGATGCATACAATAAAATCAGTACTCTTGAACATGATTAGGACGAATAGGACGAATGGTTTTAAAAATGGGATAATATTTGTATTTTATATTATGTGTATGTGATATTGTCTATATATTTTACTGTTTAGTTACTGTATACTTGGTGCACGAAATATCAAAGATATGGATGTTAATATTTTATATCAGCAAAGGACTTGGCTTTTTGCAAGTTTAAAGTTACAAAATAAGAAAAATTATTATTACAGCATCAATATCGTAATAAATATAAATATTATAAATTATATATAGAATTAGTAAATATAAAGTAAAAATAATAAATTTATATAAGATTATTAATCATTTAAAAAATTAACATTATTTATACAAAAATTTAGTGAAAAATATTTTATTCATTTACAAAAAAAATTCTTTAATTAAACAAAGAAAAAAATTATTCATTAATTAAAAAAAAAATTTATACTCAAAAAATAGAATAAAATTTATTGAATTGATTTAACCATAAATTCTATATCTATTATAGGATATTTGTAATTTTTTTTCTTATTTTCTATAATAATATCTATTTATTATACAAGTTAATTAAGTGCAATTATTTATCTTTATGTGGATCAAGCATAATATATATCATATATGTGTCTAGTAATAAGAATATATATATATTCTTATTACTAGACACATATATGATATATTAATAAAATTAGATCTTATTTTGAGTCGTATGTATACTTCATGTAGTTTTAAATTTTTTACTTGTACTTAGAGATCATTTAGAGTTGTTGTTGAGAAAGCATAGAAATATGCAAAATAAAATCATCTTATAACAACTATGAAATATATTAAAATAATATATTCTTTAATTGATTTTGAGAATAAATTTTATCATTAATAAAATATCACATATATTACATAAATGTAAAACTAGCAATTTAAATAAAATAATAATGAATATATTATGTAATAAATATTATAATTAGTTTTTATTTCATAATTGTGATTTTTTTTTTGCAGTAACTCTGATATTATTTTATTTATTTTACCTTTTATTCACAAGTTTTATGAATAATTTATAAAAATTTATGTTTTATTTTGCACTTAATGTTGATTGATTTGTTTTATGTTATATTTGTAAGTTTTTGTTTTATTTACGTATAATACATTAATTTACTAATTTTATAGTGATTTACTTATTTTACCTTTATTTTATAAGTTTTATGTAGTATTTTTAAATTTTAAATTTTATTTTACAGTTAGTGATGATTTACTAGTTTTATATTATATTTGTAAGTCTTTATTTTATTTTATTTACAAGTATTACATTAATTTACAACGTTTTTTAATTAATTTACTTGTTTTATCTTCCATTTTCAAATTTTGTGTTTTATTTTGTGCTAAATGTTGATTTTCTAGTTTTATGTTATATTTGTAAGTTTTTATTTTATTTATCAGTAATAAAATTTACTAGTTTTATATTAATTTACTTGTTTTACCTTCTATTTGTAAGTTTTTTATTTCATTTCTAAAATTTATATTTTATTTTACAGTTAATGTTGATTTACCAGTTTTAAGTTATATTTACTAGATTTTGTTTTGTTTACTAGTAATACATCAATTTATTAGTTTTATATTAATTTACTTATTTTATTATTTATTTACAAATCTTATGTTTAATTTCTTAAATTTATGTTTTATTTTATACTTAATGTTGATTTATGTGTTTTATGTTATATTTGTAAGTTTTTTTTTTTACTAATAATACATCAATTTAGAAGTTTTATATTAATTTACCTATTTTATCTTATATTTACAAGTCCTACGTTTCATTTCTAAAATTTATATTTTATTTTATAGTTAATATTTGATTTATAAATTTTATATTTTATTTACATAATTTATATTTAATTATAGTATTGATATTATAATTTTAATTATGACATTGTTAACATGTTAATATTTAATTATCAAACAGTATGATAGGATTAATTAATGGTGTTAGTGTCTCACTTTAATGAATTAACAAAATGACATCTATGGGGTAATGTCAAATTGTAGTGGGTTATTATGTTTAATGTGGAAAGAATCATATGCAAATTTAATAATGAAACTTGAATAAAATAGTCACCCATTTAATTATCTTCTTTTGATTATCCTTAATTTATTAGTGAGCCGATGATTTGATAGAGAAAAACGAAAAGACGGAAATTGATCGTATGAGTAAAAATTTGTTCAGTGACAGTAATAATCAAAGTCGGGTTTTATGGCTAAAATGTCGCTTTTGTTTGTTTGTTTTTGTTATTATCTTTTTAATAAAAGTAATGTTATATATTTTAAATAATTATTTAAAATAATATTATATTTATTAATTATTTGTAAGATAATATAATTAATTTATTTTAATTTTATATAAAATTATTAATTAATTAATAAATATAATATCATTTAAAATATATAATATTATTATTTTAATAATCAATAAAATATCCGCCGCAATAAATGGGCCAAAAGCTCACGGATTCTTGGTAAAGTTCATTGTCGCCAGATATTGTGATAATCAGATATTTTTTGGGCTCTCTCAAACTACAAATGTCAAAATGTTATCCCAAAATTTTATTATAGTTAATAGCATTCAATAGATAATATAATTATTTACTTAAAATTTATGAAAAATTAACAATTATTTAATGAATAACATATTGATATCATTACAAAATTTTTTCACGTCTATCATTCCTTAAAAGTGAAAAACAAATAATTAATGATCAAATAATAAACAGTAAAATGGTAGTAAATATTATATATGATATTCTCCTTTTCCATATATTTCTGTGAAAGCGAAAACCCTATCCCTCTATGATTACATGGCGTACATCTATCTGAGACAACCAATAAAGGGAAGGACTGTTTGATTGTGATTTAGATTTACAGAACTATTTAGCACATGAAAACAAAAGGAACTATTGCTAAGATATTTATAATTAATGCCTTTTGTCATTGTCACTCATTTCGGTGATCTCATTGACTCCACTTGAGATTTTCCTTTGGGTCCTCTCATCCGAATGAAGAGTCTGTACTCATCAAACGTCATTGGTGGATAAAGCGAAGGGCTTTCTGCTGTAACTAGTTCTTTGACTGGTTCAATTGGAATGTCACTTTTCGGATTGTAGAAGAAAGCAAGCGAGACTCTTTCTTTTGCTGAATTCACAGCCACTCTATGCTCCACGCTCTTGTAGTTTGCATTACTTAGAACCTAAGAACATCATAAAAGATTAAAATAGAATAAAACAACAAAAGTTATATGCAAATGTCTGCACGTTTATGTAGACAGATGGTTAAATAGGCATAAGGTTAAATATTATTTATTATTTACTTCTAATTTGACATTGTGTTGTACTAAAGCATTTAAGTAGAATTACAAATTTATATAAAATTTTCAAGGGATGTTTTCAAAATACGAATATGAAACTAAACACGACGTCTCTTTCTAATTTGATTTTTTTTTATAATATAACTTGTACATTTCAAATTTGTATTTTAAGAAGTTTGTCGTATGGTCAAAAATATGGTATGCCTCATCCACACGGGCATTTTTCTCTGGAACCATCTGTGGACTGCATGTCGGCCTCGAATAAATAAAGCTTTTTCTTTGATTTTTTTTACACACGTTGAGAATATGGAGTTTGGATTCAAATTGCTAAAGCAACTAGGTGCGTTGAGAATAATTGCAGTTGAAAGTGACAAGGATGAGGGCAAATACTTTTCTAAGGTTGCACGTGTAAAAATGCTGGGGAGGAAAAGGACCGGAATGGGTAATAATCAGCATGTCATTTCATTGCCTTATCCCATGCAATAACCAAGATTATCCACTATAAAATTTGGACAATTTTGGATAAATAAGAAAAATAACTTATTGACTAAATAAAAAAGAAATTAGAATTTGAAGTTTTTACTATACACTTATTTTTTTACTAAAGATCGATGACTTGATATTTAATTAGCCCACCAAAAGCGACCACCACCAATTCCATCACTCCATGTGCCTTAGTTGTTCAATTGATTAAACATGCAAACATTTCTCACTTTTATGACTAATCACGGAAATAAATAAATAAATAAATAACTCACCTGCATTTGATCACCAATGTTGACGATGAAAGCATGCTTAGCCGGCTTCACGGTGATCCAATTATCTCCTCTACGGACTTGAAGACCCGTGACTTGATCGTCCGGCAAGAGTAGGGTCAAGCCGCCGGGGTCCGAATGCGACGACAAGCCAAGCGTTAAATCAGGCTGTGGACACTTTGGATAAAAATTAACCCTCAGGCAAGCCCCAATATTCTCACCACCAAATGCATTCTGTAATCGATCTTCGCTTAATCCGAGATTAATCGATAAAGCCTTCATTAACCTCCCACATAGTTCCACCAGTTCCTTGCAATACTCATCAATCACCTCCCTGATTGGGGGAAAAAAAAATTGATTAAATTCATTTATCAAAATTTGATTAAATGAAATTAATACCAAACTAATACTAATTAAGTACCTGCAAGAAGCGGGAGTGGCAGGCCATTTGTTGAAGTCCTTCAAGTAAGAAGGGCGATAATGGAGGAAGTAATAATCACTCCAGTCGAGAATCGCCCCTTTCTGGACGCCCAAACGGCTGCCGTAACCCTCGTAAGTCTTGGGAGAATTAGCGTAAGCTTGTTTAGTCTCCATGGGAGAATGGAAAAACTGGCGCCAATTCTCACGTGCATGATCCATCAACTCGTGGCGAACGCCGTGGTTGACGACCTGAAAGAATCCCCATTCGCGACACGCGGCAGAGATTTGGCCGAGGATTTCACGCCGGGCATTCTCATCGCGGCCCCCGAGGCCAGCAAGATCAATGATGGGAATGTTTATCATTTCATCGTCGCCATTAGTCTTGCTGTCGAGCAGCGAGGGGCGTTCGGTTGGCGGCTTGACGTACCGGTCGGGGATATTGGCCGAGCCGCTTTCGGACAAGGACTGAACTCGAACTATGGGCTCAGGCCACTCTTGGGAGCTCATGTTGTTAATTGGTTGTTGCTTCGGGTCCCGAGGGCGATCCTAAATCAGTTAATGGAAAAGTAAAAGCATATAGCTAGCTAGTACGATGAAGAAACAAATATAAAACAGAAACATAAGCATTTATGTATTTATGGAGAGTGGTATTTTATAATAAAATGGGAGAGAGTAAGTGGAGGGAAATGAAACGGACATCAGTCGATCAAATGGAACGTGAAAGTAATGGGGTTTATTATTATTATTATTATTATTATTATTTTTCTTGTGATATAAATACATAAATAAAGATTTGAGGATAGGATTGTGAGTGGAAACTTTAGAGTGTGTGAAAGGGAAACAAGAAGAGAAAAGGTGACATGGAAAAATACAATAATACACACAAATCTTAGCAATCAAATTTCAGCCATTTATATAACTTATGGATCATAAGCTTCGAGGGAGACTCAGAGACAGAGACCCAGACAATTTCGGCGCCGTAACCAACTGGCATCATTTAACACATGTATTTTATTTTCTTTAGTGGAGAAAATCAAATAAGCGAAAACAAAAGTTTATAGAGTACTTTGAGTTAATTAATTATACGACATTAATTTGTGCTAATTGTTGTAGCAATGTTGGGAGGAGGAGGAGGAGAAGCTGCTTTGCATGACAAAATATAAACTTTTCGTCGTTCTTACTTTTCAATTACTGCTGTTATATAATTGTGGGGTCTCTGTTTCAACTTTCAAGTTTTCTGCAATTTTTAAAGTGTGTACTTATTTGAGTAATACAATGCTGTTTATTTTACAATGTTAGTCAATATATATTTTCACAACTAATTACCAATATCTTAAATATATCAAAACAGTAATTTATTGCTTGAATTCATGCATGTTTGGTCAATTGTATGCGGCTCAAATTATACCATTCAACTTAAATAATTTGTGCCTAATTGTGGACAATTCCCAAAGGCTTGTTGAATTAGTTAAATCTAATTTTTGGTATCAAACATATACTAGATACATATTCTTAGATTTAAACATATGCATGTTAAAATAAACATGAAATGTTCTCACTGAACATATTCAATATAACGTAGATGTTAATATAATCATAGAAGTTTCATGCCTAAAAAGAAATTAAATGAAAGGATGATGATTTTTTATTTTTTTTTATTTTTTTTATTTTTTAAAAAGAACTACCATCCTGTTAGATGTCCGCATAAAGATTTAATGCTACATTTTCAGCAATAACTTTGAATATTTGATTGAAACTCATCAAAATTAAAACAGGCCAGCTTTAGTCTTGCAAATAATAAATGAATTACATGGAACACTAATTATTCGATTAAAAAAAAATAGCATAACTTCATCTATGACATCAACTTTAAAAAGAAAAAAAATTAAAGAAAAGGTTATGAAAAAATAGCAAGCATATATGAAATTTCTCAGAGTTCGAAAATTCATACCTTGTAAGTACGAATTTGAGTAATTCAATATTTTTTAAGCTATGTAGCATAGTTTTGTCAAAATTTATAGTGAAATAAGAACATCGGTACCTTATAAAACAAACTGGAGTAATCCGATATTGTTTTAAACGATATAACGTTATTTTCTTTAAAAGGAAAAAAACTATTTTGAAAAATAACGCCATTTACATAAAAATTCGCTGTAAAATACCAAACATCTGCAACCAGAATTGAATAATATTATTCTGGAATTTATCAAACAGCGTGTACTTCATTTTCGTTTTCAAAAAAGGAACACATGCAATAATCGACTTAAAAACTGAAAATGATAATAAAACCGACCTCATTAATTCCTTTGACCTCCATTGCTCTGCTGAAATTTCAAAGAGAAAATTATTAGCGTGAGAAAAAGAAATTGCTGAACTGAATTGTGCGGCCTTACCTTTCACATGCAGTTGATCAGATGCTTCTTTTTATTTTGAAGCTAATGCATTAATGCAAAATGAAAACGAAATTGAAAGCCAAATGGCAGTCTTCGACTCCAAAATAGGCCACGTTTAATTTACATGCAGGTTGTGGATTTTGAGCTGTGAGGCACTGAGTGCTAAGAGAAAGAGATCCCTTCGAAAGTTTGAATGATTCAGCCTCTCTCTCTCTCTCTCTGTCTCATGTGAAGCCTACTAGCTAGCAGCCTAGTAGCCTTCAGATGGCTCAATCAATATACAGTTTCTTGACCCGTCGGATATTTTACTCTTATGTCCAGATTTTATATTTATTTTCATTAATTAAAATGAATCCGTTTTTAGTACGTATGAATCAAAATGAGTTAAAAGGTATCCATATTTAGTGCTTATTATGAACCAAAATGGAATAAAATGTAATTATTGGTATGTGCGAATCCGTTTTGATTTTCCAAATAAATGCATATGTAATCTTGCTTTGGAATTACCGTCGTCAATTAAGTTACGCAAACCTTCTTCATATTTGTTTCGGATTTTTTATCTTATTTTTTTTTTAAAACTATTTGTTGTACTAATAGAAATCAAACCTCCATCACTTGCATTTATTTAGTTAGTATTAATAACACTGTCACCATAGAAAATCTATATAATATTCGCTAAATAAAATCAATTATTCTGGAATTTATGAACAAATGCCTTATTTTTTAAAAATATGATCACATTTATAATATTGATTTACCTTGATTGTGTATTTATTATGTTTTATTAGAATAATAATTAGTTGTTTTACATTATTAGTAGTAAGATTATTGTAGAGTTTTTATTTTTATTTGTTAAAAATGACATATAGAACTTCTCTCACAAATAAGACTCAAAGTTATAGTAACATTGAATAACTTTTTGTTATAAAATGACAGTACCAATTGAAATTTCACGTTAAAAAAAAAAAAAAAGAGAGATGAGATTACTCAAGTCAAAATTAATTATAAGAAACATATTTTATAAAAGCCTAATAGAATTTAGTTTCAAACTATATAATTATTAATTTATATGGTTAAGAGTCTTATAGGAAAATCTGATATTTTTAAAAATTATTTATTGCATTTTTAATCTATCCCAATAGCCTGAGTTAGGATTGACAAAAAGGCTGTTATTTAATCAAAAATTTCAATTAATCGAGTATTAATTTATCAAAATTTTACTGTATGGAGAAAATTAAGCACAAAACATTATTGTTATTCCAATAGGATAATTGTTTGTTTCGTCTTTATATTTTGTCGTAAGAGTATGTCTAGTTCTTATATTTTTAAAAAATACCTTAAGACATTCATGTTATTAAATATATTATATTCATACCCTTACTTTATTATTCATTTCATAATAATACATTGGCTACAATATTCTTAGGGATACTAATGAAAGGAAAAAAAAAGGTTAATTTATCAAATTAGCCTTAAGAGTAAAACAAAAATTAGTACAAATTTTTATGTTATTATTTTTATTTTTAGGATTAATTATTTATAAATTATTATTAGTAAGATTGTTGTAAAAATATTAAACATGACTTTAAGTTGGTTGATATTAATTTGTCTATAAAAAAATATTAGTAAGATTGTTGAAAGGTACAAAAACTACTAGTTCTTTTATATTGATATCTATTAGTTAATTTGCTAATAAATAATTATTGTTTAATTTACTGATTATAAATTAATCAACGTCAAGAATATTGTTGCAGTGATATTATTGTGTCAAAAAAAAAGTAAGGGAAAGAATATGTTATATTTAATAATAATAATGTTTTGAAGTATCTTTTAAAATATAAGAATTAAACAAATATTTTAATCAAACTATAAAGATTAAATGAGCATTTACCTTATTCCAAAATGTATTTTCTATCAAGGTTGATAACTTAATATCGTTATCTTTCATTTAACAATAAAGTATTATCTTCAAATGACCTTGAGCCTTATCAAATGAATAGAATGTTAATTATTTTAATTCAATGAATCTGCAATTTAATTTTCTCAGCTATCCAAAGAACTCATATCACATGCAAAACTTATACATCAATTCGTCGAGGCACCAGGCACACCAACCTCCACATCCATTGAACAAATTATGTCTTTGTCACACCATCAACTTCAATGTCCATCAAAGTAAATAGAAGTTGCGGAAATTTTCAAATTAAAACTGCTAATTAACTAATTGATTAACATCATGTTCACACAATGCCACCGGCGACATTTACTAGATTTTATTTATTTATTTTTAATTTTTCTTTGATTCCCATAAGAACATTTGGCAGCTCTTCCGGAAAATCATGCTTATTTTCAGTGAATCTGAAATTTCTTTAATACAAATCTTATTGACATGGATGAAAAATGTTTGGCGACAAATCCGTAAAATCATGCTTTTTAATGAAACCGCTTAAAAATAATAAATTCATTGTAGGTTTGCCCATTGTTACCTCTTTTAATAATAATAGTAATAATAATAATGCTTCAGTTTTCATTTGTTTAACATTCATGAAAAGATTTGACAGAAATTCCAAAACAAATCAGTCACCAAACACTTTTTCGTACAACCCAATTCATAAGATAGTTACAATATTTTGGCGCACCTAATAATGCAATATTATTTGGTTGGCGCAACATGCAACCTTCATTTTCAAAAATATAAAATTATCGACAATATAATGCAATGTTATATGCTCCAACCTCCATTATCCATTGATAAACCTCAATTTTCCTGTTTTTGATTATTTATTTTTACAATGTTAATTTGATTGGTAGAATACTGTAAACATTGATTTAAAAGAAAAAAAAATAAAAACAAATGTGAACCTAACTCATTCAGTTTTGAAATCGTGCACTAGACTTTTCTTGATTATGCAGAAGCGTCTGTTACTTTTTAAGAAGTTTCAAGCTAAATGCGATACTAAGTCAGTGTATAAATTCTAAAAGAATGCTAGATTACCAAGCCATTCATTCCCCTTCGAGGTTAATTTCCACCTCTTTTTTTTTTTCCTTCTTCTTTAGTTTTAAAATATTTTTTATATGGAATTATTATTATGTTTTGATTTGAACTTTCCTGATCTCGTTTGATGTGCGTGTACTTTTATATTATGTAGAGTCAAATTTATAATTTTATCCCATTCTTATTTAATAATTAACAATCACAAATCTCCATTTTGATAAAGAATTTTATTGGTTATTTGAGTTGGGGTGTAATCTTATGCGCCACAATAAATATTAATCACAATCCTTATTATTATTATTTTCTAAAAAATAATTATTAATAAGATTGTTGCAAGGATGTTAAACAATTATTTAAGTTGACTGATATTAATTTACTTATAAATAATTGTTAACAAGATTTTTACAATAGTTCTTTCATATTGATATCTATTAGTAATTTGCTAAAATTAAATTTTTAAAGATAAATTAATTAATGCTAAGAATATTATTACAAGAGTATTATTATAAAAGTAAGAATATTTTTCATTATAATAATAATAACAAAATAAAATGTATGGTATATCGATCAAATTCCTTGTAAGATACAGCGGGCGATGTCAGAAAAATTAGGCTCCCTAATCAGGACAAAATCAATACTCTCTTTGGTCCCAACGATTCAAATAATAAATAGACATTGAATGCTATAATCAAGGCTCACTTTATTTATGATATCTGAATTTAGTGTACGTGGGCTTTTGACCAATTCCTACAGAAATCAAAGATAACCTCGAAGTCATTTAGTCGGATTGAATTTAATGGTATTAGAGGGCAACAGTTTGAGTCTTACGAGGATTCTTTTATTTTCCACAAAAATGTGGAAGAGAAGTATAGTTATCCTTAAGGTTTGTTAGTAGAGTAGATTTATAAGATAGTATCAATAGATTTTTAAGTTGTACTGTGAATAATATATGTGTGTGGAGTCCTCATATATTCAAATTATAATTGGGAGAATGTTAATTTTTTCTATATTGAAATCTATATATTCTGCTCATCCCCTATTATTTTTATAAATCCAATAACCTCCCTTGAATCTATAATTTTATAATATTAATCACCCATATTTTTAAATACACTTTTATTCATATTTATCATAAATTTAATAAATTATATAAATTGTATTGAAACAAAAAATTAAATACTAAAAATAAGAAATAAAGATTTTGGAGTGAATAAAAAAATTAATAATAAAATCTTTTTTTGGTACTTTTTTTAATTTTAAATATTTCCTATATATATATATAAATAAAATCAAATATCAAATAAATGACTTATTTACCCTTCATTTTCTTTCTATTTTTTGTGCTAGTAAAATTACCTGATATTCTAAAAATAATAAGAGAATAAGTCGTATGTATTAATTTCAAATATTGGGAATCCGACAATCTCTCAATTACAATATATCGATTGATTATGACTAGTAAAAAGATGAAAACATATGATTATTAGATTATATATATGCGTGTGAAAAATGTTGAAATAATTAGAATATTATCTTTTAATCTTCATTTTTTGACTTCAAGAAGAGATTTTATTTACTTATTTTTTTGAAAAGGAAATATCTGTTCATATCTATTCGAACATATCTTAGATTAGTAGGTCTTGGACCCCCAAAATTAATTCTTCTAGACCATGGGTCCGTCCATATACATCAAATCAAATATTTTTATGTGTGTTAATGTCGAGTATTTTTTTTTGGTAAATGTTATTAATAATTTTTGAGTTTTTTTCTTTTTATAAATTCGAGAAATTTTATTAAGATTAAGAGGAAGTGGAAGGAAGACAAAAGTAAAGTAAAATTAAAATGCTAATTAGTAGTAAATCTATTCTTGGGAAGACAGCAGCTTTTCGAATGCACATAGGGCACAAATCCCCACCTCAGTGAAAGGCGAACAGGCAATTTGAACCTCCTTGTATTCTCTCACGTTCAATTAAAGAAGAATATAATCGTGTAATGTATATGAATTGAAATAAGTACTGATAGCCGCATTTTGGGATCAAAGACACAGGTGCTGCTTTTTACGCCAACCAATTGATCGATGCTTTATTTATAAAATCGGTAAAAAGTTAAAAAAAAAAAAAATCTTAGGGATGCCTTATGTAATGCTAGATTACATCATCCATGACCTAGATTCTAAATCATTCACAACTTTAACAATTATTGTCATCATCTTTCTGGAAATAGCACACGTGTTGCATGCAAAATAAATATAGAAAAATAAAACAGATTCAGACGAACAATTGGTAATCGTTACTCAGTTAAACCCTACTCTCTCCCCTCTTTATAAAAAGGGTTTATATTAGTTGTCATTGTTAAGTCCTTCCTAATTACATTTTTTTAAAATATATCAATTAGGTGCTTCATCACTTTTCACCGTTGTAAAATTAATAAAATAATAACAGTAGAAGGCATTTTAGTTAAGTCAAAATGAACGCTTTCACTCTTCATGATTGAAGAATAAAACATAAAAATGAATGGCCTGTTGCCTAGAAGTGAACTGGGAGAGAGAGATTATTTTGAATGTTTTTTTTATGGTCAGCATGACTTCAGCGTAATTAAAATAATAAAAACTTATCAAATAAAATGAATTGAAAGTATATTCACATACATATATATATATATATATATATATATATATATATATATATATAGAGAGAGAGAGAGAGAGAGAGAGAGAGAGAGAGAGATTTTCAAAGGTGGAAGAGTGTTTTTCTTTTTTTTTTTTAAAAAACCAAGAAAGAAGTTGAAAGGACTGTGTATATAGGCATAAGAACTGCTCTTTTGGTGAAGGTGAGAGTCGAAACGATTAGTCTGTATCATTGAAATTTTGATTAAGCACTTGTGGATAGCAATTGTCTTGGCCTCCATTAAATGTAAAAGAATTGACACAATTATTGGATCAAGAGGTTGTGCTGAATCAATAATGCTATACATATCTACTTTTTTTTTTTATTTTAAATAATTATTCTAAATAATATAATAATCATCGATTGATTAATAAAATTAAAATAATTAATTATATTATCTTAATAACTAATTAATTAAATATTATATTATTTAAAATAAAAAAATTTAAAATATATAGTATTACTTATACTGAATTTATTTGAAAACAACATTTATGACTTTTTAAAATGAAATTACGATCACGTTTTTCAGTCTTGAAAAGTGTTTATCTGATTAAAATGCAATGACTTTTATGAAACAACATGAAAATGAAATTAAAGTGGTCAGATATCCAGCTGGTTGCCACATTGCACGATTGAAGTTATTTGAAGTAATAATATGAGAAACTTATCAATGAGCTTATAATTTAGTGAGAGAATTCTTGTAATTATAATATTGAAAAACGACCACGTTTTTTAGTTTCGAAAAGTGTTTATCTGATTAAGATGTAATGACTTTTATGAAACAATATGAAAATGAAATTAACGTGGTCAGATATCCAGCTAGCTGCCACATTACATGGTTGAAGTTATTTGAAGTAATAATATGAGAAACTTACTAATCGGCTTATAATTTAGTGAGAGAATTCTTATAATTATAATATTGAAAGTAAGGATTTGAGTCGTTATAAAAATATTTATAGGGATTAGTTTCAATCTTTCTTTAATTATCAATTAATTGAGTAGAGTCCTCCAATTGTGAGAGTTAAAAATTTGAGTAGAACTTTATATTATCAATATGTACGCCATAAAAAGTTCTAGTTGTAGAAAATAATAATGTAATATTTGTAGTTTTGTAAGTCAGTATTAAAAAAAATAATATGAGAAACTTAGGGTTCGAATTTCATCAACATTTTTTTAAATAAAAAGGTAATGAAATGTTATAAAATAAAATAAATTCTACCTCGTGGCTGCATAAGATAACTTTTTTAATCAATGCTTAATGCGTATGTTAGACAAACATAAAGACTTTGGTTTCGACCATTTCCTTCAAGTTAAGCTTTTAGATTAAGTGGTAGTTTTAGAGTGATATTATAGCAGATTTGATCTAAAGGATTTGTTGAAATCTCTAAACACGAATTAAACTGACGCATAATGGAGGTCCTTAGTCATGAGCAGGAATGTTGGACAAGAGTATATACTATTGTTTAGGTTATTACTGTTAAACTTAAGTATTAAAGTCAAGTTACGAAGACAAACTTAAATGGTATTGGGCAACTCAAATATTAACTTTTTGGTCAAGGTATATCTCACTGAATGCATTGAAATATAGGTATGTATATCATTATAAATTAGAAAATTATTAGTATTGTACTCTTAAATTGTCTTATTATCAAATATAAGATGATATTTTAAGTTGTATCATTCATTCATCTTAATTTTAAAAAATGTATAATTTATCTACTAAATTGTTAGTTTTCAGTACTAGAAATATAGTAAGAAGAGACTATGTATCAAGATGGTCCAGGTGAGGGTTTCAACACTAGATCAAAAAACAGAAGAACTATAAATATTACTGAAGCTGCTGGAACAAGTAGAAAAAGATGCCTAATTCATTTTCTTTAGTTTTCAGTACTAGAAATATAGTAAGAAGAGATTATGGATGGCAAAATCCGAATCTGGATCCGGATATACCTACATCTGGATTCAGATTCGGAGTAATATTTTTACATTTGGATTCGCATTTTTTCGTGCGAATCCGGATGCGGTTAATATCCACATGAATTGTGGGCGGATATTCGGATATCCGGATCCGCAAAAAAATTAAATTTAACAAATAAAATTCAACAAATAAAATTTAATTAAAAATAAAAAATTCAATCAAAATTCAAAAATTAAATAATTAACAATTCAACATAACATACAATAACATTATAAAATCACAAATAAAAATAACCTAAATCAAATAAATAATAATAAATAAAAACACTATAAATCCATAAATCAAACATAAAAATAACAAATAAAAATACTACAAATCCATAAATCCAACATAAAATCCAACACGTCATGCCACTATATTGTCAATCATCAGGATCATTCACTCTTTCGGCATTCATAATTTGTTCTGCAAATCGAATAAACGGCTCACGATCTAGCAATGAAAACACAAAAAATAATTATTAAGTGCTCTTATAGTTAAATAATCTAAAAATATAAAAATATGTAAATGAAATAAGTGATTTTACCATTGATTTCAGTCAAATACCAATTTTGAGTACACATTAATGCCTCCACAGTATTTTGATGAAGCCTATTACAATGAGTACTCAAATGCCTACCTCCGGTACTGAAAGCAGATTCAGAAGCAACAGTAGATACAGGAATGGCCAAAAAATCTCTAGCAATTTCAGCAAATATCGGATATTTACCTTTATTATTCTTCCATCAAGATAAAATATCAAAAAGTAGTAGGCAAAACTCCCTCATCTAAGTAAGTTTCTAGCTCAGACTTAGCTTACTTATAGTTCACTTATTTGGAAACAAATGAATCCCATTCATCAGTCATGCTTGAATCCTTAAAAATAGGAGCTTGTGCAATATCTTGGGAAGAACTCTCCACCTCAAAATCTCCTCTATCTTCACTTGTTGCATGCTTTGATTCATACTCTTTCACCACTTCATTAAGAAGATTAAATACACTTTCAACTTGATGGCAGATCATCTCCATAAATCTTAGGAAAAGAAGTGAACCATCATCTTTTTAAACCTAGGATCTAAGATATTCCCTATAGCCAACACTCTATGAATAACATTCCAATATTTCTCATACTTGGCAATCATATTTTCAGTCATTCTCCTAATATCTACATTGGGTGACATCTTCCAAAAATTTATTGATAATCTAATCTCACAAATTTTAGGAAAAAAATAAGTTAAAGGTGGGATATCGAGATCCAGAAACCATTTCTGTCAACATATAAAACAAATCTAAATGGGCACACAAAGCCTTTGCCAAATCCCACTCCGACTCATTATGCAAATATTTATACTGTTTATCAAGCTTACTCAACCGAATAAATGCATCTTTATACAACAAAGCAGTAGTGAGCATTAAGTAAGTTGAATTCCACGGAGTCTTACAATTAAGAACTAAACGTTTGGTCTCTTTAATACCTATTTGGCGCACTGCAGCCTCAAATTTTTCTACTCTTTCAGGTGTGGTAGTCCAATAACTGACACTGTCTCTAATATTTTCAACTCCTTTATCCATCACAGACATCCCATCCCTCACAATCAAATTCAAGATATGAGCACAACAACGCATGTGAAAAATTTTCCCTCATAAAATCAATGAACTTAGAGAGAATTTATCCAACAATATATTAATCATCGCATCATTAACAATACAATTATCCACAGTCATAGTTGATACTTTCCTATCAATATTTCAATCCATCAAACAATCATACAGAACATTACATATTACTTCACCACTATGTGGAGATGGCACATATATAAACCTAATAATAGAAAAAGAATAATGTAATTAAAATCATTAAAATGCGTTAAAATTTAAATAAACATAATATAAATATTGAAGGTGTTACCTCATAATGCGACTTCGTAATACCTATAGGTTATCAATATAATGTGCAGTGATAACCATATAATCATTTTTTTAGTTACCAGCTGTCCACATGTCTGTAGTAATTGCAATTCTACTCTCACAAGCATTCAAAAAGTTCATTGTCTTCGACCTCTCAACATCATAAAGTTTTAAAATTTCATTCTTGATGGTGTTTCGACTTATTGTATCAAGTGTCGGTTGAACTAACTTCATCAAATCACGAAACCCTTCATATTCAACAAATGAAAATGGAAGCTCGTGCAAGATGATCATTCTTGCAATAGTAATCTTCATCATCGCCATATTGCATTTTACTTCAGAACAACTTTCAACTGTAAGAGATCCATCATGTTTCTTGGCAAGAAGCATTTGGCTGACATTCTTGAAATTTCTTCTTAAACAGCTAGTAGAATGATTGTTTAAGTGTGTAGTCCCACTAGAATAATGTGTTGTCAATATTTTACTACAATAGTTGCAAACTGCTCGATTCATTCCATCCACATCTTTGAATTTCTTAAAATGATTCCATACATTATAAGTTAGCCTTCCACCACTAGATTTTGTTGATGTAGAACTACCTTCTACTACACCTCCACTATCATTACCTCTTTTTTGTTTAACACTACGAGCACGGCCTCGGCCACGACTACTACGATCACGAATACCATGGCCACGACCATTTTCCACAACTATTAAATCTGGTTCAACTCTAACAACATTATTATTTTCAGGTTCGCCGTCATTTTCCAATCTAACATCCACATTATTAACACTATTCATAGATGATGTAAAATTATTTTCTTGTTCCTCTTCAGCCATATTCAAATAATCCCAAAACCTAATTAAAATAATTTGTAAAGTAAGTGAACATATGTGAAAAAAATAAGAATAAGAATTTACATTATATAATGCATTTAATTAAAGTAATTAAGAATTTATATTACATTGAAAATTAATGCATATAATTAAAATTAAATGAATCAAGAAGAAATTTTTTTTTATCTAATTTAATTTAACATGCATCAATTAAAATAAACTCATTAAATCAATTAAACAATCAACCAAAATATAAATCATTAAATAAAAAATTCCATGTAATTAATAATAGTAGAAAAACTTAAATAAAGATAAAATAAAAGAGAAAATCAAACTCATTTTGTCGATCCAAGCAGGCAGTAGTAGCAACAACAACGTCCAGCAACAGCAGTAGTAGCAATGTCCAGCAGCGTGCAGCAAGAACAATAGCAGCAACGTCCAGCAGCAGCAGCAGCAGTAGCAGCAACATCCAGCAGCAACATCTAGTAGAGTGCAGCAGCAGTAACACCAGCAGAGTGCATCAACAATAGCGACGCCGGCAGCGAGTAGCAACAAAGCGTCCAGCGGCAGCAGCAGCGTGCAAGTAGCGAGGACGAGGCGGCGCAACATGAAGCAAGGGGCGTGAATAGAGCAGCAACAACCGTGCAGTGACTGTGATAAGAAACAAGTGAGGCAGACGATGATGGAAAGTAGGCCAACGGTAATTGGGAATTCACAGATGATGGATCGTTGGCTTGTTGCGGCTGCTGTGGTGGGTGTTGTGTGTGTTTGAAAGTAAGTTAGGGTTAAGGATTTTTTTTAATTTAATATATATTTTTTAATTAATATTAAAAAAAATACAGATCCGGATATTTGAATTTTCGGATATAGTTATATCCGGATCCATGCGGATCCTCATTTCTTTTACCAGGATCCGCACTTTTTTAAATGCGGATTCAAATTTTTCCGGATCTGGATCTTCCAGATCCATGCAGATGCGGGCCGGATCTGAATGTTATTGCCATTCCTAGAAGAGACCATGTATCAGATGATACATGTGAGGTTTTCAACACTAGATCAAAAAAAAAAAGAACTACAAATATTACTGAAGCTGCTGGAATAAGTAGAAAAAGATGCCTATTCTTATAGTTCATAGATCACCATTATATATATATATTGTAAACCAAGAAGGGCTTCATATGCCAACCTATCTTAAGTGAACTAATAACAAAATCCATTTCAAGCATCAACTGTAACAGGTGCTTTTTAGTGAGTTTGATGTTCATTTTGCATGATATAATTTGGTCAGAAACAAACTATAAAATATCAATTTTTAAATTTATTATGCTTGTTATGTTATTTTAAGTTGATTGGAATATACTCTATTGTGAGCTAAATCATATTTTGGATTTTTTGAACACGTGCTTAAAGGGGATATGCTAGTATTTACATGTATATTTTGGATGCATTTTGAACAAGCTATTACTGTTTTAGTTGATGATTGTTACTGTTGAAGATATGCGAATACTGTTGAATACTTACCGAAAAAAAAAAATTGAGTGTTGATGTTTACTCCGAGTCAAACTCCGAGCATTATCAACTACCACAACGTTTTGATTAATTTTAATATTTCAATTTCAAGTTCAACTTTTGCACAGTTTTGATCAATTTTAATTTCTTTTAATTCCATGTCTTACCTTTTAACAATTCCTAGCTCTTCCTCATCGCTGCAAACCATGTCATCCGGGTCAAGAACCGATACCACACTAGCTCAATGCCAGAAATCTATAATATACACATGAACCACCAAGAAAGCAGGAAAATCACAAGCATACAGAAAAGCACTAGAAGAGCAGTTTGGGTGTTAATGGCAATGATCAACAAAATCAAGAAACTCAAAAACATTGATTGTGAGCAATTATTAGGAACGAAACCCACAAGAAAGTGATAAACAATCACATCAAAATCTTAGGAATCGCAGACATGGTCAAGGAAAAAGACATGGGTTTCAAGGTGTAAAGAGAGGTGGTGAAGACAACGGCCACCGTTGATAGAAGAGAGAAGACGAAGAGGAAGATGAGATAGCAGAATTGGAAGACCAAGGGGCGGATCCATTGGTGGTGAGTTTAGGTCGATTCGTAAGTTTGGTATTCTTCGATTTGGTGTAAGATCGACAGGGTAAAGAGGAAATGAGCTAAGATGGCAAAAGAGAGAGGGAAGATGAGGATTAGAGTGATGAAATAGAACATCCTGGCAGCTTGCCGTGGGATTGAGATTTCAGGAGAATCGTTGTGGATGTGGATAAATAAAACAGTTCGTTTTAAAGTGTTGGGTTTTGACTCGATGGAAATAGCATTTTCTTAAAAAAATTTTAGGCTATATTACTTTCTGATAAAAATAGTTACAAAGACACACACCAGCACAATTTTAGGCTGTCTAAGCTTTCTTTCAATGAGATTTAGCTTTTTCTTTATCTTCACTACATCATCATTCAGCCTGGATATTTGTTCACGTGGCATCTCATCGTTAGTATTAAGATATATGAAAATTTCAGAAGTGAATAATTTCTAAAAACTACAATTATTCCATCTGTGTGACCAAAACATGATATTAGGATTCTCTCAATTACCATAGCCATTGCCTACACACCGTAATATTTTAGTTGATATTTTACCTTTTTTATATGTTGACTCCACTCATAGCATAACTTGAATTTTCACGAGAGATCATTTTCAAATGAATGGTTTATTGTAAAACTTCAATGGGAGTATTTTTGGTATATTTTAAGTGATTATTTAGGTTTGTGATGGATCAATGAGCAGGATTGGTACTGATTTTTTTTTTTTTATTGCAAATGAGCAGCAAAGTGGTTGAATGCTGTAAAATTGTTTGTTGTAGTGTATTTGAGGTCCTCATGTAGCCAAATTTAGAGCCATTATTGGCTCCAATTGATACATCCCCACAACCATCTTTGTCCACTGTGAGTTGCGAATTTGTAAACCTTTTACTTGCATAAATAATTTACTTAATACACTTAATATTCTTTAAGAGTTTGAAATAGTTCTGATATGAAGAGTATCTTTGTAACGAGGAAGAAAAGTAGATTATTACAGAAACTTGTGAAAATCAAATCAATTGATTGTTGATTTGAAAAAAGTATTGTTGATGACTATGGAGTTTGCATGGAAATAAAATTATATGAGTTTGCAGAAAAATTAAATTATATAACACTGGTTTTGTTTGAAGAATTTGAGTAGGCAATAGGTCAATTACACTAAATTTGTCTTTGAATGTAATTTTGAGGAGATTTATCAGGATATTGAAGGGGTGTTAAGAGTATCACCCGTTATCTTGTCCAGCCGTGGCCCGTAGCCCCGTAATTTGGCTGGCCAGTTTAGATTTGGGCCACATCGGGCTATGCCCAGATAAAAATGTGGTAATTGTGATTCCTATATGTACCCAAGAACAGTTAGATCACACCCTCTTTCTTTCTTGGGCTACATAGAAATAATGTGATGGGTAACAAGAGTGGAGCTCTTGACACCTCTGCAAATCCATATAACACCCCATTGTATTTCGAAAAATACCCCCAATTTAATTTACAAAATGCGAACCAATGTATTGATGAAATTAATTAACTCTTCTACAAAATTTCATTCTAAAAAATATATTTAATTTATTTTTTAATAAAATATATGTAAATCCTAAAATCTTAAATTATGTTATCTTATTATATATCTTTATCCCCATAACCTAAAATAATTTTCTCAAAAAATTTGTAATAAAAATATAAATTATGGCATGGGGCATACGTAAAAAGTTTTGTTAAAAGTATAATTTATTTAAGTGAATAATTGAATTTCTATTTAAAATATGAAATGAATTAATTTATCTTTAGTTATTTAAGTAATTTTAATTAAAAGAAGAATATTTTGAGGAATTTTAAAGTGGTGTTAAGAGGCCTACTCAAGTGACAAGGGGAGTGTACTTAGAATCACTCAATGTCTACGTATAAAAAGAATCACCCAATGTCAACATTGTCCCTTATTGGCCCCAAAAATGCTACCCGTCGACCCAAGTCCATGATTCAAAAAGTCTACTCAATCACGCGGAGCTCATCATATTTGACCACAACAAGGGACAATGATTTCTTGCGTGTAGTGCTAGACAACGCATTAACAAATCTTATCTTCAAACTTTGATCATCAAAAGCCACCGAGAGGTTGGGCGAGCAGGATCGCACGTGCATCAACAAAAGTTAAGTGCAAGTTCCAGGTTCTATTAGGAACTTAAATATTAAATATTAAATAATATTATATATTTTAAATAATTTAATATTAATTAATTAATTAATAATTTTTTTATAAAATTAAAATAAATTAATTTTATTATTTTATTAACTAAATGATAAATAATTATTTAAAATTAAAAATTTAATATATATAATAATATTATTAAATATTTTTATAATTAATTTAACGAACTGTAAAAGTACAGACAACACGCGAGTTGACGAATTGTAAGTCAAGTCTGTGGACTCCGTGTGTAAAGGGGAATCAGTCGTCAACATTGTTAACATTTTTGGTGTGCCCAAATACAAAATCCAAATAGAATCGAATAAACAAACAGACAAAAATAATTGGAGAGCGTCGCAGCTACGCACGATGGTCCATACTTGTATTTGCATGGTGGAAGGATGAGTCAGGGCGTCACCACCCACCCACTTGATTAATTAATAAATAAATAATTTGAACGCGTTTCTCACTCCCCCACTCCCCACTTGCTTCCAGCTTTCTTTTCCAAAGCAATGGAGGGTAATAACATTTACATTAATTCCATCCCTCCTTTTCCACTTTTCCTTAAATAATAGCATGCCTTTTTTTTTTTTTTTTTTAGGAACAAACTCGTCTTTGACTTCTATGTTAATGATCGCAACATCATATACATCCGTATGTATAACGCAGAACACTATAATAAATGAAAATATCTTACTTATTCTTGGATATGCATAAATGATATTTTGTTAGAACAATGAATCAACCTAATATCAACACAGCATAAATAAAAAAAATTGAGTTAGATATAAAATGACATGATTATTTAATTAGTTGAACCCGTATTATTGATATATTAATTATGTGAAATTTAAATTTTTAATCTCGACATACCGACACATTCACCATCAAATTAATTATTTTATTTGTTATATTTATGTCCGTACATATATAATATGTTAAGATAAAATTTATTGATTAATAAATGATAAGGTAAGTATTTTAATTAATTTAAGTTATTGACATAATTAATAAATGTGTTAGCCTAAGAAATTGATACAATATTCCAGCTCAAATTGTCACCTTAACTAAATAGAGACCTATTGATGTAAGTACCTAAACTATGTCATTATACGACAAAATTTTTAAAACTTGAGAGATCCCAAAATCATTATTAGCCCATATATTAGTAGAAGAGTGGAAGCGTGTGCAAACTTATTATAGCAAATGACATAATCCCGTTAGATATACCATAGAAGTAAAATAGAACCATTTGCTTAGATTTCGATCCTTCATTTGCATTTGCATTTGCATGTGAGTTTCAATTTCATTTCAATTCTTAACAGTAAAGAAACCAAACTAAAACTAAAGCAGTGGCCCTGCCTGTGAAGTATTGACTTTGACCGAAAGAGGAAACAGAGACGAAGACAAGTCTCAAACTCAAAGTCTCTCACTCAGGCCTCAGCTCACCTTCCTCCTTCCTTCTTCGCTTCAAAGAATCACATAAAAAGGCCCTCACCCCCCTCACCTAAGTTTCTCACTTCACACAACTCATTTCTCAAAAACTGAGTATTTTTATTCTTCTTCTTCTATACATTTAATGCTCTCTAAAGCATCAGAGAATCTTATCAACTTATCGAGCTCCACTCATAGGTATGTTTTGGTTGAGCATTATATGAACAAAACTCTTGGCTTTATGTATGTCTTGTACTTGTTGGGCATTTGGGTTTCTTTTTTTTGGTTAAAGTTTGATTTTTTTTTCTCTTTTACCATGTAATTCTTGTTGAGAATGTTAACTTTGATTGATTGCTATTTCTGTATTGTACTTGGTGCATTAATGGGTTTCTTTTCATGGTGGGTTTTATTTTTTGGGTTTCTGGGGTTGCTTTTGTTGAATTTCTATAAATTTATCTTGGGAGACAAAGTCCTTGCCTGGGAGCTTACTATCATATGATCACTGCTTTATATTTTTTCTTTTCATTGTAAGTAAATCTATTTGCTGATGTAATTAAGGAATCTTAAATAATCTATGCGAAAGATTTAAATTTTATGGTATAAAGATTCTTATTTTCTGTTTTATTTGTATCTTACCACTATTAGGGTCACAACTTTCAGGTCTCCCGTAATTTTAGTTTGTTTTCTTGTATTTTTACATCAACTAAGAAGAACTTTTATACTTGCGGGTTCCATTCTATGCTATAATCTTGCTTTTATCTTTACTTCTTTACTATGGTTTGAACTTTAAATTGGTTGCCATATTAAATTTTTGTTGTTGTGAATATGCAGGAATTGGGTTTCAAACAGTAAATTTTGCAGCTCAAATTTCCTCATGGAAGGTGAACTCCACAAGTTGAAAGATGGTGCCTTGTATAAGAAATCCTCAATTTTGCTTGAATTGTCAGCTTCTGATGATATCTCTGCCTTTAAGAGAGAAATAGAAGAAAAGGGTTTTGATGTTGATGAGCCCAACTTCTGGTATGGTAGGAGAATTGGGTCAAAAAAGATGGGATTTGAAGAGAGGACCCCAATTATGATTGCTGCCATGTTTGGAAGTGTTGCGGTCTTGAAATATGTTATTGAATCAGGCAAAGTCGATGTGAATAGGGCCTGTGGTTCTGATGGTTTCACTGCCCTTCACTGTGCCGTTGCTGGTGGTGCCAACTCTTCGTTTGAGGTGGTCAAGCTCTTACTTGGTGCATCTGCTGATGTCAATTGTGTTGATGCATATGGGAATAAGCCAATTGATCTTATTCCAGTTGCTATGAAATCACCACTTCATTCAAGGAAAAGGGCAATAGAGTTATTGTTGAAAGGCGATCATACTATTTTTGAAGAGGAAGAATTGGAGAAGATCACTCTGCCTCAGTTATCAAAAGATGGAACTGAGAAGAAAGAGTACCCAATTGATGTATCGTTGCCTGATATAAACAATGGAGTTTATGGAACTGATGATTTTAGAATGTTCACTTTTAAGATAAAGCCATGCTCGAGGGCTTATTCACATGATTGGACAGAGTGCCCATTTGTTCATCCCGGTGAGAATGCAAGGAGGAGAGATCCTAGGAAGTATTCTTACACCTGTGTCCCTTGCCCTGAGTTCCGCAAGGGGGCATGCCCCAAGGGGGATGCATGTGAGTATGCACATGGAGTTTTTGAGTCCTGGCTACATCCTGCCCAGTACAGAACCCGACTTTGCAAGGATGAGATTGGCTGCACACGCAAAGTCTGTTTCTTTGCTCACAAGCCTGAAGAGTTGCGCCCTGTATATGCATCCACAGGTTCAGCTATGCCTTCACCTAGCTCTGTTTCAGCCAGTGCAGTGGACATGGCAACTTTGAGTCCCTTGTCTCTTGGTTCAGCATCTGTGCCATTGCCCACTACTTCAACTCCGCCAATGTCTCCCTTGGCTGCTGCTTCATCCCCCAAGAGTGGAAACTTGTGGCAGAACAAAGTTAATCTTACTCCACCAGCCTTGCAGTTGCCTGGTAGCAGGTTGAAAACCACTTTTAGTGCAAGAGATTTGGACTTGAAGATAAAATTGCTTGGGCTAGAAAATCGCACTAGCAATATGCAGCAGCAACAATTGTTGGATGAGATATCTAGTCTCTCCTCCCCGTCTTCTTGGAGCAATGAATACAGTAGGATTGGAGATTTGAATCGAAACCTTGACGAAGTTTTCGAATCTCTTGATCCTTCTATGTTATCTCAATTGCAGGGAATGTCACAGAAACAATCAACACCAACTCAGTTGCAATCTCCAACCGGGCTTCAAATGCGCCAAAACATGAACCAACTTCGTGCAAGCTATCCAGCTGCCAATGTTTCATCCTCTCCAGTGAGAAAACCTTCATCATTTGGGTTCGATTCTTCGGCTGCAGTGGCAGCTGCAGTGATGAATTCAAGGTCTTCTGCCTTTGCAAAGCGAAGCCAGAGTTTTATTGATCGTGGAGCAGTGACCAGTCGTGCCGGTCTCAGCATGGTTTCTAATGCTCCAAATACTAGATCCTCTAATCTATCAGATTGGAGCTCCCCCGATGGGAAACTGAATTGGGAAGTTCAAGGAGATGAGCTGAGCAAGCTTAAGAAGTCAGCTTCGTTTGGGTTTCGAAGCAACAATCTAACAACCCCAACAACAACAGGCTTCACTCCATCATCACCAAATGTTGATGAGCCAGATGTGTCCTGGGTTAACTCCTTGGTGAAAGATGTTACGCCAGCAGGACAGGGATTGTTTGGTGCAGAGAAGCAGCAATACAATCCATGGATGGAGCAACTGTACATAGAACAGGAGCAGATAGTGGCATAGCGAAAGAGCTATTTGCTCCTACCCTATTCTGACCAAAATTCATATTCTTTGAATTCTTATTAGATTCCACGTTTGTAGTAAGTTATAGGAGTAATGAGCCGCTGCTGATATCTTTAATAGTTTAGCTTAAAGAAAGATTTGTTGATTGTTTTTTCATCTTTGCATAGAAAGAAGCCTAAAGCCCTTTCCTTATGTTGTGTAATCCTTTGATGATTCCCACTGTAATCTACAAAATGTAATACTATTTGTTTCAATGCTAGTACTTATTCAGTGCTCTCTATTCTTTGAAATCTTCTGGATTATGATATTTTTAACGCTTCCATTTTATTAGCAAAATGAAAGATTAGGTTGAAGTTCAAATGAAACGATAGAAGAAATGGTATCACTTTTATGTTCATAAATTTCGGTAAACAGGCGCCTAAACCTCCAAAGTGCTTTGTATTTATTTGAAGTCATCAAACATCAATCATACTTTCACACTCTAGATCTATGTAAAGGTGAAATTGGTATTGTGGACCGGGTAACGGAAAAACCATATGTGTTGGTGTTGCTGGGCTAACTGCAATAGCCCAAATTAAAAGTAATTCTATGGGGGTCTAGTCCTGAAACCTTAAGAGTTCTCAAAAGGCTAAGGGAGTACTGAATCATTACAGCACTTAAGCTGGCAATGAACTTGGCCGCCCAAATGCCAATAATTATACCATACTTTAAGCTAGCAGCTGGCTCGCTGCCAAGGATTTTCCAGGGAATTGTTGCTGGGAAAATTTTATCCAAACGTCATCAAAATGACGTGTGGGGTCCCATCCTTTTACTTTTCTGCTCTGCTTCCCTTGTCACTCCGAAAGTCCGAATGAGAGAAACTGTTTGTTTGATCACCCACCCGCAAAGACCAATTCTTAGCCGTACATCATCATTTTCAAAACAAAAATTTGAGAAGAAATTTCTTGCATGCTTTTTTTGAATGTTGAGTCACCAACATAATTAATGCCGTTCTTTAATGTTGTCTGAAACTTACAGCAACTTTTATTAATGATCACAAATATATTAAGTAATAAAACTTCTGTGGTGGTTGTAAACGTGTGTAAAGTAGATGGACGGTGAATAATTCTTTCCACGATCACAAAATTTTTTTAAACTGGATGGAATATTCTGCATAGTGCATTGTTTAACTTGGATAAATGGAGGAATTATTGTAGTATTGTGAATATGATTTAGGGTAAGTTTAAGATTGAGGTTGGATAAGTTATAGTATTAAAGTATTTGGTAAATATTAGTTGTTATAATTTTTAAATTATATTAGTTATGTTAATATGATTTTTTACTTGTATGATATAAAATATATTATGTTTTTAATAATTTTATTAAAATTATATTTACTATATATTATTAATTTTTATTTTATAATTATAATTTTTTTCTACAACAATAATAATTTTTAAATTGCTGCACCTCAATCATACACGTATCCTTAATTAAATACTTAAAATATTATCATTCAAAGCATTATGTAAGGTATAAATACTTGACTGAAACAATGATAGTTTGGAGTATTTAAATAATATGTCTAACATTTGACCGTTTCCTTAAAATAATACAGTTTTTCAAACGATAAGTATCAACATATCATGCTTGAAGTGTTTATTAATCACAAAGGCAATCCGCATTCAAACAGACATTTATTTATCATACAGAAGAAACAATAAAAAAGCAATAACTAAGTCCAAAATTTGACCGAGAATATTAAATAGAAGCTTTGTGAGAAAATCTACCAATAAACAAAAATATCATTATCTGCGGGCCCGCTCGCTGTGTGTAAAATTGGGCCGGAAGTTTGTTTTAATAAGAGATGTTAAATACACCCCACTTAATTCGCTCAAACTTCCCGTTTCTGTTTTAAGTGCCTGAAACGGTGCGGCAATTTGGCAGATTGACGACAAACCACACTATTGGTATTGGGCATAAATCTACGGAGACAAAATGCGTCATTTTCCCATAATTGTATTACAACTTTGCCGTTATTTAAACAGTAACAGTTACTATTATTTGCGCAGGTTACTTTTGATCACTCGCTGCCAAGTTACAGCTCCCAACAAGATACGCAAAGCATTCCCAAAATTTCACTATAGTGCAATATGACCACAGGTCTATTTCTCTCTCCCTCGTTGGGTGCGTGTGGGTGCGTTTGGGCAGTTTGCATATTAACTGCTCGATGAATTTCCCCAGAGAAGCTTTATTGCCTTATATGCCAAGAGTTTTATGGGTTCTATTATTTTGACGCTGTATACATTAATGCATGGTCTTTTATTAACTACGTTCATCTTTTACAGGGTTGAATACTATCAATGGTCACTTTCAGCTCAAAAATATTGAGTTGCACAAAGGGCATATTCAAGGTGGTTTAATTTTACATTTTGTCGTCATATTTAGCATGACATTTATTGCAAGGTCAATGATTTTCTTGCATTTGCAGGAGCAAGGGAAGTGAAAAGGCTATGCTTGCTAAGAAATGGGTCGTTCGCAAAGAATAAGATTACCTGCAGTTCTGCCCAGAATGGCAAATTTTCTTCTAATACTGAAAAAAGTGAAAAGAAACCGCCCTCTGTTAAGATGTGTGGAATTACATCAGCCAAAGATGCTGCTATGGCGGCAGAAGCTGGTGCTAATTTCATTGGGATGATTCTTTGGCCCCACTCCAAACGTTCGGTTTCACTTTCGGTTGCAAAAGAGATTTCAAAAGTTGCTAGAGAATACGGGGCAGAGCCAGTTGGGGTGTTTGTGGATGATGACGCCGAGACAATGTTAAGAGCTTCTGATTCCGCAGACCTTGAATTTTTGCAGGTTTGCATTTACTTCTGCTCTTGATTGCAATTAACATGACAATGTTTAAATAGTGACAATGTTTAAATAGTTAACTTTTATGCTCTGAGGTTGTTTAGCTTCATGGAGATGGTTCTCGAGCAGCATTTCCAGATTTAGTGCAAGGAAACAGAATAATATATGTACTTCATGCGAATGAAAATGGGGACCTACTGAACCTGATTTCTGATAAAGAATGCTCTCTGGTTGATTGGATTCTTGTGGATAGTGCAAAGGGTGGCAGGTAAAAGGAGAATCTTGCTTCATGTAGTATTGTTCTTGAAGTTCATTTTATATGAAATCTTTCTGATACTCTGTGCAGTGGCAAAGGATTTAATTGGACCCAGTTTATGTTACCACCAATTCAAAGCAAACATGGATGGCTCTTGGCTGGAGGGATCAACCCGGAAAATGTTTGTGAAGCTGTGTCTGTCCTGAAACCTAATGGAGTTGATGTTAGTAGTGGCATTTGTGCCTCAGATGGTATTCAAAAGGATCAATTGCGAATATCTTCCTTCATGAATGCAGTACATTCTATACACTACTGAGTGAAGATGACTGCCGAACATGATCCGATAGATGAATGGCATGAATATTTTATGAACTTTAGTCCTTCAAAATTTGGGACGAATCAAGAATAAGCAGTTCCTGAACTGAAATTTGAGCTATTTGAACTACGAATGTCTACTGTGAAAGATTTTCCCTTTTTTAAGATGAATTATGTAAGCACTTTGAGAATAACACTCGAGGATTGAGTGGCCAGTTTTCGACTTCTTTCATGAACAGGCAATAACTAAGGTGAAGCTGAAAAGCCATCTGCAATTGTTATATCAAAAATTTCGAAAAGGATTGAAAGAGATTTTATGTATTACATGTAAATAAAGTTCAAGTAACGAATAAGGTGTCTAAAGTATAATTTTAATAGTTTTGTATCCACCAATTTCATATTTTAATAATATTCTTTACTAATTACAGTTTAGAGAAATGGGGAATTAACTATCAAAATCATCGACACCTGAACTTTGTAGGGGTACCATATCCGAATGCGTTGTAAAATCTTCATGGAGGGCTTGGCTTTCATCTAAAACTAAAAATGATCAGGCATAATGACTTCAAACGCCACTATGACAATGAATTGGTCATAGCTGCCACCATTTACGCCTCTCCATTCTCTTTGCAAGCTCACCTGCTAGATCTGCGAAGTTCTGAGCCCCATTTTGCAGTTCTTCAGTTCGTTCACGAAGCATCTGGTATATACAAACAAGGGAAAAAGATTGATGAAATGAAATAAGGAATCCATAAAATATAAAAAGAATTTACTGGGGAAAATTAATGTGATAATTTTCCATCATAATGGTGCTCAGAGCCTAGAATTTTAATTAGGGGATGCCAAACATAGGATGACCTTACACCCCCCCCCCTTCTCTCTCCCGCTTAGAATGGCTCCACTCATGACCTCAGCCTGAGCCCTCTGGTTTCGTTTAGCCATTTATAGGTAGATCTGTTTGCCTCAATTTTTTTTTTTTTCAAATTTATTCCTCTGTACCAGTTGAAGATGCCAATTAAATTATAAAACCAACTAATGGCGTCCACGTTTTAACGAATTTGTATGAATATGTGGGAGAGAGACTTCTTTGGTAGGTTAGGCAGTATTGTCTAAAGGTCGGGCCTGTAAGATTGGTCAATTAGTTGCTCTCGGAACTTTCAGTGCCATAATTAAAACACTTGCAGTCTCTAGAAAACGAAAAAGTTCCCTATTGCTTTTCAAAAAGTTGTCCTTAGACACTCAACAGGTAATCTACCTCGAGTTTTTCCCCGCGTTCTGCAAGCTTGTCCTTTGCTTGTGCAGCAGCGGCCGCTGCATCCTGGACCTGGAACCACTGATTATGTTAGAAAATGTTACTCATAAAAAAGGGTATTTACCAATAATTCAAATGGAAATTACCTCAGATTTTTTATATTTAGCCTTAATTTCATCAACAGTTCTAGATTTGGGTTTTGCGTCAGAAGCAGCACCTTCAAATAAATTTTTCCTCGCCTTTCTCTTATCTGTCACAACAGCAATGTAAGGTGTAGACAAAAAGTTAAAGAAACAAAGCTACTGAGTATGGAGAAAATAGGGTATACCTTTTTCATCATTCTTGATTGTTTGCGACGAAGATATAACGATTAGAGGTCCATCAATGTCAATGTCATCTGAAGCAGATTGGTAACACAGTCAGAGAAGGAGGGAGAAAGTGGCAAAGGAGAAAGATCAGAGTAAGAGATAGAGAACCTATGTTAAGTTCAATAACTCCTTTATCATCTGCAATGTCCGTGGATGGTTTTAAGAATGGTGGGTTCGAAAATATGCTGTCCAAGTGAGCACAAGTCTTGTTACTAACTTCCGGGATAAACACATTTGGTTCCGCCTTATCTGCTTTGAAGCCCTTAATAATACCGCCTAAAATCCCAAGCGCAGTACCCTGTGACCGTGGAAATTAAACACAGAATCCCAAATTCTATGTAGAAGCAAAGACAAAGAACCTAAATATCAACCTCTTCTTTCTTCTGAGCAGGAGATAAATTGATGGTGGCGTCAGCTGCAGCTTCAAGGACCTTATCATGAAGATGGGGGAAAGACTCTGGAATCCTGAAACAAAGCAAAGATTCATATGAAACTGCTGGGAGCTTCTACCTGCATCCAAGATCTAGGCATATAACCCGACGCAATATAACGCGCACACAAAGGAAGAGAGGAACTGGCTGGAAGGAATAGGAGAAGAAAGAGAGAGAGAGACAGAGAGAGACCTGAAATCATTTTCCCAGGAAAACAGTGATATGAAAGCAAATTCAAACCCATTTATCTGTAAAAGAAAAATGTAAAAATCATATACTAGACAATATAACCCAACTGACTGGCGACGCCAAAATACTCACAAAGACACACAAACATCATGTGGTATTAGTATGATTCTATCAACAGTCTGCTTCGCGTCTAAAAAGAGGAAAGCAACTGCTTTGGCAACAATTAAATTGTGACATAATTTAGGGACATGGAGCATTGTTAAGCTGGTATTATATGTACCGCATGGATAAATATCTGGTCAATTTAGAAAAATAAAAAATCAGGACAATTTAAAGAAAATGATGAAAAATCAACCAGGACAATTTCCCCTCTATCAGACGAACACAGTATCTCCTCCATATTAGTTTTATAGCTCCACCTTAGAATTGAAGTTAGAGAAGTTTCTCCTCCTACTTCAAGGTATGGCAAAGATCTGTCAAATGATGAAAAGAAAAATAATAATAAGAAAAATAAGTTTCAAACATTTGGGCAGAATTTGCAAAGATTCAAAAACCTATTGAAAAAATTTGGGGCTACAAATATCTGTTTCCTCTCTGAATAAACGAAAGGGATTTGGTTTTTGAGACATAAGATATTTTGCAGCATCAACATCAACAAGAATTGCAGTTTACTTGAACTTTACCTTATCTCAATATCCCCAGTTTGATAAAGTACAACCAGACCACACTCTTTCTCATTTTTCTTGAAGCTTGTAGTCCAACAACAGGGTTTTAAAAGATTCACCTTGTGAATGGAGTCAGTATGCCCCTAAAAGTAGGCAATTTTACTTGTTGTCAAGAGGAGATAGAAAAATCATGAATTCCAAACAAATTAATGTGAAACCAGAGGCACCTGAATCACAGATTTCAAAGGGTACAACCACAATGCATCTTCATAACAAAGTAAAACAAACAAGTGCTCGAATATACGCTCCAAATATGTGGCTTCAGTAGGGGTTTCAAGTTCAGCTACAACTGGATCACTTCCAGGGTTGGCATTTGTTTGATCAGGTTCACTTGTAGTTTTGCAATTTTGAGATGAGTTCAATAACTGTTTCTCACTGGAAGTTTCAGAGAGAAAATTGCCACCCTCTGCATGAATACTTGCATCAGGAAGATATAACTCAGAAAGGCAAAAAGAAATGTTATTCTCTTTCATAACTGAAAATACTTGCCTATAATGTACATATAAATCGCATTTGACTCCTTCTGATGTATTGACTGAGAGGAAAGAATATGACCTGTGGTGCTATCACAAATAACAATACGTGCATCCTTGGTCATAAAGAACAACGCCTCCTTTTTAGTGTTAATACCCGAGTCCTTTGGACTTCTTATTAAGTTACTTGTGTCAGGAAGTGATTTCACCGCCAGATATAGTACAGGGGAATTTGAATTGGATAAACTATCTGTAATAAATAAAACTGATAATGTACTGATGTCAAGCATTGCGACCTGAAATACAAATGTGAAAAAGTAAATCCTAGGCTGTACTACTGGTAAGCACAGCATCAAAGAACAAAACTAAAGAAATGATTCTCACTTGGCTACATTCAAATCCTACGGCAAGTCTGGCTCCAAAATTTGAAAATTTGAGGTTGCATATAGGAGAATTGAGGACAGAAAATACAGCCTTGCATTGAGGCCCATCCCCATCGGGCAAAGTGTGAACTGCAAGCAAGTTATGCAGCAAAATACATAAATAAGACTGAAAATAGTGAATATGTAGAATTAATTACAAAATTGCAATTATCTTTAACTGTTGCACTGCTACAACCAGCCAATTGGACTTATCCAAGTTGTCCATATGATTTGAACCATTACCCTACTAGTCTATACTAGTCACTATTATAAGAAATGACATAAGTATATGCAAACCCAACCTTCTTTTCCGGTTTCTGTCACTAAGTTCAAGGTTTCTTCGTTTGAACTCTTGACGAGATTATACAAGCAAACCTACATACTCCCCAAGAAAAAAGAAAAAAAGGGGTCTTTAGATGATTGCATCTGCTGAAAATATGAGAAGGAACCCAAAAAAATGCTCTTACCAATCCACTTGAACTGCCAATGGCTAAATTTAAAGTGATGGAGCAAAATTCCAGTGCTGATACTGATTCACTTGCTGTAGCTGTTCTGATATCAGGCAGCTGCCCATCAGACAATACATGCTCCATCAAGCAACAATGTCCCAATCAAAGTAATATGATCTGGATTAATAATCCCAATAACAACAGCCAAAGTTGTACATAACTATCCCCAATAAGAAATTACAAAATTGTTATAACTCAACTAACCTCAGATCCTAAAACATGAATAAGTGACAAAGTAGGATATGTGGCATCCCATATTCGAATAGATCCATCTCTGTAACCTGCTATATATAATCTTTCAACCAGATAATCTTCAGCATCATGTAATTGGCAGGGAATCCCGCCGGTCAAAGGCCACTTTGTAGTACTCCTCGTCAACAGAGTTGATGGTGTATGTGATGCTCGAACTTTCGCAGCTGAGACAGTCTAATCAAACAAAGTGAACCTAATTTAACAGCTGGTAATAAATCAACAGTAGAAATTGAAAATGAATTTTGAATCTATCCAACGTCTCTCAAGAAATCTCCAAATCTAATAATACCTTTGAAAGTTCTACTGACAGCTTCCCATCTCTACATACCATACACAACTTCCCCACTGTCATGTGCGGTTCAGTGGTGGGTATGATCATATGATACTGCAATGAAGAAGAAGAAATCTTTTTCTTCTCTTGAGATCTTTTAGAAGAAAAACGCGGACTATCATAAACATGTAGTTGTCCCGGGTTTGTCAATACACATGGCACACTGCCATGACTTTCATTCATACCATTAGGTAATAGAATCATGTCAACAAAAGAACCGTTAAGTTCAAGGTCTACTCGGCCAATGCATTTCAAACTTTCTATCCTTGAAGACCAGTTGAGGTACAACATCTGCAGAAGAGAAAAATGGGAATTATGATTCTAAGCTTACATGACAAATGATATTTCACAGTAAATAGACTCATGCTGCTACTATTGATATTATTTAACTCCTGTTAATGGGTTCCATATAATTTTTAAACTTTTTACAAGAATTAATACCAGCACTAGGAAAGTTTAAAATCTACTTTGAATTTTCTTTTATGCCTTTTTTTTTTTTTTAATGAGAAACAGAAATCTAAATTCAAGCAGACAATAATTGTAGATTGTCTCATGAATATGTTAGGTGCCTAGAGCTCAGAGATGATGGGCCTTTATCAATGAGATCAAACTCAACACGCACAAAGAAAGTGAGTTTAATGATGCATTCTTGTCATTTCAAATTAGCATGTCAGTATGATTCACAAAATCAAATGTGTCACCTCTGTTATTACCCTTGTCATGCCTTGATTACCATTTGTCTATGCAACTTCATATTTAAATTATTGACAGGGCAACATATATCCACCAGCAAAGGGGAGAACGACCCATGGACATAGGAGACTAGAAATTCCATCGTTGTTCACAAAAGATTAAAAGCGATATAACGTTGACTCAAACAATTGAAAATAACACGCTTTCCACCATTATTATGTTAACTTGGACAAGAACATAAGAAAATCCATGAGCAGAATGTGAAAAGTTATTATTTGAGTTAAAAAGAGTACTGTTAGGACTTCTTCAGATCCAATTTCATCACCACCATAGACAAAGAGTTGGCCACGGCAATCGTTACGGGATCTCTCTGCGGACCAATGCAAGGTGATGACAGGGAGTCTTCTGTTGCCAGATGATAACTGTAGTCTACCAAAATCAATAGAAGAATTTTCGGATTTCCGATCTTTCGTAGAGGCTGCAGTTCGTAAGTTCCAAAACAATATATCTCCATCTAGATAACCAACCGCAAGAACTGATCCATCATTAGATGCCCAACAGAGAGAGCTTATCTCTTTCTCCACTCGTTCATTGTCTGATATGGTTTCAGAAAGCTCATGACCGGCATCTTTTGAAGGTTCATCAACTGTTTCAGCCTTCAATTGAAGATCTTTACTCCCCCTAACTAGTACAACTTTATCTTCAGAGACATCCCAAAGAATAATCAAGCCATTCGCATATACAAGCAGCAATCTGCAAAAGGAAATTCTTTTAATGCTTCAAAATAAAGGGGAAAAAATCTGCAATGGAAATGGATTATTTTTCTTTCTGGTATCATCAAGTCCTTTTTTTGGTGTAGTTTTTCCCCTCAAGCTGGTTAAGGGAAAGTACATATCCATCTCCTTGGAATAATCCAAAAAGAATTTGTAAAATTGGCCATTCTACTAGCAGCTTCACCCGGGGTCACATAGTATGATAGAAAAACCCAGTATGACATCACAATAAGTGATGCAACTCAATAAAATCTCCATGCAAAGGAGACACCAAGCTCCATTTTCTCTATCTTGCATCAATGTTATCAGCATACACAAACGACAATGGAGCTCAGGTCCGATTTCCATTTCCAGCCTCGGAGGCACCTATCCCTACTTAAATTTTGTAAATTGTATACCCACAAAGCAGTCCGTGAACACCTTCATTACTGTGACTTAGAAAAGAATAATTGCAACGCAAGATGGCTCTAGTAACACATTGACTGAATCCCACTGTCTAGTTCACATGCTTTTGAAATTGCAGCAACCTGATCTCAACAAAGAAACCAAGTTTGCTTCTGATGGTGACATCAATGAAACCAGACTCATCAGGTGGCATGCAGTAAAAGAGAGAGAAGCATTAAAGTCTGCCTTACCTTTTTCCCTTAGAATATGGTTGGGGGAGAACTCCAACAACAGATGATTGAATACCAGCAGGTTCTGCAGAATTGAGAAAGATAGTAGCATCTATTAGATGTCGGGTATTGTATAGCTAATATAAATTGTTCTGAAGTTGAAAACAGAATAAATGACCAAACAGACATAAGTAAATTTAGTATGCCTAATTTTTCACCTCAAAGAAGATAGGAACGGCCACTGAATGAACGTTGAAGTAACAAGAATTTCAGGAAAATGTCTCGATTTTCAACTTTGTTAGTAGTTTAGAGAAATGATTTTAAAACAATGAACCATCAATTAGATTCCTTTTTAAGAAAACAGCATAGAAGTAAAATATGTCCAGAATTAGACCAAGAGCAGAACCCTCAAACGGGCAGTTTCTTCTTTGCATAAGATAGGGTTTATGGATGAAAAGGAACAATAGACTATGGAAAATTTGGCAGAAGAACTCTTCATACCATGTTACCAACTCCACTATACCTTTGCTCTTTAAAATCATCAATGTGAAGAAAAATCAATCAAAGAAGTGACTACTATTGGACTGCAATTAAAAAAGGAAAAAAAATGATGCATGACTCAGCACTCTAAGAATGCATACTCATCTCAAAGTAAATTCTCGAGTCCCGAAAGTAAGGCCATTACCGTCTATAACATCTTTCGGAACATAATATGGTGAATGTACTAATTTTCCTTCTTCAGCATTACACTTCAATACATACACCATTCCGTACTCATCTCCAATGTACCTAAATGTAATGATGACGTACCAACATCAAAAGCAAGTTACAATATTTTGACTATCAGTTGCAACCAACCAATGACAACTGAAATGCAATATGATAAAGAAAATCAAGCGTTATACATGTAACTGGTGCCAAAGATAACAGAGAAAGCGGTTATATTGGACTCCCATGGTAGAGTAGAAGTTATTCTCCTGGCTTCCAAATCCCACAGCTGCCAACACCAACAAACTATTAATAATCCAATCATTCTGTTCATGGAAAGGGGAAGAAAGTAAGAAGAAATAAATAATGCCTATATCAACAAAATTATATACGAAGAAATGGCTGGAAAAAACACTTTTGCGAGCAATGTTGCCAGACATTTGCACAGGATGAAGATAGAATAATTCCTAATACAGTAATACTAAAGTACCTTATAACCAGACGTTTGCAGCTCAGTACCTGAATTTCATTTCCACTGGAGATGCTGACCAAAAAACCCTGATTTTGTAGGAACTGCCACAAATATCAAATACAAAAATGCCATATTTTATGTTGATACAAAAATGCCATATTTTATGTTGCCATAAAAATGATGCGCAAAGATTTTTTTTTTTTTTTTTTTAAATGAAATAAAATCCAAGCATATTAAAATTTGAATAACCAACTTCTCTGATCATGCATTTTATACATCCAGCGGAGCACAAAACAGGAACAAACGGATGAAGCACGAACCTCCAAATGTTTAAAGGCCAACTGCTTCGGAGATACAAGAAGGCCTTCAATATTATCACCACCAATCACTTTTATTCTACCATCTCTGCGGTGGATACAAAGAACTAGAGATTAATGGACGCCAATAAACCAAATTTTGTAAAATAAAGCCTACACCAGCTAGCTTCAATAACCAAATGAAAAACTGCTCAATTCCAATAAGTAAGGCAATTGCCAAGTGCAAGCCAATTTCTTTTATCAATTGAAAGCTCATTGTTAACGTTGCCAAATAAAAACATTAACTCACTGTGTTCCTATTGCCAAGAGAGATTGAACGTGATCAAAAGCCAGAATTGATGCAGTTGAGGGAATTCCATAGTGGAGAGTGACACGCGGATCAAAGTCCTTTGATGTCAAATTTTCCTTTATCTCATCTTTCTGTGGAATAATTCCGTAAATGCTGTGATTAATTAAACATATTTACGAAAAATAAAGGGAAAAAATGATGATCTCAAAGACCAAAGAAGCAATGGCTATCCAAAAGCACTTATATTCCAAACGCATCCTTTATACAAGAGCTTTTTATGCATTGTAGCGAATTATTCACAGATTTTATATATTAAATAATTGTAACAATTCATTTGAAGAAATTAATTGAGTACCTGACGAGGAGGTGACGGTTGCTTGGTGCCTTTCTTAAAAATTTTGGTGAACATTTTCGAAACGACGATGTATTTGCTGATTTTTTTTTTTTTTTTAAGTGTCTCTTTACGAAACAATTGGAAGTTTGTTTTTGGCTTGTTCGTTTCCAGTTTTGGTGCAATTAAGGATCATTAGGCGCGATGATGGGGTGAGAATTTTTATAGGGAATTGGGAGTTTTGTGATTCGAGTGTTTATGCTGGAGGAAGCAGACGTGGAATCGATTAGGTGATTGTATCTTGGGCACCTACCTAAGTAGCTCATTCAGTCACCGTTTGATTGATTTGATTGGTATCCATCAGCGCAAAAATTGATGCTTCATCTCTAACACCTGCCCTCACTCTCTCGCGCCAAAATAAAAAGTGATTTTTAAATTGAATATACTTCTTGTTGTATCACAATCAAGTTATTAGTAGTATAATTTTTATTTTTTGATTCGTGCATGATTTCTCTTAGAACTAATAACTTTTTATTTTGAGAGTAGCATTCCCACAATATTTTGTTCTTTACATCAAATTTTTTTTTTTTTGGGCATCAATTTTAAACATAGAAAATATATTCAATAAGAATGGAAAGGGCTCGTAGCTCAAACATCAGCGAGGGCGAAGCCATATTATTACTATAAATGTAATTGAACCATATACTAAGGGTAAATAGGGAAATTTACCTTACAAGGAGAATATTCGAATAATTTGGCAGTGGCTTGGAATATATTATAACTACAAGTTCAAAGACACTTGAAGATAAACTCTGATCTCTTATCTTCTTCTTATTGAGTTTATCCCATAGCCATTATCTTATCATGTTCGCAATTTCAAGTTCAAATTCTAATTAATTATCTTTAATTTCTTATTATGTAGCTTGCATAAATTAATTGCACGGAACACACAGATTCTTCGTCTCTTTCGTTCTTTCTTTTTTTTTTTTTTTTGTTAATTTATTAATCTTTTGAGATGAGTGAAAACTTTTACTTATATGGAGGAGATGGATGAGTTTCTGATTCACAAAGCATTCTATTAAATAGCTTTGTGCTTAGCCAACTCCTTAGATTGATCTTCTTGGTGGTGTTTAAAGCCCTAGCTTGACAGAATGAATAATTCTAGAGGTTCGGGTTACGCACACCTCCACATTTTTTTCAAAATTTTTTAATGCATTAATTAATTTGTCTGCTTTTTGCAGATGAATATATTAATTTGCTGTGTTTGATCATATAATTTCTTTCTTATATTTGATATCTTGAAGTTTTAAGCATTTCACAAACTTCTAATTACTAACTTGTGATTCTGGCTATTGAGCGGCGTATGTCTCAAATAAATTTATTTATAACCTATTGTTTTTATCTTTAGTTAGTTAAGGAAAACTTTACATTCATTGAACTCAAAGAATTGGCTCTAATTATAATCATTCACTAATCAGTAATATGAATTGTTTTAAGCATTATTAAGTTATTAAACACGTGAAAATTTACATTATCTGTCATGTTCCATTTATCTTGTTAATATAAACAAGTGTTTATAGTGTTAACAAACTAGATATAATCATTCTTAATGATCCTGAAGAACAGGCCACCTTATTAGACAAATTGAAAGCTTAAAATTCATTTTATTATATAAGTCAAGAATCAACACGCCGTACAAGCTTGAATTTTAATTTCCATTTTCTGCTGAACCGATCAAACCTATTTTTCATTTTATATGATTGCTGGAAGCATGCCATCAATTTCGCCATTTGTCTTTGTTATAAAGTAACTATTATCTTGGGCCAACAAAACTAAAATAATAATAATAATAATAATATTTATATGGATTCATCGGTAATTTTCACATAGATTGATCGTTTCTTATTATTTGTTAGCAATACATGATAATGAAGATAAGACAAGTAAGATTAACATGCATGGTATAAATCATATAATTAACATTAATTATATTGATATATGATACTTGTCTATATAATTAATAATAAATTTGTACCTAATAATAATATTGATGTAATTGATATGTTAATTTGTCGTTCACATATGTTACTTCTCGATATGAAAATTTGGGGTTCCAATCTAAAGAAAAGCTATGCCCACCAACGCCTCAGCATCACACTGATAACTGAATTTTTACAGTCTCTGGATAAAATAATGAATGAAATAAAATATTAAAATCTTTGAACAACAGATGAGAGCGTGACATACAAAAGTACATGGATTTGGTAGCCTTTATAGTTTATATAATTATAAAATTTGATGGAACATATTTCTATAAGCATAACAACAAATAAAAACAGAACCCAACCCGTGAATCTGCTACAAACCTGCAGAAGCAATAATTTCCCCGCAACAAGGCAACAGACTGCCACTATCAGCAATAAAGTTGCGAATATTTTGGGCAAATTAACAATTGTTGAAAAAAGAACAAAAAGATATTGGACTAGGTGGAGTTGCTTAATGCGCAATCATCTTCCCAGTTGAGTCCCATGTGTTACCAACTCGGATAATTAACTAATATCAATTAAGCTAACAGATTTACTTCTCAATTAATATACGTCTGGTAACTATATACACAATAGTCCAATGGTGAATTAAACAACGGTTAATATTGTTATTTTTTTAATATTATATTAGAGTGCAATACAAATACCGTTAAATATAACCTAATATGTTTGTTAGGACCTAAAGTCTAACTCAATCCCTGTCGTGATTTATCTCATTGTATTATTTGTATTAAAGTTAAAAATTTTAAACCAAAAATAAATATATAAATGAACTCTCACACTCACACAAAAACTCATCATCACTCATCCTCACACCTCAAAAATAGTTTAGTTGGAAATTTAAAACCAAGAAAAAATAAATGAATGAATAAATTCTCACAACCAAACTCATCCTCGAACCTCAAAAAGTTTGATATATCAAAATTGACGTCTAATAAGACATTTAAAGCCAAAGGAACTAATAAATACTTAAACACTCATACTCACATAGAAATTCAGACTCTCTGTCTCACAGATATATATGAATGCCCACTATTTTATTAAAGATAAAAAAAAATAGAGGAAAGCAATGAAAATAGGAATCAGTTACGTACATAGTGAACTCATATTTAGGAAGCTCCTAGGAGTCTTCAATAAACCCTTTATGCTGTCAAATGTCAATGTCTCTAAGAATGTATATTTGTAATGATCTAATTTTGAATTATTCTGGATCGGCAAAATATTTTTAAATTATTAAAAATCTTAATTTTATCTTCTAAGTTTGTTAAGAAGACAAGTATGTTTCATCACTGACCCACTTCTCCCTTACTTTTTGAATAAAAAATAAAATAAGTTAAAATTTATAATAATTTGAATGATATTTTAAAATTATTATTTAATGCGTAGGTAGTAATATGAAATTTGCCCATTTGCATTTAATTTTAAATTGAATGCATCAGTATGATTTTATTGAAAGAGCAAACATATAATTAGGACTCAAGGATCCACTAAGACTTTTTCAACACAACCAATAAAGTCCGTGACATGTTATAAAATGAATTAACGTCACTCACAAGAATTAAGTTCTTAGATAAAAGGACATTACCACGTTACAATTTTCAGTTGTCAATTGCCGGTTATAAATTAAAAATTTGCCGCACATTTTCGCAAGCGATTACAAACTTTAATTAAGACAATTTGCCACCAAAATCACAAGTACATCTTGACTTGTCCAATTTTGCGTGCCACTTACGTATATATTTATTTAAACTAGATTCTAGAATACATTAATTCAACTAAAATTTCCCGAAAACAAATAAATAATAATTATATCATATACTCTTATTCCCCTCCTTTCGCTTTTAATATTAATGCATTGAATTGAAATTTTGAAATCATACCATCTATTTATTTCTTTTACCAGTTGCTTGCCTCACTCACACACGTGTGCGATCACATACCGACCTATATATATATAAAGAAATCTTGTATTATCATGTACCAATACAGAGCTGGATAATTTTTCTTATCTCCTTCACATTCATGGCATCCTCAGCTCACAAGCAACAACGACAACTCCACTTGCCAAACATTTACGTCGGCGGCGGCGCGGCGCCGCCACCAACACCCTCCAACAACCACCCATCCACGTCAGCATCCCCCGCCGCAGATGCCCTTTCTCGACTCCTCCACAGCCTCCCATCTCCCACTCTTTCCCTTCCAAATACCCGCACTCGCTCTCCTTCCGCCACGCGTCCTCCACTCATCTCACTATCAAATCCTAACCCTAATGACCAGCTCCTCTCTTCAGCCTCCCAACTCGGTTTCTTCCAACTCACTAACCATGGCATATCGTCTCAACTCGCTCACTCAGCTGAGCTAGAAGCTATCTATCTTTTTGAACTTGAAAGAGATAAAAAATTATCGTGTTTTCTGAAGAACTGGCCTCTGGGTTATGAAGCTGACGAAGAAGAAGATGAAGAAGGAAACGGCGAGTCGTTTTGCTTGGATTCAGCTTGTTATTCCGAGTCCACCGAGTTGAACTTAACTTCCCTACCAGAGTTCACACGGGCTATGGAGAAAGTTGGCTTGAAGATCATTGAAATGCTGGCAACAGCATTAGGGTTTGAGAACCCATTAGGAGATGACCCGACCCGGCATTGTTCTTTGACATGGATGTCTAAGAATCTGCATGGGAACAATCCGGTCCTTTCGGGTGGATTTTACCCGTATATAGTTGGGTTACATTACCAAATCCGGCCTTCGAAACACACGTTGATAGCGGATGCGGGTTCGGTTCCGGTTTCAGCAGAAGTGGACTCTATTTTAGTTACACTTGGTGACATAGCTCAAGTAAGTTTTTAACTCTTAAATAGTTTTACTATTTTGCAATTATAATCACTGTTTCGTTTCCAACTTTTTCAATCTCTTCAAATATGGATTGTTTTGGGGTCCAACGGGTAAATTCGTCAGATATTTGGAGCTCCGATTCAAAGAGTATTCTGAGCCGTGATTGGACCGACATAAGTTTAAATCTCATAAAATGAGGGCCCGCACAAACAACCACGTGGGAAATTAAAAAGCAATAATTTCGACATTTAACGTATTTGTGTTTGATACGTAAGCATAATTAAATTATTAATTTTTAAATATTCATAATAATTTGTCTCATAAGCATGACTCAAGTATTTGATTTGATGAGTCTTCAATGTATGTTGCATCACGTAAGTCTGTTTTCTCCATCTTTTTTTTTTTTTTGTAATTAATTAAAAATTGGCTCGTGGGATTGAAAAATTTTCATGGGGGAGCTCAAGTTTGACTTGTTTCAGATTTATATCGTATATACATACATGCTTTTTTTTTTTCAGATTCATTTATATATTGCGTTAATAATTGAATGTCACTATCTCAAATCCTCTAAAAAAAAATCTTAATTTTTTGCCAATGTAAGTGCTCATTAAATTATTATAACATATTTTCGTATATTGATGATGTGGGCTAAACGATAGGTATGGAGCAATGGAAAGACAAAGAAAGTGAGATCAGGAAGGCCAATGACTGGTTTGGGGGATGAGAAAAATAAATCAGATGATGGCATATCAATGATACTACTTGTGACTCTTCCGATTGACAGCATCGTCTCTCCACTCATTCCCAAGATAGATAATAATAATAATAACAATAATGGCGACGATGCTGAGAATACTGAAGATGATAATAACAACAATATTGAAGGCCAAAGCCAAGGCCATGGTGAAGAAGAAGAGAGAAAATTGTTTGAGTCATTTTCTTTGGAAGATTATGCATGGAGAGTCTATCATGAACGTCTTCTCTTCAAAGACGACCCACTTGATCGATACCGCATCTAAAAGTTGTTTTTTTTTTTTTTTGGGTGAAGATTATTCAGGGGGAGTAATTTATTTATTTATTTTTCATTATTATTTTGCTGGAGTTGTTGTAAATTATCGTTACATGTTAACTCGGTGGGTTCTTTTAAACAATTGTTGGCAGTTGTTTGGGTTTGTTTAAGCATGTTACAAATTTTCTTATGTTCACATACGGGTTAAAGACAAATTGAATCTACATTTGGACACAAATGGGTCGCATATCCACTTTTAAAAATTCGAGAAAAAATCAATCCCATCACTAGATATGTTTAAAAATTCAAACCTCCACTAGATGATTAAATAGATTTTTTTAAAAATATTATAATTTTGGAATATATTTTAATTTGAAGCCTATTGAAAGTTTAGATACATCCAAAGGATCTGATGGAGGCTTAAATGTGTGCCTTCAATGATGTTGAGAGTCCCACTAACAGTCCAAAGGGTTGTGCTTATGAGTGGAGGTTTTGATCCAGTTCGTAGAGTCTGTAATATTAAATAATATTTTACCGTAGAGTTATTATAATGTAGAATATTATTTAATAACTATAAAATTATAATAATAATTTATTTTTTATTATTTATTAGTGTAGTTATTAAATAGTACTCTACAGTAAAGTAACTTCACAATAATCACTATTTTTTTTAACATATTGTGTTTAAGGAGGAAATCATAGTGACATCGAGCAGATTGCTATAACCAGATAGTCATTTAATGAGTTCAGACAGAACATCTAAATTAGGTGGTTATCTGACTAGTTCGAGCACATCATCTCGACTAAGTGTTTATTTGTGAACTCAACCAGATTGTTATCTGGAAAGCCTGAATAGATTATCTCGACTAGGTGAACAGATCATCTGGTGCAGATCATCTCGACCAAGTGAGCAGATCATCTGGTGCAAATCACCTCGATCAGGTGAGCAGATTATTTAGTGCAGATCACATTGACCATGTAAGCAGATCATTTGGAGCAGATGATTACCTGGTAACTTTGAGTAGAACATTTCGACCATGGATAATTCGACGAGATATGTACAATAAATAATATTTATTAGTCATTATTATAACAATTATATATGATAAATGATATTATGGTGATCATTATTATGATTATTATGGTGTTCATTAATTATGGGGGTTACAATAATTATAATCATGAGGGTTATGATAATTATGATTATTTATTTGAATGGATTTATTTGTTTGGAGGATCTTTTCCATGAGAAGGGACTCTCCTCTAGGAGAACAAATCATTTTTCTTCTTCATGTGATTGGAAAAAACTCTCAGCTGGAAGATAATAAGAATTAAGCCATTAGACCTGATTACTGACTTGAGCGTCGGAGGGTTCACCCGAAAAACTTGCAGCGCCTCCGACCGTCTTTTGTGATTTTATGTAATTAGCGACAATCTGCAAACATTAGCAGGAGTCTATAGTGATTGGTAAGTCGCTTCCCCAAAAATAAATTCAATGATGATGTTGAAGTCGGAAGATCAGCTCGAGATAACAGCGACCAAATTTTCGACATCAACATATTGTATAAAACTTGAATTTTGATCAATAATTCATACTAAAGGCATGTTATCGTGATTGATTAATATGATTTACAGTCAACGACCTGGATATATCCATCATCTTACAACAATTATACATTGACTTAGTGATCATGTTTGTATTATTTTGCAAAAGTTCCAACACAAATTGATAATTACACATAAAAGCACAAGTGGAAAGAAATTAAAGCCCCCTATGATAATTTAAAAACTATGCTAATTTACATACTTACACTCCTTATAAGAAAAATATTAAGTCCCATAGTATGTTATAATTTTTAAAGTATTGTATGTTATATAAATGGTAACTTAACAATTGCCTAGTTTAAAAGATTTCAAATTATTAATAAAATTTGTTGTCTCCGTGAATGTCGCAACAAATATAAAAATAGTTAATTTTCTGTATAGAAAATCAATATTATTAATTCAAAAAGTATTCGATAAAAATGGAATCATTGGTTCATTACTGTAAATTTGAAATCGTGAACTACTAAACTGTTTGACACTTGGCCCTATATGGAAAAGATGTGGCTACAAATCTCCCAAACAAAAGCTCAATTATTTATTTCCTGTCGCTGAAAATATTTTCATGTTGGGCTCATGCTCATCATTAACTACAGGTTTTGACATCGAAAGTGAATTATAGTAGCTATAATGGTGCTATTTATTTCGAAGGCACCATACTAGCCAAAATAATCGAGACAAATGAACTTATAAAGCCTTTAATCATTTCTCATCCGACAAAAAAATGGAACACGATAATTAATTCTTTAGCATGAGAATGGGATGAGCAAACTTATGTATATATTTTCAGTGAAATTAAGGCAAAATGGTGTCATTGAATTGTTGTACAATTGATGTAGTACAAGATATTCTTGTATCAGGGATAATGTTTTCAAAATTAACTGATTTATTTTTTGTTACTTGTAACAAGAAATAAAATCATGTTGCATTATTGCTCACTCTCTCTTCTCTAAAGTTTGTAAATATAAAAATACAATATTATGTTAAAATTCTAGACATTGGCTTCAAAAAATAGAAATTTATCCCAACATAAACCAGAGAGACTTGATTCTTCTATATAAAATTGGAGAAGTCAGGAACCATTGAATAACCAATGCTCTTCATAACCCAAGGCCTTTCTTAATATTAATTACTCTTTGAAACCCTAACTTTTACTTATAAATACACCTTTAATTTCCCATTTTTAATCTGAAGTGCAAATAAAAGAAAAGAGTTTGATGGGTCCAAAGGTCTGTCGTAAATGATAACGAAAGTGCGCACAAAAATTTCTCTATTGATCACGACTGACGGTTATGTGGACAAGAACTTGACATGAAACTACTATAAAATATCCCTTTAATTTATTGAAGCCTCAATTGTATAGTTGCCTTAGCTTGGAAAAAAAGCGATGTTACACCAATCAAACTACCACCAAAAGGGAAGTGTGATAGATGAAGTGACCAAGTACACAAACTAAAGGGACATTGTTGATGTATTAAATACACAAATAAAAATGTTATTGAAAGGGTTTCTTAGTCTTTACTTTTCTCAAACAGAAAGTTACTAATAATTTTGATTTATTTGTGTCTATTTTATTTTAATTGCTAAAACATTTTAATCACAATCATTAATTATTATGAGAGATTTAAACAATAATGCGTGAACTCAACTTTAGGGAAAATAGTTGTTGGGGACAAAGAGATATTACATGCATGGTGCTTTGTTAAAAAATGAAAAATTGACAATAGAGTGTTAATAATTCAATTTTATCTACTAGTAAGCGGATTATTATCTTGCACCAAACTTAAACATTGACATTTGAAGTGAATTTTAGGCGAAGTTTTGATGGTGACCAAATCGTTTATTACAATAAGAAAAGCATTAATTTGTGTGAATTATTGGAGCAATGTTTTCTATTACTGTGCAAATCATCTCTTAACTCAAAGAAAAGATGAATGTAATCCAAAAATCAGTTCTAAAAATCAGATGAATTTATCCTAAATAAATTTTTAAAAAATCTATAACACAAACTATTAGAGGACTAGGAAAATTAATCTTAATTAAGCTGAAGATTATTGCACCAAATACTTCACAATTTTTAAGATAAACTAGTTTAACGGTCCATTTGTTGACCAAATATGTCGGATAATTATTTGTTCAAGCACCTGCCAATTTTGCTTTTTGTTTTTTTATTCTACTCATTGTACGGGTGCGGTGGCCCACGGCTGCATGAACCTTCTAAAATTTTGTTATATGATTAGTAAAAAAAAAACACAATAATAATTAAATACATATTGAATCTGTAACCGCAGCTCGCAACCCCTCTTTCCCTCTCAGCCCTCTGATCTTCCATGTAAAAGAAAATCAAAATTCATCCTCAGCCATCTGATGAACATACTTTTGAAAAATCACCATAATTGTTGACCTCTCTGCCTCCATAGACGATTCTGATGAACAACAAGCTCAACCCAAGCTTCCACTTCAGAATCTTAAAGAAAATAACAGCTATCCTACCGTTTTAGTAGATTAAGACCAACTTATGAAAAGCTTTGATTTCACTCCTCTCACTCTGAAAGTTGTTAGCAAAAATAAGTATTAAAAACACAAAAAAAAAAACAAAACAAAACAGAATAAAAGAAAAGAAAGAAAAAACACAGCTTGGGTTCAATCCAATGAGAAAGACAACTCTCCTTCTACCAAAAGCCTAACCATTTTCTTCAAGAAAACCCCATTTCACCAAACTTTAGCTGAAACAAAAAAAAAAAAAAGAAAAACTGAAACCGAATGCATTGTAAGTTTCTTTCTTTATCTCTCCCTATATTTGTATCTTTCATTCTGCAGTTTCTCACAACAGTTTACTTGTTGTATTAATAATTTTTTTTTTTTCTTATTGTCTCATTCATGCAGCCAAATCGCCGCAAGCTGTTTTTTGGTGAATCACAAGCCACTATGAAGCACAGAAAAAACAACAATCTTTCTGTTTTTGTTGTGGTGTTTTCAATCTTTCTATTTGGTGTCTTTATGTACAACGAAGATGTCAAGTCCATTGCTGAGTTTCCATTTTCATCTAGACCTAATAAAGAAGCAAAAGCAACAGACCCAATTCAAGAAACAGTAAAAGAAACAAACCCAGATCAAGAAACAATCCAAAATGATCAAGAATCATCGGTTTCAGTTAGCTCAAGAACTTCACTAGAAGAGCCTCAAGAAGTGGAGCAAATGGTTGAGTTGCCTGTATTAATTGAAGACGATGATGATCAAGAAGTTGAGTTGCCTCCGGAAGATTGTGATCTTTTTACAGGTCAATGGGTTTTGGACAATGAGACACATCCTTTGTACAAAGAAGACGAGTGTGAGTTTCTAACAGCTCAAGTTACTTGTATGAGAAATGGAAGAAAAGATTCTTTGTATCAGAATTGGAAATGGCAGCCCAATGATTGTTCTTTGCCTAAGTAAGAATTTTGATTTTTGAATTTCATTTTTCTTGCCTGTGGAAATTTTTGTAAGCTTAATTATGTTTTGTGTATCTGTTGTTGAAGGTTTAAAGCAAGACTGTTGCTAGAGAAGCTAAGGAACAAGAGGCTTATGTTTGTTGGGGACTCACTGAATAGAAACCAATGGGAATCAATGGTTTGTATGGCTCAGTCTGTGGTCCCTCCAGGGAGAAAGAGCTTGAACAAAACTGGATCACTAGCTGTTTTTAGAATTGAGGTCTCTCTCTTTAATTTCTTGCCTGTTACTTTTAACTTTTTATCTTTTTTGACAATATATATATATATAGCATTTTAATATTTTAAGAACGATTATTGAGATTTGTTTGGAAGAAAAGATTATAGCTCTGTGAAGAAAAGAATATATATATATATATATTCTCAATAAGCTCTAGAGGTGATAAAACACAACATTTTAATTAAGTTGTGAATAGTTTATAATTTTTAAATTTTACAATTCATCAATATTCATATTTTATTCATCCACATTATATGAATACATACTAAGTTTTATTCAATGTCGCTAGAATATTTTATATTCAAAATTTTGTCATGGATATGCTATTGAAAATTGGAAAATAAACAAGAGAAATATTATGTGTCCTCCTTTCTTCTTTCTTCTTCCAAAAGTAAATAAATAAATAAATAAAACGAAAAAAATTGTGGACATTTGCATACGGATTTCCCGTGGGATTTAAGGTGATCATGTGTTTGCAGGACTACAATGCAACAGTGGAATTCTACTGGGCCCCATTCTTGGTTGAATCAAACTCCGATGATCCAAATATGCACAGCATATTAAATCGCATAATCATGCCTGAATCAATCAACAAGCATGGGCAAAATTGGAAGAACGTTGATTATTTGGTCTTCAACACTTACATTTGGTGGATGAACACATTCGCCATGAAAGTCCTGTAAGTATCGTAACAACATTGAACGCTGCCACGTGGCACTATCCCAATTAATTCATGTTCATCGCCTTTATTTTTCTTTCTGGGGAAAACAGACGAGGATCGTTCGATGAAGGGGCCACGGAGTATGATGATATCGAACGGCCTGTAGCGTATGCGAGAGTATTAAAGACGTGGTCGAAATGGGTGGAGCAAAATGTGGACCCCAATCGAACGACAGTTTTCTTTAGCAGCATGTCTCCTCTTCATATCAAGTAATCAATTCATAATCCTTCTTTAATCCTAATTATTATTGGATTTATAATTTTATTCTTTTTAATTGGAACAATGGGCAGACTTGTACCTGCTGTTGGCTCATTAATTAAATAATAATATTTTTAATGTAGTGTATTATTTATTTATTATATAATTTAAAATAATTTAATTATTATTTAATAAATAAAATATCATATTAATTAGAACTTAAATTAAAATTTAATTATTACAATACCTATGATTGCTCTTAATTAAATTATATCTGGAAGAAATATAAATAAAAACATAATTTGGATTTATTAGGCATTTTATTAGGTAATTAATTAAAAATATTTTAAATAGTATTCTGAAAATGACAAGAATTTTTTTCTTAATTTTTTCTCTTATTCTTTTTAATATTTTAATAATTAATCAAATATGTGATAATTAAATTATTTTTTTAATAAATATATATATTTAACTTATTATTAAAAAAAAAGATTACAAGATTACAAGAAAAAAAACTAATTTCTATAAAACACTTTTAATTACTTCACGTAAACATATCTATTAGTGGTTGATTGTGGGCCTTGTGACCATGTGACATGAATAAAATTAAACGTTATTGTCAGCTTTAGTTGGTAAACCACTTTTATAGTTTTATATCCCTAATGATCAATCATGATTTGTCTTAAAACAACATATTCACTTTGGTGTCATTTCACTACAATTGATATTCATAACTTTGTTTTTTTTTTTTTAAAAAAAAGAAAACCATTACCTTTTTACTTATTTTAATAATTATTTTTCCACCAAATTGTGTAACAGGAGCTTGGATTGGGAGAACCCAGATGGGATTAAATGTGCCTTAGAAACTACTCCGATCACAAACCTTTCAATGCCATTGAACGTGGGGACAGACAGAAGGCTATTTGTGGTGGCGTCAAATGTTACTCAATCAATGAAAGTTCCGGTCCATTTCATCAACATTACTACTCTTTCAGAGTACAGAAAAGATGCACACACTGCAGTACACACAATTCGCCAAGGCAAAATGCTAACGCCAGAACAGCAAGCTGACCCTGCAACTTATGCTGACTGTATCCATTGGTGCCTCCCCGGGTTACCCGACACGTGGAACGAGTTCCTTTACACACGTATAATCGCCCGCACGTGACCATGGTTTTTTTTATTTCTTTTTTTTTGTAATTTTTTTTAATGAACCTCTCTTGGTTCTGCTTTTGTTTTATGATTTTTAATTAGTTTTTTTTTTAGTCTGTCAATTTTTTTGGGTCAATGTTTGATCCTTGAGCCAAATACGGTACACAACACTGAAAACTGAACTGTATAATGCATTATGTTCAAAGGAAAATAAAGTCAATACAAAAAATGTATGCAATGTAATTATGCAAACACGTGATCCCACATTCAATTGCTTATTCTCTACGTTTATATTTGCGTAATCATTCGGATAGTGCCAATTATTTTGGAAGGACATGGAGGAATTATTACAATAATGCAACATGTTTTCTCGTTAATTTATCGATATTAGTATAAAAGTCCAAACTGAAAATAAAAAGCGACACTTTTTGATGAAGTTAAATCTCTCCAGTTTTAGATGCTGTTGAGCATTTTCACAAAAAGGCAAATTCCAAGCCCTTGGGCCAAGTGGGCGACAAACACCGGAAAACAGAAAACTTCATGGAATTTTTTGTTTCATCATTTCTTTCTCATATTTGCATTACAAATAAATACGGTTAGAGATTAGAGTTAGGTATTACAAAATACCAATATCCCACATTAATGAATGTCAGTTTTTAATCATAAAACTGTTAAAAAGTAAAAATAAGTTTTTTATTTTTTTTATTTTTTGAATCTTTATGAGAGGATTATATCATAACTACCTGTCAGAATTTTAAATGAAAAAAAAAGAAAATCTTTATCTGAATATCTACTATTAACTAATTTTTAAAAATTATATTTCAGATAAATTAATGCCACTATAAGTGTATTTGACATAAATTTCACAATTCCAATCCTTAAAACCCTTGGACTTCTCGCTCCAACCGTTATTTTTTATCAGCTCGTGATCTGCCTATAGGCTTATTTGGAATTTTTCATATGGATGCTCATGCGGTTCCGCATATCATATGTTAGTTTTATTGTATTTCAATCTGTATGTTTTCATTTATTGATGAGGTTTTGGTTCATGTTCCCTTCCTTGTGTATGTGGTTTATGTTTTCTGAATTATATTACAGGTATAGGTCCTGCTTAACCCCCACCATCTTGGTAGTTTAAAAAAAAAAAAAAAAAACCTTGGACCACTTGGACTTTTGGAATAATAGTATGCGAACCACATTTTTAGCTACTATCAATAATGGTAATATAATATTTTTTTTTCTAAGAATCAATTAGATTACTTAGATAAAACTTCTTAGTATTCAAGTAAGTAAACGTTTATCTTAACCTTCTACTTGTTTTACAAGAGACTATAAATTATTTTATTTATAGAGATCAATTGTAAGGTGCATTTCCCAAGCTCTATTGGGATTAATAGAATCTCGCCATAATCATGAAAATGTGTATTCCTTAATTACCCTTAGGAATTTTCTGTAATTATAATTCAATATATTAAGCACCGAATGAATCATGAAAATCATATCAAGCATGTCACTAAACATGTCATCAGCCTAAATAAAAGTGCATCTCATTTATCAACATAAATCATATATGTAATTTATAACTTGTTTTAATGCCATAATTTTCTCAAAAAAAAAAAAAAAGACTATGCACCTAATTGCTTTTAAGATTAGTTGCTGACTTAGTTGGCATGTTAGAACATTATCAAAAGGTTCTTTAAATGAAATTTTACTACTTATTTGAAGAGTCATATTAATAAAAAAAATTAAAAGAGTTCTAAAATTGAAGAGTGAAAAATATTATCTTATTTGAAAATTTTCATTTGGAGAGTATTTTTTTATCTTCTAATTTAATATTATATTATTTTTTATTTCATAGTTCATGAAAAGAGAAAAGTATTATATTGTTATCACTTTTATTAAAAAAAATGGATTAAAATAATGTACACTTATCTTTATTTAAAAAATCTTTATGGGTGTCATCATTTGACTTACTATGCCACAAATAAATATTTGAGGAGTCGGAGTGTCACCTGGGATTGGGTGTGCGCTGGCGGACCCGTCGCGTAATGGACAACTTGCTCGGGATGCTGCTAACAAGCCTGTTTTGCAGCGTCTCAGTAATAGCTGGAGCCAAGAGGCTGCTTGAACTTGCTAGAGAGACAGGAGGTGCTAGCTTGCGAATGGTAACCAAATGCAAATCATATGATGTATCAAAAGCTTGTGCAAGAGCATTGCAAGTTTAGTGATGTTTATTAGCCATTCGTTATTTAAATTGTTAGTTTGTTATTTTTCCTCAAAAAGTTTTTAAGCTAAACTGATTTTAAGCTCAAGTTTTTTTTTCGCTTATAGAAATATCTAGAAACTACTATAAATATCATTGTAATTTCAAATCTTGAATAAAATCCACAAGATGAATTCAGTTTACAAACTTTCTCTGTGAGCTCTCTAATTTTCTCTTTACGTCACTTCCTTGAGTTTTCTCATCAAACAAACAGCTTAATAAACTTTAACTTGGTATCAGAGCTAGTTCTCGGTCTCTTCAAATCTTCAATGGCTCAACAAGTACAATTCCTTAACCTAATACTAGTGCTGTGACCTCTTTCACCTTCACTGCACCAATTCAATCTTACAAATTATACGATCTGGAAGCAACAAGTAAATGTTACATCAATGGATTTAGGCTCTTTCCTGATCAATTTCTTGTTTCTGGATCTGATATCTCTTCCAATTTGAAAGCTTGTGGAAATGTCAAGATCAACTTCTACTCAGCAACTACATGTTGGATTTGGAAAAGAGAAAGCAATACACCTCTAGACATTTTATATCTCTGCTTAGTGCTTTGGCCTTTGCTTGAGCCTCGATGATAATACCATTAAAAACACATAGATCTGTATACAAATTTCATACCAGAGCACCAAAATTCTGATAAACTTTTTTTCCCAATTTATCTTTCAAATCTATTAATTAAAACTGAAAGAATATGGTACAATGAGATGCAAAAAGATAAGAGAGAGAGAGAGAGTGTGTGGATTGGAGATGGGCGATTAATGAGAGTTGCGAGGAATGAGACAAATTAGGGAGCTGAAATAATAATAATAATTTAATTTTAAAGTCGTTGAATGTGGGCCGTTGGATTCAGTCAAAGGCGAGGACTAAAAGTGTATACAATACGAAATACATGTCTATGTATGTATGTGTATATTTTACGAATCAAAGTCATTGCTTACCTAATTGTTTTCTTGCCGGGAAATCATTTCGAACAGAAAATCCAAAGGCAAAAAAGTTAGGAGCATTCTCCTATTAGATTTTTATTCTGAAATTATGATTTAGACAAGACAATTTTCTATCTTTTCTTCGTTATGAACCAATAAAAATTTCCTATAACTACTACTTTATCTAAGCCACCATTTTTTAGTTTTCTTGTTTCAGTTTTAAGTTGTTTCATCTGGTGTTTGTTTTTATTAAAAGTACATTTTTCTTAATAAAATCATTTTTTCACTAATCACCTAATTTGGATGCATTTAAAATTTACTTGCATGATAAATCATATTATTTTACTCTAATAGAACCTTCCCTATCCTTGTCAAAATGACTTATAAAGATAAATACATACTATACAAAATAAATCTTTACCGTTCAATTTGCATATTATCACGCATCTTTTATGCATATCAATTATATGAATTTATGGGATGAAATATCATCTAAAGGTTTAACATAAATGACATTATATATATATATTATAAATTAAAGATATTACACTATTAAATCATACAGTTTAATAAATTTCTCAAGACTTTAACAAAGTTCAAGATATTATATTTGAACATTTATATGTATACACACACATGCATACATATATATACATATACATATACATAATACATACATACATACATACATATATATATATATATATATATAACTAGTCATCTATTAAGTAATAGACGACATGACAATCACGTTATAAAGATGATAACAACATATCGTTTAGAACTCCTGGATTCTTAGTACTACGCGCACTTTAGAGTCTATCATTTGTTGTTTCTAAGAACCCCAAGTTTGGAAGGAAGGGACCTAGAACATCCAATACCCAGAGTTTGCCAGAATGTCTTTCTTCGTTGGAGGGGCTGGTCATTAGAGAATATGGACGATTGCAATTGTCAATTACTGTTATTCCAACCCTTTGCAAATTAGAAATCGGTCGATGTAAAAAGCTGGTGGGGAAAAGTACAATGGATCTTAGGCTTAGCTCACCGCATTCATTGGGTTCCAGTGATATGCCAATCAAGAGTTTCTAACATATTTATGGCAAACTGGAAATGGATTATTACAAGATGTTAGCTCTCTTCACCGATTAGAGATTGCAAGTTGTACACATCTCATTGATTGCTATAGCGTATTGAAGCTACCACAAACATTGTTTAGTCTTGATCCATTCTCTTAGAAAGGTAGAGATTTTCCAGTGTGATTCACTAGAATTTTTTCCTGATGGATGGATGCACAAGAGTAATACACATCTTTGTTGGGATTATGTGCTCTTTAAAGCATATTGATTTTCTGATTAATAAAATATTTCAAATATTTATTCAGATATTTTGAATTGCATTAATATTTTGAGCAAAGTCCATTTAATCATATTATATGTATTTATGCGATCACCATGTGGATTCGCGAAGACATAAATACTAAGTTATCTTATGATTAAATAAGTTAAGTTCATAATTGATAAATAAAGTTGGGCACTTTATTTAGGTATGAGATCGTAATAAATTCATTGAGTGATTTGTCTTAATCATGTATGAATTTATTGATGTAGTTTGTCTACATTGAATCTGGATCACATATGAGATTTAATTAACCTAGTAATAACCGTCGACTTATTAAATCTCATAGGCATTGATTCATTGTAATCTTAATCTTGAGTTAGTTATGATTTCATGATTGTAGTTGTTATTTCATTTGAGTTACCAATGGGCATGACATACACATGTAGGGTGGGCAATTTCGGATCCGGATCGGATTCGGATCGAATTTAATCGGATTTCGGATAATTCGGATTGAGGAAAACCAATCCGATTTCAATCCGAACTTTAATCCGATCCGAATCCGATCCGAATTATTCGGATTGGATTCGGATCGGATATATATTTCGGATTAATTCGGATTCGGTATAGTTCGGATTCGGATCATAATTTTGGATTCGGGTTGAATTCGGATGTGGGACTTTTTTGACAATTTTCTCTAAAAATTTATGAAAATATATATTAATTTTCTAAATAAATTCTCCAAATAAACATTAATCTAAATAAACTCTCCAACTCTCCAAAAGTCCAAATCTTCAAATGGGTAGTGGTTCATTGGTCAGCTAGGTTGCATGGTTGTCTGGCTTCCTGCCGATCACCGAGTTCACCGCTCGGGTTGCTTGGTCGGTCGGGTTGCGTGGTTGCTCGGCTTCCGCAGATCACCGAGTTCGTCGCTGGCCGGATTCGTGACTTCGTGCGGTGGACAACTGTTGAAATGGGTAGTGGATCGTGGTAGACGCCGGCTCGGGTTGCGTGGTTGCTCGGCTTCCGCAAACTCGCTGAGTTCGTCGCTGGTCGGGTTCGTGACTTCGCTGCGGTGGACAGTGCCGAAATGGGTAGTGGATCGTGGATCGTGGTAGACGCCGGCCGGGTTGCGTGGTTGCCGGCTTCCGTAGATCGCCGAGTTGCTGCTCGATCGGGTTCGTGACTTCTGCGGTGGACAATGCTGAAATGGGTAGTGGATCGTGGATCGTGGATCGCCGTAGACGCCGGCCGGGTTGCGTGGTTGCCGGCTTCCTGCATCGCCGAAGTTCGCTGCTGGCCGGGTTCGTGACTTCGCGCGGTGGACAACGCTGAAATGGGTAGTGGATCGTGGATCGTGGTAGACGCCTGGCCGGGTTGCGTGGTTGCCGGCTTCGCAGATCGCCGAAGTTCGCTCGGCTGGGTTCGTGACTTCCGCGGTGGACAATGCTGAAATGGGTAGTGGATCGTGGATCGTGGATCGTGGTAGAGGCAAAGAAATGGGTTCGTTCGGTGGTAGAGACAGTGGCCGGGTTCGTGCCTTCGTGGATCGTGGGTAGACAATGATCGAAATGGGTCTCGTAGGCGTGGATGCGTACCGCTACGGGGTTGAGTGCGTTCGTCTTGGCTCTTGGGTAATGGTCGCAGTGGGTGTTAGTGAGTCACCGGATCGGATCGTTGGTCTTTCTTAGCTCTTAGGTTTTCGATTTTGGTTTTTTGAATAGTAAAATGATCGAACCGATTTTAAGAAGGGTAATCCGATCGGATGGTTCGGATTAATCCGAATCCGAACCGATCCGATTCAAATCCGATCGGATTGCATAAATTATATCCGATCGGATTTAATGTTAAATCCGAACCCGATTTTAATAAATTCGGATTACATCGGATCGGTTCGGATTCGGATAAACCGATCCGATGCCCACCCCTATACACATGTAGTCTAGATTACCCGTGATCTTGGTGAGAGCAATTACAAGTATTGAAATTGTAGATTAACAATATAGAATTTGTACGACACATCTCTTGATGGGTTTTCAAGATTTGATCATAGAAATTCTCCGGCAGAGTGTCTCAACATAAATAAGTATGTTGAAAATGATCATTAGAGAAAACCAAGAAGTATCAAGGAAAAGATGTAATTAAATTGATTGGACAGTTGAGATATCAATTTAAATTAACGATGCGGTACAAAGGATTGTGCGAAGAAAGAAATCAATGTGGCTTAGGCGAATTATATTCGAGCATACAATTATGGAGGTCGGTCCAATCTTATAGTAGAGTAGAATTGAATTAAATAATTATATTTGTTTAATTACAAATTTAATTATCAGTAGCCACTATTAGTATGTTCCCAAAAGATCCCTAAGTTAGCTCATTTAATCGACAACACCATCATCTGAACCCAAAAGTAAGAAAAACCGGCATATTAGATGAAAATTATAATTATAATATTTGTTAAGGCCTAATATGTTATATTAAAGTGTAAATGGGGCTTAGTAATGTTTTACAAGGTGGTCTCCTAGTTTGTTACACATTCCTTCCACTTTTAGTGTAAGTGAAGAGATAGTTAAAAGATGAATTCTATTTTAAATAGAAATCCTAATCCTAACATACTAGGGTTTTCATAAGATATTATAAAATGGGCTTTATACTCTTAAATCGAGAAGATGAGGAGAACCTCGTGGATTCTAAGAAAAATAAAGAAGGCATCTAAGAGGAGCCAGCTATAATTGGGAGTGGTGAAACAGACGCCCACACGTCCAAGTGTTGATCAAACTTGAGTCATAGCTTGGAAGATCGTTTGAGGCGGATCTACAACTCTCAATTGTTCATCTTCTCAAAACATCAAGGTATGAATTTCTAGATTACTTAATTCTTATATGTTGTATGAGATCGGTCCTAAAAGGTTTTAATTGAAAAATTGAAAACCTAGTTTATTTTCCCTTCACTATTGAATTATTTGTGGCTGTAATTCTCTAAGATGCATTACTAAGGTGCAACTACCCCTAAGTCTTAAGTGGATGAAGATATAAAATTAGATGAAGATCAAGTTTCAGAATGGAGGGAGCGGACAGCAACAGAGGCAGCAATAGATACATCTCTCTTGTTGAGCGTTTACAAATTAATGGTTGTCCATCTCTCAGATCTTTATTTTTAAAAAGAGAGCTTCCCGACACAATGGAAGAAATTTTTGCAAGGTGGTGCTTAAGGAGCGGCAATTTACCCAAAGCTCTCAAGGTCCTTTCTGTTTCTGCTCCAAGCTGGGGTTAATGGCGAAAGCCCACTACCTTATGACTTACATAAAGCCCGCTTCCTTCAAAAGCTTTGCATGCGGGTTTGTCCAAAGCTGTTTCCTTTCTCCATGGAATTAAGGGAGCTCAGTATACATCAGTGTAAGAACCCGACGACCCTACCCAAGCGCAAGCACAATTTCACATCTTTTCAAAGAACAGGATGTCCACCAACATTCGTGCACTTTGGATTGATTATCAGAATATGTAGAAGCCATTATTTGAGTAGGAATGTCGACCAGAGCATACAGGAATGTCGTTATGGAGAACGTTATGGAGAACAGCCTCTATTACGGAACTCAGCCGTTATGGAGAACGTTCAGAAGTGGTGTCATTTCGACCAGAGCATACAGGAATGTCGCTTCCTGCCTCTCTAACCTCCCTGCGGATTTCTAGGTTTCCAGTTCTGGAAATCCTGCCATCAATTGAAAACCTCACTTCATTGGAGTATCTTAAAATTAATTCTTGTCCAAAGCTCGAATGTTCTTTAGAGAAAGGCTTGCCTACTTCACTTCTTTCACCCGAAATCTCGGAATGTCCGATGATAAAAGAAAAGTGCAAAATGGATGAAGGACAGTGCTGGCCCTTGATAAACCCTATGCCTTGTGTTCACATAGATCATTCATTGGCCTTTGATCGCTCAACATGCGAGAAGTGAATCCTGTTCCGAAAAAAATTCATGAAACTCTAGGTATATGAATATTAAAAGCATCCAACCAATTGTAAACCATCGATTCTTTTTTTTTATTCATTTAAGTTCTCCTCACTTGATTCAAACAGGTTTACCCATCCGCTCCCTTTTGGCCTGCATTGAGCCATTGCAGTTTCAGGACAAATCCGTTTATTAAGGCAAATTCATTTGTATCATCCATTAATCTTTGAGGTTCTTAAATATCATGTTGGGCTCCAGGTTTTTAAGGTTGATATCTACTTATAGGTTCGTAGAATATTTGGTGTAAAACATGTGAAAGTAGTTTTTTTTTCTTTAATATCACTGTTTATCTTACAATTTTTAAAAGTTAATTTTTTTACCTCTTAGTTTTTGGTAACGTCGGCCTCTTAATGAAAGCAAAAATTCAATTTTGCATCGTTCTTTCCCTTGCCCTTTGAAGTATTGATAAATTTTGTTTTCATTTACTTTTTTCTTCTGCATAAATTTAGCTTACAGATTCCAGTTACAACTACTCAAGCAAATTCTCTCTTTTTCGAATTGCATATCATTTGAGGGTCAGCTCCATTTACTACATTTTCCATACTCCTTTTTCGTGCAGTGCCTCCCTTGTCGAAATCTTCTCTAGTGTGCGGCAATCCAATGAAAACATATCCATTAAAAAATCTCATGCTCTGTTGTTTTCTGGAACTAGATTGCTCGTGGTTTGCGAATTAGTAAAATTAATTAACGAACATTCATGCAGTAGTCACAATCAAAATATGTGAAAGTATCTCTTCTCACAATGTTGCTTTGGTTATGTTCCATACAGTCAGCTCATTTCAGATTCAGTAACTAATTGACGGTTTCTTTTAATCTCTCTTAGGTCATAGAATCTCTTTAGTCCTTTTTATGGTATATTTGGGATTGAATTTGGCAGTTGTAACTTTTGAACTACAACATTAAAGTGTTTAGTAAATATTAATTGTTGTTGCTTAAAAGCTACGTTAATATAATTTTTCACTTATATGATGAAAAATTTTATTTTATTTTATAATTACAACTTATTTTTTATAGTAACAATAATTTTTAGAGTACAACACTTCAATTTCAAATATACCCTTAATCTAGTTATTTGCCAAGCACTCATGAGTTGTTTGAAATATTCTCTGATGCTTGTGTTTGTAGATAGAGTTAAAAAATTCCATGTGTGTTCTGTCAAAGAAAATACCTCATCGATGGGCTACCAAATTCTACTAATGATATATAGGGATGACAATTTAACATGGATCCAGATGATCCGAGTTGTGTTCAACCTATACTAGATGTATCTATTATCTAGTATCCAAAATTGATTTTCTAAACCCGGACTTATCCAGGTCTAGCTCAGGTTTATCGGAACCTGGACCTAGATTATTTAATTTTTAACATTATTTAATTAATTATTTTTTATAAGTATAAAAGCAAAAAATGAGAAAACTAAAACCCTACACTTTCTTTCACAGCCCTTGTTCCTCTACCCTTATTAATTCCCCAAAATTCAACAAATGAATTCAACATCATCAATTCATCATTGCCGCTAGGGATGGCAATGGGCCGGGCCGGGACAGGGCTTGGCCAAGCCCGAGCCCGAGCCCGACATTACAAACATAAGCTCGAGTCCTATAAAAGCTCGAATGTTCAAAATTAGGGCCGGGTCCCTAATAGGGTCGGTAGGCTCGAGCTTTATCCGAGCTCGATCAATTTTTTTTAATATTTAAACAATTCCAATTTAAAATATCATAATATATTAATATTTAAAAACTTTAAAACCTTATTAAAATAACATAAATATAAAAATTATTCTAATCAACATCTTTACCATAAATTATATAAATAATTAAACACAAACAAAAATTAGATCTAATTCAAATAAAACACAATTTAATTCAATAATCCAACTAAAGAGTTCATTAATTTAACAAACAAATAAAAATACATAATTCGATTACACAATTTAAACAAGAAGTTCTTTAGTTTAAAATGACAATTCACTAATCCAACATGAAGAAAAAAAATTACTCCAATACTTATGGACATACGCTTAAATTTTTTTTAAAGTCGAGCATGGACAGTAACTATATAAAGCTCGAGCCTGAATTTAAAGGCTTGATATGTATAGCCCGAGCCCAGCCTTTAAATTCGGCCCAAGCCCTAAAAATAAGGTCGAGATTAATCGACCAAAATCGTACTGACTTTTTACCATCCCTAATCGCGTCAGATTCATCATCATTCCAATCATTAGCAACATAACATCAGCACCGTTGTTGCACTTCTACGCGAGTTTCATGAAGGGACTTGATACCTAGGTAGAGACTAGAGAAATCAAGGAAGCATTTGAAGGAAAAGAAGAACAAGGCTAAGAAGATCTATGGCGTAAAGAAGACCAAGGCCTTATATGCAGCCAAGAAGAAGTGAGCAGCAATTCATTTTTTTATACTTCGAAAACCATCTTTCTGTGATGGAGTTCTATAATAGTCTTTTTTTTTTTTTCAGTTTCTGAAATGAAATATATTATGGTATGGATTTTGGTGCTATTTATTGTTTATTTATATTTCCAGATTTTTTGTACTCTAAAAAAAATGATTTATACTAAAATTTGTGTTCATAGAATCATTGGTCCTTATTTCAAGTTTGTTTGATTTCCCATCTTCCTCATCCTTCAATATCGATTTAATATTTCAAGAGATTCCGTGGTTTTGTTTTATTTGCTTATACAACTACCAAATAGCCAAAATGGCATGGTTGAATTTTTTTTGGTACAATTTCAATCTATTTAGGTTCAGAACCTGCAATTCGGAAACTCAAATTTTTCTGAATCAGATTTTGCCATCTTTAGTGATATCACAAATTCTACATTATTTGTGCTCTCCTAACATGGCATGTTTGTAATTTGTAAATTGTTTCAATGCCACATTTTCCGTAAAAACTCTGCGACTACCTGAATTACAAGTTCGATACATCGCATAGCCTAACTTCGTTTCTTTGTAGTCACAATCCCTGAGTTGGCAACCTTGTAGGGTTCAATAGGTCCATTCATCTCAGTAATTCCCACACCTTGAGTTTCCTTGACTTTCTTTTCAACATAGTGCTCTCGATATTTTCTTGTTCCTCCATCAAACATCAATATTCCACCGATAACAATTGCAATAATTAAAAAAACATTTGAAAAGAACTACTATTAGCTCCAAGCAAACAACTACTAAATAGTCTTTGTTTCCCCTCCCCTTCTGGGCTTAAAACATGTAGTTAATCAGGTCCACTATAAAACCCCCCAGCATATTAGGCCCACTGAAGGCTATAAATTGCCCTTTATTAAGGTTCGATAATATTTTTAAAATAATTGAGAAGGTGCTTTCCAAACTCATTTCATACCACTTAACTTGCAACCGACCGAAATATCCCAAATTTGGACCATTCAGCTAAGGAACAGAGTAGGAGATATGTCGAAAAAGTAAAATAGAGATGTAATTTTCTATTACCATGCTAAAATTTGCATTTGAAATGCACTTGGCACCTCAAGCTTTCTCTGAACCGAAGCTGCCTAAAGTTTTTGGTAACCAGAGCTATTAGTCCCAACCCCAATAACGGAATCAGTGTAGTATCACTCAAACGCACCAATAATTGTTGCCCCTCAATGCTAATGTTATTGACAGCAGTCGTAACGAGAGATGTATAACTCCGTGCAGTGATTAAAAATGAACTCACGTTGGATTAAGGTCCATGATAACTAATTGAGTAGTAAATCAAATAGTAAGTCTAAACAATAAAAAATAAAATCATATTTGATTAAAGTTTATAAGAACTAATTGGACAGTAAATTGAATAGTAAGTCTGAATAAATATTTAATTTTAACTAAAGATATTTTATCGGACTATTTTATTAGAACCGTAAAACTTTCTTTCTCTTGGATGCAAAATCCAATTCGTTTATTCATTGTGTTACAAAAGCCAAACACTAATTTAACTATTTATCGATCCAAACTAATCGGACCTGATAATAGAATCCCAGCCGAAGAAAAAGAAAGGAACTTGCCACCTATCAAACGATTAATACCAAATCGCATGAATGTTTATAAATTTTTGTGAAATAAACAGGGCAAGACTTGTAATTATCAGCACAAATCTGCAACTTTAGTCAACTTGCTTACCTAATGCTCATGGCTCAAAGACAGAGTTGCTTCAACTGCCACATGTTTTACAAAGAATATTCAAATAAATAAGTATTAGGTCAACAACATATTCACAACAATTGCGAATATATACTTTTTTTAATTTGATTTTAATTTTATCTGCTAAATTGTCAAGTATATTTGCAGAGAAATAAGTCATACCCAATTAAATGCGAGCATAAAATTTCTTATAATTCCAATTTACTTTTGAAATCATAGAAGATTGAAGTTTCAACTCAGTAAGTATCACCATCAGATTGTGACTCTGCAACTTATTACTACTTATTACATGGATGGGGATATTAAATCTCCATGTTCTTGCATTCTAAAGGCTAAAGGGTATTATTAAATCTCTATTTTCTATTTTCTATAGCATCTGAAAGTGGTATGTAAATACAGTACAATAAATCCAAAACAAGTATCAATATAATAAAGAAAAGAATCACTGACTTAGCATCTTATTTTGTTCATTAGCATTATTCGTTTTGCTCCTTTCAGCAACTAACACTTCCGGCTATGGAAAATTAAGCTTGATATAGCTTCAATCTCTCAAAGATGGTCACAACGAAGCATGCCGGTGACAGCCAGAGATTCAATTACTTCCCCATAGTACTTGGAGTATCAGTTTTTTCTGTATCATTCTTTGTATTTTATCTGTACAATGAAAACATCAAATTCTTTTCGTTTCCAGAACCTAAACACCAAGAAATCACACAAGAAGCTGAACCAGAAGTAGAAGGCAAAGCAAAGCAAGATAGAAAGGTTGCGTTGCCTCTAGAAAAATGTGACATCTTCACAGGAAAGTGGGTTCTAGATAATGTGACACATCCTTTATACAAAGAAGATGAATGTGAGTTTCTAACAGAGTGGGTTACATGCTTGAGAAATGGAAGGCCGGATTCTTTGTACCAGAAATGGAGATGGCAGCCTACGGATTGCTCTTTGCCCAAGTAAGTATCAAATGCACTCATAATCTTTCAAGCCCTTTTTCTTATATTATAAAATAAATAAATAAATATTGATGTATTAATGATTTTGTGTATTTCGGCTTAAGGTTTGATGCAAAGCTGTTGCTAAATAAACTTCGAGGCAAGAAGCTTATATTAGTTGGAGATTCCATACATTATAATCAGTGGCAGTCCCTTGTTTGTATGGTTCAATCTGTTATTCCACCTGGCAAGAAGAGCTTGAGATATATTTCAACCCAAACAACTGCCTTCACACTAGAGGTTCTTTTAACACTTCTGACTTTTTCTGTTAATTGAATTGCTAAATTGGCTGGTGAGTGTTACCGTTTTGTTCGATTTTTACAGGACTATAATGCTACTTTGGAGTTTTACTGGGCACCATTTCTGGTTGAGTCAAATGCAGACCCTCCAACAATGAGAGACGGCAAATTGGACCCGGTAGTGATGCCAGAATCAATCACAAAACATGGACAGAGCTGGAAGGGTGTAGACTATCTCATTTTTAACACATACATTTGGTGGACTAAATATCCAACAATGAAAGTATTGTAAGTTCTTGGCAAGCTTTTCCCTTTAGTCTCGCTTGTTATACCCAGTGTAACGTTGATCAGAATCTTTCTAATTCCTTGTTAAACTGATGAAAAAGACGAGGATCCTTTGATGAAGGTGCTACAGAGTATGATGAAATTGATTTGTATACAGTCTATGAAAAAACTTTGAGGACATGGGCCAGATGGGTTGAAGAAAATGTTAATCCCAATCTTACTTCTGTTTTCTTCAGTAGTGCGGCTCCTAGACATGTCAGGTATTATAGCAAAAATTTAATCAATCAAAAATACCACCCTAACTCGAATAACTTGTGCTTTAAGTAATTTACAAAAAATGTAACAGGAGCTCGGATTGGAACAATGTGAATGGAGTCAAATGTGTTAAAGAGACAACACCTATTTTAAACAGGACAACTCCATTAGAAGTGGGTAGAAACCAGCAGCTCTTTGCAATTGCAGCAAATGTGACTCAATCAATGAAAATACCAGTGCACTTTCTCAATATAACAAGCCTTTCTGAATACAGGAAAGATGCACACACCTCCGTTTATGGAACTGTTGCTGGCAAGATGCTGCTGCCGGAGCAGATATCTGACCCTGCAACATATGCAGATTGTCTCCATTGGTGTCTCCCTGGATTGCCAGACACATGGAACGAGTTGCTCTATGCAAAAATCATCTCTAGCTCTTAGACATTGAAGATGATCCTTCCAAGTTTCTTAATCCATACTGCTTTGTTCGAACAATTTGCATGCATCCAATGATTCTACTGCATTGTTCTAATTTCAAGACATCATAGTTTCTGCATTGCAATTGTAACACAAGTTCATAGAAGCTACTCTCCAAATAAAGAAAAGTATTATGATGCTGCAAACACTTTAGCTACCATCAAAATCTCAAGCAATTATCAACGTCAATAGACTACCAAGCGAAAGCACAAAAAGACATTAAACCAGCAGCACTACCTAAACAAGTATCTCATCCGAAAAACATGCCAAGGAACGTTCCATTTCGACAAAGTTTCAACAGAGTGCATATGCATTTTTATGGCGTCACGATTCTAAAACTACAAAGAAATCTCAAGTGAGAATTCTAAAGGATGTTCAACCTGATAAGTATTAGAAATAATCGTAATGTTTTATTCTCAAAAGCAAAAATGATTTTTTTTTTTTTTAAATAACTTTGACATAGATGTGAAAATATACAAAATGAAGATAGACTATGAATATAAGGCAAAAGATTTTGTCGAGGGCAAAGTGAAATTGTTAGATTAAACTTCTAAAATGAAGTGAGAAGGTGCTCATCACTTAAAGTGGTTTGTTAATTTATATTGAGTTAAAAAAAGGAGAGAGTAAATATTTGGCCACTGATGTATGATATGTTTTTTATAACTGGTATAATTATGACACAACGATTATAAATTCACATAGATGATTTGCAATGACATATGTATGATCTTGGGCATTGATAAATTCATCATTTTATCTTTTCAACAAGAATTAAGGACATTTTTAATAGAAATAAAAATAGTATGCCTTATGGATAAATTGTAATAAATTAGGGACTAGATATTGCTAACCATTTACCCCACAAAAAAAAAAAAAAAAGATAAAATGAAAAATTTAAAAGCCCTAGGGTTTAAGCTCAAGCACCAATAAGAAAAAAAGGCGGGACTTGAACGACTATAATTAATTTAATTTCCGCTTAATTTCTCCTTCTATACACTTCACTTCACTTGCTCGGTAACTTCTTCATATCAAATCACCACCGACATGTCGGTTGGAATTCGCCACTTATCAGTTCTCGGCGAGTTCAAGCCGTTCGGCTTAATCGCCGAAGCTCTTGACGGAAAGCCGCCTGATAATCTCGCAGATAAGTACGATTACTTTCTCTTCGACCCCAAATTCGTCAGAGACCGAGCCGAAGCCGATAGCAATGGCAGCTGCTCCATCTCCGAGTCGAGCGACTGCTGTGATCACGAGCTTTTTATTAGAGGAAATCGGTAGCTCTTCTTCTCAGCTTAATTTACTAAATGTACCAAAAATGAATATTAATTTTCGAATTTCGTGTTAATTTTGCTCAAATTTACATCAACTCCTTTGTAGTTACAGTAATTTAACTACTCCTATCCTATAGGATTATATGGACTACTGGTGCTCGAGTGTTTAAGAGATTCACTTTACCTTCACAAGTTATCACGGTAAGTATAATCAATTTTAATTTTAATACTTGTCTTTGCCTATTGGTTAATGGAATTGAGATTAATCATTTTTAATGCTTTTTATTCAATTTAAATGAGAAAGAAGATCGATTAGAGAAACTTTTCTGTTGTGTATGTGATCTGAAGTTGGCTATTCAGTTTCTATTTTATGTACTGTCAATAGCACGATGTTGTAATTTTCTCTTTTTTGATATAATTAATTTATTTCTATGGTTATTTTTTTTCTATGTTCTAGGTATGCTGGTGTCATATTGGTGATATTTCTGAAGCCCTTCTTTGTGTCTTACAAATTGAGTCATTGACAATTTACAACACATCAGGTGAGCTGACTATAAAATGGTTATTAATAACTCAAATAAGTTTGTAATTGATCCCAGGAGATAGTTTAACTGCCAAATATCCATTTTGAGGATTTTATCCTTGTAGTTTCAAAAATTATTTCGAAATGAGGTCAAATTTGTTGAGGAGAAGGAAAATGTTGTCACAATTTATGAAACCAATCTCATTTGGTAGCATTTTTGGATCATTTGTATCCATCAGAATAGCTGGTTTTAGTTTCTTTGTCACATTCTTTGTTTCAGATGCTGATGTGGCAATATTAAAACCATTACTGAAATTCATGAAGTTATTGCACAAGCCACAATTCATTCCTGCATCCTGTATCTACCATTTTTAGTTTATGGAATATATTTTATGAGCTGATGCAATAGCCTGGTTTCATATTGTAAAACGAAATTGTGCTTCCATTCCTTTATTTTAACAGGCGAAGTGGTATCCATTCCACTTCCTCGTACCATCACATCAATATGGCCTCTTCCGTTTGGTCTGCTACTCCAGTCAATTGAAGGGAATTTTCCAGCGCATGCTCCTTTTCCATCATCAAGCCGTTTGTTAGGTGCTCGTGATATACCCCGTCCAAGAAGGGAAATTGGGCACAGTCCACAAAACAATTACAGTTTACCAAGTGCTTTCAACCATAATATCAAAGGATACACAGATTCCATGTCCTCACATCTGATTCTAAGTGATCTGCTGGAGGAACCACAGGTTGTATTCTATAGCTTCCCCAGCAGTTTCAAATTTTCTTTCTTTGTGACTGCCTTGTTTCATGTGAATGTTGTATCTATTCCCTATTCTTGTTTCTAACCTTTCCTGCTTTTGTGCAATATTACCCTATTTTTTGTGTTATTGTTTTATTTTCTGATAAGTACCCTTTTTTATTGTTATTATTTTTATTTTGTTGAACTTTTAGTGTATGTATATTGAAGAAAGAGGAAAACTGAATATAATGAGGGATTTTGATGAAAGAACAATTTGGACAAGTGATCAAATTCCTTTGATGGCATCATACAATAAAGGTTCATTTGAATACCTCTCAAAAGTACTTTGATTTCCCTGAACCTGTCCAGCCTATCCTCTTTCTTCCCAATTGGTATAGTTTGACCTCCTCACTTTGTTTGCAGGAAAGATGCAGCACTCTGTGTGGGTTGCTGAAGTTGTTAATTGTAACCCTGAAGTGGCAAGTACTAGTTTGTCTGATGTAGTTCCAGCTGGTGTACTACCAAAACAATTTTCGCTCCATCGAATATGGCAGGGTAAAGGTGCCCAGACATCTGCCTCTAAGGTGTCAGTTAATGTTTAATTTTTTTCACCTTTTATTTTTTCTTTTAGTTTATAAATCTATGGGGAAGGATGTTGAGCATATTTATCATTTGGTGATTGCTTTTTACTCTTCCATGGATTGCTGTTGGATTGTGCACATCAGTGACACTTTTGTGTTTTATGTCTGGTCTGCTTCATTATATCCCCAGCAAGGAATTTAGTTAAAAGATTCACTGAGGGTTTGCTAGGCAAAAGTTGGTTGGCTTATTGGTGCATACTGGTTAAGTAAACCTTTTCAAATCACCCCATAGATTATGGTAGCAAGAATTCACATTCTTTTTGGTTGTTAAAATGATTTTTATTCTTCTACAAAAATATCACTTTTGCATTTCTAACCTTCTTGAATCAATTTTTAACACACTTCCATCATCATATATCCTATGTTACACTGTTTCTTCTATCCTACATGCTTTTGATCTGAATGTGGTTATTGTTGAATTTTTGTTCATACCTGTGGTGCTGCTTTATTATAAGCGTGTGAGATAGTGTCATATAGTCTATGTTATCTTTTTTTTTTTTTTTTTAAATTCTTTTAACTTTGAATGGCTGCAATAATTTTCAGGTAGGATTCAGATTAGGAGAAGAATTCACATTCTTTTTGGTTGTTAAAATGATTTTATTCTTCTACACAAATATCACTTTTGCATTTCTAACCTTCTTGAATCAATTTTTAACACACTTCCATCATCATATATACTATGTTACACTGTTTCTTCTATCCTACATGCTTTTGATCTGAATGTGGTTATTGTTGAATTTTTGTTAATACCTGTGGTGCTGCTTTATTATAAGCGTGTGAGATAGTGTCATATAGTCTATGTTATCTTTTTTTTTTTTAATTCTTTTAACTTTGAATGGCTGCAATAATTTTCAGGTCTTTTTAGCTACTGATGATGATGCAGCCCCCATAATTTGTCTTCTTCTTCAAGAACAAAAAAAGTTGTTGGCTTTAAGGCTTCAATCTGTTGAAATAAATAATGAGATTCTCTTTGATATTAAACCTGACATGAGCTGGAGCATACCAGCAGTTGCTGCTGCACCGGTCATAGTAACACGCCCAAGGTAGAGTTAATTTTTTTTTTCTCATTTCCTTATTCTATATATATATATATATTCAATAATGATTGCCATGTGTTTCTCAATTATATTTCCAGAGTGAAAGTGGGACTACTGCAGTATACAGACATTGTTGTTTTGGCTCCAGACAACACGCTTCTCCTTTATGTAAGGTGTATGCATAAGTGTCCTATGATATTCAGTTGCACATGCTTACTTTTCTCTTTATTAATCTTTTCTTCAAACTAAACTTCATTTTTGGCAAGTTATGTTAATGTTATCATTATTGACATTTATATTTAATATATCTGCTCAGATCTATTGATTCAAACTCCATTTGTAGGTTTCAAGACTAAGACAATTGTTGTCTTTTTGTACTCTGGACACTTGTTTAGATATTGGATAATTTTTCTACATGAAATGATATTTATGTTTTATAACTTTTTGGAAAAGTTTGCCTCCAAACATCCTTTGTAGGTTTCAAGACTAAGACAATTGTTGTCTTTTTGTACTCTGGACACTTCTTTAGATATTGGATAATTTTTCTACATGAAATGATATTTATGTTTTATAACTTTTTGGAAAAGTTTGCCTCCAAACATCCTTTTGTAATTCAATTTCCTTCTCTTGGTGTGACTGTGGGTTGCGTGTACCATAAATGCAGTCAGGAAAGCAATGTCTCTGCCGATATATGCTGCCTTCTTCTCTGTGTAAAGGTAATCTTTCAAGTAGTTTGGAGTTCTCAGAAGCAGCTTCTGTCTCCCATGACATGAAAATAATAGGACTTGCAGATGCCGTCGAGGGGCGTATCAATGTCATGGTAAACACTGGACAGGTATGCTAACTTGTAAATTAAGTATTACCAGTAATATTTAATACTTTCTGGACCTGTCTTCTATCAAATGATTTTGTAAATTTCTAAAGTTGTTGTGATTTGCGTTACTTTAACTTTACAATTGTGTGGGTGGTATTTGGATGATAGAAATTGTTGTGGTCTTAAGAACTTTTTGTTCTATTATCCAGATATTCCGATGTGCGTTAAGGCAGAACCCTTCCTCTTCACTGACAAATGATTGCATCACAGCAATGGCTGAAGGGCTCAGTTCCAATTTCTATAATTATTTTCTTGTTCTTCTCTGGGGAGATAAAAACTCGGCTTACTTGTCAGAGGCTAGTTCTGATGTGGATTCAGAATGGAACACTTTTTGTAGTGTTATAATGCAAATGGGTCAAAAATATAGTCTAGTCTCTGAGCAGCACTTGAACTCGGTGCCAGACTCATCTTGGGAGTTCCTTCTTAACAGTAATTTTCACAAGAATTACCGCAAATTTAACTTTATTGCTGGGATTTCTGGAACAAAACTTGCTGTGCTGGGACCGAATTCCTCTAGAAAAGAAGTAGATGGATCACTAATCTTGAATGACTCATTTTACTCTGAGCTTTTCATGGTGACTTTGGATTCGTTGCATTCGTTATATGAGAATCTAAAACTAGATAATCTTCGCAAACGGTAAGTGAATGTGTTATGTTGTATAAAATTGTGTTGGTGGTGTTAAACTTGTGTAATTGCATTGGAAAAAATAAAATAAAATAATTGACAATTATTACCCTCCTAAATCTGTAGTGTAAACCTTTTCTTTTCGAAGTAAGCAATCTTTTTTTCCCCTTTCATCTTTCATGTGGTGGACCTTGTGTTTTAACTTATGTTAATGTATATTTGGCACCAAACAGGTCCATGAATTTAACTTAATAGCATGTTATTTTACTTTTACTGTTTGCTTTATGCACTTTGATTCAAGTAATTCCACACAGTTTCCTGGAAATTGCTTGAAAATTTGATTGCTTTTCGGTCAAATACATCTTTCAATCATTTGTTCTTTTAATTGACGACTTCAATTACCGGGTATAGGGACTTGGAGCTGTTGGCAGTTCTATTGTGCAATGTTGCCAAATTTCTGGGTGAGGAATACTATTTGGATCACTATATTCGTGATTTTCCTTGTCTTTCCAAGAAAGTTGGGATGTCCATTGACTCTGTCTCCCGGAAAAATCCTCCCAGTTTATTCAAATGGCTTGAAAACTGTTTGGAACATGGTTATAACTATGCAAATGTCAGTGACCTTCCACCTTTAATTCGTAAAGATGGAAGTTCCGTGGTGAGCTGGGCACGGAAGATAGTCTCATTTTATAGTTTGTTGTTGGGTGCTAAGCCGATAGGGAAGAAGCTCCCCTCTGGTGTTTTTTGCAACATAGCTCCTGGGTCATTCTGCAGTAATGAGGAGCTCACAGTGCTAGCAATGGTGGGGGAGAATTTTGGACTGCAGCAGCTTGACTTGCTGCCTTGTGGTGTATCTCTTCCGATGCGACATGTAGGTTAGCTATAGTAACTTATGATTCATAAAAAGCTATGAATGTGCTTTCTTTTAGCCTACTTTTTGTAATCATTTCTAGCACTGGGCAAGAAATTATATATTTGTTATAGTTTGTTATAGCATTGATGGTGTCTACTGGTTATTACTTCATATCACAATGAACTTATTCTAGTTACATAAATTATTTTAGTCAAGAGTAGATATAGGATGGGTTGAATTTCTGGTTTTTGTTTATTTTGGTTTTTTTAACTCTCTCTTTAAAATGTAAGTTTACTTTCTTTGTTACTGCACAGCTATTACTGCTGAAGTGACCTTGGCAGTTGCATACTTACCCAACTATGAACTCCATGCATCCAAATTTTGCATCTTAATTCAAAATTCCGGCAGCATGATTGTTTCTGCCCTTCACAGGCATTGGATAAGTGCCAAGAATCTCCTCCAACTGACTGGCCTGCTGCTGCATATATTCTTCTTGGTCGAGAAGATTTGGCTTTGTCGTGCTTGGCGAATACGTGCAAATCTAAATCTAAGGAACTTGAAACCCAGACCAATGTGAATTTAATCTCTATGTCTACACCTTATATGCTACATTTGCATCCAGTGACAGTTCCTTCCATTGTCTCTGATACTAATGGATTGGATAGCACCAAATTTGAAGATACAGATTCTGTTGATGGGTCCATGACTGATGGGATGGAGCATATCTTCGCCTCTGGCATACAGTTACGGTATGGTCGTGATCTACGATTGAATGAGGTATGTATGGACCTTTTTTATTGAACCATTAGTGTTAAAATGGTTTGAAAGGAATTTTTCCATTTAGTTGTTTGCAGGTACCAATTACTGGCAGACTTGTAAGGTTTAATCTGGTTTAATGTTGAGTTGATGATGACTATCAAGTGTTCTTGCGATTTAGTAGAACTTATTAATTGGGTCTTTAAAATAATGCCTGTTTATTCACACCTCAGACCTCACTTAGTTGTGCTGGAGTCTTTCTTGAAATTCAACTACTATCTTATATATATATATATTATCTACTTGCACTTATAATAGGTTAGACGCGTTTTGTGCTCTGCAAGACCAGTAGCTATTCAAACATCCGTGAGTCCCAGTGCTACCGAACAGGACCTGCAACAGGTATAACATCGTTGTTATTCCATTACTTACAATTGAAAAATCCAGTCTGTTATTCCTTGGAAATTTTTAAGTTCAAAGACCCTGATGGATCTTAACAGTTTTTATGTACCTGAACATCTAATGGATGTGAACCCTGCAAAATATGTCATTTAAAAGCAGATCGTAGCTATTGGATTATGAGCGTAAAAAATAGAATTTTTTCCATTTTTGGTAGTCTGCATTCAGTATATTTAGTTTGAGCAGAATAGCGTAACAAGGATCTTACATTGTGGATGCATTTAAAGAGCATCAAACTGCAATGAATACATTAGTGTGCTCTGTTCTTGCAGAGCCTTCATATTTCTTTGTGTTAAATAAAAATTCTACCATAGTTTTCCTACTTAATACGTATCTTTATTCCGAGTTTACGTTGTTTTATTTTATCACTTCCTGTACTTTGTTATATAAAGGCTCAGCTATGGCATCTTGCTCAAAGGACCACTGCACTTCCTCTTGGCCGTGGGGCATTTACTCTAGCTACAATAAATACTCTTTTAACAGAGGTACCATTATTTACCATTATTCCTAAATGTAAAAATTTTTTTTCTTTGGAGAAAAGTTTCTATTTATATTTATGGGTTGAAGACATATTTCTCTTTCTAACAACTCTTGTGAATTTTATGTAGGCCTTTACAGTCCCAAAGCTTGTTTTAGCAGGCCGGTTGCCTGCCCAACAAAATGCAACTGTATGTCCATATCAAATTTGTGTAATGATATACTGATTTTTTGTTCTTGTTTGCTCAAAGGTGACCTTTGATTCAAATTATATGTAACATGTTACTAGGAATTGTCAAGACTCTTACCATTTCTTTTCTTCCTCCCACCTCATAGGTTAATCTGGATCCAAACATAAGGAACATACAAGAGCTTAAATCCTGGCCAGAGTTTCACAATGCTGTTGCTGCTGGACTGAGACTGTCACCTGTTCAGGTGTTTCTTTATTCCTAAGATCTTATGTACATTTTGTAAGATGGTGCATAAATGTCTGCACAAACCCACCCTACACGGCACACCTCTGCCTCACTCACACCCCCACCCCGAGGCTGGGAGGGTGTTGGAGAGCTTTTGCTTGATAATATGCATATGTCTTGTGGTTATTATTGATTTTTCTTTGATAAATTTCATCCTTTCCTTTCCAGGGGAAAATGTCAAGAACGTGGATAATGTATAACAAACCTGAAGAGCCAAATATTACTCATGCTGGACTCCTCCTTGCACTAGGATTGCATGGACATCTGCGTGCTTTAACTATTAGTGACATATACAAATACTTTTATCAGGTTTCAAACTCTGTGGTTCTTTATTGTTCTTATTATGGACCGTAATAATGTAATTTGTTCATTTATCTAGAGCTCAAAAAAGTAACATTTTTAAGATTGCTCTGTAAAAATTTATATATTTGCTTTGCTTAGCCTGTATGTTTCTGAGCTGCTTGCATTGTTATTTGGATTGCTTTAAGATTTTAATTCAAGCACCTTTCTTGGTGAAAGTTTCTGTGATTCTCTTGAATATAGCATATGGGATATATTTCTTTTTCTTTCTGATCTCAGCGCTTTCTTTAACTTTGCTTATGCTTTTATGTTATAGGAACATGAAAGCACAGCCGTTGGATTAATGCTTGGCCTGGCAGCTTCTTATAGAGGGACCATGCAACCAGTAATATCAAAGGTGACAAAACATTGTTGCTTATATTGTTGCCTACCCTTTTTCTTTACATTTCCTCTCTTTTTCATTATCAAAAAGCATAAATTACATATGAATAACTATTCTACTTATGTATATTTCCTTTTGATTTTGTTTGACTTCCTATATTATGTATATTAATTTAATTCCTATTGCTGATATGTAACTTAGTGGTGCATAATTCCCTAGAGATATTTTATACCATTTGAACTTGTGGTATAGGTTCTTTTGTCATATTTGACTTTTGAGGAATTGAACATGACTTCAAGCTAACCAGAAAATATTGTTTGATTAGAAGTTATAGGTACTTTTATATGTTATTGCCTTATTATATTCTTTTTGAACAGTTATTCTTCATGATTTGATGAATTCCTTCTTAATGGATGGATATATTAGTATGCGTCCCTTTCTACATTTAGTTTTAACTTATTATCTTATTTCGTGACAGCCCATTATGTTCATAATATTAAGCTATAGATATTTATTTGTTATTGACTATTTTATAATCTTTTTGAACAGTTGTTCTTGTTCATGATTTAATGTAATTCCTTCTTAATGGATGGATATATTAGTATGTGTCCCTTTCTACATTTAGTTTTAACTCATTATCTTATTTCATGACAGTCCCTTTATGTTCATATACCTGCTAGGCATCCATCATCAGTAGAGCTGGAAGTACCAACAATTCTGCAGGTCTGCTGTTATTGTTCATACGCCCTTTTTTAGATGTGTGCACATGCTTTTCTATTATTAGGACAAAAATTACAGTGATTTTCTTAATTGTAATATTGATAGCACACTCTCTTGTTATGATTCTCCAGTCAGCAGCGTTGATGTCAGTGGGACTTCTTTATGAAGGATCAGCACACCCGCAGACGATGCAAATCCTTTTGGTATATTGTTTTTCCAGTCTGCTTGTTGATTGGCTCAATGCCCCTTTTATAGTTTTATTCTGATTATGTGGTCAAAGTAACATCATTGTTTATCATAATGGGGAATGTCAATGAAATATGTGAAAAGTGAAAACGTACCCATAAATCTTGTGGATCAAATTACACCTGACTGTTTGTAGTGCTTAAACATTCTTATGACATATAACATTTAGACTAATCAGGTCATTTGCATAATCCTACTGATGTTTGTTAATCAGTCGAAGCATTTTGTACTCATAACAGTCATGGCTAGCTTGGATTTTTGTGAATGAGTGATCTGAAATACAAATTTAGGAATTGAAACAATGAAACTTTTCATTTTTATAGTCTTGTTTATTTTATTCTACTTGAGCGGAAGTGTGAACATCATAGGGAACCTAATTGATATATATTCTGGGTGAGAAAATTCAGTTGTTCTGTAGTTTTCACTGTGTAGTTTCCAAGATCAATACGTATCATTTTCATTCTTACATATTGAATATTGTAAATATGGTATGCAACTAGACTCATGCACCATTGTGGGGTTTAATTCTACATCCACCTTCAAGATTCCTCATTATTATCCATTGCCTTGTAGTTGACCTTGTCTATTATATGTCACAGGGTGAAATAGGCCGCAGAAGTGGAGGTGATAATGTTCTTGAAAGGGAGGGTCATGCTGTTTCTGCAGGATTTGCATTGGGCCTTGTTGCTTTGGGTACTTGAGGTTTAGTATTTGCATTAGTAAATTTTTGTGAAGTGGTCATCTTAGCTAATCATTATATGTTACCTGAAGGTCGAGGAGAAGATGCTCTTGGTTTCACGGAGACTTTGGTTGGTCGATTGTTCCACTATATTGGTGGCAAAGAAGTTCATAATGTATGTTGACTTCATATTTACTTCTGTTCATTCTGAATTTACTCTGGGCGTGAAACTTGTTTCCTTATTCCAACTTTTACAATAGTTGCACAATCTATTTCTGAAATGTCATGTTAGAAGAGTAGCACAATCTCAAAAGATCTACTTAATTTCACTTTACTGAATTTTGTAGCCACTGAATTATTTCTGTCCTGAATTTCTTGCCAGGAAAGATCACACTTCTTGTCACTAACAGCAGATGAGCACAACCGTTGTGCTGGGCAGGTAGGTTGTCTGAGCTATTTTTGAATTATGCAATGTTTCCATATTCTCAATGTGTCTGGAGAAAGAATACTTGATATAAGTTTATCCCCAAAGTAATTGATATCCAGATTCATTTCTTGTGAACCAATGTTTTCTAGATGATGGATGGAACCATGGTCAATGTTGATGTCACTGCACCTGGAGCTATAATTGCTCTCTCTTTAATGTTCTTAAAGGTAACATGGCTACTCAAGTTATTTTGTTTGAAATTTCTGTAATATTAGATTGTGACCGTTCACACACATAGAATACCTCACAATTTCATAGATTTTCTCACATGGTGTTGTTTACTAATTACAGACTGAATCAGAGGCAATAGTATCTAGGCTTTCCATTCCAAATTCGCATTTTGATTTGCAGTATGTGAGGCCTGACTTCATAATGCTTCGTGTAATTGCTCGGAATCTGATCATGTGGAGCAGGTAATTCTGGTCAGATTAACCAGTCTGACAATTGAAGCTTCCTTTATTTAGACATTTTTAGACCTGAGTCAATGAGCTTTTCTGTTTTAGGGTCCACCCATCTGAAGATTGGATTCAGTCGCAGATTCCTGAAATTGTCAAAAGTAATGTCAAAGCCCTTAAAGATGATACTAGTGATGATGAAATGGATGCAGAAACATTTGTCCAAGCTTATGTCAACATAGTGGCTGGGGCATGTATTTCTCTTGGTATGTTATTTTTTCAAATCCATCTACTGTAAGTAACATTGTTTTTTATCCCATCCTGTAATTAATATGTCAAACACCTAAATCATCTGGTTAGTTGTTGCATTGTTCAAAAAGAAAAAGACGATTGACTCATGCCATGAAAACTTATTGATATATATATATATATATATATGAAAACGTGAGTGACTTAAAACACACATACACAATGATTCTAGTTATCTAAATTTTGGATCAAATTTGTGCTTGATTTTCTGGTTGCCTGGTACTGAATTTTTTATGGGGGAAGGTATAATGTTAATTAGATTTATTGATGCTCTGTTGATTATGATGCATCTAGTTCAAGATTTTCAAAGAGATTCTTGGTTTCCTAATGAACAAAGTTAGCTTCAGAGTTGTAGTTGGAGTGCAAAAGAATAAATAAATAAATGGCATCTGCATGGTAACAGAGCAAGAAAAGTTGGAATTATGTGAATCTACGCACACATCATTTTCTTGGGTTATATATATCTTATTGTATTTTCTGTTGCTATTTTCTTTAGAACTCCTAATTTACAGAACATTACCTCAGGTGCATGTTTAGTTGCTTTCCTTGTATTTTCTATTTAATTAGCAGCAAATTATTTTTAAATTGATGCTTCTTTAGATATTTATTTTATAGCAAATATACGGATGATCCGCTATGTCCATCATTAATCATGGGCAGGGTTGAGATTTGCTGGTACGAAGAATGCAAATGTGCAGGAGTTACTCTATGGATATGCTGTCTACTTCCTAAATGAGGTCTGTATACAACATGATGCCACTCAATATATAGTCACTGCTTCTTATTGAAAATTATCTACTTTAATGTCTGCAGATCAAGCCTGTTTTCACTACAAGAGGAAATGCCTTTCCAAAGGGATTGTCTCGCTATGTCGATCGGTGCACATTAGAAATTTGTCTTCACCTAGTTGTTCTTTCATTGTCTGCGGTATGTAAAAGCATAGTCATTTCTCCAATTTGTCCTCTATTCAATGTGCAGTTGTGGCTAAGTTTCTTTTATGGATATTGTCCATCTGGAACAGGTTATGGCTGGTTCTGGACATCTACAAACCTTTCGGTTATTAAGATTTCTCCGTGGTCGAAATTCCACTGATGGGCATGCTAGTTATGGTATTCAGATGGCAGTAAGTATTTCCATAAGTTATCATGAGATTTTATGCATTTATGAAGTTGTTGATAGTCTAATGATTTCTTTAGAGCATATCAAAAAGTTAAGATTTTGTGTCCAATTACCAAATCATGTAATATATATTGGAAGAAATAGATAATGACAAAGTTAAAGGGATTGTTATTGTTGATTCTGTGATATTTAATTGAACAGTTTGCCTAATTACACTGGCCTGCCAAGTGTCTTAATTGGCTGCTTAGTCTAAGTTAGTGGAGGATTTTTAAATGAAACTTTCATCCATTAAATCACAAGCAGAGCCTAAGTTGACAATTAAAGTTAATTAAATATTGTATCCTGTAATCCATTGATGATATCAAGCCTTTGAAATATTTAAATGTTACTGATCACACAATGATTGTTGCCTTCACCCTGAAGCTAATTTGATTGTGTTTTGTCATCATATGACAGGAATTAATTCACTTATGCTTAAGATGGATGCTACCATGTTTATGGGTATCCATTTGGGATACACGCAGTTGAGACATAAATTACATGACTATTTTTTGTCTTTCAACAATCCAATGTTCCTCATATCTTTTATTCTGCACCGATTGTAGGTAAGTTTAGCCATTGGTTTCTTGTTTCTTGGGGGTGGAATGCGCACATTTTCAACAAGTAACAACGCTATAGCTGCTTTATTGATTTCTCTTTATCCACGCCTGCCCACTGGACCAAATGACAACCGCTGCCACCTTCAGGTACGCTAAAAGTAATATTTATGTCATGTGAAAGGCATAACTATGCTCACAGGAACCTGGTTACTGAAAATCAACAAGTTACATATCAGGAATATACAATGTGTATCAGGAACTCAAACGAGAAAACACCAGTATTACATACACGTCATTATTTGGATTTGTAACTATTCCTTCTATGTTAACCTAAGCTGGAAACTTGTGAATGCGCAACCTCATCCATTCATATGCAAAAGTGAATTATTTAACTTAATTTTAGTCAGATATAAATCACTTATTTTAAGCTTTAAGTGGAGAAAACAAACATGTTAAAAGTCCAAATAACAGAAATATAACTCGTTTGAAGTATCAAGTCCTTAAAACTAACTACCCCGTGGTGTTGGTATATCACAGATTCTACAAACAAAGGCATTGACATTTTAGGATAAATCATTACAATCCCTAGCTATCCTACATGAAAGTTTCGACTTTGAAAATATTTATCTGGTTGTGCTCCCCTGATTCCAAGAATTAGAAATGTACCCCTTTCCTATTTTTTCAGTCGTGGAGTGGCACAAATAGGTAAAGTCCTCAACACTCAAGTGTTTTTTTTTTTTTTTTTTTTCAAAATACTACTCAAGAGTATTTGATTCTGAATAATTATACAATTATTTTTCCCATTTCTCAGTGATCATGATTAGTTTAATTGGTGTCGGTTTGGACTGGTTATGCTGTAAAGTTTGGACAAGAAATATGAGAATGATTATCTGTTGTGCCTGTGAAAACGGTGTCTGATGACCAGTTATTTATTTAGTATCTTGCCTTCATTGAATGTAATTTTTCAGGCTTTCAGGCATTTGTACGTACTTGCAACAGAGGCTCGCTGGATTCAGACTGTCGATGTTGACACTGGTCTCCCTGTGTATGCCCCTCTTGAAGTTACTGTCAGGGAAACTGAACATTATTCAGAAACAAGTTATTGTGAAGTTACCCCTTGCATTCTGCCAGAACGTGCTATAGTAAGTTACGCAGATTTGTGAATAAAATTATTTAGATGGTTTCACCACAACCCTCTGTTTTTCACCCCTCTAATATGAAACTGGGAAGTTCTCTTGGAATAGTCTGCTGGGGTTGCAGGATTGATTGGATCTCTATACACTTCTTGCACACAGGCATAGCACACACGTATTCACAGAGACAGACAAGCACATGCACACATGTAAGAAACAGATAGAAAAGTAGGCAAAATTTCTGATTTGAAGGAACTATGTCTATTGAAGCCATTATCGTGAGTATCCATCCTTATATATACACATAGTCAACTGCAACACTGTGTGATGACTTATTTACTGCTTGCAGTTGAAGAGAGTTTGTGTTTGTGGCCCTCGATACTGGCCTCAAGTAATAGAGCTTGTTCCTGAAGGTTAGTGGATTCTGGCACTTCATTTTTATTATCTAGTGTGAATTTTAGATGATCCTTTTTATTCAGATTTGTCATAATTCAACAGATAAACCTTGGTGGAGCTTTGGTGACAAGAATGACCCATTTAATTCAGGTGTTCTCTATATCAAACGGAAGATTGGAGCATGTTCATATGTGGATGACCCTGTGGGGTGCCAGTCCTTGCTATCACGAGCAATGCACAAGGTCATAATTTCATAATATTATCTTTATTTACTTATTTATTGGGAACCCTTACCTCCAGTTCCTCACTCTCCCTAATTGTACCCAAAACCATTCCTATTCTCCCCTCACCAACTATTATCTTGAGTGCAATTCGGATCCCAAAACCAATTGTACACTTACAGGAGAGTGAACCCACCGAGCTAGTTAGTGCTTGTATTATATTTTATAACAGACACTTTCCTCGACTCATTCCTGTGGTTACAGTATATTTCACTTTGTCCTTGATCCAGGTGTTTAGTTTGACATCTGATCCTAACAGTGGACTTGGTTCTGTTGCTGTTGATCAATTGGTCAGTACCTTTTCATCTGATCCTAGCTTAATTGCATTTGCACAACTCTGCTGTGATCCTTCCTGGAATAACAGGCAAGTATCTAGTTCACCCATTTTCAAAATCCTCTTAGTGATTATTAAGCAATTTGCACTGTTAAATATCCGGGATGTCAAAATTCTTTATGTGAAGAGTATTAATTTCTTTCCTTCGTTGTAACCTGTGGCCTGCAATTCATCAAACATTTTGCAGATCTGATGGTGATTTCCAGGAATTTTGCTTACAAGTATTATTTGAGTGTATAAGCAAGGATAGACCAGCTCTTTTACAGGTAATGTTTAACTTAGTAAATGATTCCCACTTTCCACATGCTCTTAAAATTACTTGCTACGCAATGCAATGAATTAACTGATTGTTATACAAAGGGATGTGTATCATGTGTAAATAAATTGACAACTTTTCTGACAATGATAGTGATTTTGCTTATTGATGTGTAGGTCTATCTGTCATTGCACACAATGATAGGGTCAATGGTCGATCAGGTTACCAATGGTCGTGTTGTTGTAGGTGACTCGCTCAATATCTCCAATTTGAAGGTAAGTTTCGGTATCCTTTTCACTATTTTTCTGTTACAGGATCCAGTCGTCTCTTCTGGAAATTAAGATAATTTGGTACTTTGTGCTTTAATAATTAATTTCTACCTTATCGGTGAATTATTCAAGTTTTTTTTTTTTTGCCTCATCAGTTAAAACAACTATTTTTTCTTTTATAATTTAAAAAATTACTAAGGTGTTTCCATTGAAATGCTGGATGTTGTTTCTACCTAAACATCCTTTAATTTAGTGGTTAGAGTTTACTAGTTGGTTGCAGTTAGGCAAATGCATGATGTCTGAAATGGACCAGTTAGTTGATGAGAACGTATGGATATGTCTGTTACAAAATCAATTTTTGAACCACAAACTAATAAAGTTATCCTCATCCATTTCTGCGTCAGCTTGCACTAGCCTACATTGAGGCTCAGTCGAGTGGAAAATTGACTACTTCAAAAGGTGGCATTGTTCAATCAAAGTTCATGGGGTCTGTTAGAAAGCGAGTGGAAGGGCTTCTAAATTATTCAAACGGATTGCAAAATCACTTCAGCAACTACTTGACCTCTGGGAAGTGGCCTGATGATGAATCCCAGGGTGAGAAGAATTCAATACTTCTTTCGTGGTATCTTAAGTGGTTTGGTGTACCACCTCCTTCTGTAATCAAGACAGCAGCAGAGAAAATAAAGCCGAAGCTTGTTTCGTCGTCTTTGGTTCCCTTCTTGCGTTTGTTGTTTCCCACCACTCACATCAATGCTATCGGTGAGATTGATAAGTTTTTATCTTTACAAGTCAGCCAATGAAGCAGGAGTTATCGCTTCTTATGAAATGGTTCTAGTAACTAGGGCTGTGTTGACACAGCTTCGTGTCAAATGGCTGCGCGAAGTTCGGAACCAAAGGAAGCAATGACTGATGTCCACACTCTGCAGTAAGTCTGCATAAAATGGGAGTATTCTGCTTCGAACCAGCAAATTTCCAGCGGCTACAAGCCGAACTTGCAAGAGTGAAGAGTTGCCGAGTTGCCTCGTTGGCGCTCGGCAAGTTTCTCTACTAACATTTTGTACAATTAATGTGAAATAGATCCATATACAAGATGTGTTGGGTCACAGGTTAATTTTATACAGCGTAAGAACCAAAATGTTTAGCTTTCCCCATTCAGCTTCCTAGATGTGAATTCCACAGTGTCCTTTCAGAGTGGTTTGAAGTAGGTTACAAAGATAAATCATACGTAATCATCAAAATAACAAATAAAATAATTTTACCATGGGTGTGTTTGGGATTATTTTTGGCCATCCATTTTTCGTTTTGTGAAAAATTGAAAATAAAAAAGCGTCAAACTTGTTTGTTTCGTGGCAGCATTTTAACTATAAACATGAAATACAAAAAACAAAATTTCTTATTTTATGCTCGAGCCATAGCATTCTCTGCATTTTGTTTTGTTATGGGAGTGGGGTCCACTTCGACAATATAATAATTACCAATACAGTTTGATAAGTCCCACATCCTTTGTTAAAATAAACGGTTTGTTGATACCGATCTATAATATAAAATGTTATGCATGAGTTTTTGTTTTTAGCAATTATTCCCGGGTCACTCGATGTTTTGAATTTTTTCATGAATATATAATTTTTTTTTTTTTTTGGTATAAAACTCTGCTTGAAGTTAATAATTTTTTCATCCGTCCATTTTTTTATTAACAAAATTAAAAGAATTAATAGAATAATAATAAAATAGCTTTTTTACTTTTAAATATAAAATAATTATTTTGCCCTTCCTTGAAATCCTTATAGCTTTGATTTGGTTCACCAAGTTCCTCCACAACAACTTGCTTATGCTTCTCTTTGATCTTGAAAACAATGAACCGATAGATCTCTTTCCTTTTCATTATATCTTAGGTAATAGTTAAAACGAAATAACTTAATTTATTCTACTTATATTTAAAATTAAACCAACCGGAGATTAATTTATTTGATATCCTTTCAACTTAGTCCTTGAGTTCTCATCCTTTCCCAGGGGCCCCGCAACCACATCTAGATGAAGCATTTCCAATTATAGTAATCTTTGCTTCCATTAGTTCATATGAACGCCCAGCAGAACCATGTCGTTTTGTGTCCTCAAAAATCCCTCAAACTCGAAGCTACTCCTCCACACTCAGTCAGACCATAGCCGTAAGATAAAAGAAAGGGAAAACGAAATCAGAAGCTCAAAAAACTTTAATTTGCAGTCATTATGCACAACCATACTAGACGTAGCTTTGCCCTTTTTTCTGCCCATTTTGTTAAAAAAAAACGGCGATAGAGAGATTGGGATTGGCGTTTAATAAGGAGAGAAAATGAAGAGAATCGAATCTTTGACGATTGCCGATGATCATGTTCTGATTAATGGCACTTAATACTCACCGATTGTGCCAAATCGCCGCCACGAACTTTCCTCCTCTAGCCAAAACTCTCAGCAACAACAATCGTAGGTTTCTGGTTTCTCTAAGATTCAATACTCAAGCTTATTTCATTGATGAAAATGTTGGAAAAATTCGCTTTTCAAAGTATATTTATATATTTATTGTAATAAATATATATTTTAATTAATAAAATAAATGAGATATTTTATTTATGTATTTTTATTTTATTAATATTATAAATAAAATTTATTTAATTATATTATATATATTTATGCGATCATCATGTAAATTTATAAAAGATATAAATATAAGTTATCATTAAATAAATTAAGTTTGCAGTTGATAAATAAAATTGATAATTTTATTTAAATATAGACTGTAATAAATTTATTGAGTGATTTATCTTAATCATGTATGAATTTATTGATATAGTATGATTATATTGAACTGGATCACATATGAGATTTAATTAACTTAGTAATAACTGTCAGACTTATTAAATCTTATAGGCATTGATTGCAGTTGTTATTTCATTTGAGTTACTAATGGGCACGACATACACATGTAGTTAAGATTATCCGGTATCTTGGTGGGAGCAATTACAAGTATTGAAATTATAGATTAACAATACATAATTTATACGACACATCTCTTGATGGGTTTTCAGTATTTGATCATAGAATTCATAGCCAGAGTGCGTCAACATAAATAAATATGTTAAAAATGATCATTAGAGAAAACCAGTAAGTATCAATGAACAAGATATAATTAAATTGATTAGACAATTGAGATATCAATTTAAATTAACGATGTGGTACAAATGATTGTACAGTAAAGAAATTAATGTGGTTTGTGCAAATTATTATTCAAATACATAATTATGGAGGTCAATTCCAATCTTATAGTAGAGTATAATTGAAATTAAATAATTATATTTGTTTAATTACAAATTGAATTATTGCAGTCACTATTATATGTTCCCAAATGATCTCCAGGTTAGCTCATTTAATCGATAATACTATCACTTGACTCAAAAGCAAGAAAATTAACGTATTATTATGTGAAAATCATAATTATAATATTTGTTAAGTCCTAATATGTTATATTCAAATGTAAATGAGGATTTGTGATATTTTATAAAATAGTTCCTAGTTAGTTACACATTCTCTGAACTTTTACATAGTATTTAATTCAAATATTTAAATTAAAAGAAAAATCTATATTTTAAATAAGAATCTTAATCCTAACATACTAAAGTTTTTCATAAAATATTATAAAAAGAGTACTTTTTATACTTTTTCTCTTAAAATAAGAAGAATAAAATTTCAAGGTTTTTGAAAAAAATACATAAGACATCTAAGAGACGACAATTGTAATTGAGAGTGGTGAAACAGACATCCATACGTCCAGTATTGATCGATCTTGAGTCATAGCCTGAAAAATTATGTAGAGATGGATCTATAACTCTTAATTGTTTGTCTTCTCAGATCATCAAATGTATAAATTTTTAAATTACTTAATTCTTATACGTTATATTAGATCAATTTTAAAATATTTTAATTAAAAAATTAAAAAAAATTGATTTTATCTCTGCATAAAATAGATGGAAATTAGAGGGAAAAAGGTGGGATTGTTAAGCAGCTTCATGAATAGTAGTGGGCATGAAAGTGAGAAAATGGCGTGCTTGGTGAATTGAAAAAGCGGCAAACCATTTTTGCCTTTTTCTTTTTCAATGGCATGTACGATGTCGTCTTTCTATTTAGGTAAAATGATAATTTTACAATATCAGTAAAGTTATAACGAAATTAACGTAAATGTGGACGGATGAAAAAATTATTAACTTCAAGCACAATTCTGAAAAGAAAAAAAATTATGTATTTTTTAAATGGTTTGAAACATTAGGTGATTGGTGGATAATTGTCTTTTTATTTTTGATAAAGTACTCTACTTTATTCATATTTATTAATTAAAATTATTAATCGTAATTAATATAAATAAATATGTAAATATTAAATAAATAATTTTTAAAAATTCTCTTAAATAATTTAAATAAAAATTAATTTCTCTAAAAACTTAGAAACTTTATTCAAAATTTAAGACAAATAACCTCCTTGATTTTGTGATTTTAGATTTGTCATTCCAAGACACATACATGTATTTATGTTTACAATGCACTAAAATTAGATATTTTATGCATAAATTATATAATAAAAAATTTGGAAAAATAAATTTTTCTAAGAAAAATACTAAACTCATTTTTACTCAATCTGTTTTAATATCAGAATTTAAAAATAAACTACCAATCATATTTTTATTTCAGGAATAAATTTAAAAATAAATTATCAACATTTTTTAAAACACTTAATAAAAAACAATACCATCCTAAATTTATTTCTGGATGGCATCTTTATTTGATGTTCGAATATTTGATGTCCTGCGAACTATGTGAGACGCAATTGAAGTCCTGATTGAAATTGAATAATTCACGAAAGTATTTAATAAATAATAATGGCTATAATTTTAAAATTAAATTAATTTAATTTTACATTTATATAATAAAAACATTTATTTGTATTTTTAATAAATTTTTCAAAATCATTTTATTATGTAATATTAATTTTAACAACTTTATTAAAATTATTTATTATATAATATTATTTTTATTTAAATTTTTATTTAATAATTAAATTTTTAACTACAGTAACTCAATATAAAGCACGATTTTGTAAACCATTACAACATCCCATTAATAAGTTGGCTTGCACGAATTTCTCTGTTATATTAAAAGCCGACTTGCATTCTGGAATTTCTAGTTACAATTCTTATTATTACAACGAATTTTCAAAAGAAAAAATTGTATCGAATAAAATATATACTTTGAGTATCTCGTGTTAAAAATTTAGTTGGTAAACATAAAAGTACTTTTATGTGTGAGTGTAACCACAAGTAGTACATGAATAGATCCGATTATCTCATATATTAGTGAAGAGATATTACTTACCGGTAAGAAGCAAGCAAGTAAGTTGAACTATCGAGGTAGCAAGATTCAAGCTTATTGATAGGGTATTATATCGACGAGGGTATACTCTGCAGCTGCTGTTGTTTGAATGAGGAGGAAGCAGATTATGTGCTTTGAGAGATACATAAAGGAGTTTATGGAAACCATTATAGCGTAAGATCTTTAGCTTTTAAAGTCCTGAGATAATAATATTTTTGGCCCATAATTTACAAGACGCACAAGAAAAGACCAGAAGTTGCAAGAGTTGTTAGGACTTCGCCAACTTCATAGCTCAACCACCAGAGAATCAAAGAAATTCGAGTATTGATTAGGGAATCTGCTTGAGGGAGAAGCGACCAAATTTTAGCATCAATATTTTGGCACTGTCTGTTGGGAGCAAGCAAAAAAAACAATTATATTACAAGCAATATAGGCAACATGATAATGAGGGGTATCAGGAAGAGTCGATGACTCAAAAGAAGGTTGACTCCCTTGGGGATCGTAAATCTGCCAATTACAATAAGCTCGATGCCTTTTGAGAAAAATTTGATGTTGGACTTCGTGGTAGTAGATGAAATCAGTCCATACCAGATGATATTGGGAAGATCATTTATAAGAATCAGTCAATCAGTAATGTCAACGCATTATCTAGTGTTGAAATACGAATAAATAACGTGGTAGGGGTTGTAAAAGGACATCAGAGAATTGTAAAAAGTTGTTATGCAACAGCAGCTAAGGAAGCCATGCAGGTGACGTCGCTGGATGTAAGAAGGGATTCTAAGGAACTGAATGAAGTCTTGATAAGATCAGATAACCAGGAAAAGAAAGTAAAGATCGGCTCGAATGTAAGTGAAGAAGTGAGGAGAAGTCTGATCAAATGCTTGCGAGCACATGCAGATGTGTTTGCTTGGTCTTATAATGACATGTCAGGGATTGATCCAAGGGTAGCATGTCACAAGTTAGGAATTAACAAAGATGTGAAGCCAGTAAGGCATAAGATAAGGTGCTTTAACCAGGAGCGATATGACGTTGTGAATAGCGAGATAGAGAAGCTATTAAAAGCAGGATTCATAAGAGAAGTTAATTATCTCGAATGAATCTCAAATGTGGTCCTGGTCAAGAAAGAACATGGCAAGTGAAGAATGTGTATATATTTTACAGACTTGAATAAAGCTTGCCCTAAAGATAATTTTCCGCTGTCAAAAATATACCAATTAGTTGATTCTATAGAGGGACATAGCCTGCTCAGCTTTATAGATGCATTTTCTAGGTACAACCAAATCTCCATGTTTGAGCAAAAGATGAAGAATGCACTGCTTTTGTCACTAATCTAGGCTTATTCTACTATAAGGTTATGCCTTTCGGCCTAAAAAATATATGAGCAACATATCAGAGATTAGTGAATAAAATTTTTAAACCTCTGATTAGACGAATGATGAAGGTCTATATAGATAACATAATCACAATGTCTAAAGATATAGATGAGCACGTCACTGTTTTTATATTGAATTCAATTAAGCATATTCTTACTTTATATATATATATATATATATATATATATATATATATATACATATTCTTACTTAAATGATACACAAGAATCGATTATTTAGACCTAAAAATTGGTTGCTTTAAAATTTTTTGTACTCCCAATTATTAGTGAGCATTAAATTTAAATATTGTCAAATATCACTTTGATATCAGTATGCTGCTACTTCTTTACAAAGAATTTTATTTTTAAATGATATGTTTATTTTATGAGACTATCAAATAACAAATAGAATGAGAAAAAATAAATAGGTGACATATTAATGCTAGATAATAGTCCATGAAAAAATGATATTTATTTTAAATTATTAAATTAAGATGATTAATACACCAAAAAAATTCAATTAGTATAGAAATTAACTCACTGCCACGCTGGCTCCAAGTGTGCCACACAACTCATCATTATTTAAGCGCCGTCCACGTTAATTTTCACTTTCAATTTCAAACTTCAAACCCCAAAACAGGCGCCAATAAAACTCCCTCCAAATCTCAAACATTTTCAAGTTCGCACCGAAATTTCCAAAAGCTTTCCTCACAAGCCTTGCCTAAATACGTAATTCCATTCTCTCGTAAATTCCCGAAACCACACAAACACCAGACCACTTCACCCAGTTTAATTTTTAATACCATAATTACCCCTAATCTCAAAATTTCAAAAATCTCCAATCACGCTCGCAAATCCCTTGTATAAATGCCCCACAAACGCAATCGCAATTCGCGTCTCCTCCTTCTCATCAAACGAAAACCAAAACCAAATCTCTATATTTTCCTAAATTAGTGCACTTACCAAAATGCCCTCGATCCCCGAAGAGCCGCTTCTAGCCCCAAGTCCCGATCGATTTTGCATGTTCCCAATTCAGTACCCACAAATTTGGGAAATGTACAAGAAAGCCGAAGCGTCGTTTTGGACCGCTGAGGAAGTCGATCTTTCGCAAGATCTCCGCCACTGGGAGGCCCTTACAGCCGACGAGAAGCACTTCATCACGCACGTGCTCGCCTTCTTCGCCGCCTCCGACGGCATCGTCCTCGAGAACCTCGCCGGAAGGTTCATGAAGGAGGTCCAGGTCGCCGAGGCGCGTGCCTTCTACGGCTTCCAAATCGCCATCGAGAACATCCACTCCGAAATGTATTCGCTGCTTCTAGAGACTTACATAAAAAACTCCGACGAGAAGAACCGTCTCTTTCACGCCATCGAAACGGTTCCGTGCGTCGCGAAGAAAGCCACGTGGGCGTTAAATTGGATCGACGGCTCGGAGACTTTCGCCGAGAGACTAATCGCGTTTGCTTGCGTGGAAGGGATTTTCTTCTCGGGGAGTTTTTGCGCAATATTTTGGCTCAAAAAGCGCGGGTTAATGCCGGGATTAACATTCTCAAACGAGTTGATCTCGCGAGATGAGGGACTCCACTGCGATTTCGCGTGTCTGTTGTACAGTTTATTGAGGACGAAGCTAAGCGAGGAGCGCGTGAAGGCGATAGTGAAGGAGGCGGTGGAGATAGAGAGGGAGTTTGTCTGCGACGCTCTGCCGTGCGCGTTGGTGGGGATGAATGGGGAATTGATGAGTCAATACATAGAATTTGTTGCGGATAGGTTGTTGGGTGCGCTCGGGTGCGGGAAGCTGTACGGAGTGGCGAATCCTTTTGATTGGATGGAGCTGATCTCGCTTCAAGGGAAGACTAATTTCTTTGAAAAGAGAGTTGGGGAATATCAAAAGGCTTCTGTTATGTCCAGTCTTAATGGGAATGGTGGGAACCATGTGTTTAAAATTGACGAAGAGTTTTAGAGTGGTATGATTGTAATATTAGGTAAGTGTGGTGGCTTTTATGTGCTTATTTTGTCAGTTTCTATGCTTAACATATGACACCAAAACTTAAATTACATCTCTGTTATGTTCATTTTTGACTCGAACAATAATACTACAGTGTCATTCAGCTTGAATTCTTTCTTATTTGGCTTCCTTTTGGTTCATGTGGGCTTCGTGGGTTTTGTTTAATATTGGAGGAATTACTGATGTGATGAGTAATTTTTATTGAGATTCTTTTTTATTTACAGCTTCTTTCCATTGTTTTGAGTATGCTGTGGGTTTGAGAGCAAATGTTCACTGAGGGAAGATGAATTTACGGTCTTGTACTGTGTCTGCACGTGAGAATTAACCACTTTTAAAATACAAATATGAATTTGAAGTTGATTCTATTGTCATGTCATGGTACAATAACAAATTGTAGATGTAGCTATGTTGTCTTGTATTCTTCCTCTTCATTTTGATTTCCTTTTCCTATTTTGTGGATATTGTTTTGACCACTAAAAGGATAAAATGCAAAGATTTGGCAGATTCAGAGAACAGAAGGCAACTGCAAGGTTCTGTATCTGTCAGGGTTCCTCTACCAGAAAACTCGCTGAAACTTAATGTGGGTGCAGCGACAAGCCGGCAAATGCAGATAAAAGATTTAAGGATTGAGAGCAGCAATACAGCATACAAGATACAAGACATCATCTGTTTGTTTAGTGCTACTTGAATAATAATATTTTAGTTCTATAATGTTTTGCTGGTATACTAGAAACTTCTCCTCCCCGGGAGGCCGCAGGTAATCGCGATTGAGCCCATATAATGAAAGCAGATCTTGGTCCATGGAGTCCCAATAAGGTAATAACTCCAACCAGTTCGATGCTTCTTCGGCCAAATACAATATACAAGTGAGACCTGCACAATGAGCAAACTGGTGACGAAACGGAAGGCTTAATATTTATTAAGACGTAAATAAAAGGTTCTTGAATAATATAAATTTTATTAAAAAGAAAATTAAATGAATAAAATTAGAATTTTGAGATCTTTTTTATAACAAATTTAAATATCGTGAATTTATTAAAATAGATAAATTTGAAATATAATTTTATAATATAATTTTCCTGTTCGAAATAAGAAAGACAAAGAAAATAGACTAGAACGGCTTTAGTTGTTCTAGATTTTGTTCGTTTCGTCGCAAGCTTCGAAATAATATATTATACGCCGAAAGCGAACACTTGTAGTTAAAGTTATGCCATTCAGAAGGTATCCTTATTGCAATACACAATATTCTGCATCGATCCCCTCATTTAAAAAAGAACTCGTCCTCGAGTTGGGCTTGTACAACTTCTCATCGTCATAATGGTATTTAAATAAATCAGCCATATTGAAAGTGTAAGAGATATTCCAATTGTCAAGTAATTGAAGTACATAAGCATTATCATTAATTTTTCGAGCCACGCGAAATGGTACATACTTGCGCTTCTCCAATTTGGTGCGAATGCCTTGAAATCGACTTCGCCGCAGGTACGCAATCACTAAATCACCTTCAGCAAATACTTTCTTACGCCGATGCTTGTCCGCTTCAGCCTTGTACTTTGTATTGGTAGCCTCCAAGTGAGCTCGAACTTCTGTTTGAATCTTTTGAACATTTTCTGCCGAATTATCTACTGCCTTGCGTTTCCCAACTGCAGCTACTAGTAGTATAACAGCCAAGTCACAAACTTATCTTGGATAACTAGTATAGACAATCTTAAAAGGTGCATTTCCAGTTGATCGATTCATCATGCTATTGTAAGCGAATTCAACCTGAGGTAATACAGACTTCCCAATTCCGTTGCTTGTCACTACACATACACCATAACATATTACCTAAAGTGCGATTGGCCACCTCTATTTGCCCATCTGGCTGTGGATGGAAAACACTACTAAACAGCAACTGCGTGCCAAATTTATCCCATAGATGAAGCCAAAACTTACTGATAAATTTGACATTTCGGTCAGAAGTGATAGTCTTTGGAATCCCATGCAAACGCGCTATTTCCCGAAAGAATAAATGTGCCACTGAAGCAGCATCTTCAGTCTTCTTGCATGCAATGAAATGTGCCATTTTGGTAAACCTGTCTACTACAACTAATCTTGAATCTCAACCCGTCCTTGTGCGCGACAACCCTAACACAAAATCTATGGACAAATCTAACCAAATATTTTCAAGAATAGGTAAAGGCATGTACAAACCAGTATTCTGCACATGTCCCTTGCCTTCTTGGCAAATCCGACAGCTTTGCATAATTTTGCGCACGTCCCTATTTAGTTGAGGCCAATAATAACGCTCTTCTATAAGCACCTTAATCTTGTCTCGACCCATATGTCCGTCTAATCCTCCTCCATGCAACTCGCAGATTATTTGTTCCCGTAAAAAACTCTGAGGCACACATAACTGGTTGGACTTAAATAAGTATCCATCTTGTACTAGGAAATCTTTCGTATTTTGATGGTTAATGCAACAATCTCAAATGCGAACAAAGTCATCATCTTACGCATATAACTCCTTCAAGCACTCAAAACCAGTAACTTCATTTTCTAGAGTTGTTAGTAAAGTTGCTCGCCTACTTAACGCATTTGCCACTTTATTTTGCTGCCTAGATTTATGCTTCAAGACAAAAGTGAACTTCTGCATATAACTCACCCATCTTGCATGCATCTTGCTTAGGTTCTGCTGGCTATTAAAGTACTTTAGTGATTGGTGATGACTGTAGAGCACAAATTCTTTCTTAATCAAGTAATGCTCCTAAGTCTTTAATGCTCTAAGGATAACATAAAACTCTTGGTCATAAGTAGACCACTTCTGCCGTACCTCATTCAATTTCTCACTCATATACTCAATTGGTCGTCCTTCTTAGGAAAGAACAACCCCAATTCCTTTTCCAGAAGTTTCACACTCAACTTCAAATAATTTTTTGAAATTCAGTAAAGCCAATCAGGAGCGGTAGACAGCTTGTTCAAGCTAGCCTCTTCTTTTTCTCCTCATTTGAATTTTCCTTTCTTCAAGCACTCTGTATAGGTGCGGCTACCGTACTAAAGCCACGAATAAACCTTCTACAAAACGTTACCAGGCCATGAAAACTCCTAACTTCACCCACTGTGTTGGGAGAAGGCCAATATCTAATGGCTTGTATCTTTAACTCAATAGCATGAATCTCATCCGCACCAACAATAAAACCCAAAAACTTTATATTATTATGTAGAAAACTAAACTTTTTCAGATTAATGTAAATCTTGTTTCTTCTTAACACTTCCAGAATCATCCTCAAATGCTCTAAATGCGTCATCACATCAACTCAATACACCAAAATATCATCAAAATATATCACAACAAATTTATAGGAAAATAGTTTAAGAATCTGGTTCATTAAACACATAAAGGTACTTGGTACTTTAGACAATCCGAAGGGCATCACAAACCACTCGTACAACTCTTCCTTTATCTTAAACACTGTATTCCATTCATCTCCCAGCTTAATCTGAATCTGATGATACCCACTGCGCAAATCTATCTTTGAAAAAATTCCGAGCACCGTCCAACTAGCCTAACAAATCCACACACATTCGCTAATTTCCATCCTTTTTAGACACCAACAATGCTGGTACAGCATATGGACTCATGCTCTCACGAATGAATCCTTTACGCAATAATTTATCAATCTGTTCTTGCAAAATTGCATGCACATGTGGACTCATGCGATAGTGGGTAAATTAAGTAAACTTGCACCAGGGACTAAGTCTATATGATGCTGAATATCTCGCAAAAGTGATAGCTCATCCGGCATGTCCAATGGTGTAATGTCAGCAAACTCGGCCAACAAGGCCTGTACTTCCTCAGGAATAGCCTTTTCCTCGAGTTTATCCTCTTTCTACAGCTTCTTACACCCATTGCAATCTTCCTCTAAATGGTTCTTGATAATATCCAGAAAATTCTTTCCTTCGACCTTAGAATTTTTCTTTTTATTTGTCAAAGGTATCAAACGAACCTTCTTGCGATTCCTCCAAAACACATACATATTATCACTTCCTCTATGGATTGCATCGACATCAAACTGCCAGGGTCTGCCCAATAATACATGACATGCATCCATATCCACTATATTACACATCACATCACTATTATATACATTTCCAATAGAAAAAGAAACTCGACATACCTCCGTCACTCGTATTTCTGTACCTTTTTATCCACCCAATTCCGTAAAGTACTGGATGTTTTTCTATTGAAAGTCTCATTACATCAACCAGTGCCTTGGACATTATATTCTCACTACTGCCATTGTCAATTATCACGTTGCACACCTTGTCATTAATAGTACTACGTGTTCTGAAAATTTTGTTACGCTGATTATTCTCTTCAAACTTTGATGCTAATAAAATTTTCTGTACAATGCAATTCAACAACTCTCCTTCATCTGCTTCTAACTCCAAGACTTTTTTATCATCCACTTCATTGTTTGTATCTGTCTCGCTAACTTCAATATCCACCAAATTTAAATTTTTTTGACGACATTCATTCGATCGATGTCATGGTTCACCACACTTTAAGCACTTATTCAACATTAACTTTGCATATGAGTTTTTCTACACCTATGGTTGGAATTGCTGCCTTGATGGTTGCTTCCTTAGTTGTTGTTGTACTGGTTGTTGTGCTTGATTATTATTGGCCCATGCTTTCTGCTTATTTTCAAACCCAACACTACTTAGTCTGCTTTGTATCCCAGTGAGTTGTTGCTGTTGGGTTTTAGAAATAGTATGCTGCTTTCGTTTTTCTAACTTCTTTGCTCTAGCAACTGCTGTACACATGTCCCAAATCGCGTCTACAATCTTATCTTGCAATTCTTGTTTTAATCCGCCAAGATATTTCAAAACTGTTTGAAACTCTGGCTCATCCATATTATTTCTTGTGTGCAGACGGTAAAATTCTTTTGCATATTCATCCACACTGCGATTTCCTTGCATACAATTCTGATACTTTACATACAATTGCTGCTGGTAATCTGCTGGCAGGAAATACTCCTTCATCAACCTTTGCATTCTAGGTCAAGACTTGATTAATGGCTTCCCTGCAATTCTTTTTCGATTCTGTAAGTTTTGCAACCATGTAGATGCTACGCCCTTCAATTTGAATGCCATAAGCTTAACCCGCTTATCCTAGGGTATATCCATATATTGGAAGAAATTTTCTACATCCGTTATCCAGTCTAAAAATTCTTCAACATGTATCCCACCATGGAAATCAGCGATATCAATATTAATCCTGTAATCTGAACTCTTCCCGCGCTTCCTTTTATAATCCTCGGTGTCTTTTTCCTCCGAATCGCTTTCTAACTCTTCCCGCATTTGCGGCTGCACTCTCTACGCAAGTTCTAAATTCTAATGAGCTATTTCGTGATTAATGCCCTGACTTACTACTGCTGCACGATAATTATTCTGAGGTTGTTCCTGCAGTTCAATAACTTCCTCGCTGTTGTCTATTTCCTACAATCTTCTCTCTATATTGTTTATGGAAAGCGTGAGACCCACGATTGCTTGCTCTATCATTGTCAACCTTGAGTTTTTCGCATTGTCCCTGTTTTGCATGGCTGCTTCTGCAACCATCTGTCTGATAGTCTCCACAGACGTTGCCTACATTCCTTGATCAACGTCATTGAAACGGTTACTCCTTTGTTCGTGTGGTCGTATCATGATGAAAAACGAACTTGCTCTGATACCAACTGATCGAAACGGAAGCTTAATATTTATTGAGATGAAAACCAAAGGTTTCTGAATAATATAAATTTTATTGAAAAGAAAACTGAATGAATAAAACTAGAATTTTGAGAACTTTTTTATAACAAACCTAAATATCTCAAATTTACCAAAGTAGGCAAATCAAAAATATTATCTTATAATAAAATTCTCCTATCCGAAATAAGAAAGACAAAGAAAACAGAAACAAAGTCCGAGTTATAGAAAAAAAAAAGATAAAAATTCTATAAGAATCAGGAAAAATAGGAAAAAAAATCTAAAAATCTAAAAACGATTAGGAAAGAAAAAGAATTTTTGAGCCGAGTTGGAATTAAAATGGCTTTGGCAGTTTTAGTTTTGTTCGTCTCGTCACAAGCTTCGAAACAATATATTATACATTGAAATTGGACACATATAACTAAAGTTATGCCATTCAGAAAATACCCTCCTCGTAATACACAACATCTTACATCATTGGGATATGGCTATGTATGGATTTGAAGCATTGTTTCTATGAGTTCTTGAGTCTGGATGGCGAATGCTTTAAAATGCATATATGAAGTTCAATTGCGTTGTCCATATATAATACAGAGATAAATTAGAGCTAGACAACGCAATTTGGTTTTAAATTGTCATTTCAGAATGTAAAGTGGTTATAATGTAGCAACTTACATAATCACAAATAATTAAAGAATTCGCTCAAATCACAATGTTATCTTACATAATCTGTAAGGTATAGCAACTTACAATGGTTATGTAGTCATATTGAAAAACTATATTCGCTAAACATAAATGGTGTAACGAACAATTTTATTATTATTTTTAATTATATGAGAATAATACTCATAGTACAACTTATTTTAAATGAGATAATTTTTTATATTTATAATCAGATATTTATTGGGACAAGATAACATATATAGTACCGCCTAAATTTTTATCATCTCTAATATTCGAGAAACGTCTGCTTCACTCACATAACTCATATTAAATAAGACAACTTCTGATATTTATAATAAGACAATTATTGGAACAAGTTAACATATATAACATCGTTCAAATTTTTAATTCATCTTTTATAAAGGAGAAGACTATTTTCGAAAATGCCTACTCCACTCACATTTTATAAGGGAGAATACTACATTTACTCGGACTTTGTAAAACTTATTGCCTTACCCAAAAAAAAAATAACTTAATTGATTTTTTTGTCGACAATCTCCACTTGAGAATATTCAAGGACCTATTACCAGGTAAGGTAAAACCAAAGCACAGAGGCTTTGCAACAACAGGAGCCACAAAGACGATTGTATAAAGATACCAGGATTGTACTTAAATGATAAGAGCAGTACTATCCGAAGAAAGCACTGAAAATAAAAGTACTCACATTTCATAAGAGAGAATACTACTTTCGAGAGACGCTTACTCTACTTATATCTCGTAAAAGATAAACTATCTTCACTCAATTATAAACTCATAATTAATAAATGACATTAAACCTCTATATTTACTATTTACTTTTCCAGAGATTTCAACTTTTACTCTCACAAATAACAACTTAAAAACAACTTTGAAGGCACACATATTAACCATTGAAATGTAAACTGATTTGAAAATGTTACCTGCTAGACGAATTAAGACATATTAGCTAATAATCATTGTCATCCAGACCCTTCCAATATTTTTTGACATTGACGCGATCTTCTTCTATTGTCGTGTGGAATGCATAATAATTCCTGACCCAGTTCACGAGTGCGCTAAAACAACAACGGCAGCTACATTGTGACCGGGATTAAGCCGGCATTATAAAAAGATGGGCGTTTGCAACTGTGGAAAGCTTCTTGCCACCATATGCCAAGCGAATACAAATCAAAATAAATACATATACCATATTATAATCCACTGAACAATTCAAAAGATCGATTCTATTCAAGGTAAAGTTTTTAACCAAGCCCCAATATTGAGCTTTGAAGGTAGAATAATTGAATTTCTTAGTTATCAATTAATAAAGACCCTTCTCATGCGACATTTTTCCATTTGTACATGTTTTGATACTATAATAATTGAATTATGAACCTTTTAAGTTATGAGCTCTTTTAAATTTTTTTAAATCTCGTGCAACTTGTACTAATAACTAACTAGTGGATGATGGTTAGGATATATATTGATGTATGATATCCACCAATTACTAATTTACTAGCTTATATTTTACTCAAAAGAATCCCGATTTAGAAGATGTCCCAGTCCATTATAAATTTATAATTAACGTAAATGACACCCATATAGACTCCCATAGTTTAACTTAATGCTAATATCTAAGTTGACCAACCCTCAATGTGTTACGGATTAATCACAAATCCCTTTTTTTTTTTTTCTGTTAGCGTCTTTCATTTATTTGGAGATGTCAAATGCTTTTTCAACTTTTATTTTTCAAAATCTGTGTTGTGGACCTAAATTCATTGTTGCGATCGCCTAAGAAAAGAGGAGAACAAAAATAAGAAGAAGAAAAAGAGACGAGTGCGTTTAGGTCAACTTAAAGTTTGCACATCTTAACAAATATAAATAAATATCTGTGTGTCCTTTTCATTATAAGAATTATAGTCTCATCGTGGTAATACTAATTCATTTTCATTGTATGTGAAGCAATAACAAAACAATTATAATATTAAAAATTAAAAATTTTTATATGTTTTAATTAAATGATACTACTTATCAGATCTGGAATTATGTGGACAAAAACTTAACGAAGCGATCAAAAGTTTTGCCGGCGCCAGGCTGTCTTTCGCGCAAGGCACCGACTTTAATCAAATTCGCTATAACCACATGTTTATCTCTTGACCACCAACGTGGACCAGCAAGAACCCGCTACGTGTCAAATTCAGGGATTAAAGAGAAAATAAATAATAAATAATCGAGACTCAGTCGCAGCAGTTTTTAACGTGTTTGACCGTTGAAGGAATTCAGTCATAGAAAAACAACCGCCTCATTCTTCCTTCCATCTGAAGAATTTAAAAAACTTAACCAAACTGAACCGAGTCCATCCAAGTCAATCCTCCAAACGACACCGTTCGCTCCAATCATTTATATATATTCCCGGGCGAAGCCATAGCTGAAAAAAAAGGCCACACTAAGAAACAGAAAAAGAAAATTTAGGAGCAAGAAAGAAAATGCCGTGCGCTGTAGCGGTACCGAACTCGCCCATTTTTTCGCCGACGAGGATTCCGTCAGTACTTCGCAATCCATCATCAACTCCGATAATTCATGGTCCACCATCGGCGGCGGCACCACCGCCAACACTGTCGTTTCAGGTTCGAGAAGTGAAAAAGGACGCTGGCGGTGGTTCGGTTTTGAAGAGGAAGAGGCCGGCTAGGTTAGATATACCACTGACGTCGGGGATTAGCAGTGGACTGGGATTGAAGATGACGCCACGTGGCGACGAGAGATTGGATGAAGTGGAAGTTGAGGGAGAGGGTTATTCTGTTTATTGTAAGAGAGGAAAGAGAGGCTCTGTAATGGAGGATCGATACTCAGCTCTGGTTGACCTCAATGGCCATTCGAAACAGGTATTAACAAAGTGTAATTCATTAAATGTTTTTCTAATTTGGGCCGCTGAATGCTGATCTTAAAGGTGTGTTCATTGCTGATTCATTAGGGGTCTACCTGTAGATTAGGTTTTGAGTGGCTTTTTCTCCTTTATTAGTTAGTTTAAGAGTAATATTGATGATGGAACCCTAAATTGGCTATGTTTTTTAACATTGTTTACTGTACAGGCTCTGTTTGGTGTTTTTGATGGGCATGGAGGGGCCAAAGCTGCTGAATTTGCAGAGAAGAATTTAGATAAGAACATTATGGCTGAAATGTGTTCTGGTAAATTTGAACACGAGGGCATCAAGGATGCAATTAGAAATGGCTATTTGGCAACTGATACCGAGTTTCTGAAGGAAAATCTTGGTGGTGGTGTTTGTTGTGTTACTGCATTGATTAAAAACGGCCATCTTGTGGTTTCAAATGCTGGTGACTGTCGTGCCGTTTTGAGCCGCAGAGGAGTTGCTGAAGCACTAACATCTGATCACCATCCATCCAGGGAAGATGAGAAGGACAGAATTGAAGCATTGGTGAGTGCAAGCTTGTGTTTTTGCTTTGATCAATGAAGTTGAGTCATTGTCCACATTGTGATTGGCGAAAGGCTTTGCTAACTCAGTTTTTGTTTTTATATGTTTGCAGGGTGGCTATGTGGATTGTTACCACGGTGTTTGGAGAATTCAGGGATCTCTTGCTGTGTCAAGATCGATTGGAGATCAACGTTTTAAAAAATGGGTTACAGCAGAACCCGAAACTAAAGTGTTCAAGATTCACCCAGAGTGCGAGTTCTTAGTCCTAGCTTCTGATGGCCTTTGGGACAAGGTGATTACATTTTCAAATCCACATCTATTTACTGTAATCCCCTTTGGACTTTACTTTGATTTAGATGATTTGACAAACATTTGATTTTGATCGGGATTATTCTTTCTCATTACAGGTTTCGAATCAGGAGGCAGTAGACGTAGTTCGCCCATTATGCGTAGGAGTAGATAAGCCAGAGCCATTTTCTGCTTGTAAAAAGCTAGCTGACATATCTTTAAAGAGAGGTTCCATGGATGATATAAGTGTTATGATCATTCAATTGGGTAATTTTGCTTTGTGATTTTAGTTATAGGAGTGAAAAAAATATTCAGATTAAGAGAGTGATCTTCCTTCTTCCCTGGCAAGTGTTTTTTTTAAGAAACTTGCTGCTGAAGAAGCTAGAGTTCCAGCTTTTTTGGATTTTTTTTTTCCCTCAGTATCTGGTAGCCAACAGTGATCATGGAGGGAGTAGTAATTACAATAGTGTTTGGAGACAATGATGGAGGTAATAGAAAATGATGTTGTGGTAGACAAGTCGAGGTTTTAGGTACAATTTTGAGCTGGGAATAGCTGCAATTTCGTGTATATAATCATATTTACGAAGAAGAAATTATAACTCAGCTAGATCTTACTTCTAAGCATTGTATTTAAAATGTGTAAATACATTATTAATGAAAGAATTGATTCTTTCCTGATCGAATGTTTTCTATATTATGGATAATAATTTTTTATTCTCTTCATATTAGCTGTTAGTTGGCTGGTAATTGCCAGTTTGTACATCAATAAATCAGGGGAAGAGTATGCGCGCAGGAATCTTTTGTTGGTGATATTGCTGCTCAGTTGACCCACAAAATGTCAATTGACAATCTGTAATCCCTTCTCACTGTAGATAAAAATCTGGAGAACTCTGCAGTTGACAGCTAGCGTTCCACGAGCTATTGGTTTTAGCTCTTTTGTTAGATCAGTTAAGTCTCAACTGGCAGATTATGCCTTCGGCTATATAAATAAATTACTGTCTGGTTTATAAGAGATTGGTTGTTTTCCCTCAAAAAGCTTTATTCAAGTATGATTTCCAATATTTGGTACAAAATCTTACTGTCAATGTCGATATTTTGTATCACAAGCACAACTGGGCTAGTGGACTCCATAGGAGTAATGTTCCTTGTTATTTAAACAAATATTGGAGTTGCGTTATAATAAAGCCATGTAAACAAACTCTCAGCAGATCATCAGGTATAACGTGAAAAACAAAGAATCAAACATTTGTATATAGAATATAGAGACTAGAGAGAGTGGCTGTCTTAAATTGATGCTCTTGACATGTGTGGTCAAAAATTCAAAATGATTCCTTATGTAAGAAGTTAACTGGCAGGGCTTTGTTCCTCATATTTTGAGCCGTGGACTGCTGGGGCAGACTTTATTTACGTAATAAGTTTTTACTTTTGAGTGGGGCAAAATTCTAACACCCCTTTAAAAAAATCTCTAATGAACTATCACTTTTTATACTCATAGCTCTTTCTTTGATGACAATTTTAAGAAGGAACAAAAGTTTGAATTAAATTTTACCATCTTCCACAATACATTAATTAAATTGTAAACATCCAAAATAAAATACTTGTTATTAGATAATTTATTTCTTCATTATAATTCAAGATTAATTACATCATTTATAAAGATTTAATCAATTTAAATACGGTTAGGACTTAGATTCATGATTTGTCCTTCAACATAATTTTGTTTGTAACAGAGCTTTGATCATAAATTAGAGGGGCGTGAGAGGTTTTTAAGGTTGCTAGAAGGCCCGCCCATTGGCCCATAACATCTCCCACCAGCAAGTCACCAATCAAGTCACTCCAACAGAAAGTTCCATTTCCGGGCTATAACAAAATGCATGCAATACTGTATCATTTTCCCAAGTCTTTGTTATTTTTCTAAGCGTAATATTATATATTTTAAATAATTATTTTTAATAATTTAATATTTATCAATTAATTAGTAAGATAATATAATGAATTCACTTTAATTTTATTAGCCAAATGATGAATATCACATTATTTGATATAATTATTTAAAATTAATAGCATTATTATTTTTCCAAAATCTAGTCAAATTTTTTTGTTGTAAAATATTAGTATTTTCTAATCGTTAAAATGGCACCTAGGCTGTTGATGAACAAATTCTTTTCAACATGGAGAGTACCTTTCCATCGTGTAACCTTTTTTTTTTGTCCTTCAACATTAAAGATGTTTGTTGCTATTATTTCCAAACTCTCAAAATTAATGTCTTCGAACTTATTTATTTTGTCACTCTCCCCATTAAAGTGGTATTCCTTTGTTAATTTCTTTTGAATACACGCCACTAAACATTCGAAAACCCATTTTGAAAGTATAGTAAAGAGTTGGTGAAAATCACCATTAAATTTCTAAATTTAAAATCTTCCTTATTCAAAATTAGAAGTTTTAACTTTACTTGTTATTTTTTGTCAACCACAGAAAAAAAAAAAAAACAGAAGAAGTAAATCTCTCTATATCTATAATGCTATGACCAAACTAATTTAATATTGTGGAGATATTATAACTTAATAACAAATCATCAATGGAGTATGTCAAATCTATGTATAGACATCATAAATATTTCTATATAGTGTTGCAAATATGTAAAATTATTTTAAAAATCTAAAACTTTTACATTCTCTTTAATATTTTACAATCATTTTCTTATCATATTATGTGCGTACACTGATACAAGTTCCTTTAATATAACATAATATATATTTTTTTTGGCCATATATAGATAATTGTTTCTAAATAGAGGAAAGTTTCTTAAAATGAGATCTAAAAAAATTATACCTTATTATAATAATGAGTTTATTTTTATTTATAATAAATTCAAATTGAGACTAAATTTTCTTACGACAATATTTAGTTATTTTTATATAGAGTATCATGATGCCACTAAGGACTTCAAAATTATGTGTGTTCTTGGTTCTCACGTTCATTTTCCAAGCCCAAGTAAAATTCTACTATTTCAGAGAATAATAGTCTGCCAACAATCATATCTATTTATATTCTATCACTATAAAGAGATTTTACTTTACATTTTCAATAATTACCAAATCAATAACATATCGTGATGTCCAGAATAACTTAAATTTAAAAAAGTAGATAAATGATAAAATTATAAATATATCTCAAATTTTGTCTAATTTATAAAGTATCTCAACTTAAATTCTTCTTCCATAAAGAACATTTTAGACAATAATATATCTCTAAATATAATGTCAAACTGACTGCACCCGTCTAGTGCAGTAAATGAGAGAATACAATGAAAATCAGCATGGCCGATATGCTCTCTACCGCATATGTGGTCTGGTTGATAATGTCACACTCTTGAAGACATGGTAATGTCACGTTGCTCTTGGAGACGTTATTGTTCAAAATCCTTGTTTTAGCGACAATATATTGATAAAAGTTTGAAGTTAGGTCATATTTATAAATTGACCTTAGTTTGGGCTATTTCTGTAAAACTTTCTACTTTTATTTAGTTATAGTTTCCGTAGATATAATAAATTCACGTTCGTATGGTTAGGACCGTGATATACTGATACGTAATCGTAAGTAAAGAACAGAGTAAAGAACCTAATCATGAAAGGTCAAAAACATCCGATTCGGATCCAACCCGAAAACCCGGCGACTATAAAAAAACAAAAAAGCCACCATATGCGCACATCACACAAGGGCACATTTTAACACGTCCACTCCTCTACTCTCTCCCTCTGTCCGATCATTTTTATTTTTATTTTTTTTAAAGTTCATATCACTTCTCTTTTCCTCTTCGCTTCTTCTTCTTCTTCTTCTTACTACAAAGTGCCTTAAGATAAGATCTCATTCTATTTTCTCTCTCGAGATCCTTCTTCTAGTTTTTAGTCGCTGCCGTAGATCTCGCAGCGATTTGAATCTCTCTGATAATAGGATTGAATTGAATTGAATCTCCACCGTAGATCTCTCCCGATCTGATCCCAAACCATGGCGGCTGCCACCGCGCCGATCTCCATGAAGGAGGTCTTAACCGTAAGCGCCTTTTTCACTTCAACTCCCTCTTTTATTTTAATCACTTCGAATTCGTAAACAATTAAAAATTCACCTCAGTTTTAGTTTTATTTAATTATTACAATCTCACAAATTTAACAATGATTTCTGCTTAAATTTCACGTTAAATTGATTAATTGTTATAGCTCAGCTCAATTAGTTCGTGCTTAAGTGTTACTAGATCTATAGCCAATTGTATAGGTTCAGATCTGTATTTGATGTGTTGATTTAATGTTTTATATAGCTTAAGAAGTTGGAAAATGACCTGGATTAGAAAATCTTAGAATTTCGAGTGGCGAATTTCTTATGATCTGATGTGTGTGTCTGCAGTTGCCAAGTGTTGGGATTAATCCGCAGTTTATTACTTTCACGAATGTTACGATGGAATCGGATAAGTATATATGTGTTCGAGAAACTGCTCCACAGAATAGCGTTGTGATTATTGATATGAATCTGCCAATGCAGCCGTTGAGGCGGCCTATCACGGCTGACTCAGCTCTTATGAATCCCAATTCAAGAATTCTTGCTTTGAAAGGTATGATTTAATAATTCACATTGTTTTGAGCTTTAATGGTGTCAAAATAATTCTCATTGCATGCATTTCTTTTACCATGTTAACTTATAGTGTATCTGGTCTCTCATGCCATGGGATCAGAGCCAGTTCTTAGGTTTTAGTACATCTTTGAAGAGAAGTACATTATATGTATCAAGTGTATAGCAGTCATTGTCTTGGAAGCTCATGTTATATGTGTACAAGTTATTTTGTTTGAACGCAAACTTTTCTGGATCAAGTTTACAAAAGCTTTAAGTTTGACCTGCTGAGTCATGTTCACAATGGTATTATTACAATAATTTAGTTTTCATAGTTTTTTGATATCTATTTCGTTAGTTGGACTAGCAATCTAATTTTTTTCTAATTTAGATCTTTTTAACAATAGTTAAGGCATGAGAGGTGAGTTTGATTTTATGAGTTGCATCAACATTAATGAACTGAATATTTCTTAGTTTTTATTCCTACTTGTTTGTTTTGTTCTAGTTATTAGTTGTCTGTTTGTTATTACAAGGGTTTCAGCAAATCAAGACCTTCCTTAGATGGGAAAATCATAGATGATTGGTTTTTCTGAAAGTAGGTAGAATATACATGTAAGGTTGTTTTGGCCATTATGAGGACACTGTCAAAAGAATTTACTGTGCATACACAGTGGAACTATCATCATGGTTGCCAAACCAGTTATGCCAATGGTATTAGTGTTTTTTATGAAAATTTATTCAATCTCCACTACTTGTGTTCTTAAAAGTGCAAGTACACGTGAGATGCTGATTAAGGAATTCCTTGATGTAGTTTTGGTATAAGATCGGTTTTTCTTCAGATATATTGGGGTTCATACTGCTATTTTTATTGAACTTTTAAGTTTTTTCTTTATGTTTATAGACACTTCCTAATCATGAGCGGTGACATTGTTTTGTAGCACAACTCCCTGGAACCACTCAGGATCACTTGCAAATATTTAACATTGAGCTGAAAGCAAAAATCAAATCACATCAGATGCCTGAGCAAGTGAGACCTTTGTTTCATTAAGCAACTTTGTTTTTATGATGTCCTATATTATGGTATGATTTGTTCAAAGTTCAAGTAATTTACATTAAGTTTAAACAAAATATGCTTGTTTCACGTGCAGGTGGTCTTCTGGAAGTGGATTAGCCCAAAGATGTTGGGAATTGTCACTCAAACCTCAGTGTATCATTGGTCAATTGAGGGTAATATGTCTTTCTTTCATCATTAAGCATAATTTAGCTCTATTCTTACTGTTTCTGTTCCATGGATATGCTTTTACACTGCTAGTCTTGTTTTCTGCCAGTTTTTGCTGGTGTATCTCACCATTGTTCTATGCAGGTGATTCTGAACCAGTCAAGATGTTTGATAGAACTGCTAATTTGGCAAACAATCAGATAATTAACTACAAATGTGACCCTACTGAAAAATGGTTGGTTTTGATTGGAATTGCTCCTGGTTCAGCTGAGGTATGTTATACAGATTGATGCTATCTTAAGTTTGTTGCATTCAAGGATATGGTGTACACTTTTTCTGAAAGAATATCAAGAAGTTCCCTTCTTAGCTGAATCTTGTTATATGGTACATAAATATAATAAAACATGATATGAGCATACCATATGCATAATTGAGGGAACCCCGGGGCCATCTTCTGTCCCTCTTGACCTATGAACTGCTCTCACTCCACAGGGGCATCTGTAGTTCTGAGTTCATTTTCCCCCATCATTACACACCCACACATGCTCCTGCACAAATTCTAACTGGGGCATCTGTAGTTCTGAGTTCATTTTCCCCTATCATTACACACCCACACATGCTCCTGCACAAATTCTTTCCCCCATCATTACACACCCACACATGATCCTGCACAAATTCTAACATTTTTTCTAAAGAAAAGAAAGAAAGCATAATCTGTTCAACTATGCTATGTAATGTGGTTGAACCATCCTGCCTCATATGTTAAAGTGCTTAAATTTGTCATTTAAATGTCATTTATGAGAGCTTCTGTTTTTTTTTTTTTTAAGTTTGTTAGTTATAGCTCATTATATGGCCCAATGTAAAATTATTTTCACAGCTGTATGGTGTTTCTCTGTTGATTTTGTTGTCCTACTATGTTTTATAGAGGCCACAATTGGTTAAAGGGAACATGCAACTTTTTTCAGTGGATCAACAGCGTAGTCAAGCTCTTGAAGCCCATGCTGCGTCATTTGCCCAATTCAAGGTTGGGATTTCTGTGCTTAAAACATTCCTTGTATTTGATATTATATAAACTTCTTTGCGTTTCTTTGAGGATGAAAGTATTCTTTTATTTGTCTTGTGCAGGTTCCTGGGAATGAGAATCCTTCTGTTCTTATTTCCTTTGCGACAAAGACTTTCAATGCTGGGCAGGTTACATCGAAGCTGCATGTTATCGAGCTTGGTGCTCAGCCAGGAAAGCCATCTTTTACAAAGAAGCAAGCAGATCTTTTCTTTCCACCTGATTTTGCTGATGATTTTCCGGTGGCAATGCAGGTACAGTTGATGCTGATATTTATACAATGTTTAAGAAAGTGCAATATAAATATTGACTCACAAATTTGTTTAGCAATATAAATATTGACTCAAATTTGTTTACTGGCAGATATCGCACAAATATGGTTTGATTTATGTTATCACCAAGCTCGGATTGCTATTTGTTTATGATTTGGAGACTGCTGCGGCCGTGTACCGAAACAGAATTAGTCCAGATCCCATATTTTTGACATCTGAAGCTTCGTCCCTGGGAGGTTTTTATGCCATCAACAGGCGAGGCCAGGTGTTACTGGCAACAGTTAATGAAGCAACAGTAGTGCCCTTTGTTAGTGGCCAAGTAAGTGGATGAAGTTGCTTTTCTTTTTCCATTCCCCTGGTTTTCGGATGATTGATTTACAAATTTGATCTGGTTATTGTTTTTTTTTTAGTTGAACAATCTTGAACTAGCAGTCAATCTTGCCAAAAGAGGAAACCTTCCTGGTGCAGAGAATCTGGTGAGTTTATGTTTTTGTTGTAATGCATCTTCATTTTACTTATTACTTTCTTACTCTCTTACTCTCTTGTGTACTTTGAACTCGGTGACATGCTGTCTTGGCCGTTTCAGGTTGTCCAGAGGTTCCAAGAACTGTTTGCTCAGACAAAGTATAAAGAGGCAGCTGAGCTTGCTGCAGAATCTCCACAAGGACTCCTTCGCACTCCAGATACAGTTGCCAAGTTTCAGGTTTTCTTTTACTTTTGCAATTTAAGTATTTTGTGTTGTTAATGTTGCTAGTATCAATCTGAACTCTTTATTCCAGTCGTTTTAATGACATGAAAGTGGCAGTAATGAATTAATCCTGTCCATCTACACTATTGCAGAGTGTTCCTGTGCAAGCTGGGCAGACTCCACCTTTGTTGCAGTACTTTGGGACACTTTTGACAAGGGGAAAGCTCAATGCTTTTGAGTCATTGGAATTATCTCGCCTTGTTGTGAACCAGAACAAAAAGAATCTTTTGGAGAACTGGTTAGCAGAGGACAAGTTGGAATGTAGTGAGGAGCTTGGAGACCTTGTGAAGGTTTGACTTGAAACTTCAAATTGAAAATTAATTAGTTGTTTTTGTAGACCTAGTTTTTGTTTGTGTTGGATATGAATACGGTACTATTTAATTTTAGACATTAAAGTCATTTGCTTATGTGAACTCTGTTGAGGAGAAAAATATTGCACATTTGTGTGCATTAGGGTAACATAATGAGCAAATTCATGGTTGTCAAAGAAGTCAAGTTTATCTAAATGCTGCTGTCATAAATTACAGTTAACGACTGAGTATTTTCCTAGGATGAATGAGCCATTCAAACATGTGTTACAGTAGTAAATACATTGACTAACTTTTAACAATGGCAAAGAAGTCAATTAAATGAAATTTTAGATTTGGTTACTTCAAAAAGTTCATTTCAGAACAAATTTAATGCGACTCAGAGTTGAACTTTAAGAAAGATGACTGCGTTATGGATAATGTAATAAAAAATGAAAACTTTTGTGGTTTATGGTAACTTATAAATTGTGTTTTTAACTGGAAAACAAGTTTTAGGACATATTCAATCTATATGGCACCAGAGAGCTTCACACCTTTTTCATTGTGGGCAACATATGATGATCTAGATCTTTCAATTGACCCGAGTGTCTATTTACAAATTGTGTAATATGAAATACATTGTTTCTTTTTTTGATATTTGTTTCCATTTGGGTATGGCAGACTGTGGATAATGATCTTGCACTGAAAATATATATTAAAGCTAGGGCAACCCCAAAAGTTGTTGCAGCTTTTGCAGAGAGGAGGGAGTTTGACAAAATTTTGATTTACTCAAAGCAGGTAATTTACAGACCATTTGGGTTGTGACAATCTCACTTTTTTTCTCTTTTAGATTTTGATGTGTTGGTCATGAAGAGTGAGAGTGAATTAATGGTTTCATTATTGTTTTAGGTTGGGTATACACCTGATTATTTGTTCCTCCTGCAAACAATTCTCCGAACAGATCCTCAGGTATGTTAAAGTCTTTGAAGAATGAATTATAAAGAAGTAAAAAAATTATAGTATAAAGAAGTATAAAACTTATCACATTTATTATTATGATGTGTTAAAATTTTATATCTTTTATTTGGCTGGCCGCCTGAGTTCGAATCCTAGGGAGGTAGGAGGCTAAAAAGATCAATTTGGGCTTTGCCTACCCTCCTGTTTTTTAAAATTATTTTTAAAAAACTAATCATGATCTGTCAGATTTTCTCTCGGAATTATCTTTTTTATGATGTTTCCCATGTAATTAAAGTAGGCATTTTATGTTTGCCTTTAAATCTTATAAGAAAATGCAATTTCATGAAAAATGAATTGTTCTTTAAGCAAGGTCTTAACTGTGAATTTTTTATTTCAGGGAGCTGTGAACTTTGCATTGATGATGTCTCAAATGGAGGGAGGTTGTCCAGTTGATTACAATACCATTACCGATCTGTTTCTTCAGGTTTGTATACTTTTCCTGTGCTTCTCATAGCTGGTTTGTATTTTCTCTTCTCTATATATGTTACTGAACTTACTTATTCATCCTTTAATATGGTTCATAATGCACGGAGCTTTGCTCATGTTGTTACAAAATGCAAATTACCTGACTATTTTTTATTTTAATTTTAATGTCTTCGACTTTTTCAGAGGAATTTGATCCGTGAAGCAACAGCCTTTCTGTTGGATGTTCTAAAGCCAAATCTACCTGAACATGGTTATCTTCAAACAAAGGTTCTTTAATTATTTATTTGTTGATTTATTTATTTGACTTTGGGGATGCAATATATACCTTTATTCATGCTCAGTTACATTATATTCTTTCATATGCAGGTCCTGGAAATCAATCTTGTAACTTTTCCAAATGTAGCTGATGCTATTTTGGCCAATGGAATGTTCAGCCACTATGATCGTCCTCGAATTGCCCAACTTTGTGAAAAAGCTGGTCTTTATATGCGAGCTCTGCAAGTAATACAGATTCAGGAAATGTCTATTTCATTTTCTTATCTGTTATGGTCCATTACTACCTCGATTAACTTATAACAATTTTTGCAGCATTATACAGAATTACCAGATATTAAGCGTGTCATTGTAAATACACATGCAATTGAGCCACAGGTATATATGTCAAATGCTGTTCTCATGATCGTAGTAATTAGTAAGGGTTGTATAGTTGTTAACTGGTATGTGGTTTTTTGCAGTCACTAGTTGAGTTTTTCGGTACTCTTTCAAGAGAATGGGCTTTGGAGTGCATGAAGGACCTTTTACTTGTTAACCTAAGGGGCAACCTTCAGATAATTGTGCAGGTATGCAGTGTTATGTGTGGTATATATCAGTAGTAGGTGGCATATCTACCGAGCTAACTGCTATATGTCTTGCAGACTGCCAAGGAATACTGTGAGCAGTTGGGTGTTGAGGCTTGCATAAAACTTTTTGAGCAATTCAAGTCATATGAAGGGCTGTACTTTTTTTTGGGTTCATATTTGAGTTCCAGGCAAGGAATCTCTTTACTTGTGTTACAGATAATGTCTATTAATGTTAGTTTTGAATCTGATTTTGTTTGGATTATTTGACAGTGAGGATCCTGACATACACTTCAAATACATAGAGGCAGCTGCTAAAACTGGACAAATAAAAGAGGTGGAACGAGTGACAAGAGAATCAAATTTCTATGACCCTGAAAAGACCAAGAACTTTTTGATGGAAGCCAAGCTTCCTGATGCCAGGCCTCTGATTAATGTCTGTGACCGATTTGGTTTTGTTCCAGATCTCACACACTACCTCTACACAAACAACATGCTTCGATACATTGAAGGTTATGTTCAGAAGGTGTGAGATCGGTCCCTTTTATACTTACTGAGCATTTATCATTACATGTGATTGTCTTTATTTTGAGTTTTTGAAATTATGTGTTTCCTTTTATAGGTGAACCCAGGGAATGCTCCCTTAGTTGTTGGGCAGCTGTTAGATGATGAATGCCCTGAAGATTTTATTAAGGGCCTCATTCTTTCTGTCCGTTCTTTGCTTCCAGTTGAGCCCCTGGTTGAAGAATGTGAGAAGAGGTAGTTCTCATTCTATTCTCCTTTCCTACTAATTGTTGAAGTTGCTTCATATTACTCATGTTGATTGATTTTCAGGAATCGGCTTCGTTTGCTCACTCAGTTCTTGGAGCATCTTGTTAGTGAAGGAAGCCAAGATGTTCACGTCCACAATGCTCTGGGTAAAATTATTATTGACAGCAATAACAATCCAGAGCACTTCCTCACCACTAATCCTTACTATGATTCCCGAGTGGTGGGTAAATATTGTGAGAAACGTGATCCAACCCTGGCTGTTGTGGCTTACCGTAGGGGACAATGTGATGATGAACTCATCAATGTTACCAATAAGAACTCTCTGTTCAAACTACAAGCCAGGTTTGTGAATTGTTTGTCTCTATATTTGGTTGTGCGTTGGGTTTTCTGGTGCTTTGGAGGCTTATGAAGTCATCCTTTGGTTACAGATATGTGGTTGAGAGAATGGATGCAGATCTATGGGAGAAGGTTCTTACCCCTGAAAATGAATATAGAAGACAGCTCATTGATCAAGTTGTATCTACTGCTTTGCCAGAAAGCAAGAGTCCAGAACAAGTTTCTGCAGCTGTTAAAGCTTTCATGACTGCTGATCTGCCTCATGAACTAATTGAACTTCTTGAAAAAATTGTGCTGCAAAATTCTGCCTTCAGTGGAAACTTCAACTTGCAAAACCTGCTTATCTTGACAGCTATTAAGGCTGATCCATCTAGAGTTATGGATTATATTAATAGACTAGATAACTTTGATGGACCTGCTGTTGGGGAAGTGGCTGTTGAAGCTCAACTGTATGAGGAAGCATTTGCTATTTTCAAGAAGTTCAACTTGAACGTTCAGGCTGTCAATGTCTTGTTGGATAACATCCGAAGCATTGAACGGGCTGTGGAGTTTGCTTTCCGTGTTGAAGAAGATGCAGTTTGGAGCCAGGTAGCAAAGGCTCAACTCAGGGAGGGGCTGGTGAGCGATGCAATTGAGTCATTTATCCGTGCTGATGATGCTACTCAATTTCTGGATGTTATTCGTGCTGCTGAGGATGCAGATGTGTACCATGACTTAGTGAGATACCTTCTTATGGTCAGGCAGAAGGTAAAAGAGCCCAAGGTGGATAGTGAGCTCATTTATGCTTATGCAAAGATTGATAGGCTGGGTGATATTGAGGAATTTATTCTCATGCCAAATGTTGCTAATCTCCAAAATGTTGGTGATCGCTTGTATGATGACACCCTCTATGAGGCTGCAAAAATAATATACGCATTTATATCTAACTGGGCGAAGTTGGCCGTCACACTTGTGAAGCTGAAACAATTTCAAGGAGCTGTTGATGCGGCACGGAAAGCCAACAGTGCAAAGACATGGAAAGAAGTTTGCTTTGCATGTGTTGATGCTGAGGAGTTCCGTTTGGCTCAGATATGTGGTCTCAACATTATTGTACAGGTATTAATTTTTAAATGCTCACGTGGAAGTTCTATCCTCGGATATGTTTTTCTTTTTAGGTCTACTGGCATGACTTTAATTTTACAAGTTAAAAGAGTTAAGCTTTTTGGGCCATAAAGACTTGATGCAAAGTTACACTGTTTATTACATATTTAATATCTGGATCTAGTTCTATTTAGAGCAGAATTCTGAAAGTTATTCTCTTTTGTTCTTATTAGTAAGAACTATATACATTAACTCAACATCTTCCATTGTGAATCTGTAGGTGGATGACCTGGAAGAAGTCAGTGAATATTACCAGAACAGAGGATACTTCAATGAATTAATATCTCTCATGGAGAGTGGTTTGGGATTAGAACGTGCACATATGGGTATTTTCACTGAGTTGGGAGTTCTGTATGCCAGATATCGTTATGAGAAGCTTATGGAGCACATCAAATTGTTTTCCACCCGCCTTAACATCCCCAAGCTTATACGTGCTTGTGATGAGCAGCAGCACTGGAAGGAACTCACCTATTTGTACATCCAGTATGATGAATTTGATAATGCAGCAACTACCATTATGAACCATTCCCCCGAAGCATGGGATCACATGCAATTCAAAGACGTTGCTGTCAAAGTTGCTAATGTTGAGCTATATTATAAGGCCGTTCACTTCTACTTGCAAGAACATCCTGACCTTATCAACGATCTACTTAATGTGCTTGCACTTCGTGTGGACCATACACGTGTTGTTGACATTATGCGAAAGGTTTCTACTTCTGTTTCCATATGTTTTTATTCCCATAAAACACTTGAACTTTTTCTTATAGCTCTTGAATTTATGATTTTATATTATCTGTGGTATTAGGCTGGTCACCTTCTCCTTGTGAAGCCCTACATGGTTGCAGTTCAGAGCAACAATGTTTCTGCTGTGAATGAGGCTTTGAATGAGATTTACGTTGAGGAGGAGGACTATGAGAGATTGCGTGAATCTATTGATATGCATGATAACTTTGATCAGATTGGCCTTGCTCAGAAGGTGAGATGCAACTATTCAATATTGTGATTCTTTTATGTTGATAAGAGTCTCAACTTATAATCCATTTTGGAATGGTTTGAGCAGATTGAGAAACATGAGCTTTTGGAAATGAGACGAGTTGCTGCATATATTTACAAAAAGGCTGGCAGATGGAAGCAATCTATTGCGCTGTCAAAGAAAGACAAGGTTTACAAAGATGCAATGGAGACTGCCTCACAATCTGGTGATCGTGAACTTGCTGAGGAATTACTGGTTTATTTCATAGAACAGGTACTTGATCATTAGATTGATTTTCCTGTTATCATATGGCTTCTTATAAGTTTTGATTTATTTGTTGAATGTGATCTAATCATTATATTGAATTATTTCAGGGGAAGAAGGAATGCTTTGCGTCGTGCCTTTTCGTTTGTTATGATTTGATCCGACCCGACGTTGCTCTTGAACTTTCTTGGATGAACAACATGATTGACTTTGCCTTCCCATATCTGTTGCAGGTTTTTTATTTTTTTAGTTTTTTATTTTTTGCAATCAATATTTTTTATTATAATCATCGTTTATTATGGTGGGGAAATTGGATAAACCATTAGGTTTTCACTATGTTTAATGCAAAGTTAATGTCATTAACTCAAGCTTGTGGCCAACCAGTCACCTGGAATTCTCACCTCTGATTTTAATTTGGCTTAATCCTGCCTTATGGGAATTTTCTTATGTTGACTTAAGCTTTTGACACATTGTCACTTTTAACCAGTAAAAATCACCATATGGATATAATTTTTTTCTTTTTTCCTTCTAGCCACAATAGGTTGAGACTTTAGACATGTCCTATCATCATCTGGATCACCGATATCACTTTGTTTACCATGCTGAGTTCACTAACAGAATTTAGTGATGACTAATTAATTATCCTAGTATTTAAGCATATATCTTATGAATGATAGTGTTCTCACCTTCATTTCCTTGGTTGCAGTTTATCCGTGAATATACAGGCAAAGTTGATGAACTTGTGAAGGACAAAATTGAAGCTCAAATTGAAGTAAAGTCTAAAGAGAAAGAAGAAAAGGACGTAATTGCACAACAGGTGATAACTTTTATCATATCCATTGCCCAACAGGAGTTGGTCTTTTTTGCTTTCACTTGGGCTAGTTGGTTCTCTTACCAAAGGTCTATAGATTTGAGCTCATGTTTCAGCTATAGATATGAACTGTTTTCCAACGGGCTGGGCTGGTGCCTGGTAAGGTGGGACCTAAGCCTAAGTGTGAAGCTTTTTATGTACTGTGAGAATGGCCCAATTCATATAACATTCAGACAAAAGTTTAAGCAGCATGCTTTATTTGGTAGTAGGAATTCTCGAAACTGTGCAATCTCATTGATATTATTTTCTTTGCCCCGTCGCAGAATATGTATGCTCAATTGCTGCCTCTTGCTTTGCCTGCACCACCTATGCCTGGTATGGGAGGTGGTTTCGCATCAACACCACCACCTATGGGTGGAATGGGAATGCCTCCAATGCCTCCTTTCGGCATGCCTCCAATGGGTAGCTACTGATTTTGTTGATCAGATCGGGAATTAGGTGTAGTTACTTGTTGGTTGGAGCGGAAGAACCAAGCAGTTGTTTCAGGGCTTCCATTTGCGTGGTGTTTCCCCAGGCTTCTTCGCCTCCCATTGTTTTTTTGGTGTTCCTTTTGTCTCATGGTGAAGATCTAGTCAGAAATAACATGGCATTTTTTTGTACTAGTTGTGTGGATATGTGTTGTAATATTTTTTTTGGGTAGCAGAGGCATTTTTTGGCTGCTGGTAGGAGCACGCTGAGAGTTTCCTGCTTTGTACTATTTTTCTTGTGGTCCAAAATTGACCAGGATTATCATTACCCAGCACTTCTACAGATTTAAGTGCCAATTACATTATGTTCTGTATTTTCTTTTTCGTTCTTAATTTCCTTTATTTTCACACTAATTTAGACGAGTAATAGACTGCTTTGTCAAAACTAAGTTTTCATCAATTCCACTAATTTGCACAGATACATCATACATCCGCTTTGGTGCGGAGACATATCTTTTAATTGGTAGGTATCATTGGGCAATCCAACCATTACATGTCTAAATTTTCATCACTCAAATTCACCAGTGTAGTGGGTTGGCGAGAAAAGTATTTTATGGGGTCGTCTTGTGGAGTAATAATTTGTTTTTTTTTTTTTTAATTATTATATTGCGACATTGCATTCAAAATGTTTGTTGGAAGTTAAAATCAATACAATGAAGAGTTTTGACGTAGGATAAATAAAGCCGTCGGAATATTTCTTTTTTAGTTTAATTAGATGTATAATTTATAAACTCTGTTTGTTTCTAATTTATTTAGATGCTCAATTTATTAGGAATATTTGTTTTCAGTTTATTTAAATGCTCAATTTAGAATTAATTAATGTTGGAATTTTATAATTAGCACATAAAATTTACTAAGGAAATTTATTAATTCTTTAGATATTTATTAAGAGATAAGGAAGTCAAGAGTATTAGATTTTTCTTATTTAGATTAATAAAATTTTAGTATAAAAGAGAGTTAAATCCTATTAGCTTAAGTGGTTGATTGATAATAAAATTTATTTTAGAAAATATTTGTTCTTTTTTACTTCGTTCATTTTGTGTCAAATGGTATCATAGCAACGTTTACAATGGTCCACAAGAACAATTTGACAAGCACCTAAGTTAAGGGGTGGGAATAGAAGGTCTTGAACCTCTAATTTTTCTTTTACTATAAATTTCATTGTTGCTTGTATTGATATTGACATGTAGAATAGGACTCTATTTTTATTATCGACTGATTAATCAATTCTTCAAAAGTTAAAAGAAATGATCGATCAAACAAACCATGGAGGTGGAGTGAAGCTATGTACTCTATAACACAAGCCTTATCCACATGGAGAACATATAAAAGCTTCAAAATATTATTTTTGGGCATTAGAACGAAATCTGTTCTTACAACAAGCTTTTAATAATATAGTTGTGATATGTCATTACATTAGACTATCGCTACTATAAAAAGAAAAAAAAGGATGGGGGTAAAGAGTAAACACACTAATAAATACTAGAAAAAAAAAGGCTTTCTATATATGCATCATTCAAAAATATTTTTTATCAGTTATATCAAAGAAAGAAACTTTATAGAAGTCGAAATATGAAGAAATCGATATGCTTAAGTTACAGGCTTTTATTGAAGCAATCGTTCAACGCTTGACTTAGCCTTCATTGCAGCAGTTAGAGAAGATGGAGGTTGGTGGCAACAAGAAGGTTGTTCAAGGCGATGTAGGAGCTCTTAGGCAAAAATCCTATAGACCCATCGTTTTAGAGTGGCCCTTTGAATTTGCAAGAGGTTTTAATGATGCTAATTCAAGGTGATGTAGGAGCCTTTGAGCAAAAATCCTATGGATCTATCGTTCTAAAGTGGCCCCCTAAATTTGCAGGAGGTTTTAATGATGCTCATATTGATAAAGAGAACAAATTTTTAGAGGATCATGCGTTGATAATTGAGTCTAGTAGTATGATAGAGTTTGTGCAGCAAAATCAAGTTGTAGAGACCTTAGTAATGATTAATATGATTATGTCTATTCATGTTGAAGACAAGAGGGTTATTTTTTAAAAAAAAAATTAGCTGCAAAAATGAAGTTGATTGGAGAGATCATTGAGCGGGATTTTGCAAAAGACTTGAGAGGTTTAGAAGTTGTTTGCTATTTCACCTTCTTGCATGGTGACTAGCAAAATGAGAAGAAGTTGAAGCATGAAGAATTTCAAGTTTCGAGAAAGATTAATGATTAAGAGTATATGTTCAAGCTATAAGATGCATTGATGCTCTACTATAAGTTCTTTTCTCCTGAGAAACTCGAGGACGGATTTTCTTTTTAGTGGAGGGGAATTTGATGTAGGATAGATAAAGTTATTGTAAGAATATTTCTTTTTTAGTTTAGTTAGATATATGATTTGTTAGAAATATTTATTTCTAATTTATTTAAATATCTAATTTATTATGAATATTTACTCTGATTGTTTAGATGCCAAATTTAAAAATCAATTAATGATAAGATTTTATAATTGACACGTAAAATTTATTTAAAAAATTTATTAACATTCTAAATATTTCTTAAGACTTAAGAGTATCAGATTTTTTTTTTTATTTAGATTCGTAGAATTTTAGTATAAAAGGAAGTTAAACTTTATTTATTTAAGTGATTGATTGATGATAAAATTTTTCTTAAAAAAGATTAGTTATTTTTTAGTTTCCTTTTGTATCAAGTTTCCTCCATCGCAAATTTCAAAACCTCCTTTTGAATTCTAACTTGTTTAGGCACCCAGAGGATGAGAAGAATGGGGTTAAGCCAGGGGTAAATTAGCCAAAGCAGTCCAAATTTCTGCTGTTTTTGCAAAGTGAAAAGAAAATAAAATGTCACAGAAAAATAATGTCAGTCAGAGGCAGAGCCCCCTTGATAGTTGGGTCTACCTATTTCAATCTATTAACATACAAACAAAGAAGAATAACATAAAAACAAAGAAACTCAAAATGGCGGCACATGGGATTCTGATATGGGCTCTAATCACAGCGGTCTTAGCCCCAATCTTGATCTTAGCTTCCCACATATACAATGCCAGAAGAAATAGAAAGATATCAGTGGCCTTCTTCCATCCATATACAAATGACGGGGGCGGCGGCGAAAGAGTCTTGTGGTGCGCTGTCAAAGCTATTCAAGAAGAAAGCCCAGATCTTGACTGTATTGTCTACACAGGCGACCACGAGGCCTCCCCTGACTCCTTATTGGTTCGTGCCGTCGATCGCTTCGGTGTCAAGCTCCTTTACCCACCTAAGGTCCAGTCATTTCTCTCATTTGATTGTTTATGCCTTGTTTTTTGTTTTATTTGCCTTTTCCTTATAAAGGTCTTACTTTCTTTAATTGATTCTTGTGCACAATATTTGCTAATCTGGCTCCGTAGTGGCTGGATGGGAAATTGATTCATTCAAACAGTGGATTGTATTGTATATACCATTGATGGAGATGATACCTTCATTATCTGAAATGACCATTTTGTCTTTCAGACCCTCCCAAGGGTCATTTTGGGTACCTGCGAAGGATTCTCTGACATTAGGTGATGAGAAAATGAGTGTAGAAAGAACTCGAATATGCTTCTGTAGAAATTGGTGTGCATCTTGAGAAACTGATTTGTGAATTTGTTTGTGTAAATCTCAGAATGTGATTGATTGACAGTTTTATTTAGTGGAATTTTGGAGGGAAACAACTAACTTTCCCTTGAATTATGCTCTATTTGCTTGGGGTAGCATCACTTCAGCCATTGGATGAGGATTCACTTGGATCCTTATTCATAGTGCTTAATTTTCTTAGTTTTTGTCAATTGTTCAAACTGATTTTAAGGTTAAATTGGCTATTTTTATCTATGTTAGGACATTTGGCGAGTTAGAATTTGATGGTGGGTATCCATTCACCCACAATATGATTTCAACTTTTATTTCTGTGTTGTTCATGCTTGTTTGAATTTTCTTATGCTCAGGTGGTGCATCTTTATAGAAGGAAATGGATTGAAGAAAGTACTTACCCTCGCTGTAGAGTTATTTGTTATACGCATTACCCTACCATAAGTTTAGACATGATATCCCGTGTGCATGAAAGAAGTGCCATGTACAACAATAATGCCTCTATTGCTCACAGGTGAGAATGCTTTTACGAAATTATGGTTTCTTTTATGTGGGTCATTTGTAATTGCTTCCTCACAAGTGGAGCCTAACAACTGTTTCTTCTGTTGCAGCAATTGGCTATCTCAGTGCAAAATTGTCTACTATACTTTCTTTTCCTGGATGTATGGGTTTGTAGGCTCTTGTGCACATTTGGCAATGGTGAATTCTTCGTGGACGCAGTCTCATATTGAAAAGCTATGGAGAATACCAGACCGTATAAAGCGAGTATATCCTCCTTGTGATACTTCAGGACTTCAGGTCTGTAATCTTTGTTTTATTATTTCTATGGACCTATGTAATACGTGTACTTTAATAATTGGCTGACATTATTGATTTCAATGCAACAAGATGATATGTTTTAACTAGTATTTGGCTGTTTGTTTATGGCTATACGGTTCATCCGGGGGTGAGATCGAGGTTCAAGAAATAGTGAATGGTCTTATCAGTACACAAATGTATGACTCCCCGGGATTTCAATTACACTTATATACGTCAAGCTTTCCCTAGTGGTTGCATAAAAAGATGCTTTTGTTATCAGTAGATAAAAAATACAAACATAATGTTTCCACAATTTGCAATATTTTTGTTTTTTAAAGAATGCTACTTGCCTCTCATTTATGTTACATATTGAGTGGTTTCTTACAAGCTGCTGCTCTAACAGGTGCTTCCCTTGGAAAGATCAACAGAATCCCCAGCAATAATATCTGTTGCCCAATTTCGTCCAGAGAAGGTGGGATATAAACTTACAATCACAAGGTACTACAGTTATATAGGCTCATAGTTGGAGCCCTAATTAAATTAGTTCTTTAATATTTGATTCCGTTAATCAGGCACATCCTCTTCAACTTGAGGCCTTTTCAGTTGCCTTGAGGAAATTAGATGCAGAATTGCCTCGGCCTAAGCTCCAGTTTGTGGGTAGTTGTCGAAATAAATCAGATGAAGAAAGACTGCAGAATTTAAAAGATAAATCTATTGAATTGAAGGTGGATGGGAATGTGGAATTCCACAATAATCTGTTGTACAGGTCTGTTCTGACTATTTTTATGCTCGTCTTTGTTTATACAATGCCATGGCAATTAGTTTATGATGAACTCTTTTAAAACTGTATGTATGCAAAAATCCAAAAACTGAATTTCTATGAAGACATTGACTTGTGTGTTTGCTCTCGTTTTAAGTGTTGTGTAATTCTTACGATTTTGCAGGGACTTGGTGAAACTTCTGGGAGGTGCTGTTGCTGGAATTCATTCTATGATAGATGAGCACTTTGGCATAAGTGTTGTAGAATATATGGCTGCAGGGGCTATCCCCATCGGTGAGCATTTTAAATGATTTCTTAGTTAAACTAACTTACAAATTACAAGTGCTGCTTGTATGTCGGCTTTTTTCTGTTTTCTGATAAATGTGTCTTTTTGTCTTCAGCTCACAACTCTGCTGGTCCAAAAATGGACATTGTTTTAGAAGAAGATGGTCAGCAAACAGGATTCCTTGCCCAAAACGCTGAAGAATATGCAGATGCTATCATGAAAATTATTTCGATGCCTGAAACTGAGAGACTCGAAATGGCTGCAGCAGCTAGGCGACGAGCAGCCAGCTTTTCAGAACAAAGATTTTATGAAGATTTTAAAGCTGCAATACGACCAATTCTATGTCATGCAGCTAGATGATACGATTGCTAGATTGCTAGAAAATACAACAGACATGTAACGGAAAAAGATAGAAAAGCTAGATGGATCTTTGTCAAAGAAATAGGTTTACTACAATTTTGTTTATTTTAATTTTGATAACTCCAAATTTTGTTAACAAGTTGAAACTGAGTTCAGCTTTATTATGGGTTTAGTTTATTTTAATTTAAAATTTTCACTTGAAATTTTGAACTATTGATATCATGTTATTCGTATGTCAAGGAGCTCATTAATTGGAAATTAATTATATTTAAAATTTTTATTAAAATTCTGTTGTGGATTTTTTGAAGAATATATATATATATATATAAGAAAATTTTGAGTTTGGAATATGCTGAAAAAATAAAATCAGCGCTACTTTTGTAAATTATCTGTACTTTTTGGGCCATTCCATACCCAAACGACAACAATGAAGATATAAGATGTTTGTGTCAAATAAAAGGTAGCCACGTGGCAAGCAAGTATCTGACGAAACTCATCCTCTCGTTTGAGTGCCACGAAGTATCAGGCTCTATCTTCCCCTCTTTCATGGTTGGACCATAAAACAATCAGAAAATGGCTGTTTCTCTCAATTCAGTAGTTGGCTTCGATGCAACGGTACCGTTTCTCTTCTTCGCTTATTTATTTTTACTTTTTTATTATTTAAAAAAAAACTTTTTCTTTATTATTCGAATTCCTTTTCAACCAAGTTCTGGTTTTTCTAGTTACTCGTGAATTAGAGGAAAAACAATTTTAACTTCAAGGCTTGTGTTATTTATGCTTACAGTGTATGTGTATGGCTTCTGTTGCAGTATTTTGCATATTAGATAAGGTCATTGTTTGTTTTAGTTTTGGGTAAACATGCTTGGAACTGGAACTATATAACACTGATTGAATGAAGCATGGGCAAATGCGTTATATGCTGCTGTAGGAAGAGTTTAGGAGCTTACAAGTCGTACTTTGGGTTTATTTTAGTGATCAATCTCGTGCTTTGAGTTTATTTTAGTGATCAATCCCGTACTCACGAGTGGTTTAGAGAATAGTGTCATCTAGTCTCGTTGTAAGGTGATTAATATGCCTGTTAATTTGGGTTGGGCAACATCTGCTATGACGCCAAAACTGAACGTGTTCCGGCGTGCATTTGACAAGGTGTTTTTTTCATTTTGCTTTTGCGACCCTGCTGCGTTGGTTGCTTATTGATCTTAAATGGTTCTTGGATATGTTTCTAATCTTGATGAGGATGCAAGGGTTCAAAAAGAAATTTGAATGTTCTCTTTGGAGCTTACCTCGTATGTATGTTTTTGAAGTGTCATTAAGCGGCAATTTTGTTTATGATATTTCTTGTTTAATTGTGTTCCAGACATATCTTGGTGACTATTATTCCCTCACTTTGATTGTTTACAATAATATATTTCTTCATTAAAAGTTGCTTGCCCATTGTCAGCGTGTGTCGAGATCTTCTGCGAGAGCTGCAGCTCCTAGGGCTGTCCAATTTACATCCCCCTTGAGCATAACTGTTTCAAGGCGGAGGCCTATAAAGAAAAGAACATGGGGCTTCTGTCTTTCGGTTGAAGATAGCAACTGCCTTGCCACAAACACCACTGATGAGGTTTCTGTACATTCCAAAGGATCAGTTTCTGATAATCAAGTTTCAGTTGTCAATGCCTCCTCTTCGGACACTGCTGAAGGGACTAGCCAGCTTCAAACAAGTGCTGATAGTTCAGGGCCTCAAACGTCTGAGGCTACTAATGGTTCAGTTGTTTCTTCATATCAAAAGCAGGATACATCATCGCCAACTAACCAGCAATCTACATCAAAAAGATCTCCTTTAACAGCAAGGGAGAGATTAAGGGCGGCACGGGTTCTTAGCCGTTACACCGAAGCAAAAGGTTCTAAATCGGATATGAGCAGTAAAGTATTGGATGCGTTGAAGGAAAGTGATCGGGGAAAGAGAAGATCTCGCCTTCCTGAAGCCCCTACAAACTTGTTCGATGACAGCAAGAGAGGGCTGCCAAAGCCGGGCCTGACGTTTCAGTTTCCTGGGGGTATCGATCTCTTTGTAATTGCCTTCTCATTTGTCTTTATCAGCACAGTGATGTTTGCAACAACCTACCTTGTCTGGAAAGTTGGTGCCATCCATTTCAATGAGTACTGAGGTGGAGGTCAGTGTGATCCTGCAATTTTGGAAGATCATCGCAAACAAATTTTAGTTTCAGGTCCTTTAGATGCTCATTCTTCTTTTACATAACTAGGATTTGGAATCTCTTTTAGATAAGAAATATACATGATGTACAAAGAATTATGTGGCCAGTGTTTGTATGCATATGCATGATATGCCATCTTTTCTATTGTGATTATGATGCTGAAACCATACAGCACAATCAAACGCATGGAGTTTTTATTTTTCATGGGATGCTCAAAAGCCTCATAAAATGATTTAGATTACGAAAATGGTACCATGTTTGAATGAGCTACGGATTTGCTAGTCTTATTAATTATTTATGAGCTAACTCCATAATCTTTTGTTGATGTGATAAGATATAACTGGAGTTAAAAGAAGGGTGTACATCAATTTTGTAACTAGTAACCTTAAATGTTTAGTCTTCTAACCTGTTGTCACATGTTCTACCTTCTATGTATGATTAAGATAAGATTGATTGTAGTAAAACGCAGTTGAAAAACTTTAAATTTTTAAAACTTGTCATTGTTGGCTCCTAATATTTTTATTTATGACATTCCAACTTATGATATATTACGAAAAGTTTTGGGGAGTTAACAGAAAATGAGAATTTTTTCATCGAAGAATGGTAGTGTAATGGTAAAACAATATTGGATTATTTATATGGCTCATTACAAATTTTCACTTACAAACATTAATTTTTAAAATGAGGATTTACAGCTGCAGTCTAGTTCTAATTTGACATTATATTAAAGCTAGACAACGCGATCTAGTCTTAAATCCATATTTTTAAGTATGCAAAAGAACTGGTTCTATCTTTATCTTTTACTATATGGTAGTCAAGTACTAGATAAAATCGTTTTAACAAACCAAAATGTGTTCCAATAGATTTTACAATGTGCACCAAGATCTTGCACCTTCAAATTTTGGTACTTATGTTAATACCTTCTATGACAAAAATCCAAATCAAATTGTTGAGACAAAACGTGTTTCAGATAGATTTTGCAATGTGCACCAAGATCTTGCACATGCTCATTGTGGGCACTTGCCGACTATTGAAAATTTCGCCAATCTCTTAAAGCCAATGGGAGTCAAGAGATGAAGAAAAAGATAAAAAAAATGTATTGATACTACAAGATCCTACGGGAGAACATAAAACTTGTTGAGTGTTGTCGAGTGAGTGGTTGATAAGAAGTCGTATCAATCTTTAAAGTTCTTTAATTGCGAGGAACCATTTGGAGTGTGACCAGGGCCCTACATTTAAGAATCCAACTTGTTATTGTAATTCAAGCCCTTCTTGTTGCTTGTGTTGTGTAGGGCATCAAAGAAAAAGCCTTCCTTATCTTGAGCTTAGAGAGAGCAAAAGAAAGTGGACAAGAAATAAAGCAACCAAAATTTTGAGATGACTTCCTATGCGTTGCAGCAGCAAATTAAAGGACCTCGAATGAGAGAGAGGATGAGATCATTTAGTGTTTGAAAAATAACAACATCAAGAGATGCCTAGAGGAACCCACCAAAATGGTAGTGGGTTCAATTCAATATGACCTTCTAATCTCAAGAAAAAGGTAGTTCATGGTAAAATGACACTCTTAATATGTTAAGATTTTTATTTTTTTTTATTTAAGATTATTAAGCATATCATAGTGATGACTGATGACTGTCATGGTCTAAATTAGAGGTGGTCCATGTGATTTTTTCAAAACATAGGAGATTTATATATATATATATATATATTAAGATAATTTTTTTGAGATTCGTGTGTTTATTTCTATAAGAAAAAATATGGACGATCTATAACATTTGTAATTAGATCAAACAAATAAATTTAGCCAAAATAAACATAAAACGGATACCTTAAGAAAATAATTAAGGTTACTTCTTATCTGAACAAAAACTTTCACTATTATTTTAAAGTTATCAAAAACAACTTCATTTGCATCTAGCTTAGAGGTTGACAGCCGGATAGAGCCAAAGCTCATTTCTTTTGACCACTTAAAAGCTACAAGATATCACACCAATCACAATCAAGATATGAATATCACACACACATTATTAGTGCACAAAACAGTAGCAACAACGCAACCGCAAGATGCCTAATAAGAGGGCTCAAATGGTTGCAGTTAAATTTCAGTACAATTTTTTGTTTCATTGGTAATGGAAAACTTTAGTCATCAATCAGCTACAGCTTTCCCTGATCAAATGAATTATTGGGCTGCTAATTCCAACTTTCCACCCACATGGCCGCAACAAGCACCAGCACCCCATGTTAATTCATCAGCTTCCACTTCGAATTCAAATTCAAATTCGATTCATCACTTTCACGAGCTTCCTTATTCGTGGTTAAATATTAATCAAATTGTCGCAGAAGATAGAGCCACTGCTGTTTCAAAGAGCCACAGTCAAGCTGAAAAGCGGCGCCGAGATAGAATCAATGCTCAGCTCGCAACTCTGAGGAAACTAATCCCCAAGTCCGAGAAGGTAAGATGTTACAGCAGATCAGAAGCACATAAAAAAGATAGTGCTTGATTCCCAGGTTGCTTCTACTTACCATCTTTAATTGCTAAATCTGCAGATGGACAAGGCAGCACTTTTGGGAAGTGCGATAGAGCATGTGAAGGACCTGAAGCTAAAAGCAATGGAAGTGAGCAAAACATTAACAATTCCAACTGAAGTTGATGAAGTAACTGTTGATTGTGAGCTCTTCCATGCTGCAGAAGCAGAAGGAGGATGCTCCCTTAACAAAAGCGAGGGCGATATTTTGATCAAAGCTTCGGTTAGCTGTGATGATCAGCCAGAATTGTACCAAGAAATCATAAGGGTGCTTAACGGCCTCGGGCTGACAACAGTGAGAGCTGATATTTCAAGTGTTGGGGGAAGAATCAAAAGCATTTTGGTTCTTTGCAATAAAGATGTTTGTGATCGTCAAGAGAGTGTTTCATTAAGCAGACGTTTGAAGCAAGCATTACATTTGGCTCTAAGTAGAATCTCATCATCTTCATCAATGGCATCAAACTATCGCATTAGAAGCAAGAGGCAGAGGTTGTTCTTGCCTTGTCATAATTAATTACTTTCTCATTACAAATAATTAATGATATGTTTCCAGAGTATTCTTTAGGCCCTTTTGTTATTTTCTTCAATGAACTTTTTTGAGATATCACAATTCACACATGCTTTGTCCAATTAACTAGCACTTGAGACTTCAAGTGAGACAATAATAACAATTTCGCTAGTAAAAGACTTTAAACATTTTTTTACTAATATCAATAGGAATAATAGATAAGAATTTTTTTTTTTTGGGTTTTTTTCTTTCTAACCCTCTTTATTTTTTTATAATTAATTAAATATGTGATAATTAAACTAATTTTTTTAATAAATATATATATTTGTCCGCCACCAAATCTTATGGCTCAATTTTAGATAGGAGGTAGAAACTACTAAGATAAAGTATAATAGAGACAGAGGAAATTTTCAGTAGACCGGTAAATTACATCACTTTCATTAAAATTTTCATTGAACAAAGTGATAGTATATTTTTATATCATTGAGTATTTTTTCTCTGAAAGAAACAATACCTCTCAATCGCAACTACAATTATAAATATTTTTTTTAAAAAAAATTGAGCCGATTAATTATTAAAAAATATAGAGAGTTGGAAGAAAAAAAGAAAAGAAAAGATCCTAATCTAAAAATAATTAGTGATATTAGTAGAAATGTTTAGACATGAAAATGCTATTAAGATTAAATCAAATGTAAGTTTACAACTAAGAGAAACTTTACAAAATTGGACAATTTCAATATGCATGTACAGGTGTCAGTGGGCTTGCCACACTAATGCGGCCGGCACCTTCCACCTAAGTTTTTTTCTCCTTATTAATACTCTTTTGATATACATCTATTAATTATATTTACTTTGGTGATACATCTATCATGTATCAAATAAATTGCAAGTAATGCTATTCTTTTCAACAAATATTTTAATCATTACAATGATATTCATTATTGGACGGTTGATTAAAGTAATTAATAATTTTATGAATTATAAAATTAATAATTAAATATAAGAGTGTCACGTCAACATCTAAAATGAAAATAATAAGTGAATTAATTTTTTTAAGAAAAATATTATAAAAAACTTAATATTAGATAATTCTACCACAATATTAATTATGCATCTAATGCTTAAATCAGTAGTACTATGGATCTAAACTCTCCATTGAATTTAGTGTTGTCCAACCTTGATACATATTTAAACTATGAGTTACACTCTTTATAAAAATATATGCAAATCCCACACATGTTACAGCTTTTTTCATTATTTTTAAAGAATTATAAGTTACATAAAGAGTAACTTAGTAATTACTATTCTCATTAGTGCATTGATTTTTGGGTTTCCTTCAAGAACTGCCATAAATTTATGCGCACATTGGGTACAGATCTTTGTTGTACAATTGTACGGCTACTACTTGCACATATATAAATTATGTACATTAATTTTAGTGTTTCCATTCAATTATTTTATTTATGTGATATAAATTTGTATACAATAATTCGTATAAATAGTTTGTATTCCCAAAATTATCACACCTTTTTTTTTTGTGCAAAATCACCAAATTCTCACACTAAGGTTAATTAATAGCTAGGTGAAATGCAAAGCATCACGTTTGGATTTTTTTCTGTTTTATGTACACAAGTGGATTTCATATGTAATCACTACTCACCACTTCAATTTTTAGGTTAATGAACAGCAATGTTTCACTTTCCTCCTCGATATCATGATACAATAGAGTGAATTTTGAACGATGACAATTCCATTATTGACTTCGATACATATTCCTGAAGCTTCAATTGTCTGCCACAATGGTGATCAGAACTGTTTAACCATTTTTTATAGCCTATTGTTTTAACTATAATTCCATTTTTCTTTTCGTTTTCCTTCTTATTCTTATTTAAAAATTACCACAAAATTTTAAATTAATTTTTTTTTATCTAAGATCTAAATTTTAATCATTTTCAGACATTTACCCTTTTTAATTTATTTATTTTGTAATACTTATCTCTGATTATAAAATATTTAAATATGAATAGAAAAAATTAAATATTTTAATTGTTATTTGAATATGAAAACATCCGAAATAAAATTTGGCATTCTCTCTTATTTATACCCATATTAAATGAATTTATTTCGTATTACATAAATTATCTTTTTATTATTTTTTGTTCCTTTTTTGTTATATATGTGTCTTCAACTATTAATTTTATATTTGTTATAAATAAAAATTTTAAACATAATAGAACTTTTAATAAATATGTTTTATAATTCGTTCATCTCTTTGTATTTATATTTACTATTTTTATAATAAATTTTGAATTCTATTTAATACATTAATTTTATTTCAAATGATTAAAGAATTCTTGATTGGCTTATGTAATTAATAAGAAAAAAATATCAATATAGTATAATAAAAATAATATTATAATTGTCATACGTTAATGTAAAAAAAAAAAAATACATGTGCTACATATATATTTTATTTTGCATGCTTTGTTAAGATAAGCATTATTAAAGTTTTTTTACTAACTAAATAATTTATTTATAACTCGTCATATATTTTACTAATAAATATAAATATTATTAATATTTATGAGATTATATATGCCAATACATCATATTTATGATCTTTTCTTTTTAAAAAATAAAAAACTTAACACTTATATTCACTTATTAAAGAAAGAAAAACAAACATGCTATTAAGATGTATGTGTTTAGGCCTGTTTAAAATTTAATTAAATTCAGACTCTTTTAAATTTTAAATAAAAAATATTAAGTCACCTTATGAATTAATTAAAAAGAAATGCATGCTTATCGGAGGGCCGATAATAAGTTTCGATCTTTTATTATTTCACGAAGCAATTATCTTGGTCCTCGTTAAACAATAAATAAATAAAGAGAAAAGGAAGAAAAAGAGGAAGTTCATCGTATAAAAAAATATTTCATAATCATCAAAAGAATGGAAAGCAGATGTAACTATTACATTTAATGGATAGGGCCCTGCAATGGCATCTTGTGTTCAAGATTTATTGAGGACCACAGGGTTTCTACATTCCAGTATCATCGACAACATATGGAACTCATGCATCATGTTCATGATGTCAGAGTTATGATGAAGAATATATATATATATATTTTTAATTTTTTTATTTTGCTACAGTTTTCATGATAAATCATTATTCTTTTGACCTGAAAATGTTAACCAAATTTAAAAAAAAAGAAAAAAAGGCCATTGTGTGGCTGAGATGCATTTTTTTTTTCTATTAAAATTTTAAAATCAAAGAAATCACGTACTAAGCCTTATGAAAACGGTACTATCTGCAAACAAAAATGAATTATTATTAATATTTTTTTTATAAGCTTTAGTGATGTTGTTATATATACTTCAAAGATTATAAAATTCAAATATTCAAGCCTCTAATGTTTGCACCAATAGATAATTACATCCTCATTGTTTTATACACGAATGTTCAGATTCTTCAGTTAGTGAATCCTACTTAGATTAATAATATACTATGGGATGCTTCTATCTCAATCTTAGTGGACATTATAGTACGTTAATTTTAGGGAGCATTATATATATAGTACTTAGGACTCTTATCTCCATATAAATAGAGAGAAATCACTAATAAAATGAGTTTTAAATGTTCATTAATGTAAAATCGTATAAAATTATTAGAACAAGTATTGAGTGTTGAAATATCTCTTTCTTCTTCATTATATTCTAATATATTATCTGTCAATCAAAGTGTTTAAGGTAGAAGGTTAATTAAATCAAAAGATAAACTTGATCCTTAGAATTATTAATTAGTCTTATCGTGTACGTGTGTTTATATATATATATATATATATATTATCAAAATGAATTTAACGTAGAAATCCCATCAACATTATTAGATATTCTACTACAAAAAGCAATACAAACTAAGATGACTTTTCTCTGAAAAAATGCACTTTCAAAAGCACCTTAATCGGTTGTGTAAGTTAATGATAATAAAAGCACTATGAACTTCGACAAATTTTGGCTTTTTAAGGCAATAACGGCTCTATCACACAGTAACACAGTATTATTCACCCATATTCTCGTACTCATATTTAACTGCAACATGGAATTAAAAAAAAAGCCGTTACGATCCGTCAACTCTCTCTCTCTCTCTCTCTCCACTTCCGTAATCCCCGAATGTCCGTTACACCTTCTTATGTCACCGTTTTTTATTTTATTTTATTTATATATATTTTTTATTTCAAAATTTATACGATAAGATAAGAAACCTAACTGCCACACTTTCGGGGCTGTCAAATCCAAGCCGTCCGTTGAGCGCAAATAATAATTCCGTTATTTCCAACCAGTTATACAAATTAAAAGCAGTTAAGTTATAAATACGTACTAATTTATCAGTGTGGATGTACGCATTGTGTAAAATAGTTGCTTGTATATGATCCCTAGCAAATTAAAATAAAAATTTAGTTACATAAGCATGATTTACTAATAGCAAAATATTTTGAGAGAATAACACCTAAGTCCATAACTTTTAGATATTTCTCAAGAAAAGACATAATTTATCCACTTGTATCAAATAAATCCTTAAGTAAATATGATTCTTAGTAAAATAACTGAAATAATGCCCCTTTTATGGTGTATTGTAATTAAGGGTGGAAATTGGATAATTTGTACGAGAAAATCTCTTGCATTAACCCAATTAAAAGTACTAAATGAGTCAAGCAGGTCATACTCATATCACTAGCTATTTAACATGTTTGATATACTTTTTAAAATATTTACTTACTTCTTAGTTCCTAATCAATTAATTTTGATCCAAATATAATTGTGGTATAATATAGTTCTATTTGCCGGTAACAATTAGCTTAACTAGTAACATTTATTAGATAGTACAAGTGATTAAGCTATTGAGGTTCAAACCCTACTATCATAGATGGTAGAATATTTAGTTTTCACTTATGTTAAGCTTTAAAAAGAAAAAAAATAGTTCTATTAAATATAAAATAAGTAAATCTAACATCATTAGTATTCAAGTTAATATGTTTAGTTGAGGAATTAATCTTGTCACAAACGAGTTTATTTGCCAAGAACTCTAAATTGGACTCTATCACAATTATTTAAAAGATGATACAAATTATTATATTTAATATAATTAATACTTGTGTCATCCTATGTTAATCCAAACTCACTGATTCATGTTGTACTTATATCAAATTGTCAGTTTATGCCACAAAATATTATCATCAGTCCACCACTCTCTAGTATTAATTGTAAAATTCAATAATACAAGGCCAACTTGGTCACTTTCTTTTTTTATTTTCATTAGAATCTGGCACGGACTTGTAAGTCACAAATGAATAAACTATGCCTTTATATATAAAACATAAATATTTAAGGACCCAAATGTATTAACCACGCAAAAATGTTAAACGGACTTTACAGAACAAAAAATATATGTAAATGCGTAAAAATTCTAAAAAGAAACAGAAACAAACGCGCAAAGTCGTTATTTCAACGTAGCGGTTTTACGGTTCACGCCAACAACCCTTATTCTTGAAAACGGTTAAACCCCATCATCTTATAACCCCATACCAAATCTCTCTCCACATTCCATCAACAAAACTAATTAAAAAAATGTTTTTTTATTTTTCCATTTTCTGATTCATCATTTTTGTGATTTGTTTTCGTCTCAATTTCATCATGATGATCAGCACTACTTCATCTTCTATGAACAGCAACGGCAATAACAACGATCGCATCAAGGGTTCTTGGAGCCCACAAGAAGACGCCACTCTGATCAAACTCGTCGAGCAACACGGCCCCAGAAATTGGTCCATGATCAGTTCGGGGATTCCGGGTCGTTCGGGGAAGTCTTGCCGGTTACGCTGGTGTAATCAGCTCAGCCCGACGGTGCAGCACCGGCCGTTTACACCGGCCGAGGACTCGATCATCATTCAAGCTCATGCTGCTCATGGGAATAAGTGGGCCACCATTGCCCGTTCGTTGCCTGGACGTACGGACAATGCGATTAAGAATCACTGGAACTCGACTCTGAGGAGGAAGCGGATGGCTGAGTTGTCGTCCGCGTCGTCTGAGTCCAACTCGGTGATGATGAAGCGGCCGGGTTTGAAGAATAATATTTCTAGTGCTGAGTCGGATTCTGACTCGGGAGGTGTCAAGAGGCAATGCCTGCGTGTATCTCAGGAGCACGATAGTTACAATGCGGAAGCGGGGATTTTTGGGCCCGAGACTTTGCTGACGTTGTCGCCGCCAGGGGAGAGTGTCGTATTGGGGGCTAGTGGTGGGGAGAAAGTGGAGGATGATGAGAAATTGAAGATCAACAAGGAATGTGACGGGGATGGTGATGGTGGGAAGACTGAGAAAGAGGAGGGAGGGGACAGGTGTACGGTGGAGGTGGAGATGGAGGAGTCTTGTTTGTTCGCGATTATGCGGCGCATGATAGCGGAAGAGGTTAGGAATCAGATTGATAGTTTACGGGCTCAAGCTGGGCTCCAGTTCTCGGTCCGAAAGGACACATAAAAAAACTCAAAATTTCCCTCTTCTTGATAATAACCAGTCCCATTTCTCTATTTTTGACTTTTGTTTTTGGTCTTTTTTTTTTTTAACGCTGCTGCTGCGGGCAATGAATTTTCAGTTCTATTAGGGTCCCTTTTGGGCCAATTAAGAGCTAGTGCCTGCTTTTCTTGTATATGAAATAGAGCTTTAGCCTTCAGAATACAATGCAGATTCCCGTCTGCGATGAAACGTTTTAACAGTTGGACAAACACCAGTTGCATGACCAGAATTTAGTTTACAACAAACTGCTTTTAGAGAGTTTTCCGAAATGCCTTAGAAAAGTTGTCACGAACAATTTTATTAGGATCTGAAATTACTTACATGTCAATAACAAATCCATTGCATGGAGGTTTTGCCCTAAAACGTGCAAAAATGAGTAATATTTAAGTGGGATCCTCAGTATTTTTCACAAGAGTTGTAAATTACATGAAATATAACATGCATGGTAGAATTTTGGATGCGGAAATTGTTGAAAAGCATAGATCTAGCTGCCAAGCGGATAGCATCCTAATCTAACATATAACCATAAATGTCTAGGCCTATTGAGCAATTTCACATGAATTTCTGCAGAGTCCTGCCACGAATACTATAGGGAAAGAGCAATTAGAACTTTGAAACCTGAGAAAAGGATCCAATTGCCATTAATCACACACTGTGACAGGAGCTGGAGGCCATGAAAAAGTTCTAAAATTTACCATAATAATTCAGAAAGAAGTGCAGTTTAATGACTATCTGTAAAACCCAAGCATAAATATCCTTCTTGTGAAATACTAAGCCGCTACACTTCAATGCAAAATTAGACAAGTGACAACACCAGTAAAATTATAACTTAAAGTAGACAAATCTTCTCAATACTTAAGAGTGTCTTAATGAGTGAAGATTACACTACAAGATTTTGAATGTCAAGTAGATAAATCTTCTATCTACGCAATTGAATACAGGAAAAATGAAGGGTAATGTCATACACAGCACTCAACTAATTCTTCTTTTCCTTTGGCCTGGCTTGACCATCCTCATTCAACTTATGGCTGCGGTGAGTATGGTTGATTATCCGAATTTCCTAGCATCCTAACTCCCCAAGAATTCAATCTTAAGGCCGAGGTGAGTATGGTCAATTCTGACTTTCCAAAAGGTATCCATATTCCCGACCTTATTCCCCACAAATTCAAGATGACATTGCTAAGTCCAAATTGTCCCTATACACATTTACTTTGTAAATTCATTAAGTAACGCCTAATATGGGGGATAACATGTGTCTACGGCCTATTTAAAGGTTCAAGTGCCGTGGTTAGCTTGACCCCTTGATTAAATCTATGAGTACAGTTAAAAATTGATACAAGAAAATAAAATGAAAACAGTATATATAGAATGCAATATGATTCTAAATAAGCAAAACATAATCCCATTTAAAGCTAATAAAGTGATTCACTGGAATCAACAAAATGTATTAAAACATGAAATCAAAACATTAATATCTCTAATTGATAGGCAAAACAACAAAGCAACAAAATAGCTAAAAAAACGACGCCGCAATAAGGAAGAAGACTACTTGGATCTCTGTCTCATCTTTCGGCGCTTTCTCTTCAACCTCCTCATACGCTTCTTCTTCCACTGCAAAAGGCGCAAAGCAAAAAACACACAGTTATATCGATTAAAAGGAAAAAAAAAAAAGCAAAATTAGAAAACCAAGTATAAATAGATCAAGCTTCACCTTAGCTCTCATAGTGAAAAGGTTCTGAGTCTGGCTTCTTCAATTTAAACCCTAATAGCTTTACTGAGGCTGCGGTAATGAGAGAAAAGGATTGTGAGTTCAGGGCTTTGCCGTGTATTTATAGGGTAAATAAAACCCTAGAGACTGTATGATAATGGTTTGATGAGCTAATGGGCCAGGGCCTATTTCTGGATTGGGCTACGTGGGCATTTAACCTTTGAGGTCCTTAATGTATGACAATGGTTGATGAGGTAATGGGGCAGGGCCAATTTTTAGATTGGGCTAGGTGGGCATTTAACCTTTGAGGTCCTTCATGAATCGTAAATGAACGATACTAAATGCTCTTCAACATCATATTCAATACACCCCGTTTGTTGCGTATAGGTGCCACCATTTGCTCGGGTGAATAGCTTGAAGATTTGTTGCAATTGATAATTACACATGGATAAAATTATGGAAGTATTAATTAAACTCCTAGTCACATATGTAACATGTTGAAGAAAACTGATTTACCAAATGATTAATGGTTGATTAATTGGTTGCTAACTCAACATACTTATGTATAGTGTTTAAACACAATGTGTTTAGTCCTAAACATGTGTTTACATGTATCTAAGCGCTCCATCAAGATTACTGTACAATAAATACGAGAATAAAAAACACATCCAAATTTTAAACACTCGAAGAAACTTGCGAGCCGTTCGAATCTCTCTACTTTATTAGTGGAGACAGATTTTCTTTCAGATATTTGAAATAGAATGCAACCCTTCATTAAGAGTTGAGAAATTCAAACAAAGCCGTATATATGAGAAGTTTCTAATTATGCATATTGGTGTTAACTTGTGATGTAGCTCAAAATAGAAAGAAACGCAAATCCAAAGCTATGAGAAGAATCGACATAAATTAGTGTATTGCATACATTAATACACTTAATTACAAGAATATTATCATACACGAAATAATAATCTTAATTTGATTCCCAAAAGAACAAGAGGGTTTTTGTTTTGTCCTTGTTCTTGTAGGTGTGTGTACAGTTTATTGCGTGGTGGTGGAGGGAAGATCTGAGTCAACTCGGAGCGAATTCCTACAAAGCGGGCAACTCGAGCGTGCACTGAGCCACGCGTCAACACACTCACAATGATAACAGTGTCGACAGTCGGGCAAAATCTTCACTTTATCGCCATCTTCGAAAACACCAAGACATATGCAGCACTCACTCTCTTCTTCTTTATCATCCTTCGTTGACTTTTCTGACCGGTGCAAGATAATCGGCAAGGTGTTAATGGTCGTGGGATCGAGGCCCTGGGTGAGAGCTTGCTGAGCGTGTGGCGCCTCGGAGTTGGAATTTTGGTGGGAGAAACGACGACAGAACCATCGAGCGTAGAGGAAGAGGAAGCTGACAAGCAAAACGACGGCAAATAAGAGGATGATAGAGAAGAGCGTTCGCCCGCGGATTTGGAAGTTGTGGTCGTCGAGTTCCGTGTAGTGCCAGTGAAAGGGCTGAGATTCTTGCGATGCCATTGGCGACTCTTTTTTTTTTTCTTATCAGTGGTTGGCTATAGCCGTGGCGGCATGGTGCTGTCGAGGGTTGTACGTTGTAGTACTACTTTTGCTAAAGGAAATTCGGGTGCGTAAAAGACTAAAAGAGTAGTTTAGTTATACATAGTTTTATAACCAGCTAAGATAATAAATGATGTGGTGGTGCTTCTAGGATTAGATGTATGTTCCTGTTTAGAAGGATGGAACTTACTCGCATACAAGGCGCGTGGGATTAATTGGCATGATCAATTGAGCTGCGACCTTATATTTACGTACAGGAGCTTGTTACCTTACACTTGCTGCAAATTGCAGTTCCCTTACAAACCAACTGTAGATTTTACCTAAAGTCCACGATTAAATATTGTTAATGTGAGAGGATTGCACCTTACGATAAATGTAAGGTAATCCCTCCATATAATATGTGCTTTTGATTTGTTTTATTTCCTTGTATTTTCCTTTTTCTCCCCTTTATTTTTCTTTTCTTTTTCTCTTGTCAGTTACCTAGTGCATTGTTTGTTTAGTTAATTTTCATTTCATATAAAGAAAATACAGGGTCGATCATATTGTACTGCAAAAATGAAATTGGGGGAGAGTCGAGACAGTGACCGAGGGAGTGGAATAATCATGTTTGATTTTATTGGTAGTCATATAGATATTGATTGATATTTATAATTCCTCTCTCTCTCTCTTAATCAACTAGCCAACTGTCAGTGTCAGACGAGATTTTGAAAAAGAATGTTAGATATATGCATAATGCATTCTTATCAAACTTATTTTGAAGTTTAATTAAGTGCATGCAACTATCCAAACTCGAATAAATTATACATGTTGATATAGCATTATGGTTATAAAATATTAGACCTTATATACTAGGATAGATCTCAAATAATAAGTATGAGATTCCCATTTTGAGCTAACAACTCTTTAATTAAATTTATGGGTACCTCTTAACCTTATTCTTGAGGTCTGAAATTTAAATTTCTTTAATTAATATGATAGACATTACAAAATTTTATCTTAAATTTTATCGTAATCGATGTGATATCAAGTAGTTGATAATTTTTCATAAATTTTAAATGAATTAATCATATTATCTTATTAATTAGTGAATAAATGTCATAATATTTGGAATGTAATTTCAGTATAAAATTTTAGATTGTGTAGCTATAAAAGATTTAAAGCTCAGCAAATATTACCAAGAAATCTTTCATTCTCTTCTAGATTTACCAGGGGTGGAGGCCCATGACAAATACCTAACCTGATTTTTGTAGAAAAGACGGAAATCATTTTCAATATGGGAATTATAGGTTAGCCTTCCTCAATAGTGGGAATATATTTCAAGAAAACTATGATATCCAAGTTCTAATAAATTATAAAGCGCGATTATATTTATTAAATAGGAAGACAGAGTCATCAAGTTTCCATAATCGAGTTATATCTAGTTACAGTACCCACTTTATAAAAGGAGCTAGTGGATGTTCAAATCTCCCCAACTCATAAGTGAAGAAATGCCCACTTCATTGCATGGCCATATAAAGTTAGTGGCATGAAACACTTAAAAAAAGAACCCCCCGTTGATTAATTTTGTCGCGTAATAAAATTCATTCTCCTCAGCCATACAGAGCACGAAGGGCCAAGATTACGTACAAAATAAATAATAATAAGAAGAAAACATAAATTGAGGAAAAAAAAATGCCTCTTAATGTTGCATTCATGTAAAGTTGATAAATGCAACAACACAATTTGACAAATCAAGCTGCGGGTCAAAACTTCTAATCACGTAACGGTGAGATTTAATAATATATATATATGTGTATGTATGTATTGAAGACCACCAATAGGTGAGGGGTTAGACTAGATCATATATGTCAATCACGTAAAAAGGAGACGTGGGCTAAAACCTCTGAAATATAGAAAATACAACAAAGACAAACAAAAAATTAATATGAGTACAATATATCGTACTGAATGCCCAAGAGATAGTCATCTCTTAATGTAAGGAATATCTTGGGCATTGAGTTAAAGAATACCGGTCAATTCTGATGGGAGATTTCTAAGACGAAGGAACTGTTGCTGTGTTTGATGAGAGCAGGCCCAGTTCGCCATGAAATCGGCTGCAGTATTAGAATCTCGTAGGACATGACGAATGATGATCGACTGTGAATTACACAGAGCTCGAACTCGATCTAGAAGATATGCAAAGTCCCATCTGACCGAGTCTGGAGATGTAATCTACGAAACTGCCATAGCGGAATCTGATTCCACCTCAAGGGTAGAAAAATCGAGTTGGGTAGCCATTTTCAAAACTTTGCAGATGGCCAAGCGCTCTGCAAGTAAAATTGGATTGTGCTCCAAAAAAGTGTCAAAAGAGGCGAGTACCAACCCCTGATGACCATAGAAAATCCCACCAGTCGTCGACATCCCCAAGTTGCCACGAGAGCACCCATCCACGCTCAGTTTGACCGCCCCCTACGACGGTCTTAACAAAGAAAAAAGTTTGGCAGCTTTAGTAAGTAGAACTATAATCCGTAGGCCTACCCCAAGCTGAATGTCCATGATCCCTCTCAACTCGGTTGGCTTGAATCCGAAGACGGGCCCAACCAATCTCAAATCATATATCACCACAAAAATAATTCGCTCGACATCGAAACCAGTAGAATCAAAAAAAGCATTATAAGTCTTCTAAACATGCAACAAGATAAATAAAGAATCTGCTCAACAACTGAAGCTGGCAATACAGCTTACAACTTAGCTCTATCCTACATTATATCCCTCCAAAAGAAAGAGACAAGAACTGAAGAAGCCTTATCCTGGATATATGTAAATAAAAGAAAAGAGCGAAGCCAGCAGTCGTACCAAAAGCTGCACTCCTTGGATCTCACTAACCAACGCAAGTGGGGTTCAACAATATTTTGGATGCCGCACAGACATCACCAAAGGGAAGAAGTTGGTAACAAAAATAGATCGAATTCGAGTGCTGGGATCAACAGTGCTTGGTCTTTAGAAAAAAAGCCCATAATGAGCACTGATCTCAAAATCGCCACTAGAGCTTTAGTTCTAGAGCCTCGGCAAGGTCATAGAAAGACCTGATATCCAGTCCACCCTCCTCCATTAGGAAACAAACGGAAGGCCACCAAAACCAATGAATACACCATTGAGAATCCGTGTCATCGCATAGGAAGCGAGCAAATAAACGGTCCAGATGCTGGATAACAATGGCAGATGGTTGAATGACGTGAAATAGGTGGAGAGGTATAGTGGAAAAAGCATGTCTGACTAGCATTAGTTTACCACCAAAACACAACAGGTAGTTTGCCCACCCAGATGTCCTATCCATGACCTTGCAGATCATATCATCAAAGTACTGAATCCGAAGGCATCCCACATACATTAGACATCCAAGATAAGTAAACAGCAACTCTCGCTACTTAAAATTAGTAACTGATCTGACAAACGCTTGGCTGGAGGCGGAGGCAGAGGAAAACTTCCCCACATAGAGGTTGCTCTTGGCTTGATTGATCTGCTGACCAGATACACTCTCATAGTAATGAAGAAATCCATGAATCGCCACATACTGAACCTGCTCGCCTTAGCAAAAATAACAATATCATTTGCAAAACTTACTAATGATTTAGTAATAGACATTAGGTTAATTTCATCTAACACTTATGTTTCCATTTTTTTTAAATTTGATTCAATCAGGTCCCAATAGGTGACAGATCCCAAACTATTGTATCTTATTAGTTGATCCCGAGCACCACATAGTCCCTTTAGTCACACTGACATCGAGCTTCAAGTTCATCTAATTTTATAGTCCTGAACTGTTAAGGAGTGAAGCTATTTCCACTCTTTCATTATCTTTATAAAACCTCACTTCAAATAAAATTACAATTAAGGACACACAGAATTAAACAAAAATAATTTTTTTAAAAAAAAATTACTTACATTCATAATCAATCTTTTTTTTCCTACGCATTGCTTCTTATCTAATTAAAATAAATTGTGTAAATTTAGAATAATCTATTATTTTCAAATTTCTTATTAATTAAATATTTTTACTTAAGATTTATTTCAAATTATAATATAAAATATGTATAAATTAAGTCATGATTAACATTAAATATTCATCACTAGAAAATTTTTAATTTATGTGTAGGGTAATGATAAGATTGTAAAAAAAAAATGGCACAATAGTATTTTGAGTTTTAACAATAAAATAAATAAATGAAAATTTAGAAGTGTATTTAAAAAAAAGAATATTTTTAAAAAATAAATTAAATATAACTGAGAAAGGGTTTTTTGAGGATATTAGATGGGTGCCAATAGTCCAACTCAACTCAATATTAAGATGTATCAAGGGTAAACAATAGGCCCAATATTTTTGTCGATGGAGACGGGTTAATTTTACCAAAATTTGTTTCTATCGACCAAACACAATAATTAATTAGAAAACCAAGCCGATAAGAAATATATTGAAACTTGTACCAGATATTTTAGAGCTATGCTGAGCTGTGTCATTTGACTTGTTTCCACTACCTAAGTGTCCAGCCTATTAACTCTTGTGGGACAGATATTCTTACTCCTATCATGGAGAGAGAGAGAGAAGTAGTAAAACTTAAATGTTTATGTATTTGATAGAATCTTACAACACATACTTGAGAGAGAGAGAGTTCGAAGTAGTAAAACTTAAATGTTTATGTATTTGATAGAATCTTACAACACACACTTTATCACATTTAAATTTTGTCACATTTTTTACTTTGCCCAATGGTCCATCTCATTGTCTCCGAGAGCGTGGTGGGTGTGTATTTATCTTAAGAAAAATAGATTCTTTTTCAAATGAAGATTTGCAAATCTTAAAAGAGAATATTTCTTAGTTTTTTCTTATTTAGTGGTTTTCTTATTAAAGAAAATTCATGTTTAAGAAATAAGTAATTATCTCTTTGGAACTTGATTTGCTCAATCAGAAATACAATTAATATAAGGTAAGTAATACTTCTCCTACAAGAAATAATCACGGTATATAGGGAGGTTGAGTTCAATTGTTTGCATTATAACATAATAACTAGTTTTCTGCAAGTAAATAATTTTTAGTATAAGAGAAACGGTAGGTCTATTGAGAGATCAAGTGTTATTGAAGTTTTTGATGTGAGGAAAAATGTTAAAGTGATTGTTGTACATTTTTCTCTCGTCGTCCTTGGTGGTTGTGTTTTTTCCTTGGTACAAGAGTTTTTCATAAAAATTATTATGTTCAGTGATTGATTTTACTCTCTATATATTTTTTGTTTGTTATTTGTTTAATATTTTTGTTTGCAAGACCTTGGGCAAGATTAAAATTTCCTAGCATATGGTATCAAAGCTAAAGATTGTTTACAAACTAATTATATCAGTAATAAAGTTTTCAAAACCTATGAAAGTATAAATAAAAAAATTTGATGGAAAAATCAATTGTGACATATGGTAAGTTCAAGTCAATGATATATTAATTCAATATCGTTATACAAAGAAAGTAAGGGTGATGTAAACCATGTTTTTATTGGTGGAAACCCTAGATGTAATTGTCATAATAGAACATGTTCAATAAATAATTCTAAATCAGTAAATAGAGATATTGATAATGTTAGCGAGTAGTGTATCCATTTTCTCCATAAGAAACTAGTTTATCATTTTTGGCTTGCAATGGAAATGGATATGTTACTACTAGCAGGTATATAAGATTGCACATAAGGCATGGTTTGACATTTATACAAGGTGTTTGATGAAATTTTTATATCGATGAATGAAGACACTCAAAGAAGCCAAACATGAGAGTGGGTATTTTTCAGTAAGGTGATCAACATGTGCCGAATATGTATACTCTGGACAAGATGGAATGTGATGATTATTGGTGTAGAGAATTATGTCTGGATAGAGGACAAGATTTTACCCATGGTGAGGTAATTCTTATAAGTCCTATGTGAGTGTAGTTTTGGTGGAGTAAAGAATTTGGAGATGACATTGTTGTGTGGATGCACGGTGGATCATGTTTTATCATTTAATTGAAAAACACATTATGGTAGAGATTGTTAGGAAATATGTTTATTTTTTCAATGAGGATTTGTAAGTCCTAAAATAGAATATTTCCTAGATTTTTCTTATTTAGTAATTTTCTTATTTAAGAGAATTACGAATTAAGGAATAAGTAATTTCTCCTTTGGGACATGACTTGCTTAATGAGGAATACAATCGGTATAAGAAAATGAATATTTCTCCTATAAGAAATAATCACTATATATAGGGAGATTGGGTCTACTTATTCGTATAATAACACAACAATCAGCTATCTACAAGTAGAGAGTTTCTAGTGTGAGTAAAACTATAGATTTATTGAAAGATTGAATATTATTGAAATTTTTGGTATAAGGAAGATATTAAAATGATTGTGATAAATTTTTCTATCGTCGTCTTTCTCGATTGTGTTTTTTCTCTGATATAAGAGTTTTTCATGTAAATTCTTGTATTATGTGATTAGTTTTACTCTTTATATATTTTCACTTGCAAGATCTTAAGTATGATTAAAATTTCCTAATAATTCATTGGAGTAAATTTTGAAGTTTGTGTTAAATATATAGATATAAATTCTCAGTAGATTTTAATAATTTCTAAAAAGATGATGTTAGAGCACACCCCAATATCTCGAAACCAAAATATCAAATAGATGTCATCTTATAAAATTTTCAAATCTCACTGGCGGCCTTGCTACTGTGCTATTCCTATATTGAAGCCCTGGTCACTCTGGAGACAGTCAAAATACTGCAGGGGGTCCATGCCCACATGTTCTATATAATATATCAGAGAGTGCGAGCACACAGTCTCTGCTAACTAGCTTTACAATAAATATACAGAAGCAGACACTATTATTGATCTGATCACACGTTGAAATCTAAATCCCAACGAAGCGAACCCCACTTTCTTGTATTATACACAAAACAATTGAATTCTGTTGTGCGGAAACGCAGGTTGAGTAGATTGTCAATTGATGGTAACTATGATTTCTAGAGAAACTTAAATGTGGTGTAAACAATTTCAAAGAAAATTGACACAATAATTTACGTGGTTCGGCGTAAAGCCTACATCAACGGGCAAAGACTGGAAGATAATTTTACTAACAAATGAGAATTTACAAATTGGGAAAAACTCACAAAAACCCAATACCCCAATACACCCAAATGAATTCTCCTAACACTCAAGTGGAAGCTCTCTCAACTCTCTCAATTGCTTCACTTGCAATTGCTCTCAATTGTGGATGCCTTAACAAATGAAGAACAATAGCTATTTATAGGAATGCATGGTAGTACTATTTCACTAAACCTTTAAAATTGTCAAAGTTTGGTTGGTGATTACCTAATTTTTAGCCAAACTTTGAACAATTTGGCTTTGAACAATTTTGGCCAAACTTTGAACATGTGCTTTGCCAAACTTTGAACAATTTTGGCCAAACTTTGAACATGTGCTTTGATTTCAATTTAATTGAATTTTCCAACAATTCTCCACCTTGGTGAAGATTTATCCAAATCTGAGCCGACTACCAACAAACCATCATTCCCAAAGTGGCTGCATCTCTGTGACTGCCTACGTACCCAAAATTTGTGATTAAGCCAACCGTAGTTCAAAATATTACTGAACTTCCGTGTATAAAATGATCCTCCAATCTCTACGTTTCTCACTGTTTTAAACTTTCAGGATATTGATCAAGTTTAAACAATGCTCAAACTTGATCATTGTCACCACCTTGGTCAACATATCTGCGGAATTCTCTACAGTCTTGATTTTCTGAAGAAGAATCTTCCCCTCATCAATAATTTCCCGCACAAAGTGAAATCGTACGTCAATATGCTTCGTACGCGCATGATAAACTTCATTCTTTGCTAAGTGAATAGTACTTTGACTGTCACAATACAAGTTAACATGCTCTTGGATCAATCCCAAGTTTCCAAGCAAGCCTTGTAACCAAACAGCCTCTTTAATAGCCTCCGTAAGTGCCATATACTCGGCCTCTGTGGTTGATAGTGCAACTGTAGACTGTAGTGTAGACTTCCAACTAATTGGCCCTCTAGCAAGAGTAAATATATATCCAGTGGTTGATCGTCGTTTGTCCATATCACCGGCATAATCAGAATCAACGTACCCAATCATAACTTGACCAAGTGTGTCTTTTCGCTCAAACAGTAAACCAACATCAATGGTTTTCTGAATGTACCGTAGAATCCATTTCACAGCTTGCCAATGTCCTTTACCAGGATTATGTATATATCTGCTCACCATATTAACTGCTTGTGAAATGTCAGGCTTTGTACACACCATTGCATACATCAAGCTACCAACTGTATTTGAATACGGAGCTTGCAACATGTATTCTTGTTCCTCATCTGTTGAAGGAGATAGTTGTGTAGAAAGCTTGAAATGAGAAGCCAATGGGGTACTTACAGATTTTGTCTAATCATTCATGCCAAACTGTTGTAATACCTTCTTCAAATATTGCTTCTGAGACAAGCTGACTTTACCACGAGCTCTATCTCTGCATATCTCCATGCCAAGAATCTTCTTAGCTTCACCTAGATCTTTCATCTCAAATTCTTGATTGAGTTAAGTTTTCAACTTCTCAATCTCATCTTTGTTCTTATATGCTATTAGCATATCATCGACATACAAGAGCAAATATATGAAAGATCCTTCTTGTAGCTTGCGAAAATACACACAATGATCAAATTTATTTCTTGTGTACCTTTGCCCTTTCATAAACCGATCAAATCGCTTGTACCATTGCCTTGGAGATTATTTCAATCCATAAAGCGACTTTGTCAGTTTGCAAACCCAATTTTCTTTTCCAGCAACTCTAAATCCATCTGGCTGAGTCATGTAGATTTCCTCTTCCAAATCACCATGCAAGAATGCAGTTTTCACATCAAGTTGAACTAGCTCCGGATCATATTGCGTAACGATGGCTAGCAAAATCGAATAGACGAATGTTTTACAAGCTGGAGAAAATACCTCATTGTAGTCTATTCCTTCTCTCTAGGCGTAACCCTTCGCTACCAATCTAGCCTTGTATCGAATTTTATCCTTTCGAGAAATCCATCCTTTTTGCATATACCCATTTGCACCCAATTGCCTTTTGTCTTTAGGCGAGTGTAACTAACTTCATAAGTTCCATTTTTTGAAGAGACGCATTTCTTTATCTATTGCTTGCTTCCATCGTACATTTTCGAGGCTACTTACGCTTCTACCGTAAGTGGAAGGAACATCACCATCTACGATTGGAAGTGCATAGGCCATCATATCAACAAAGCGAGCGGTCTACGAATCTCTCTCCATGACCTTCCATATGCAATTGAATCTTGTTGCTCTAAAGGTTCTCGAGTCGGAACTTTTTCTTCATCTTCGGTTGATTGAGAATCATTTGCCTCTTCGACACTAGCTGGATCATCTTTAACCTTTTCAAGCTCCACTCTCTGCGAGTACTACTTGGTGTTGTTATCCTTTTGTGAATCCTTTTGTTTTAACATGGCTAATTCATCAAAAGTCACATTTCTACTGAAAATGATCTTCTTTGTATCTGGACACCATAAGCGGTATCCTTTTACTCCACGAGTTATACCCATGAACAATGTTTTCTTAGCTCTTGGGTCTAACTTAGATTCCTTTACATGATAATAAGCAGTGGAACTAAAGACATGTAAAGTATCATAATCGATAGCGAGTTTACCGATCCACATTTCCATGGGTGTTTTGCCCTCAATTGCGGTGATGGCAAGCGATTAATCGGATGGCACGCATATCAATGACCTCGATTCGAAATTCCTTGCCCGATCCGACGATTGGACAACATACACGAACTTTCTCCAGTATAGTTCGGTTCATGCGTTCTGCCACCCCATTCTGTTGTGGTGTACCTCGAACAGTGAAGTGTCGCACAATGCCCTCATCTTGGCATACTTGTAAAAATGGATCATTCTTGTACTCACCACCATTATCTGAGCGAAGTCTTTTAACCTTTCGACCAATCTGAGTTTCGATCATCTTCTTCCATTTCAGAAATATACTCAAAACTTCAGTTTTGTTCTTCATCAAATACATCCATACTTTTCTTGAATAATCATCAACAAAAGTAACAAAATAGTGCATACCTCCCAAAGAAGCTACTCTAGTAGGTCCCCACACATCACTGTGAATATAGTCCAAAATCCCTTTTGTATTGTGAATTACTGAACCAAAATTTACTCTTGTTTGCTTGCCCAGAACGCAATGTTCACAAAATTCCAATTTGCAAGAATTTTCACCTTTTAATAAGCCTTGCTTAACCAAAGTCTACAAAGCTTTTTCACCGGCATGTCTCAAACGCATATGCCACAACTTGGTTGCCTCTGAATCTGCATCCTTTCTCGAAACTGTTGATGCTGATCCAATAATTGTACTCCCTTGGAAATAGTATAAGTTATTCCTTCTTGTACCCTTCATCATCGTCAGTGCACCAGTTACTACCTTCAAGAACCCATCTCTCATAGTGATTGTAAGCCCTTTGGATTCTAGGACTCCTAATGAGATTTGATTTTTCTTTAAGCTTGGTACATAACGAACTTCTGTCAAGACTTGGATTGAGCCGTCATGATTCTTCAATTGCATTGAACATATTCCCATGGTTTTACAAGCATTGTCATTGCCCATAAAAACAACTCCACTATCTAGCTCCTTGAAGCTAGAAAACCAGCCCTTATTAGGACACATATGATAAGTACAACCCGAATCCAAAATCCACTCATCCGATTGACATGTCAGCGTCATGCTAACCAGACTAAATTCTGACTCCTCATCATGCTCGGCTACACATGCATCAGAAATATCCTTGCCCTTTTGTAACTTAGGACAATTCTTTTTCCAATGCTCTTTCTCGCGACAAAAAGCACATTCATCTTTGGCGGACCTACCTTTAGACTTGCCCCTTTTCCGGTCTGCGGACTTTGTGAGCGACCTCTTGTTGTCAATACTTACCTAGCTGTATCTCCGTGATCCTTTTATCTTTCTTTCCGGTCTCGGCATTATACGAGTGCACTACATACAGCATCAAATGTGACACTGTCCTTCCCATGAAGCAAAGTGGTAGTGAGATGGTCATATTCATCAGGAAGTGAATTCAACAGCAACAATGCCTTATCTTCATCTTCAAATTTCTCATCCAAATTTAGCAAATCCGCTAATATTTTATTGAATGAGTTCACATGGTCATTCATCGACATACCAGGTGTATACGTGAATTGATAGAGTTTCTTTTTCATATAAAGCCTGTTTTCAAGGCTTTTCTTCATATATTTTTCTTCCAACGTCTTCCACAAATTCTTTGCTGATGTCTCCCTCATGACAAAATACTTCTGATCTTTAGCCAGACATAGGCAAATAGTACCATATGCCTGTCTATTGATTTTTGTCCACTCCTTGTCATCCATCTTTTCAGGCTTTTCTTCTATAGCGAGATCTAGCTCTTGCTGACATAAGACATCCAACACCTCACATTGGATGATGACGACGCTTCTACCATCCTTCTCAACCTCAAATAATCAGTGCCTTCAACAACTATTCACACTTGAAAAGCGAGTCTCTATGATGTTTATTTCAGCGTGAATAAATGCACCGAAAAAGTTCCGGGAGAATGAAGGGGTCACGATGGTCCAACTTAAAACCCGGACTCCTTGGACTCTTATCGTCTTGTTGATGTAACTTTTCTAGACATGCAAAAATACACACTACTTACAATAGACTGTTCTCCAAGTACAAATGGTCGTATCTAGTACCGTATTTATGAATAGTATCGTATACCCCAAGTACGAACCTTCGGCTCTGATACCAATTGTTGTGCGGAAGCGCAGGTTGAGTAGATTACCAATTGATGGTAACTGTGACTTCTAGAGAAACTTAAATGTGGTGTAAACAATTTCAAAGAAAATTGACACAATAATTTACGTGGTTCGGCGTAAAGCCTACATCAACGGGCAAAGACTGGAAGATAATTTTACTAACAAATGAGAATTTACAAATTGGGAAAAACTCACAAAAACCCAATACCCCAATACACCCAAATGAATTCTTCTAGCACTCAAGTGGAAGCTCTCTCAACTCTCTCAATTGCTTCACTTGCAATTGCTCTCAATTGTGGATGCCTTAACAAATGAAGAACAATAGCTATTTATAGAAATGCATGATAGCACTATTTCACCAAACCTTTAAAATTGTCAAAGTTTGGTTGGTGATTACCTAATTTTTAGCCAAACTTTGAACAATTTGGCTTTGAACAATTTTGGCCAAACTTTGAACATGTGCTTTGATTTGAATTTAATTGAATTTTCCAACAAATTCAGTAACAATAAGTTACAGCAAATTGAAAAATATGCAGACAAACGGAAGTCTATAGCAATCTACAATTTCTGGACAGTTAATATTTGCATGAACAAGAATTAAACAACTAATCCCATTGTCTGCAGATATGTAAAAACTTCTATGTAAATTACGACGTTCGAACTGATGAAATTAAAAACAAGAAGCCGAAAAAATGGGACACATCATAATAGGCAATTAAAAAAGAAAGTAGCATCACAAGTTTGCAACTAGGAGGAGATCCCAAGCTGATCAAGCTATAGAACACAAGCTATTCCAAAGAAATGAGCAATCACGGAAAAAAGTTTCAATACTTCACGAAGTGGATGATTAGAAAATTCAGCAGCAGCATATATACAACCTCACCTTACGTCAAGTTGTAACTATATTATCAAGATGAAGAATACAATATATGTGACCCTAAGTATAATTTTTCTGATGTTGTATTCAAGTTATAAAAACAACAAATCTAGATGTGTGGCCATACATCCACACAAAGGAGACAACATTTATCAATTGAATATAACTAACATCAAACACAGAGTTATTAATTAAAAGTGAGACAGATCTTAATGAACAAGATAAAAAAATGCTGAATTTTCCCTAAACACGTCATCGATTGATAACTCTAGTTAAAGATGTTTTTTGACTCAAGATCAAAAGCACAATTAACCAAAATCATAATATTCATAACTAGTGATGCTAACAAAGAAAAATGCCAACTAGAAAGCAAGAATTTTTAGTTTAATTAAAATTTTAAATTCCATTAAAGGTTTAAGGAACAGCAGCCATTGGCAGTCAGTTAATTTTACTTTCTAGGGGTCCCCTCTTCATTCAAAGAGCACCTAAACTTAAGGAAAAACTTAATCTCTTCTACAGTACATTTGAAAAAAAAAAAGGAATGAAAACTTAAGGGGAGAAAAATTGTAAGAAGGCCCACGATATCCACAATGCTTCCAATGCCCTAACATAAAGGATATAAGTATGAATTTTTCCTACAAAGAGAACAAAGAATATATTAACTACACACTTAGCATGTCATTGCTAGTATTATATCCAGAAAAGCAAAATAATTAATCACGGAAGGTATAATCACAAATATGCACAAGAGATACTTCCCAGTACTACGAAATTTGCAAGCTTATAAAATGAACACATATAATGAATGTTATCACAACAGCTTATGACCATGTACAAGTTACTTATCATTTCTTAAAAAATGCTGCTTACTCAGGAAACAGTGTTCCATTTGAGGTTCATAGCCCCTTTGGTTCAAGTCTAGCTGCACCTTAAACAGGAATTAATGCCAGAAATCGTTCAAGTGATCGGCTGTAAATTTTGAACTGTGAACTATATATACATATATATCAAAATGATTGCAAATGAATAAAATAAAACATATTCCAAACGAAACACCCATATAAAATAATTAAGTTCCCTTGTATTATTTGTTAATTTTTGTCGGAAAGCAGAACTAAGGCAAAACACTATTACATATGCATCTAAAGTAGGAAAAAGAGGTGAACGTTTTCTTGCAATATAAAGCTAATAATGGCATTTTTTTTTCTTTTTCTTACAATAAATTAACAAATGACAATGATATAATTTTTCTTCAAGAATTGCTTTCTTCCATTCGTGAACAACATGCAAGTATCCTCCCAAACCCTAAGGGCACCAAAATCCTGACACACCCATCATCAAAATACCATTGAAAATACAAACCTCAAATGCAGTGTATATATGAAACAGCATGCAGCAATAAAAGCTCATCAATACTCTCTACCTGTGATGGAAAATTATCTTTTAAAGAACCTCTCTTTAATTTCCTCTTGATCTTCAATTCTTCAACATGAACTTGAACTTTAATTCCCCGATTCCCTTGTTCTTCATCTTCTTTGAAGTCTTTGAATGTTGTCTATATTGTTGTGATCTTCATCTTCAAGATCGATTTCAATTTGATGAGATGGCGCCAACAATTATTCCCAGTTGCAACCTATATATACTACACGTATATACTAGATTACCAAAACAATTAATTAATGACACCATAAAGACCCCTAAATTTTAGGACAAAGATTCTCTCCTAATTTTTTTATCTCCTAATCTTTCTTATTTTTTAATAATTAGTCAAGTGTGAGATAATTATGCCAACTCTTTTAATGACTATACGTATTTGACTAATCATTACAAAATAAAGAAGGAGAGGAGAAAAAAAATTAAGAGAGGATCTTGATCCCAAATTCTAATTCCCTTGCATGCAACAATTATTATTATTAATATTATGTGGAATAGAAAGGATCAAACAAGAAAGGATCAGCATAATCCCAAAGACAATTTGGTGGATAATCTTCTTCATTTGTTAGCGGCCAAATAGAAGGTGATCCGGGCCCAACTGACATATTCGGATCCGGGGCAGCCGCCGTCTCGGCCGGTGGTGCATGTACTACTTGAGTTGATAGAGACAAAGTTGAGCCCATCGACCCCATAATTGAGTTGATATCATGGTACAAACAATTTTGTTCGTACTGTTGTTGATGATTAGGGTTTCCGTACGAGGATGTTGATTTGGCTGCTGCGAGTGTATCATTATTAGAGCTAACACTATTCAACCCATCGGGTAATTGCTGTATTTGAAGATGATGACGATGATAATTTTGAATCTCGCATTGCTGTTGCATCATCAACTCTCGCTGGTTTTGAACTTGAACTATGTTAGGGCACAACAAAGCTGATGAAAAGCTCATGACGTTTGGATAAACCCCGTGAGGAACAAACCCCGATGAGAAAGATAACCCGGCGGCGCCGGCAACTGGGTTAGATTTACCGGCTGAGAAAGTGAAGCCGAAGCCGGTGGGGCGGGGAAGCAGAGGTCTAAGGGTTTGCTGTGAAGAATTAGAAGAGGAGGACCCATCACCACCAACGCCGCACATGGAATTAGAAGAGTGAGATGATGACGAAGAGGTCGAAGGTTGAAGATTGAGCTGGGCCCTGGAGCCGTAGAGGATAATAGCGGCGCGGTCATAAGCTCGTGCCGCGTCCTCAGCTGTGGCAAAAGTGCCAAGCCACTTTCGTGTACGTTTTCTTGGCTCTCGGATCTCAGCTACCCATTTGCCCCAGCTCCTTTGCCTCACTCCTCTGTACCTGAACTTGCTGTTATCAGGACCCCCTTTGCCTTTGCACTTCTTGTTGTTGCCATTGTTGTTGTTGTTGTTGTTGTTATTGTTGCTGTTGTTGCAGGTGTTGTCACTGGTTGTGGTGGTGGTGCTATCAGTAGATTTGGTATCATTTGTGGTGGTGACAGTGGCGTTTTCTTGAATAAGGCGAGGAGATGAGTCGTCCATTTTGTGAAGGGGGTGCTTTTAAGAATTAAAAGTAAGAGAAAGAAGGAGAGTGGCCTCGTTTATTGGTACTGTAATAACTTAAGGGGCTACTTTGATTGATTAAAGAGCCTTTTTTTTTTTCAATTTTTTGAAATAGAGAAGTTTTTATTTTCCGAGTGTCAAATTTGCTAATGGTGGACAAAGGCGGTGATACTGATCTCGTAGAGGGGGATCGCTGAACAGTCAAGGAAGCAGACTGATCGTGTGAAGACTGAACTTGAGCAGATTGGCTTTGAAATTTGGACTCATTTATTACTTCATTTTATTTTTATTGCAAAACTTTCGTTTTGGCAAAAATCTTTCTGTGAGAGAAAACCACTTGGATTAGTAGGAAATTCTTAAATTACTATATTATATATCCACCGATTAATATTTTTTCTCAATAAAAAAAAAAGTAATGATAAATTTATAAGGTTAGAATTTGTATATCAAATAACTTGTTTAATACTATTTTATTAGAGGTAGTTTGATAATGCTATAGTTTTAAAATAATTGCTATGTTATAATTAGCTGTAAAGAAAATTATTTAAAGTAAAATTTGATTATAAAAATATTATGAGTTTTACAAGTATTCGTACATGTTCAGTAAATCTTACTGTTAAATTATTATAAGAATGCATATGATTAAAATAGACATCATTTTTAATAAAATTTTTATTTGTAAATTTATTGACATGTATATATAATATTTTTATTGTGTGTATATAATAATTGATAACAAAAGTAATTTTTTAATTATTTTATTTTATTTTGTTATCTTAATAGAATAGATAATAATAAGGAAAAAATTCCCTTTCATCCCTAAGTTTAGATGCAATAATCTATTTTATCTTTGTTGTTTAAATAATAACTAATTCAATCTTTACTTTTGAAACAATAGCCCAAACATCCTTTTGTAAATTTACCTTTAATTTACCGAATAATTCTTTGAGAACAAAATCAAATTTTCAATTAAATAAATATAAAATATTTAAAAATATAAATCTCAGGAATAATTAAATAAAATATTACTTTTTTAATGAATTTAAAATTTAAGAATACTTAATAAAACAAACAAAAATACTAAAGATTATGCAATATATATATATAATGCATGTGTATGTTAATTAAATTTTTTTAATCAAGTCAACTAAATTTTTTATATAATAATAATAATTTTCTAATTATAGATCACTATCTACATTAAAAAAGGGGATAAGTTAAAAGATAAATAATCATACATTGTATCTTTTATTCTATAGTAGTTTAAATATATGTTTTTATGTCTTTAGTATGTATTTTATTTTTTAAGTAAATGAAGGAGTTTGTATTTACATTTGGTAAAATAACAATATAGATTAACTATTTATTTAGTTATAATAACTATATGAAAATATGGGATAGGTTAAATAAAAAAAATGAAAAAAACTCACTCTATGTGAAATATATGTTTTTTTTTTTAATTTGTCATAAATATATATTTTAAATATTATTTAGTGTTATTATAGTTTATTCATTAAGTTATCTTTAAATTTTAAATTTATATAAAAAATTAGATATTATTTAATTGTGTTTGAAAGTTTTATTTTAAAATAATTTGTATATCCTTAATTGAAAATCTTATTTTTCCCTCAATAAATTATTTAGTAAATTAAATACAAATTTGCAAAAGAGTGTTTTAAGTTATCGTTTAAAAAGTATGGATGAAATGAGTTATTACATCAAATTCTAGGGATGAAAAATATTTTTTACCGAATAATAATAATAATCGCTCTAAGTTAAAAATTTTATTTCTTAATTGAATAAGGATAAATTTAGATTTTATAATATATGTGAGGATATACATAAGATTGTATTACATATAAGATTTTAAAAAGTTATTCATCCCCTACTTTTCTAAATCTACCATAAAATAAGATAATTTTACTAAAATTAATTTACAAACATCAATATTAATTTTTTATTTTTTAAATGTAATCTCAAACCGATCCTTAGAAAAATACGAGCAACTTCGTATCGCTGCATTTTCAATTTGGCATTATTGTTGAATGCTAGGTTTACAGCGGATTCATCCGAAATTTATTACTATTTCTGTTTTTTCACATAATAACTGCACAAAAAAAGATACACGCAGTTTGAAAGTATGATGGAAATGAAAGAACACTCTAATTAAAGCAAATTTGAGAATTTATTTTTTAAAGAGTGAATATTTTGTCAAAATAATTTTCACAAGTATGTTTTATCTCATATGGGTTGGTGAAGCTCGTGCCTCAAAACTAGGGCACCAAGATGCTTGCTGGCTGCTGCTTCTCTCTGGTTGCTCGCCGCCTCTATTTTTAGGGTTCACTGACACGTATTACTTCGTTTAGAAGGCAGGAATTCGAAGAGAATCCTTTGAAAGACAAGCTTCAACTGCCATAAACTGTCAATCACAAACTTCACTATTAATTTTTTTTTTTCCTCATATCAATGCCTAGTTATTTTTCCTTTATACATATAATCTAAACTTCCCTTATGATTAATTGAACTTGTTATCAACGCTAGCTACAAGCAGTCAGAAGCCGGAAATCACAAACTTAAATTATCTTAATTTTCTGTTTATTTTTAATTTATTTTCATTATTATTTTTATACAACACCTACGTACCTTCAATGGAAACTTCTTATAATACTTTCAATGTGCGCGTTATTTTTTCACTGTTTATAAAACTTTATTTTTTTATTTTATATTCAATTAATTTTTTCAAAAATTTTTCCTTAAATTAAAAATCTTTAAATAAATTGTCAATTTAGCCCTAGCCATTCCACTGTAAACCTGCAACCTAGTTCATTGTGGTAGGGACATAATTGATAGTTGCCCTTAATTTCTATTTTCTAGTACAGGGCTTTATCAGAGTTGATGAATTGTCAGCAAATTTTTGCATGATGATGAAAATATATCTGCATGTAATAACAGTGCCTGATCACTTGGATGGCTTAACCTGAAACAAAGAATACATGAAGTAAATTAAGAGATACCCATATTTTAATATATGTTTTAGGATAATATTAGATTTTGTTATATTGGCCGCCGAATTAGGTAGGGTCATGGGCACGGGATATAGAAGATCTCAAATTCGTAATTTATTTAGTAAGTTAGAAAAATTTACCTTAATGAATTATTAAAGTGGTCAATTTAAAGAGGATTTGCTCATCGGAAAAGCAATCGTATAAACAGGTGGACAAATAAAAGCAACAAGTGAAACTGTGTAAATTAAGTCGAGATTGATTTATTGAAGCTATTTTTTTTTTTTTAAAGGAATTATGAAGCTATAAATTGATGCCGTATATGTAGAATTTTAATAATTATTTCGTCGAGTACTTTTTAATTTTAGAATTAATTTTGCAAGCTGATCCACTTTGAGGGCGCATTTGAGGATTATTCAACTCCCAATGAGGCAGGAGAGTTGGACATGCTAGGTTTGAAGATTAATTAGTAGGACATGTAGAGTTTTTCGACATGTAGTATTGTAAAATCTCGATAATTAATAGTCTTGGATCGTGAAAATTTTATTAGTAAATTAATAATTATTGAATTATCAATCAAATAAAATAATTTATTAATTTATAAAAATAATATTATGTTTATAATAGTAATTTTTATTAAGTATATAGGCAATATAATTAAATAATATAATAATTATGTCAAGTTATATGATACGATTCTGATTTAATTTTTATTGAGTGAATCAGTCACTTCATAATCGTAATTATATGGATGTATCATGATTGTATATATCTCATAAGAAAAAGTTTTTTTTTTTTTGAGGCATTATATTAAATTGATTTCTCTCGTATTGCCCTTAGCATAACACATAAAATACAAAAATGATTTCTCATGTGAAAGGTGTAAATAAAGCAATCATAATCGATGAAATGAGTAAAATAATACATTAGTATAATAAAGATAATAATAAACGTGTATTTATTTTCAAATTAGTTAATTATTAATTTATTCATTAATTGGGTCTTGCAAGAAAATAAGATTTAAAAAAAATTAAAAATTTAATAAATTTATCAAATTATAAATTTACCATATTGGTCACAAATCGGCACCGACAAAATAATTATTTTAATCAAAATTATCAATTTATCGATTATTAATTTAACAATGTTCTATTATATTTAAAAATAAAATATTACAAGAATAAAAATTAAATTACTTTAATTAAAAATATTAAAAAATATAAATTTTAATGCATTAAAATTATAGATTTTGTTTATTTATTTATGATACGCTGGCTTTAACGAAAATGATTATACATACATATATTTGCATGCAAAGATGAGGTGTCTGCATGTAATGCATAGCGGATAAAGAATGATTTAGAATAAACAGAAGCAGCATATTCGAGCATGTGGTGGCCCTGCACCGGCCAACCAGTGCCTCGGTACTAACAAAATTTTGCTTCAAGAGCAAGCCCCCAAAAACTCAACGAAACCAGCTGTTGGATCACTTGGACCATTTATTTTTATTTAATTTACTTATATGCAGAAAAATAAAAAAAAATATATATATATATATATATAATATATTGTCCTACGAGAGTGAGCTCATCTGACGCATGCTCTGGTTCTCAATTGGGTAACCTTCTGCCCGTCCATTTTTGAAATAAGCATCCGCCTGCTGGTGGAACCTTGTAATTAACTGAAGTGGAGGCTTCGAGGGGCGCTGTTCCATTCTCAGCCACAGCTTCTTTCTTTGATTGTAATTTTAAAATTTGTTTCTACTCGCACCGACGTACGAACGAAAAAATGTGAGTGGCATTATTCCACCAACTCGGCATGTGATAAAATAATAAAATTTATTAGACGATCTATCGATATTTTAATATTAAATTTTGTGTGTTTTATTATAAAATTTATTGTTAAGCTTTATAAAAGCTGCTGTTTCTGTCGTTTACAAAAATATATTATATTTTATATACTCTTTCAGAATATAAAATTATCACGATTGTCATATGTAAAATGATTAGTTATATATTTTATCATTTTTCATACCCAAAAGTAATCGGTAGACACTGATGAGTGTTGTACCACCCCGTAATTATACCATCTGATTATAATTTATAACGTAAATAAGATGTATTTATGATATATCCATGATGTTTTGAAATTTATATGTGCAAGACGTATTTGGATGGCGGTAACAATATTACCTAAGATTTTTGCATCGCTCATATGTAATATATTTAATTTATACCACATAATCAAGTAATTGGTTGGGATGCAAATCATGTATCCAATTTTATATATGCAGTGCCTTTAAAAAACGAAAAATTATTAAGTAATTTTTTATTTTATTTTCTTCCGTTAAGTATTTTGTAAACACCAATTTTTACTTAAGAATTAATTTTACTAATTATCTCACTTATATGAACATTAAGTGGTTTTTTCACAAACACCTCAATCCTAAAATACCATTATTGTACAAGAAGATTGGAAAAAGAAAGTATATGTATGTAAACGATTTCTAATATTAAAAAAAATGAAAATTTGCATAAAAATCTATAGTCAAACTCATATTTTGTTAGGTATGGATGTTCTTATCCCAAAGAGAGAAAAAAGGACAAAAAGGGTATGAATGTTTGCAGGAAAGATGACAAATACCAACATAAACTAACCTCCTAATGAATGAGCAAAATGCAAACTTATCACCCTATTATTGCATGCTAAAAATATCAAATCATTAACAAAAAGGGTACTGATTTCTATTTTTATTAACGTTAGATAGTACATTTATTAAAACTATTTTAGATTATAGGAGGGAATTGAAATTGATGTACAAATTGCATAAGTCACACAAAATTTTTTTGTTAAATTTGAAATAGCTTGCATAAAGAGCGAATATTAATTTATTTTTAGAGAGAAAAAGACAAGATCTTTTACTGGATCTTATTAAAAAAATAGAAACGAAGGGCAATGATTTGAAACAAAGTTATTAGTAATATCGAAAGTACTAAATTCATATTATAGGAGGTAATCCAAACTACAATAGAGGTCACACAAAAATATTTTTTAAGTTTAGAAATTTTATAGAGAGACATGGTCAGGATCATTAGAGAGAGAAAATTAAGACCTAGTGGGAATTTTTGAAAAATAAATGTGTAAGGTTATTTCTGTCATTAAAGTTGAAAAGGGGTTCTTTTAATGAGTTTTTGAGGGGGTGGAAACAACAGCATTCTAGATTAATTTGGATCTTAAAACCAAATAAGGCCTTGCTAAGCCAACGGGCTAAACCAAGCTTCACACGCCTTGCAAAGTAATCACAACGGGATTTGAGGCTGAGAAGCCTGTTATGGGCATCGTTCACTTTCGAAGTCCAACTTAATAAAATTTATTCATGAATGATGCCATTCGACGACTCTCTTAATTTATTTCAACAATTTTTATTTTTTAATTAATATTATTTATTAAAAATATATATTTGTAATTCTATTTCAAGTTCTCAATAAATTAAATTCTCATATATCACTTCCTTCTCACCTTTTTTATTAATTCACAATCTAAATCAAATATTAGTCTCATAATTAAATTTCAAATTAAAATCAAACAAATCTATTCTGACATAAATTCAAAACTAATATCATCAAATAACAATAAAACCCACCACTTTTTTATAAAATTTAACAAAATTTAATATTGAAACTCATCATATGTTAATGGAGTGGTGGTGGTAATGTTGTTAATGACGATGAAATTGTTGTTGATGGAGTGGTGAGGGTGTGGTTATACACTTACACTTGAGAGAGAGATAGAGAGAGGAACGGGTGGGAGGAAGTAGAGAGAATAAACTAAAATAATAATTTTTTTATTTATTAAGAAGGATGATTTTGTAAAGTAATAAAATAAATTGAAACGTAGGGATTATAGAGATAGTTTGGGGTCAAAAATCATTACTTATCATTCACTTTACCTGATTTTTATTTTTTATTTTTTATTTTTTGAGATGGGCTTCTAAGTTCTAGCACCCTTTAAATTTCAATTATACTCCATTTACTACTAAAAATACCTTTTTCTTTTTCTTTTTTTTTTCTAAATTAGCAATATTTCTTTTGGGTCTTTAATTTTTTGTTGTTTTCCATCTCTTAAATTCTTTTGCAATATTCTTACTTCACCGTCCACATAAATAACTCTGTGGGTGATAGATATTTTGTAATTTTGCATCTCTATTATTCTCTTCAAACTTTCTCTCTCTGAAAAACTCAAAAACATTAGCTTCCTAAAAATAAATATAATTAATATGAAAATAGAAAAAGAAAAATGAAATATTTTAAATTTCATAAACCAATTTAGTAGATGAGTGTCATAAATTAAAAAAAAAAAGATAATCGATTGACGAGAAATTTAAAGTGTTTGCAATATTACCGAGAAAAAAAAAAAGGGCATGCTTGTGCAAGTAAAAGAGATGGACAAGATCGGACCGAGTGGTAGAACACCTACTCTTCCACATAAAAGTATTATAGGGGGTTTAGTCATTCTCCAATACTAATATAATTAGGTGAAAATAGTCTTTTCCCTCGCTAAATATGAATAGAGTAGGCGACTCTCAAATATTAATGAGGGTGAAAAGTCTGGACAATACTTCATATAAATTAATATATACTAGTCTCAGCATAAATATTTCGTAGAGTCTTATGTACTGTGAGTTGTAATATTGAGCAATAATTTCATGTAATTAAAAAAATGGAAGAGAGAGAAAATATAACTATATTAATTTATGTTTGTCCTTAAATATAATTTTCATATAAGAACAGCTTTATCAAATGATTTTTTTCTTTTTTTTTTGAACGTGAGACTATTGTTCAAAACTACAACTCATATAATATAAGATTTTAACTGATATTTACAAATCAAATTATTCATAGAACTAGTATACATTAATTTTTATGAAATATTATCCAGATTTTAATAATCACTAATATTTGAGAGACGCATACTTTATTCATATTTAGTGAGGGAGAAGACTATCTTTCACAAGAATGACTAAATCTCTTTATAATACCTTTATGGGGGTCGAATAGGCTAAGTGGTTAGCTTTATCAAAAGAGGTTAAAAACACCAATTTATATATAAATAGATTTCAATAGCAAATACTAAAGTTAGAATTTTAGAAAAGGCTTGTCAAATAATCCACAACATTAGTTAATGAAACTTTGTAACTTATTAAATTTTTATCAACTAATTTGCTAACAACTTTTTTTTTTTCAGAATAACAAAATTAAATTATTTTATAAGTCACCGGCGATCTTAGATGAGCCTTTAAAGTCAAGACTCTAAAAAACTCTATTTATTTTTTTTCTTTTTCTCCTTTTTATCCTTTTCAATGTCATGAATTTTTCTTCATATTATTATTTTTCAAAAGTTGGTCAAGATAAGAAAAATCCGAGAGTCTAAATCTAACCATTCAAACATTTCAAACAGAGTGGGACAACAATGACTTTTATGGCATCTGGGCTAATAAATCCAGTTGGCGTTTTCCCAAGAAACAAACAGAAAAATGACCAAGGTTGGCAAATATCCTCACGGCCAGCCTGTTTCTGATTTGAATCTGCCGCCAATTTTCAAGCCAACCCAAATTTATGCATTTACTATTCTTGTTTCTATTTGAAATTTTTTTTCAAACCAAAAAAAAAAAATCCGCATAATTAAAAAAACAAAGCACGAGCCACGAGTTGCTAACCTAACCTAGAAGGAAAGAGATTTCGCTTGCTTCCAAATCTCGTATCAAGATTACACTTAATTTAATATTTAGAAGAATCATAGGAACGGATAAGTAAGAATAAGTTATGTTGTCAATTTATAACTTTTTGTAAAATCAATCATAAGTGACACTTTTAGTCCATATATTTTAATGACCGTTTGATAATTTATTTTTAAACTATCTCAAAATATTGATATTGTTAAAATATTAATATTTATGTTGTTATTTTCGTTATTTTTAGTTTATTTTTATAATATTATTCTATTATAATAATATTTATTTTTTAAAATATTAATAAAATTAAATTATCAATTTAACTCAAAAAAATAAAAAAAATATAAACTAATTTTTGTGGAAAGAGGAGTTAATAAATTAATTTTTTTAATTAATGTCTTTTTTATAATATTCATTTTTTTGAACATACGTGAGCTTCTACAAAAGTTAATACATATATATTTTTTTTATTTTATTTTTAGGGTTAAATTGGTAATTTTATATTTTTTAATTAATTTAAAAAAATTATTGTTAAATTATAATATTATAAAATCAAGTCAAAATAAACAAAGATAAATGTGTCAATAGTTTAACAACAAAGATATTTTAAGTTTGAGATTAAATGAACACTAACCTCAAAATATAAGACCTAAACAAGTTTTTATCCTATTTTTTTATATGATAAATTTAGTACATAAATTGGCCTCAATATTGATTATTGAGTCTTGGTTGACTACAAGCAAATTACACAAAAAATTATTCATGTCTCCTAATAATGCATCAGGCGGATTTTAATTTATATGCAACAAGAAAACCACGTCTGTGCACTATCGATCATTTTTAATTAACTCATGATTTAAAAAGCTTGGTACTTGTATAATAATCCAGCGTAGTTGGAATGAAACTGAAAGGGTAATAATTTTTTATTTCACTTAATTTGAATTTAAGAAATTAAAAAAAAATACTGAGTACATATGAGTTGAAAATTATTTGCACATTAAGGTTCTACTAATATTATTTAGTGACATACAATAAAATTCAGCATTTCTTTGGTGAGGATGTTCGCTAAGTCTGAAAATATGAATTTGAGATTAGATCTTATTGTCAATGTACTATATGTTGTCAAATTAGAGATGATCAAAGTGGTCTAATTTTTATTTTGTATTTTAAAATCCACTAACTTCTACATATGAAAATTATATAAACATTTTTACTCCATAGAGAATATAGTAATGCTCGATATTAGTTCAAGTTATTTTGAGGTTTCATTATGGGGTCCTTGTAACGTTGTAATCGTACTACATGTATAATTGTTATTTTTCTAAAGTACCCAGAGAATGTATTGGTAATAATCAACATCAATCTTTAAAAAATTTTATCTTATTTTTTTTTCTTTTGTAAAGAACTTTTTATCATGTTAATATGTTGTTCACGGTTCACCGAAATGAAAACTTTTCCAATTGAAAAATGAGACACGACAAGTCATTATCGAAAAAACCTTTGCCATGAAATTAAATCATACAAAGACCAAAAAGAAAAAAAAGACCGTGAGCCCGCCAGAGACCACAAAATTCCTCGGAAAGGAGAGCAAAAAATTGCTTTTAATGTTGGCAAAAAAAAAGGGGGAAAAAAAAAACACAATTCAATTCAATTCTCTACTGGATCAGACTCAAATTAATCAATCAATCACTGAAATTCCATCACTTGTTAAGAGGCTGAAAAGTCAAACGGAGTTTACAAGTCAACGTTTTACGTGTTGGGGTCATAATACGGTGTGGTCCTCACCAGCATAAGCTCTTCGCGAGATGCTCGTACTTGTGGACCGCACTTGTGGGGACCGCCACCATCACCTTAACCGCGTCCGTCTCATTAGAAACCGGCAGAAACAGGCAATACCTGTCGCAGCAAATGGGACCTACTTGAGTCGGCCTACCCATCCCAAAGTCAACTCTCTCTAACCCTAACCTTGACCACTGCGACAGTATCAAAACCCCGACTGAGTCGGGACAAGCTCTCCTTTGACTCACCGAGTCGATTACCGATTTCACATACTCACTGTCAACTCTCTCTTTTGCCTTTTTAACCAACATTGTTGCATGCCCTAAGCCCTTCTCTGTCAAATCTTTAACGCTGGTTTCAGCACAGCCTAATACAAATGCATTGCCATAATAGCCACTGGGTAGACTCGGCTTGACGCGGTCGCGTACATTGATGCTAAAAAGAAGCTTCAAGATTTGATTCGACGGCAGATTCAATGACCTGGCCCAGCTTCTCCACACATGAGCTGAAAGAACTTCAAATGACGTGTAAGCCAACGCAGTGGGTCTAGTCGTGGACAGAGCCAGCTTCCGTAGCTCATTTAAGCGTCGTTTATCAAACGTTATTGAAGTGGGAACAAGCCTTTCGTTGGCAAAACGAGAAACAAACCCACAAAGGTCAGCCACTCTGTTGAATTCCAGCTGACTCACTGAGTTGGCAGGCGTATGCACATGCTGCTGACGTGATGAGGAGGAGTTCATTAGGTGGCGATCCCAAACGGGTTTCGGCTTAGAATGGCCACCACCGAGTTCATGATGACAACTCGTAGATAACTCAGTGAACAAGTTGAGGAACTCGGCGCTGCCGATACCATCGCAAACACAATGGTTAAAGCCAATACCGAGCGTTGCAGCTCCATCTCTAAGCCATGTTAGCTGAACGACAAGAGGTGGGGCCCCTATGAGAACATCCGCCACGTGTAACGACAGCAGTTTCCTCCACTGAGTAACATACCTGGGAGCCCTCTCAAAATCGTTGATCGTACGATCGCGATCAACGGCTTCGATGAACACAGCGCCTTGGCCTCGACACACGATTTCTAATAAGCCCGACCCATCTTGTTTAGCTCTGACCCGACCCGCGAGGGGATAGTAAGGAACCAAGGATTTGGCGAGTGCGGACTTGACACGAGCCACGGTGGCAAGCGGGTCCAAGCCAGGGCGAGGTCTGTAGACCAAGAGATACTCAATAGTGAAACGCAAGAAAAGCTGAGAATCAAGAGCTGAGAGAGACAAAACCCTAGATGGGGTTGGCTCAGAAGGATATATGACTGTAGCTTCTTTGCCATGCACTGAGCTTGCTGCCATGTTTGTGTTGTGTGTTCCTCTTGGCTTGTTTTGTTTTGAATTATTATTATTATTCTCTGGATACGTGGGGGCTTTTATCATACGAAGAGAGAGCAGAGCACTCACGAAATTACAAGTTTAAATGGTGGTGTAGTTTATTTATTTATGTAAGCGCAAGCCATGTGTGATGTGTTATGTGTATCTTTCTTTTCTCTTCTCTGTCTAACTGTGAAAGATTTGGTGCCAAGATTCCCCGGGCATCACTTTATGGAAAAACTTAATATCAAAACAAATTTTAACAGCTTGGCTTTGCTTTCTGTCTGTTCGCGTACTTGGTCTTGGTGATATATATTGATGTAATGGTATTGATAGCGAAATAACTTTTTAGCGACGGTTTTTCTAAATTTTTAAAATAAAAAATAAATTAAAGGATAATATATATATATATATATATAATAAAATAAAATATATATTTTTTTATTAGAATGTATATTTTATTTATTTTTTAATTTATTTCTTATTTAGATAAATTAATTTTTTAATTAGATAATGACTATTTTTCTCTCTTTAATTATGTATGATTTTCAACTTTCATAGTCTTTATTTTTCTTTTTTATTTAAAAACAAAAATTAGGACTATAGTTCATACATCCGCGCTGTAAAGTAAAACTTCTCAGTTGAAATATATCACATTGATCACAATATAATTGTTTTGATTTTCCACCATGTATATTTAAATTCTATAACGATCTTGATGCATAATATTTTGTCTTTATTTTACTTCTATTATGAATCATCATGCCGTTCTAGCACTACTTGAGAACTATATTTTTATGATTTTTATATATAATTATATATCACTTAATTAATTTATATATTATGTACCGCGCCAAAGATTCTGAGAATAAGATTTTTCAACTAAAAATAGGAGTATACCACATTATAATCAATTTTTATTTGGGCTAATTTCTAATTGAATGGAACTATTCATACTTTAAAAATTACTTTGAATACTTTAATTTTAATAAAAATATATATTACAAAAACACTCATCATATAAATTATATTTAAGAATAATTTATTATAAGTCAATATTATATGATTACATTAAACACCCATACAACATATTTATTATTCAATTTATAATTTTCATACTTTAAACCTTAAAGCTCTTTTTTCTAACATCTTAATTAATATTTAGATGAGCAATAAAAAAATCAATTTTGAGATAAATTTTGACTATTAAATATGTGTGATTTTAAAAAAAAAATAAAACAAAAGTACTATTAAAATTCTTATTTTTCTATTGCTTTGGCCCTTCTTCATCATCTTCTTCGTATCTTCCTCTTTTTCTCCTCCTTCTTTATCTTTTTTTTTGTATTATTTATGAAATATTATCATATTAAGTTATTTTGGGTGCAAAATTTACTATTGAACATAAATAAATAAATAATTAATAATTAAAATTATGTTAAATAATTTTTTTACAACTTAACTTAATTACATTCTTATAATTATATGTTAAATTTCTTAAAATTTGTATGCTAAATAGTTTTGTTAGTGTTTCAAATAAATAAAGTTAAATAACTTAAATAATTTAAACAATAATATTTTTAAAATTTTAAAGAGTGTATAAAATAAAATTTAATTTTTTATAATTAATATATAAATATATATAATAATAAAGTATTTAAAATAATATTTAGAGTACAAATAGTCTCATTCTTTATAATTTTACGTTTGTATAGTTGATGGACGTGGATGCTGATACGTGTCTATATAATAAGGTATCTTACATGAAATGAAAGAATTTGATATAATATCATTCAGACACATAATGATCATATATGTACAAGGCCTAGTTGTTTTGTGAGGATCAAGATGACGAGAAACTTTGAGGTGGGGACTAATCCATTTTGAGGATATAACTTTGATTTTCTGGGGACATTTGTGGACCCAAAGATATATCAAAGATTTGGAACGATATTTTAGGAAGATGCACAGCTTTGATATGAGATAACAGTATACATAAAACATATGAAAATTAAAGAAATGAAATGTCTATAACTTGGTGATAAATTTTATTGGACCCAGCCGTGTAAAGAACCCTTTTATATGTAGCTTAGATGTAAAAAGCGAAGCCTACCTCGATTCTAAGGTTCAACATTTTCAGGAAATAAGCCAAGTGCTGAAGAATTAATCAAAAATGAAAAATGTGATTAAATTTGCAGGGGTGATGCCGAGGAACAGTTGTATCTGTCGGATCATGGACCCATTGTATCAAATTGCGATAGCAATGTCAGCTTAAAGCATCTGTATTTTATATAAACAATAAAACTTTGAGAAATTCGGTGTGCCAACCAACCGTTGGGTTCTTAGAGATAGACTATAAGAACTTTATTTTCTTAATATATAATGTCTTATCCATCGGATTGATAGAATATATATGCTGTCTAGTATCACGTATGGTACCTGGATGATTACAATAGTAATTCAGCCATAAATAATTGTATAAACATCTTTACACAAATTGAGTTTCAGTTTGCATGATACGAATGGATTGGACGAAAAATAAAAATATTATGTGGATCTTGTAATATTTTCATCCAATTAATCACTTCGTACTATATAAGCTGCCAACTTAATTTATATGGAAGGATATTTTTGGCTACCACATCCCTCAAGCAAAATATACAGATCTAAAGCCAAAGAAAAACGCTTTAGATATATTTAATTAATATAATAGATTATTTCTCTTCAATTATTGAGAAAATAGCAATTAATTGTTCCAACCCAGAAGCAAAAGCAATTGCCCAGCGTAAGGGAGATCCTAAAAGATTTACTAGAACATGTGTTGTTATCGATTTTGCATAAGCTTTTCACCTGTCTCTTTAATTACCTCAGTGTGGTGGTTGTTTCTAATAAGTCGAGCACATTATTGCCCCTCTTAACTTTGATGCTGATTTTGTGGAGACTGAGAGAAAGAAAAAAAATGAGGCAACTCAATTGCTTAGGATGATTTAAGAGGATACTCCTAGTGCCTAGTCCTACAAATATATATATATATATAGAGGAGGTATAGGCGTATAGCTAGCATTTAATTTGCATTATTGACTCAATTATATTGGCTTTGGAGAACGTATTGTCTCGGAGATTTGTGACATAGGCAGAAGAAAGTCGTATCCTAGTTTTATTTTTATCGTGAGATAGGTCCTGATCCTGAATTTGTCCCTCAATCGGTGGTAAGATTTAAGAACAACGAGGGCCCTTAAATTTTTGCCTTTATTCCTCCTGTAGATATGGACTATATCATAGAAAATTTTAGCAGATTATACGACTTCAAGTCAACTGATTATGCCTGCAAGTGAATATTATGCAAAATCTGAATTTTACGTGGAATGGGGCTTTTGCATTTGCGTTTATTTATTAACAATTAATTACACAATTTCCTATGCAGATTTGCTCTATGTAATACATTTATTGGGGGGCCTGCTCATTAATTTTGCATGCTGAATTTGTGCTGAACCGTCAACTCGGCAGCAGAGAAGAATCAGAATAAGCTGGCGTTTGTTGATTCATATTTTATGTTGTGTGCCGTCCATAGACTTGGCTCAAGCTTATCCCCCGGAAACTGTTGATTTTAAAGAGACAGGTATTGTCTGCGACATTTGTCACTCTCTTACTGTATTATTCGACCTAATCAAGTCGGGAGAGTTGAATATATACCTTTTTAGAACTGAAAGGATTTGCACCTCAAAATAGATTTTTAGATAAGGTGAGGCCATGGTAAGGTAAGGTCAGCTATGTCGCAATACAGGAGTAGAATTTCCACCTGGTAGGTGCCGACTGCTTAAATCAAGGCATGTGCGGCCAGAGGAATAGAATTTCTATAGTTTTTTATGGAGCAAATTTTTTAATTGAGTTCCAAATGAATTATATCTAAACAGATCACGGACAGATTTTTTTTTTGTAAATTGTAATATGTTACAATAAAAAATGTATTAAAATTAATTTTATTATAGCATAATCTAAACTCTTATTTTTACAATATCGACACATATCTATTCTCACTAAAGTCACAATTTGATTATCATGTGCTAAGAGCCCGGTGGCAATCACGACAGATGATTAATTGTACCATTTTCCAGTTGAACCGCAAATGAATGCACTTTATAGAGCCTTTTTTTTTTGGGTGAAAAAAATTACTAAAAAGAAGCAGCAACATAACATAATATATTTTTTAAGATCTTATTAAGTTACAATCTTAATAATTTATAATATAATAATAAATTTCATTATCATATTATAAATTTTTATATATTTTTTTAAAAAATTATAAATGATTAGAATTGTATTTCAACATTACCTTAATTTTTAACATGCTGCTGCTTGAGGCTCAGTGTAGCAAATATAGATGGGAATCCACGGGACATCGTAGGCATGAATTTGCATTCAGCATTTGCTTTTTGCATGAAAGTGACTATGAAATAACAAGAGATTCTCGTGTCAAATCTTTCATTCCCTATGACCGCCCAATCTATTAAACCCACTCTTCTTCCTTTGCAGACACTTTGGATAGCGAGAGAATTTCATTAACATCGATTTAAAAAAAAAATAAAAAGAAAAAGAAAAACGTCAAATTAATTAGGGGGACCAAACATGATGCATATCTAAAAGTTTTTGATTAAGTGGAGGCATAAAAGAAACTCAAAAAAACCTAAGCTAAGCTAAGCTAAAGCTTAATCTTTCCTTTTTATTCCTCAACTCTTATGTCTTATCTACTGCCTCCTTTTTCTCCAGCTCGGTGGTGACTACAAACCCATCTCTTCTTTTCTCAAAAGCAGATCTCATATATATGGTCATATATTTAATTAAATCACCATGGATAAGACAAGAATCACAAGATGACTTAAACGATTATAGTATTATTATTTTAATTGAGATTTGGTGTATGGGGTTTTGTTGTCGAATATTTGATCTGTTCGGCTTGCTTACAAGTAAAGGTTGGCCACTAGTCCCGGATCTTTTTTGTTTTAACATATTCCATTAGAACCAGAACCTGAGGCAAAAAACAAAAGAATTTTATTTTGAGGTCAGTAGGTCACTCTCTTTATAATATAAATCACGTGATTAGCATTATGTTTCTTCTACTTGGAGAATTCAATAAAAAAGTTTTCGTCCCTACGAATGTGAGCATAGTATATAAATTCAATAAATAATTTATTCTTATGACATGTTTGATTTGAAAAAATAAACAAATAAAGAAAGAAAAGATGAGATAAAGGAGAACTGAAAAAAAATAAAAAGAGAAAAGATGAATTTTAAATCATACTAGACAATAAAATTAAAATCTATCCTCCTCTACTTTCATCACATATCTTTTGACACATATAAATAAGATTTGTAACTCTTTTCATGTAAATAAATAAAGGAGTTGATTGTAGGCCTAAACATAATGTTATGTACAAACTGCGTTTGATTCCTTGGCCAGAAAATTATGTTTATGGGAATATGTGATTCTTAATGTTGTATAATTTTGGTTGCTGGGAAAATCTTAATGACATGGTCCCTGCAGGACCAGGTCCCCCTTCTGGGCAACTATTTTTATTTATTTATTTTGCATTATAAATTAGATCCGTTAATAAATAACTAATTGAAGGTGTCCAATGATTTTATTTGTTCAATAATTGAGGCCAAAATGTGGGGTTTTAATGTCGAATATTCTGAATTAGCTTAATTGGTTACTGGTAAAGGTAGGGCCCTGCTCCTGGATTACTGTGACCATGTGGAGTCCTTCAGTCTCAGAATTAAAATCTGAAAAAAAGAGCAGGAAAACTCCTTTTTAACTTATCTGACCTCTCAGAATTAGGAAAAAAGAGCAGAATTTGTATTTCTAACATTACAGTCTACTGTGATTGCAATAATAACCTAATTCATGTTACAAGGCCATCTTAAACTTAATTGTATAAGGAAATTCCTTAGAGAGTTTTTGATATTTAATTTTCACCAATATTATTACATATCACAAATTTTAACTCAAAATTTTAATCTCAAATCTTGGATAAAATTTTCATAATAAAGAAAATTTCTGAGGTAAAATTGGGCATGTCAGAATTTATGAGTTCAGACAGACAATCACATGATACTAATAACTAATTCATTTCAGCTATGTGTAATATGTCTAATTTTACAATAAACCAGGGACGATTATTACGTTTTTCTTCCATTTCATTTTTTTTTTAAAAAGGGTAAAAGCTGATCATATCTATTATCTATTTTACAAAATCTTTTCACTTATTATTACTTAATTTTGTAAAGAAATAACCTCATAAATCTTCTTGTAAAAGCACTTAATTGAGACTACTCAAAAGTATTTTATAACTCTCAAGTATAAGAGTATTTTGTTATAATATAACTCGGTAAGTCCGAGGTTGATGTATAGAGGGAAAATTTAATTTGTTTATTGTAATTTATCTAAGAAAAATAAAATTAAATTAAAAAATACAAAACTTAATTTGAGAACAATTATGGAATTAAAATAGTTAGGTTATGGATCCACTATTAGTAGTAAATATAATTTAATAAATTCTTTTTATACATTTCCTTATTGTTGAAAAGATTAATTGTATAAATTATTATTACTGTTCTATTAATTTTATTATGGATTAAGTATTTAGTGTGCTAAAATTTAACTTATCTACAACAAGTCAAAATTTCATTTTACCATACTTTATACTAAGATATTAAGAATTTATGGTGCCAAACTCCCTTATTTATCTACAACAAATTAAAATTTCTAAATATAAAATATGGATAATAATAATTAGAAAATAACTTAATTTATATAATCAAAAATATAATTTACTTAAATAATATTTTCCTACTAAGAGCTTCACTTTACCATAACTTATTATTATTTACCTTAGCATAATTGAAATAAGAATAATTATTGATATTAAATTATACATAAAAATAGAAATAACTAAAATTGAAAAGAAAACTAAATTTATTCATTAATGTACTAAATATTACAAAAAGAGATGAGAAGAAGAAATTGAGGAGAAAGAAATGAAGAAAGAGATGTGGAGAGGTTTGATCATTCTCCTCTCTATTTATACTAATTTATAATTAATTCATACCACATATATAAATAAATTCAATTAAATTATGACATTACATTTGTCACATTAATCAAAATATAAACCTATATCTACTAATAATTACTATACCTAATACGGTAGAAACTTATAATTTTACAATAAAAGTCGTAAATCATCTTCGATAATGACTTAATTTTTCATACCAGTAATATCCATCCGTTAATTTGTTAGGAGTTTTGAATTGCTTGAAATTATTATTTTTACCTAATAAACACAAAAAAATACACAAGATCAAATATTAAAAACATAATTAGAATTTCACAATATATTACATAATTACACGTATAAATTATAATAAAAATACAAAATAACAGTTTTACTCCTTAGAAAACATATAATTTTTAACACTAATTATGCCCCTCAACCAGCTTATTGTTAGCCCTTAACAATAAAAGCACTGTATTAAATTAAGATTTACAAAATTTATATGCAAGTAAATAGTTGTAGGGGTGGCAAAACGAATAAACGAATCGAATTCGAATCGAATCGTAAACGAATTGGGTCAAAATTCTATGGATTCGAATTCGATTCGTTTATTAAACGAATTGAAATTTCAGGATTCGGATTCGATTCGTTTATTAAACGAATATTCGGTTCGATTCATTTAATTCGTTTAATAGAATTGATAAACGAATCGAATCGAATTCGGATTCGTTTATTATTCGTTTATCCTTTACGAATTCATAACGAATCGAATCGAATCTAGATTCGTTTACAATTCGTTTAGAAAAATATAATTAATAAACAAAATTAAGCAAAAAAAACACAAATTTAATATCCCACAACAAAATACAAATAATTCAAATCATATTATACAGTTATCCAAATACCAAATATCAAATCCTTAATATTAAAAATAACAATAATTCAAATTCAAATTATAAAGAAATACAATTTCTTTAATTCTCTTCATTTGTCTTTATCACCTTGAAAACAAAAATCCTACACCAAAAAGTAAATAAAATGTTATTAACATGCTGTAATATTAATAATAGTCATTGTAAAATTTCAAAAATCAAAATATATAGCAAATTTGTAGCATTTTCAAGGAAATAATAATTAAACAGGATAAAAATTTTACCTACCACACTCACACACTGTCATTTGGATCATTGGCACTCTGTGCAGATAGAGCATAATTAGTGCTCATATTTATAATATTTTGAGTAAGTTGGTCGACAGTGACATCCAAATTTTCTACAATAATTTTATAAAAATAAATTTTAATTATAAACAATTGCACATAATATTATAAAAGAAAAGTAAATAAATTTTATAAACAAGTTTTACCAATCTCTCCAAACTTCCAATCTCTAGTAGTGATAATTGCTTCGACTGTCTCTGGCTTCAATACACTTCGAAATTGATCAAGAATTCGACCGCCAACACTGAAAGCTGATTCAGATGCAATAGTGGATATATGAATGCTCAAGATATCACGAGCCATGGAAGAAATGTTAGGATAACGAAATCCATTTCCTTTCCAAAAACTTAGAATGTCCAAATCAATCTTTCTATCAATTCTTGGCTCATCTAAATAAAGCTCTAATTCAGATTTTCTAACATAAGCACTACAATCCATGTTATCAAAATCATCAAACTCCTACAAAATAATTAAGAAATAAGAATAGTTAAAATTCAAAACAAGCATGAAAATTGTAAATGTACCTTGAACATATCCATGGTCTTTTGGTTCAGTGTGCTTTGATTATTGTCATTACATCTCGCACTTGAACCAACATCACTCATTTGTGTGAGTACGGATGTAGTGGAGGAAGATGGTGTGATCAAATTATACTCACCAAAAATTAAAAACAACTTATCTCGAACATGTTTCAACTTCTCCGAATTTTGACCATAAGCCTTGCTATAAGCAAACTCAATAAATGCCATCTTGTATCTAGGATCCAAGATAACCGCTATGGCCAAAATGGTACAAAAATCAGACCAATACTTATCAAATTTTTCGATCATTTTTTGTGCCATAGTTTTCATGTACACATCCTCACTACAAAATAATTGGTCTAAAGCAACTTTAGCCGCAAACACCTTCGGAAAATACAAATTTGAAGTGGGGTATTTTGAACCAGAAAAAAATACATGTGATCTCATAAAACATAGACAAGAATTTACCAATCTTTTCTATTTTCCTCCATTCTTCTTCAGAAAGACAATTCTTGTAATTGAAATCACTCAATTGTAAATGACGGAAAGCATTTTTATAATACAAAACACTATCAAGCATAAGAAAAGTTGAATTCCATCTTGTAGGAACATCTTGTCTTAATCCTTTCTTGTCATCTAGAGATACTCGCTTAACGCACTATAAAAATTTCTTTTTTCTCACTTGTGACTCTTTGACATATTTCACACTCTCATGGGCTTTTTCTATTCCTTTCTCAATTTCTTTCAATCCTTGTTGAACAATTAAATCAATAATATGAGCACAACATCGAATATGAAATAAATCCCCATCACACACCAAAGCATTCATTAATCTCAATTGACTTTTTAACATTTCAACACAAACATCTTTACTTGAAGCATTGTCCACAGTCAATGAAAATATCCTTTTCTCAATACCCCATTCACACAACAATGACAATATTTTTTCAGCCAAAGCAATCCCAGTGTGTGGAGTTGGCATTTCACAAAAATTCAACATTTTTTTCTATAAATTCCATTCCTTATCATGAAATGTGCAGTGAGACACAAATAACCATCTGTAGTTATAGAAGTCCATAAATCAGTAGTAAGACATATTCTACTAGGAACTTCTTCTAACATGCTTCGAATTTTTGTCTTTTCCCTATTATGCATTTTTAACACATCGGCTTTTGCAGTGTTCCTACAGATGTTGGGCACTTCATCACACAAATAATTCTAAATTCTTCTAATTCCCTCATATTCAACAAATTGAAATGACAAATCATGCATAACAATGGCACAAGATAATAATTCACGAAACATATGAGCTTCAAACTTGGGAACACGAGTTAAGGATCCATCACTACGATCTAACATCATTTGTATAGGATCACGCTTTTTAAATTTTACACAAGTTTCATAATGTCTTCTTAGATTACTGCACTGCAATTGCGTGCAGTCACGTACTCAATGTTGCATTTTTTACACACCGCTCTCGGCTTGTTGTCCGGATACTTATCCCCCGGAACCTTACGGAACAACGACCAAACTTGTGAAGTTAGTTTCCTTTGTCGTGGTACCTTTTGTTCTACTAGCCTTAAACCTTTTTCAATCTCTTCTTCTTGTTCGATTATGTCATTTACATCGTCATCTCCAACACTAGAATCGTTAATTGTGTGGGCTGAATTACTTCGGCTTGTGGCCATTCTCCTAAAAATAAAATAATTCAAAATTATTTTAAGGGCCCTAATTAATCCAAGAAATTCATTTAAATAAAAATATTAAATAAAAATCAACTATAATCTAACAATTAATCAACATGTACAAGATACAACATCATAAATGTACAAATAAAAATACCACAACATAAATCAAACATAAAAAATAATATAAATTCAATTACCGAGACACTTCTAGTCGGGGTGAGTCCAACGGCGGCCGGAAATTCACCCAACGGCGGTGGAGAAGCTCGGACTAGACACTTCTCGTCGAGGTGAGTCCAACGGTGCCGCAGGTGTCCTCCCACGCGCGGCGGAGAAGCAGGATCGAGCTCGTGAAGCCGCGGCTCCTTGGGGTGATCGGACGGCGGAAAATCGGCCTCCTCGGTGCCGGTGACTGGTCGGGAATGGAAGATGGTGAGGTGGGGAAGCTTTTGCAATCGGTGGCACGGCCAAAGACGGCCGGAATCGCCGGCGATCGTCCGCGCAAAATCCGCGGAACCTTCGATCTTCACCGGCGGCGTTCCACTCGTTTTCCTGCAGCAAGGGCGGCTGGGGATGGACGGCCGGCTCACAAGCTTCCGTTTGACACCTTGCTCGGCCGGTGAGGTGGCCGGAGATGGGAGAAACTGACGGGTCGGTTTCGCGGGTTCGGGTTGGGTCACGGGTCGGGTCACGGGTCTGTTACGGGTCAACTCTCTCTCTCTCTCTGCGTGTTTCACTAAATTTTCGGTTTTTCATCCGGTTTTTTGATTTTCTCCTTTTATAAACATCCGCAAAATATCAACTAGACCCCTTCATGATTATCACATAAATCCCTCTTAATTTATCACATAAACCCCTCTTAATTTAGAGAATTAGGGCTACACGACCTATTGTTTTTTTTTTCAATTTTAACTTATATATTTTTTAATACAAATTTATTAAATAAATAATAAACGAATTTTAAACGAATCGACCCGTATTCGATTCGTTTATGACCCATTTATTAAACGAATTCTAAACGAATAAACGAATCAAAATTTTCAAACCCGTATTCGATTTGTTTAATTAACGAATCGAATCGAATTCACCCATTTGTTAAACGAATCAATTTTTTCAAACCCAAACCCATTTAATTCGCATCGAATCGAATCGAATAAACGAATCCTGACCATATTGCCACCCCTAAATAGTTGTTCATTGAGCCTCTAAACTACCAAATAAATTAATAAATTCTCCAAAAATTAATTTATTTTATCTTTTTTGTCATTCACTCATTATCTAAAATATCACCAAACATTCTTTTGTACTCAATAAATTAACACAATGCTATAGGTCTTCATTAAAAAAATAATAATTTTATTTGAATGATTTATCATAGATAATATTTTATTAGACAATAGATTATTCACACAATTTAAAACATTATATCATTAGTCCATGTAATGAACTTTGGATCAATGACTCACAGACTAGTTGGCTTTAGAGCATTAGATTTTGAAATACCCAGACGAACTTAATTACTTGTATTTTTAGATAAATAAACAAATACTATATTTACAATCCATGTAGCGAACTTTGAGCCAATGACTCCTAGACCAATTAGCTTTAGGGCACTAAGTATTAAAACACCAATACGAACTTAATTACTTAGGTTTCAGATATAAAAAAATTAAATACATTTATTTCTTTTCATTTCTTTTTTTTTTTAGAATATATACACTTTCCAATACCTTGAATATTTTATCAGATAAATCAAGATAACAAAATATTGTAAAAATTTTAACTTACAACCCACTAACATGTGCCATAGTATGTGTGTGAGAAGAATAATTTAATAATATTTGTATAAATCAATAAATGAAAAAAAAAACATCTTTAATAAGTGATTACCATAGGAGAACTCATTAATTTGAGTAATTCAAATAAAAGGGAACAAAAACAACTTACTTTGAATTTCAAGATCAGAATAGAATATAAATTAAAGTATTAGAATACGTTTCAAAAGTAGTAACTCTTTACGCAATCATCTTAGACAATAAAATAAATTTATTGCTTTTAGATTTTTTTAAAAAGAAAAATAAGCAAACACACATATTTACTTTACATTAACTATCCTCACTTTTCAGCCTAATTTAAATATTATTCTTAATATTCATAATTTAAAGATATACATTCAAAAATACATAAAATATAAGGAAATAAAACTATAAAAGAAATAGATAATATCATTCTTGTAGTTGTAGAAGCTTAAAAGGAGATGACAAAGAAAAACAAACGTTAAATTTTTTTCATTTTTTTATAGCTCTAAGTCTAAAAAAATATGTTTATAGAGCCACTACACTTCATATTCAGTCATTTTCAACTTAAAATTTATTCAAAGTTAGTCTTTATAATATAAATTAGTAAAAGTATTACTAGAATTGACACATTCCACAACTGCCAAATATTTTCTCCCTCAACCTGAATGAGACATTGTATACAATATATTAAAGTAAAAAAGTAGAGTTTAAGAGACATTACATGAATACTGTAATAAAAAATATTTATAAACAGAGAGTTAAATCTAATTTATACTTTTTACTACTATTACTATTACCATAATCGGTCGAACAATCTAATGCCAAGGTTGTGAGATCTGTCTTTGGCCTGGAAACTTGTAAAAGATCAAATAATTTATTAGCAGTAGGAGCACAAATAAAAAGGTTTTTTTACAGTGAGTGAAGCAAAATGATTATTAATTGCATGATTAAGAAATATTAACAAGCCATCAAAAAATTTATTAACATTTAACAAAATGATTGATTTTTTAAGAAATAAGCCCAATATGTAAATGTAATTTAGTACTTGTAAAGTTACAAAATCTCCTAGCAAAAATATGAAAGCATCAGCATAATTTAGTATTTATGATAATCTTTTTCGCATATCTGAGATGACTTGTTCCTCTCTAGTTAATGGGCCAAGTAGGCATTCTACAGATTTTAGGACTTTTAGAATAATATCTAGTACTTAGCTTCCTTTAATGCAAATAACTTATGAGACTAGCTTTAATAACCTTTGATTACTTCTTCCATAAACTAGCTGCAATTTTTTCTGTGCTACAACATGACCAAGATCAATAACTGTCTCAACAAAGTCCTTATACTTTCCATAACGAAACCTATAAAGCACACAAATATTTTTGAATTGTCTATTAAAAAATGTTGCCATTAGAATACTCTTCAAAAATAATTTATGAGGGCTTAAAAAAGATGCATGTATTTAATGATAAACATAATGATATACAATTGTAAAAAGAGTAATGTTATTGTCAAATGACGCGTGAAGTCTTAGCTCATGATTGAAAAACAAATAGTAAAAAGAAAGAATAAACAATAATTAGACATAAAATCACACTGTTAAAAGTAATAATACATAAATAAAATATTATGAAAAGGAAAAATGATATTTACTTGTAGTTGTAATTGTGTCTCACATCTTTCTCTAGTTTTATAGCTAATAATGATTTGAGCCCCTCTATGAGTCGATGATAAGATTCCCATTTAGTTTTCTTATAAATTATGTTTTTTTTAGTCAGATTCCTAAGACAAACAATGCATTTTCTTTTTAAATAGTGTCTAATATTGGTAAATTACACATTGTATAAATCCGTTTCGATGCGCCTCAATAGATTGTAAGATATCATCTAATAATTCTTTACTCATAATAACTTTAATAAATTTAATTTTATCTTTATGAGCGTAAAAAATCATTCCTAAAGATTTGCAAAGCTGGTTCTTGCAATCATGTCTTACACAGTTATGGCATTAGAGCCAAATCGTTTAGCTATTCTATTTTTTGCGTATGTGCTTTTACCAAAACCATGCATGTAAGACATAAATGGATTAGAAAACTCACCTAATAATTGGACATTTACTTTAAATAACTAATGAATGTCAGAAGGAATATCATGGATCATTAACAAATGTAGTCATTCACAACGCGTCTTGTAAATTTTTCTAAGAATATTTTGAAGGAGAGAAGAAAAATGCTAATGCAGTTTTTATTGTATTTATTTCATATTTAGTTTTTAGGGTTCAGTAATTATGGAAAACTGAAAATACTAACTTAAAAAGTTACAGATTACCGTTATCCGTCATTTATACTAGAAAGTAAATTAAAATAACAAAAATAAAGAGAATTAAATATGCAAAATCAAAGCAAACGTGAAAGCGAACAAAACAATAAAAAAAAACATACTAATAATAATAATAAAATATAAAATAAAACTTACATCCGTCCTCTTATTGTATTAACTTCAAGTTCCAATTGAGTGTGATAAACATCACCCTCTATTTCCTAGAGGTTTCTTTCAAGATCTTGAACATATGATAAAAACTTTAGTGGTCGTCGTTTCCAAATTGGATATGATTTACAACTTTGTGTCAAATTTGTTAAGTAAAATTCACATGTAAAAGAGTTCGTAAATGTTTCAAGAGAATTTTTCTAATTGAAATACTCATTATATAAAATGAAAATGATGAGAGAAAACACAATATTTAAATAAACACGCTTATGCAAGAAATTTTATAATGCTCAATAGATGTGTTGTGTAAATTAATCAAAACTAAAAAAAAATGATAATAATAATCAATTACTCAAATGGTAAAATAAAAAAATTTTAGTCATAAATTAAAGAAATCAAGATTTGATGGGTCATCCAAGTGGATTTTGATGTCTTTTTCACGTAATTGATATTCGAGATATGATTTAAATCTTTGACTATTAACTTTAAACATGATAGCATTTTTTGGATTCTTGATTTTTGCTGCCTCATATAAATATACACATTTTATAAAAAAAAAAAAATGGGCCACTACACCTTAATTTTAACTTTTTTATAAACAAATGAAGATAAGAGTTATAAAGCAAAATTTTTTGACCAATTTCAAATTTTTTTCTAGAAAATCCTTTTATCATGAAAAACTATGGCTCTTACCTTTATAATTCTTGAATTTTTTTTTTATAATCGTCATTACGCAATTTCTGGAGTTCATTCAATTGCAACTTATGTAATTTATAAGCATCATCAAAGTTTACATTGCAAGTTTTAATAGCTCAAAGTGTTTTTTGCTCAAATTCAACCAGTAAATGACAATATTTTCCATAAATTAGACGATAAGGAGACATTCCTAAAGACATCTTAATTGTAGTGCGGTAGGCCCAAAGAGTATCAATAAGTCAAAGAGACTAATCTTTTCGGTTTAAGTTAACAGTCTTTTTTAAAATTTGTTTTATCTCTTTTTTTGCTAATTCAACTTGACCATTTATTTAAGGACGATAAAAGGTAACAACTTTATGTGTAATTTCATATTTTTTTCATTAAAGACTCAAAATGCTTAATACAAAAATGTTTACCTTCATTAACAGTTTTGTGACCATTATACCGACAAAGAATTGCTTCGATCCATTTAGACATAACCAACAATAATCAAAATATATATAAATCCAAATGATAGTGGACACGAGCTCATAAAATTAAATCCCTAACAGTCAAATATTTCTGTATCAAGTATAAGATTTAAAGGCATCATGTTTCTTTTAGTAATTGGTAATAATTTTGGTATTTTTCACAAGTTTTACAAAATTTATACGTGTCTTTGAATATAGTGGGCCAATAAAATCTACATTGAAAAATTTTAGCAATAGTTTTCTTGAAGAAAAATGTCTATCATATTCTTTAGAATGACAAAATTTAATGATACTACTTACCTTATTGTTGGGAATACAACTTCGAAAAATTTGATCAGAGCAATATTTAAAGAAGTAAGGATCATCCAATAAAATTTCTTTACTTCAACTAAAAATTTTTTATTATCTTGAGTGTTTCATTGTAAATGCATTCCATCTGTAACAAGAAAATTAACAATGTTAGCATATTAAGGCATTAAATTAATAGAAAATAAAAATTCATCTAGAAAAGAATCATTAATTGGTGTTATATCAGTGTATATTTCATATGTGAGTCTTGATAAATGATTAGCAATGATATTTTTGACACCTTTTTAATCTTTAATGGTAAGGTCAAATTATTGGAGTATAAAATCTAACGGATTAGTCTTGATTTAACATCCTGTTTAGCTATCAAATATCTCACAGTAGTTTGGTCAGTAAAAACAATAGATTCATAACCAAGCAAATATAAACAAAATCTATTTAATGCAAATACAACAACAAGTAATTTTTTTTCAATTGCAGAATAATTCATTTGAGTACTGTCCAAAATTTAATGCAAATACAACAACAAGTAGTTCTTTTTCAATTGTAGAATAATTCATTTGAGTACTATCCAAAATTTTACTTGCGAAATAAATCAAAAAATGCTTACTATCCCTTCTTTATCCTAAAACAGCATCAACAGTAAAATTACTTGCATTACACATTAATTCAAAAGTTAAAGACCAATCAGAAAATTGCATAATAGACGCAAATGTTAAAAGATAAATTATTCTTTCAAAAGATTTTTGGCAATCATCAGTCCATTCAAATGGTGCATCTTTTAATAAGATGTTACAAAGTGGTTTAAATATAATGCAAAAATTTTTCATAAACCTCCGATAAAATCCTATATGTTCAAAAAATGATCATACATCTCTAACTGTTTTTTGTTGTGACAATTTAGATATGACTTCAATTTTTGTTTAGTCAACTTCAATTCTTTTAGCAAATACAACAAGACCCAAAACAACTCTAGAAGTAACTATGTAATAACATTTTTTTTTCAATTCAATACAAGTTTTTTTTTCAACACAACTTTTTAAAATTTTTTCCAAATTATCAAGGCAATCATCAAAAGAATTTCTAAGTACAATTAAATCATTCATAAAGACTATTAAATAATGTTCAACCATGTCACAAAAAATACTTAGCATTCATCTTTAAAGTATTACAGGCGCATTATAAAGTCTAGATTCATTTTTTAAATGCAAATGTTTGAAAAGATCATGTAAATGTGGTCTTTTTCTAATCATTAAGTGCTATAAAAATTTGATAATAACTTAAGTAGCCATTTAAAAAACAGTAGTAAGGATGTTTGAGTATTCTTTCTAAGATTTGGTCAAGAAATAGCAAGGAAAAATGATTTTCTTTTTTTTTTTTCTAGTGGTTTCATTTTTTTTTTTTATAATCAATGCACATGCACCAACTAAATGTAGTTCGTGTTGGAATTAACCCGCATTTTTCATTTTTAACAACAGTGAATCCAGTTTTTTAAGCACTACTTGGGTATAAATTATCTATTTACTATCAGAGATATGGTAGATAATTCTTACATTAAGCAATTTAAGAACTTCTGTTTTAACTACTTCTTTTATGTGTAGATTTAATCTTCTTTGAGCTTGTTGACATGTTTTAGCATTTTCCTCCAAATTGATTCTATGTCTGCAAATTAAAGGATCAATGCCTTTAATATCATTTAAAGTCCATACAATCACATTTCTATACTTTTTAAAAATAGATAGTAACTTACCTTCTTGCTTGCTTGTTAGAATGAAAGAAATCACAACATAATAAGTTTGTTTTTCTCTCTAAGAAAAACATACTTCAATCCTTCATGCAACAATTTCACTTCCAGTTTAGGTGCTTCTTTTGGTTCTGTCTTTCCAATGATTCCAAGTTCTTCAAATTTTTGTTATTATTATAATTTTGTAAAGTTTGTACAGAATCAAGCAATAAATTTATATTCGAAGTATCAAGTTCAAGTTGATCAATTGATTCAATTGAATTAACCAAACAAATATCTGTAAATTCAAAAAAATCTCCTTTTTGAATATTTTTCTTTATGCAATCAATTCTTTTTGTTCATTAGTATTATCTTTATTCTTATTTTCTTTATTAATTTGCCAACATATGTTGAAAACATTCAATTCTAGAGTCATATTTTTAAAGGACAAATTCATTAAATCATTTATACAATTAATCAAAGTATTGGTAATTACTAAAAATGGTCGGCTAGAATTACATGAATTGATTGGTAATTATTCACAATATATTCAATTTCTAAGACAATAAAATCTACAGTGTATATAAATTTATTAAGTTGTACTAAAACATCTTCTACTATTCTTTTTGGTACTTTAATTGATCTATAGTTGAAGTTAATTTTAACTTACCAAGATTAAGTTAAAGATAAATTGAATATGGAAACAAATTAACACTAGCATCAATGTATAATAAAGCATGTTCAATTTATAATCACCAATAATACAAGAAATAGTAAGCCAATTAAGATATTTATATTTCAATGTATTACTAGTAGATAAAATAGTATTTACATATTCAACCATGAATACTCTTTTTCTTACCTTCAATTTCCTCTTGACAGTGCAGTCTTTCAAAAACTTTGCATATAAAGTACCTATTTAATTGCATATAATTAATATTATCCATATTTTATATTTAGAAATTTTGAATTATTGTAAACAAACAATAGATTTAGTACCTCAAAGTATGACCACGATTTTGAAACTTGACAATTGGTCACTTATTTTTACGAGACTTTAATGCTCCAAAGTAAACAAGTTGTTGAAATAATGTGTAATGGTGAATTTAGAGATAAAAATCCAAAAAATACACTAGATTACCTTAATAAATTAGCTGAAAATGCACAACATTAAGATACTGTTAGAACTTTTGAATTGTCAAATAAACTACAACTATCTCCATCCAATAGAGGAATTATAGGGAATGTTAATTTTCACTTGCTTAAAAATTTCATAAATCTCATAAAAATGGTTTGATTTCTTTCGTTTGTTCAATGCTTGTGGAAACGGTAGTTCAAGTAGAACATTAGTTATTTCTTCATTAGGTGTAAGTTTATTTAATCATTCCTTACCATTTGAACTTTCACTCTCTTCATCTTTGCAAGGTTCAGGAATATATCTATCATAACCTTACCACTACGAAGAGTTATAACTGACTTGATTTGGTATGTAGATGGATTTTGTTAAATTTTAGAATTTGGTTGTGATTGAGATGGAAATTTACATTTTTCTTAAATTATAAGTGCAGAAACAATTTTAGCAAGAGTATATTTCAAATAATAAAAAAAAAAGCTTGTGCATTTGATTGTTAATAACATCTTGCTTTCTAATGAATAAATGCATTGTGTTTTTTAATTTTTTTTTATGGTGGTCAAACATATAGTACATAAGGCTAAGGGTTTTGAAAATTTTACGGAGGTGGTGCTTGTGACGATTGTGCATTATTATTATTTCTACAACTGAAGTTTAGATAATTTTTTCAACCAGGATTATATTTATAAGTCTGTGAATATAAGTTTGACCTATTAAAAGTGTTAATGACATTTAATTGATCATGCAGACATTCTTTAAATACAAGCAGAATGAGACAATCTTTAGTGAAATGGTCATTAGAACCACAAATATTACATATAATTTTTTGAATAAATTTTATTTGATCACTCTTTTAATTCAACCTTTCTTACTAAGGATGTAAATTTTGGTTATAAATCATGATATTTTCCTAAGGTTATAGATTTCTTCATTGGATGAAGATGGTTTGGCTTATTTGACAATTCAAAAGTTCTAACAGTATCCAAATGTTATGCATTTTAGCTAATTGGTTAAGCTAATCTAGTGCATCTTCAGGATTTTTATCTTCAAATTCACCATTACATATCATTTCAACAACTTGTCAACTCTGAAGTATTAAGGCCTCGTAGAAATAAGTGACCAAATTGCCAAGTTTCAAAACTATGGTCATACTTTGAGGTATTAACTCTCTTGTTTGTCTACAACAATTCAAAATTTCTAAATATAAAATATGGATAATGTTAATTTGAAAATAACTTAATTTATATAATTAAAAATAAAATTTACTTAAATCATATTTTTCTACTAAGAGCTTCACCTTACCCTAACTTATTATTATTTAGCATAGTATAATTGAAATAAAAATAATTATTAATTTTAAATTATACATAAAAATAGAAATAACTAAAATTGAAAATAAAACTAAATTTATTTATTACTTTACTAAATATTACAAAGAGAGCTGAGAAGAATAAATTTGGGAAAAAGAAGTGAAGAATGAGGTGTAGAGAAGTTTGATTCCCCTCTTTTATCTTTATATTAATTTATGATTAATTCATACCATACACATAAACAAAGCCAATTAAATCATAATATTATATTTGTACCACTATCCAAACATAAACTTAACTCAATCCACTCAACTATATCTATTCACAATTACCACATCTAATATGATAAACTTATAATTTTACAATAAAAGTCGTGGATCTTCTTCAATGATGGCTTAATTTTTTGAACCACCGGTATCCATCCGTTAATTTATTAGGAGTTTCGAATTGCTTGAAATTATTATTTTTATCTAATAAACATACAAAAATACATAAGATTAAATATTAAAAACATAATTACAATTTCACAATATATTACATAATTACACATATAAATTATAATAAAAATACAAAATAATATTTTTATTTCTTAGAAAACATATAATTTTTAATGCTAATCACTAATCACTAATAACAAGCATTAACCGAACACGATGAATCAAATAAACAAAACGTTGCTTCCAATTTTCCAAAGACACTTTTGTTGTTAATAATACATGCATAATTCATCAACACCTTCTGTCGAACAAGAAAACAATACTGGATTTTCCACTTGTTGCATATTTTGCAACTTTAGGCATTTTCACATCCCTCAGCACTCCTTTTAAAATTCCCTTTTAATTAATATTACCTAAATAACTAAATAAAATTTAATTCATTTCTCATACTTTTAACAGAATTTTAATTAAATATTTACATAAATTATTCTTTTAATAAAAATTTTACACCCATCCCCATCTCATCTCTTATATTTATATTTTAATTTTAATGAAAAAATTTTGAGAAAATTATAACCATTTAGAATTATGAAATAGAAATTATATTGTTATACTCATATTTTTATCAAACTCGACCTGACGACATAAAAAAAAAGAGCCCCCCATGCTTGATGATCCACATTCAATTAATAATTTGTAATCTAAATAGGATTAAACAATACAAGTTATAATATTTGCTAAACTTAATTTCTATAAAATAAAATATAAGTTTTCCTAACTTAATTATAATCATGATTATCTCTCCTATATAAAGAGGTCGACAATATATGAGAAATAAGTATATTAGAGGTGAGATATAATATCCTTCAAGCCTTTCTCTTACTCTCTTTTCTCTCTCTTGTTGTTTATTTTTGAACGTGTTACTTTCGATCTCTAATTTAATCATCGGAAAGTCTACTTCGATGACATTATAGGCAACCGTTGATGGATTATTGTTTTGCATAATTCTGACCACTAAACTCTTATTGTCAACAATGAAAATCCTGAAGACATGGAGCTCTCTGAGAGCTTATTCATCAAGTAAAATAATTTTCTTAACCCGTATCATAGGTCCAAATTTTGTTATAACATATAATAAGAAGAAAATAATTCAATATTTTAGATTATATATATAAGTTTTAAAAATATACATCTTTTTGATAAAAAAATTAATGAAAAAATGATTAATTTAATACATAAATTTATATTTTATAAATTGGAAAAAAATTAAGAAATAAAATTTGAAAGAGATTTTATAAAAATTTTATGGCGTGTTAAAAGATCCACTCATTTTGCAATCACTAGAATATAGAGCCCATCACCCCAGTTATAAGCTATGGTGGGCCTACTCAAAGGCCGGCAATTTTTCTTCCTTTTTCTGAAAACATTTTAATTGTGATAATAACATTCGGGATCCTGGATTTTATAATTTCTTAAGTGAGAACACAACTTGATTATTTGTGTCATGTGGGTCCCAACTCCTACATAAATAACCGGAATTACCTTTTATTGTCAAAGTACATATTCTCACATTGTAATGATAAAAAATCAATCTTACAAAACAATTAAATGATTAAATTAGTTATTGGAATAAAGTTATGGTTAAATTAGAGTTACTCTTGCTGAGAACATACATTAGTTATTATTATAATCATGTAACTATTAAGACGTACTTTAAGATAGAATAATTCTAATATAATATAACATGTATGTAACTTGTATAAGTTAAAGTCTCCAACAATTAAAATCTTTCTGATGACATAATAATAATAATAATTAATAAATATGTAATACTATTGTGTGGTTTAGTAAAATAGTTATAAAACCTATTTGATTTTGGATAATTATATAATGGTGATCCAACTGTATTTCATTTATTTTAAAAAAAATTATGTGATCATTTCTAAAAAAATATTTTATTACAACTATTTCACTAAACCATAGAGTGTCAGTGTTGTTTTCCTTGTAAATTATATATTTTAACCTATAATTTATTATATTGATTTGGTTGATATGCTTTTAATAATTTTATACATTATACCTCAGCTTTATATATTATACTCTTAAAGTTTATTTTTATAATAGTTGGGTCTTAGATATTTAATTCTAATTTAGTCTTCTCTAATAAATAAATTATCGATAGCCCATGCAATGTCATTGGATGGATCAATATAATACTACAAAGAAAAAAAAATCAATATTTTAAGGAAACTTCTTGCAGTTCAAAATAATTAGAGAACTTATATGATACAAATGAACAAACAATGTCCTTATTCTAGAAAACGTGAAAGATAAGGACCCAGTTGTTATTATCCCATTTCTAGTAAACTTTTCGACGTGATAAACCCTAGGCCTAATCCCTCTAAATTGTTTCTCTTCAAAATCTTGTTAAACCCTTAAACGTAATGTCTCTTCTCAGAAAACTTCCGACCAAATCTGTTCTCCCCCAATCTGTCCTCATCACTCGTTCGTTCACCAGATCAAGCGCTTTCCCAGAGGAGCCCAGCAGCGCGTATTACGACGATCTCGTCAACGCCGCAGGCCGTGAACGAGACCTCGAAACTGTGCGATACCTCCTCAACAAGCGCGCGAGAGACTGCTGTTTCAACACCGCCAACACCTTCAACTTCATCACCAACACAGAGAACTCTTTATCGATCCTTGACGATCTTTGCAGAACCCTGGCTCGTCTCGACAAGGGCTTTCCTCGGAAAAGCGCGTACGATACACTCATTGCGCGTCTCTGTAAGTTAAAAAAGATAGATGAGGCGTTGCGCGTGGTGGATATGATGGCGGAGGGATGCTTTGGTTTAAACGCGATTACTTTCCACCCGATATTGAGCGTGTTGACGAGAGGGAAGAGGATGGAGGAAGCGTGGCGTTTGATGGAGATAATGAAAGAAATTAGAGTTTCGCCTGATCTAACGGCGTATAATTATCTGTTGACTGCGTACTGTTTTAAGGGGAATCTAACGGCTACGAGCGGTGTTCTTAAGAAAATCGAGGAAGAGAAATTGGGTGCTGATGTGCGTACTTACGACGCTCTAGTGCTCGGCGCGTGTAGAGCTGGGAAAGTGGAAGAAGCCTTTGTGCTGCTGAGGAGGATGGTGGATGATGGACAGTCGGTGCTGTATTCTACATATGCGCACGTTATGGGTGCGCTGTTAAGGTTGGGCTATTATGCGCAGGCGGTGAAGTTCGTGATGGTTTGTGGAGGGAGGGATGTAAAATTGGATACAGAGCTTTTTGGGTCGTTAGGTAGTAAGCTCGTTAGGTTGGAGAGGTTTAATGAGGCCAATTTTATTTTGAAAGAAATGAATAAAAGGGATTTAAAAATGGGCTTTAAATTGAGGGATTATTATGAAATCAATGTTAAGTGATGACTATAGCTATCTGGCAGGTACATTGGAGGATTGACGGTGTTAGCGATGATGAATAACAACAATATTTGTAAAAAGATTTATTTATTTTATATGTACTATTAATTTGTTAATTTTCAAATGTGATTATTACTTTTATCTCTCTATTAACAGAAAAAAATTGTAGAAATTTAAAATACTATAAAATATTTTGTAAGCAGCATTAAAAATTAAAAATATCAATAAAACTATATAGGACTTAACTAAAATTAAGGTTATTTGAGTATGAGAAAACAATTAATTAGGGATATAAATGCATTAGAGTCTATTTTTTTTTAACTTTTAACTCATTCTTAATTTTGGTATGATTAGAGATTATTGGTTACAAAATTATTTATTTCTGTATTTTTATATATTCTATTAATTTTGCCAATATCTCATTTTTATGTTAAAGTATCATTCATTATTCATAAAAGAGTAATGTTACGTATTTTAATATATAAGCCTTAATATGAATAATAATTAATATGACATTTATTAAATAAATAATGATTAAAATTCTTAACATTATTATTCATAAAATTAAGAACACAAATAGCCCCCATATTATTTTCTTTAGGATTTTGATATAAATTTTACCAATGTACGAAAAAATTTTTTCAAACAAAGGGAATAATCTAATTTCTGGCGGTAAATTATATTTGGCGGTAAATTTATACTGACAGTTGACAGTCCAAGCCAGCGAAACAAAATAATCCAAACTGATCCTTAAATTTCAATCTATCCAACCCCGTTACGGCTGCTGACGTCACCGGCGGTCACAATGCACGGCCATCTCTTCTTCTACTTCCACGTTCACTCCCCACTTGATGCCTCCTTCTTCACTCCTCCAATTCATCTCTCTCCCACTCCAACACCTTAAGCTACACCCCCCTGGCGCATACCCCCCCCCGGCGTACGATAGCAACGCAGCGAGAGAAATGGAACTCCGTGGGTCCCACAACGTCCGTGGCACTCACGCGGCGACCACTGGCGGGGGGCGCGAAGACTGTTGGTCTGAAGGCGCGACCGGAACGCTAATCGAGGCGTGGGGGGACCGTTATGTTAGACTCAACAGAGGGCACCTCCGTCAAAAGGATTGGAAAGAAGTGGCGGAGTCCGTCAACTCGCGTGAAAACGGCGTCAAGCCTAAGAAAACGGACATCCAGTGCAAGAACCGGATCGACACGTTGAAGAAGAAGTACAAGATCGAGAAAGCCAAACAGCCTTCGTCAAAATGGCCATTTTATTACCGTCTCGATTCGCTCATCGGAAACGACGCCGTTTCTAGTAAAAAGCCCACGAATGTAACTCTGCGAGTTAAATCCAAACCCGGCACGAGTTTTATTGGAAGATCAGTATCCACAGAGAATGACAACTTTTCATCAGACGGTGAGGGCGATGATGATGAAGTGGTGGTGAAAAAGGTGCATCGGATGGAGGACGTAGATTTATCGGATGGAGCGGCTTGTAGGGAATTGGCGAGGGCAATATTGAAATTTGGGGAGATTTACGAGAGAATTGAGAGCGCAAAACAAAAGCAAATGATGGAATTGGAGAAGGAGAGATTGGAGTTCATTAAAGATGTTGAGTGTGAAAGAATGAATATGTTTATGGGAGCTCAGTTGGAGATCCAAAAATCAAAGCGAAAACATCGCCCTGCTAGCTCAGGTGATTTTTTATATATTTATTTATTTTAATAATTTTGACTTTTGAGTTACACCCTTACAAATTAATTATTGTAAATTTGATGGGTCTGTCTGGGGTTAGTTGCTTTGATAAATCAAATCAACTTGAAGTTGTTGAATTGGAGTTAATTATTATGCTTTTTGTTCGTTTTACATGAGCGCGGTTAGTGTTAGGGCTTAGGAAATGTGTATGGATTCAGAATCTGAGTTTTGTGGTTGAATCTATTGGTATGTTTGATTTATGTCATATCATTATTGTTGCATGAGTAGATGTGCTCTGTTTAGAAGCTTTGCATGACCACTAACCTGGAAAGGGAGAAGCAGAAGTTCAGAATTTATTTATTTATTTTTCACTTTACTGAAAGTTGCCGGCTTCCTAGATTTGTCCAAAAATTTTGGGGGAAAGAGGAGTGAAACTGACCCTATTTCTAATTTAGGCTCAAGAGTGTTCCCCAATTCAATTCTGATTGAGTTTAAGCTCAGCTCAAGATTAGATGATCTAATAGGTTTAAACAAAGGCCTGTTTTAGCTTGTTGTGGTGAAGCAGTTGATATTGGGTTGGAATTCTCTGCTGGAGTTCTGGTTTTTGTTTGCAGAAGCTCCTGAAGCCATAGAATGCTTGTGTCGGGATTGCAATATTTTCACTTTTGTTATGAATTTTCTTATCTAATGTGCAGAAGGTACTAAGAGCTCTGAAACAAGAATGTTTTTCATTTGTGTACTGAATCTTAATCCTGTATTTGTTTGTCCTGAAACTGTGTTGTTCTTAAATAAGTCAGATTGCTCCAAGCCTCCAATATGAAAGCACATCCTTTTGTCAATTACGGAGATTATTTGAAATTTTTTACTTGATTTGAGTAGATGGAAGCATAGAGTTACAAAATGCCACGAAGTCTCTCTCTCTCTCTTATGCAGACTCTGAAAAAGTTATTGCTGGATCAACATTCTTGATATTGTGTTTTCCTGTTGCTGGTTACATTGCGTTTTGTTTATTTGATCTGCGGCTACTGGTAACCCTTGTGATAGTTTACCTCGATGTTATGTTGCCTAAAAGTTGAGTTTAAAATTCAATACGGTCTGCTGAGCATTCTGTGAACCTTTTGTACTTCAACAGGGAAGAAAAATCAAAGTTGAAATTACATGAACACTACATTTCAGTTGAGAATTGCCACTTGATGATCCATTCCTGTGAAATTCCACTTTGGATTCCTTAATCTAACAATCGGTAGGTTCAGATTTGAAGCTTTTGAAGACGATAAGCTTGTGTTGTATCCATGTCTATAATGTGTACGTAGATGAATGGTTGTTTTAGTACAGCTTTCTGTTACTTTGCATTTGTAATCTATGAGGCAGTTGTTGGATTATTATTTTTATTCTCTCACATTTGTATATTTTCCAGTTTTCCTTCTTTAAATGATCTATGTATGATTGATTGTCAATCTCAAGCACATGTGCTGATGCTTTCATCTACCACTGTTATGTGAAATGTGTGTATTTGGAGCCTTAGCCATGAGATCCAATTGATGTAGAGAAATTCAAACTACAACCATAAGCTTGTATAAAATCAATGTCTCAACAGCAATTATCTGTATACACCACAAGTATAGGCAAACTTGAATGCTGGATTTGTAGTTAATGAACTCACTAGGTGAACAGATGACAATTGATTGACCTTTTGTCATTCAATCTGTTGGCTGTAGCCAAAAATTCTCAGCATCTGGAGTATTCTGTATTTCTTACTATGCTGTTTAGACTGAGTAGAAAAAAATTTCTGCTTGAGTGTATGAGCATTACCTGCCTTTCGAATCTCAAGAAAACTTTGGATTCTGATTGCACCAATTTGATCGCATTTGCTGGGTTGTGAGTACTGAGTAGGGATTTCAATGGTCTCCCCGTCCCTGACCTCAATTGGAGAGACTTTCGGACTTATTTGGGATTTGAGGTTTGGTAGTTATTTGGTAAATATTAGATGTTATATTTTAAAAATTAAATTGATTTGATTTTATATTTGTATAATAAAAAATTTATTATATTATTATTAATTTTATTAAAATTATTATTTAAAAATTATATTTATTATGTAATATTAATTTTTAGTTTATAATTATATTTTGAGTGTTGGAGCTTCTAAGCTACACGCTACAATTGGACAGATCACAAGTGTATCATGCCATCCATCTTCCTGTTCAATATAATTCTAATGCATTTACATGGATTTGATAATTAATCAATTGTTATAGTGATGATAATATTGTTTAATTTTGAATTATCTCTAATGAAAAGATAATTTTTTAAATATCCCCTAAATTTTCGTTAAGAAAAAAGAGCGGCACTCTTATTTTTTCTTGATTTTAAAATAAAAATAGAGGTAAGTTATAATAATTTCGAGTATATTTTAAAAATAATTTCGAGTATATTTTAAAAATTATGATTCTATGGAGAGTAATCCAAAATTAACACTAACAATAATGAGAAACAAATTTGAAATACATTATAGCGATGAAACACATTATAGTGCTTGTTAGTAGTTCTATCTAATAAGTCTTTATAACTCGACAGTCAATTTGCTTTCAACTTTTTTACAGTAAACAGAGATCAACAACTTGATGTACGATCTATTTATGACTCCTCAGGCATTTGGGCAGATGATCATTCATTCAAAATCAATTTCTTTTCATTTGTCTTTATTCCCGTCTCATTTTCTCTTTCATAGCCCTCCATAACCCACCCCAAGTTCTTTCCAAAACCTGTCGTTTCACCGATTGAAAGAGAAAATTACAATGATGGAACAATTCAACAAAAGGGAAATACACACACACACACATCATGATTCATGTTTAAAGGAATTTAGCAAAGCTTTTTGTACAACAGCATGTGATTGCTTGTTGGGTTACAGTAGATAGTAGCTCAAAATCAAACGCTTTGAGTCTTAGTAGAAAGTATGATATTTGAGTTGTTACCTAAAGTAAGTAAACAGTGCATAAATTTATCGTTAAGTTTCATTTCCCCTGCACAAACGCAATGAATCCGCACAGTTATTCAGAAAATTCAATATTTTCCCCACATAAGTCTTAACTAAATTCTAAATTGGAAACGGAAACACAGATAATTACATATATGGGACTTGGCTAAAATCATACATGTCCCTAACTAGATTCAATTCCAAAGAATTCTGGCAAAAGCTGTCAAAAAAATCACCACAAGCAGCAAGATCACTGAAAGCAGGGGACGCGCCAACCCAGTGATCGTTCAATACGGTACAAGAATTAGCAGCAGGAGTAGTATAGCGAGCAAGCCTTGCTCTTGCAACAGCCAAATCTTGTTGAAGCTCAATCATCTTTCTTTGCAGCAAAGCTATGGCGCCAATGCAACCATAAACAGGGTCTCTAAGCCGAGCCTCAGCTTCATACGCAAGCGAGTTCACAGTGTCCTCGCGTTGCTCTTCAGGAACTTCTGTGAGGATCTTGCTCACATTGCTTGCTCCAAACACCTTGTGTACTTTGGCAAATTTCTTCGGCTCATCGGAGCGAAAATAGGGTGCAAAAATACAGGTGGGAATGCATTTTCTTTTCAGCAACTTGCAGGCTGCACAAGATGAGCTTGACCGAGGTTCATGTCCCCTCATGGCTTTATAACGCATCCACTTCTTCCCGTCTTCTATTTAAATAGGCTAAGTAGCGTGTAAGTGTAAATTTACTGTACATGACCTTTAAATTAAAATTAACAAAAAGGCCTATTAGCTCAGTTGGTTAGAGCGTCGTGCTAATAACGCGAAGGTCGCAGGTTCGAGACCTGCATGGGCCATAACTTTTTTTTTTGGAGGAATTTTCTTGTGCCTTTTGAATGAACTTTTCATAATAATTACGCGAATAAACTATCGTTCTTTTCTTTTTCTTTTTCTCAACAAATTTCATTACATATGTAACCGTGCATGGGTTTTAGGTGGTTTTAGCTTTCTTTAATCAAGACAATGAAGGCTCATCAAGGCAGGAGACACATGCGATTCCAATTCATGTCGAAATTGATTGATATCCTCCTTTTTATCATCCAGGTTTGTTAGGGTTCCATTTTCCAAAATTCAGTGACTGTTTGAATATATTATTGCAAGCAAAATTACATAAATAAGTAGCAGTAACCAATTTATGAAAAAATGAGAAGACAAATATAGAATAGAGGCACGCAGCATTCAAGAAATACAAAGAATCAAACTATTTGAAAAAATGTTGTTATTTCGTATTATTTAAGTGATTGTTATTTGTTAACAATGTCCTGGTAATTTGTTCCAACAAATTTATTTAATTAAACATTTAAATTGAAATCTTAAAGAAAAATATAGTGATAATTACAATATATGACTAAATAATTTAGAAAAAAAAATTATGATTTTTTCACTTTTATTGTCTTGTTTTACTTTTGCCCATATATATTATAAAGGTTGGGTAAGAATTTTCTTATCTCTTAAATATTTAAGATGGATTGAATCTCTCTTTAATATTAGGTGATGAATGAATTTTAAGATATACCATAATAAAATTATTACGAAAAATTCTAATCAATCCTTGATTATAAATATTAATTGATTTATGATTATAAATACGTAATATATATATATATATAAAGAATGAATAGGTAAAAAATTGTCACTTCAAAACAATTGTGGTGGGGAGCGAGAAGGGGCCAAAGTTGATAATGATGCAATGCTTCTCCAAAGAGCCCACTTGTGTCTTTAATGCCTGTCGTTTTCTGAAACAAACAAAGCCCATAAAGGCAAAGGTTATAACTTATAACTGTGTCACGCGTGCCGTCATGGATGCAATCAAGAAGTGAAAATCATAACGTGCCCACTATATCAACGGACCGTGTGGTACACCCGCCGAATCGGGCAAGTGGTGGTGAGGCTTTCGGTACGGGTTGGAGAAGAGAATATGGGCCGGGCCCAAGTAGTATGATTAGAAGTGATAGGGTTCCACTTTGGATGATGATTTTAATTTATTTTATTTTTTTTTTGGAGTGATAAGACATAGTTGATAATTCATAAAGACTAGAGTGTGTGTGCGCGCGAGTGGCTTGACTTTGGCCTCCATTATATGTTGCACTTTGGACAAAGCTACGTGCACGTTTCGACATTTGACTTGCTGGGGCCACGTTAACGTAAAAGAATGTGAGCTAGTAGGCTAATCAAATGGGCCTAATAATGGGCCTCGCATTCGTGACGTCAAAATAAGATTTAAGACGCTCGGACACTAATTTTGATCAATGTACGACCATTAATTAATATAGGGGAATATGGCTTAAACAAATTATTGACAATTCTTTTTGTGAAACAATTAAAGAAATTTGAACTTCTTCCCGAACGTTCGAGAAAAGAAAATGGGAACAAATAAACTTATTTTGACCCATGTACGTTTATTTGTTCAATACAAAAGAAAATTGATACTTGACAGACAACGTGATTTAGATGTTAACTAACATGATTTTCACCATTCAAAATGCAAGTAAGGGACAGTTTTTTGAGTGTCACATATGAAAAAGACTTATTGAAACTTAAAAGGGGAATCGTGTGGGTACCCTATGATCTTGTTTTGGTGGGTCAGAAATTGAAATTCATTTCAAAGTGCTTTTATGCAACACAAAAGTTTAATTTCAAAGTGCTTTTTTGTAATAATATATCTAAGTGTAGGCGTCACAAGTCATAGCAAAAGCAAGGTAAAAAGAAAAGGGCCCTCACACGTGTTTGTACCGTCATGTCAATTAAATGAGCAACAAAATTGTGTCTCTCGCCATAATTTTTTCGTTTAAGTGGGCATATAAATTGATGGTTCATCCATTGACGCATCCTTTTCGATTTCATTTTACATACCAACCCTATCAACCAACCACCCAGTCATGTGAAAAACTTGAGTGCAATCGACATATTACATCATTTGCACTTCATTAGGCTCCCTTTCTTTTAGTTTTTGCCAACACATTTTTTTATTTCCCACGGCATTTTTACTAAATAATAAGCATAAACATCATTATAGTAAAATTTTTATCATTTAATACTCGATAAATTAATAACTTACTATATAATAATTTTTTACTCAAGTCAAAAGATTAAATTAATAATTTTAATAAAGTAATATGATAATATTTTTTTAAAAAAAATCTTTATACAACTCTATAGTCCTATTAATATCATAAATTGATAATTTATTAAAAGTACAAATATAATTGTTATGATATTTTTTTAAATAAAATATGACTCTATAATTACTTTTATTTTTCTTGAAATTTAAATATAACTAGATTTTATATTTAATTTTACTTATCGATTCTAGAATTTGCAGGGTTGAAGTTTGGAATTGTGAGAATTTTAATTTTTCGTTAATTTAATTTATATTTAATGAATTAATTCATTTTTAATTTATTAGATTGATAAAATACGATAAATTTTTAATTAATTAAAATGTATGTTCATTGAATTGTATATATATATGCTATAATTTAATAAATTATTAATTTATCCATAAAATAATACCTCTTTAAACTAATAAGTTTTGACTGATCTTGACATTATTATTTATAAATAAATTACTGTTTCTTTTATTTAACAGTTAGCAGTATTTATGAAACACTTTGTTGATTTTTTTTTTTACTATTTTTAGATTTTAGCACCTATACCTTGACTATTATGACATTTTGACCCCGAAATAGGCAAAGCCTCCAAAATTTTCTTTATACTTTCAAATTATTGGTTTTTTAAAAAAGAAAAAAAAAATTGTTAACATCTAAAGCCATCTATTACAATATCGAGAATATGCAATCGGAGTTGGACATGTAATGAAAAATTAGAGAAATAGGACCAATAATCTTAGGAGTGTAATGACAGATACCGGATGTGAATAACATACTATTAATGGCTATAACTTGTAAGGTGAAAATATAGAAAAAAAAATAAATTAATTAAAAAAAAAGAAGAAGAATGTGGTTGAGACCTCTTCTTCATGTGGTATTTATTATCATGGCAGTTGAAGCACCTGGGCCCTTTCGTGGGTCGGGTAAAATTTAGCTGCCAGTCGTGAATTTTTGGGCATTAAGTTAGAAACTTTGAAAAATTAACCCCGTTAATGTTGTGTTTAATTTTTAGATTGAAAAATTTAAATTTAAATTTAAAATTAAAATTATTGATGATATTTATTTCATAAATTAAAGGCAGAAATCAGAATTATGGGGTACATTCAAATTTGGACTTAGAATCAATCTCACATTCTTGATATTGACTATTTTACTTCCCCATAAAATAAAAAATTTTTATTTTATCCTTAGGTATAATTATTTAATATATTATTATAACAATTTAATATATTTGATTAATATATATTATTATTATAATTAGTTAATTAATTAATATAATAATAATAATTATTATTATTTTATATATTAATATATTATTAACAATAACTAATAATAATAATAATTTTTGAACAAATAACCACATTAATTAGTATATTATTGTAGTTAATTAATTAATATAAAAATAAGTATTAATTATTTTTAATATATATTTAATTATAATAGTTATATTAATAATTATTATAATAGTATATTAATTAATTAACTATAGTAATATATTAATTATTGTGATAAATTTTTTTAAATATTATTATAATTAATTAATACATATATTATTATTAATTTTGTATAATTATCAATATAATTAAAATATAAATGAATAATTTTAACAATAATTCATTAAGTACTTTTCAGTAATTTGTTATAATCTAACTAATTTTTATTTCAATTTCAAGACAAAGTAAATACATTAATAACAACTTAACTCATTCTGATTCGATTCATATAGTTCAAATAAACAACTTATTCTGATTCTCCATTCCCATTCCAGCCTATTTTCATTCTTATCCATTTTGATTCCAGTCTATTCCAATTCTAATTTAGTAAACACAACATAAATCTTCAGTCAATTAATTTTGTCTTGTAAAAAAAAAAAAAAAAAGGGTCCAGGCTCGTACTATATTAATATTTGCATTAACAAATGCTACACATTGTGTCGTTTGTATTGTCTTTATATAATGTAGCCGAACATATTGATCTAGATTCTATTACGGCTGGTAGGCAATTGAATAATAAAGTTATTAGAAAATTGGCAAGAGAGAAAAACAACTTAATGCATATAATCCAAATACAAAGTTCCAATTCACTTAGCCAAGTCAAATGAAGGAGCATTGAAGCTTATGCTTTTTAGAGCAGCCGTTGCTCATCAGACCGCTGATCATAGACGAAGTCAAATGATGGATTTGCAAAGCTGATGTGAGAAATTAGACAGAGAGATTTGAAGATTTGTTATATTATATATATCAGCCAAGAAATTAAAACGATCCGCTGAGGTCAACACATTAAGACATTCATTAAAACAAAATGCTTAACATGTCAAAATCTAAGAATGTTTTAAGATCACTATCTAAATTAGTAACTTGGCAGTGAGGTAAAGCAACAGAAACATATTTTCGAAAGAATCAAGTGTTGCAAGACTAGCAATCAAACCCAGAAAAGCTTATACACAGTCGAAGGACAAACGCTATACAAATTATTTTGATTGATGATTTTATCTATGATATTTATTTGAACTTAGACTTTACAAGATCATAAAGTGTAAAATGGATAATCCGGTAGAAAAATGAAGCTCCCTGCTTGAAAATCAGACTTGCTGGTAAGTCATCCTATAAGTGGATAATGATTTTTAATTTTTTGCAGGCTACTAGAAGTAATCAGACAGCTAGTTTGAAAGGTTCATTCAATATTTTAATTTGAAACTAAAACTGGCGGGGAATATAAAACTAACCCATCAAGGCCGGTCATTCCTCCAAGTGGCAGCAACCCAGAAGCTTTATTTCTCATGCAAGTTTTTGTCTCATATGTGGACTGTACAAACAGAAAAGTCAAAATTCATGCGACTTCTATAATATTTTCTTTGTTGAATCAAATACTAATTAAAAATGCTTTCGCCAAGTAATCTAAAACCTAGAAGAACTTGTTATGATAATAACAATGAACAAAAACAGACTCTATTCATGGATATGGCTCTTCCTCCATTCATGGGAACCTCGGGCCTTTTGCCATCGGGAACTTTGCTGGAATCTTTGATTCATATATCCAATGAAATTTCTTCAATGGAAAATCTTCCTTCGATACAAATTAGGAATGTTTCAACAATGATTAGAAGGATTAAGCTTCTTTATTCTTTGTTTGATGAAATTCAAGAAACCAGGTGTCCACTACCTCCATCCTCAACCCTCTGTCTCACCGAGCTTTTTTCAGTGATTCGAAGAGTCAAGTTGTTGATCCAAGGGTGCAAAGATGGTAGTTCACTTTGGGGCCTTATGCAGATAGATTTAGTTTCGAATCAATTCTATGTGCTAGTGAAGGAGATGGGAAGGGCACTTGATATTTTACCTCTTAGCTTGCTTAATACAACCACAGATATAAAAGAGCAAGTTGAGCTTCTTCACCGGCAAGCAAAAAGGGCAGAGTTGTTTGTCGACGCAAAAGAACTTCAAAGAAGAGACGATCTCCTGGAAATATTGGCCACAAATAATGAGAAGAACAGCAAGAACAAGGGATTCATTGATATGGGAAGACTGAAAGAAATTTTAAGCAGCATTGGGTTGACATGTCCATTGGATTACGAAGAAGAAATTTCCAAGTTAGAGGCAGAAGCACAAAAGCAGGCAGGAACTGGTGGACTAATTGTTGTTTCGAATATAAACAACCTTATATCCCTTGTTTCATTTTCCAAATCAATAATTTTCACAAGTGGAGAATATGAGAAAATCAAAGGAGACATCAAGCAGCGTTCTGCATTGAGCAGATATGATCCGTCTTTGATGTATCAATCAGTGCTTCCTAATATTCCTGATGAATTCCGTTGCCCTATATCACTTGACTTGATGAGAGACCCAGTGATTGTAGCATCTGGGCACACGTATGATAGAAATTCAATTGCTCAATGGATTAACTCAGGGCATCACACTTGTCCTAAGAGTGGACAAAGGCTAATTCACATGGCCCTTATACCCAATTACGCACTAAAGAGTCTACTGCATCAATGGTGTCAGGATAACAATGTCCCGCTAGTTGAATCTGCCTCATCATCTTCCTCAGACTTGGAGAGAAGCAACAGCAAGAGGAAGTTATGTGAGAATGCTATCGATCACATTTCTGCCACGAAAGCTGCCGCAGATGCTGTCAAAATGACAGCTGAATTTTTGGTGGGAAAACTAGCAATGGGGTCCCCCGAAATCCAGAGGCAGGCTGCTTATGAGCTGCGGTTACTTGCAAAAACCGGCATGGATAATCGCAGGATAATAGCTGAAGCAGGAGGTATTCCGTTTCTTGTAACCCTACTAAGTTCCCATGATGCGAGAATTCAGGAAAATGCTGTCACTGCTTTACTCAACCTTTCCATTTTCGACAACAATAAGATTTTAATAATGGCAGCTGGTGCTATTGACAGCATAATAGAAGTTTTGCAATCAGGGAAATCCATGGAGGCAAAAGAGAATGCAGCAGCAACAATCTTTAGCCTGTCCATGATAGATGATTGCAAAGTGACGATTGGAGCTCGTCCTAGAGCAATCCCAGCTTTAGTTGGGCTCCTGAGAGAAGGCACAACAGCTGGAAAAAGAGATGCTGCAACTGCACTTTTCAATCTAGCTGTATACAATGCTAACAAGGCCAGTGTTGTCGTGGCTGGAGCAGTTCCTCTGCTTATAGAACTATTAATGGATGATAAGGCAGGCATAACGGATGATGCCCTGGCAGTGCTTGCTTTACTTCTGGGGTGCCGCCAAGGGCTGGAGGAGATAAGGAAATGTAGAGTGCTCGTGCCTCTTCTCATTGATCTCTTGAGATTTGGGTCTGCCAAAGGGAAAGAAAATTCAATAACTCTTCTGTTGGGACTATGCAAGGATGGGGGAGAGGAGGTTGCAAGACGTCTGTTAATAAATCCAAGGAGTATTCCTTCTCTTCAAAGCTTGGCGACTGATGGGTCTTTGAAAGCTCGGAGAAAGGCTGATGCACTCCTCAGATTACTCAACAGATGCTGCTCACAATCTCACAATCCTGTAGGATAACACATTATCAGAAAAACTATAAATGAAAGAAGTGTAAATTTGTCAATTTCACAAGCATCATACGGGGATGTTCATTTGTAACTGTAATTGAGTTGAATCTCGAATATTTGCTGCTGCATTTGGTGAATTTTCTCCCTATTTACAATGTCTTCTTTGTAGAGAGCTTTGCACCATACCCAAGAATTTGCCAAACGAGGCCATTCACGAATGTGCAATGCTGCCTTACTAGCAAAACAAAGTTATAATAGAAGAGGGGAGGGATGGTGCGGTAAGAGTGAGAGATCAAACGTATACTTTCATTTCTTAAACTATACAGTGTTTTTACAACGATATTACACAACTTGAGAAGAAAAATAAAAAGGATGATACATCAGTAGTAGCCGGGACCTTAAAAATTTTACAAAATTCTACCTTGTATTATTGTGGAAATGACCTGGTTAAATAAGGTTAAACTTATGTTCAACCAATCAGGATTAAACATTTGACATGACAATGACAACCTCCGAGTAATTTTGTGAACCATGATTCACGTAGAGCAGAGGTGAGGATCTTTCAGCATTTTACAACTCCATCAATTCAAGGATGATATGGGAGCCGTCTATCTTATAGTTCCAGAGCCAGCTTCCAGTATCCATCATATTCTCTTCAATAGGATCTAATTGGACTTCTAAGCCTGAATTGAAATTAAAATGTAAAGTCAATTTCATTGGGATGTTCACTGATATAACACTATACAGGAATTATTTGATGAATATAGCATTACATAAAAAGTAAGAAAGAACCTGGATTTCCTGAAGTGATCTTCAATTTATGGCCATCTGGGACTTCAAAGACATGATTTCCCTGCACAAGGACAAAATAAACCAAGTAAAATGATTAAACATTTGCAGCATTGGTTATATATACAAGCAGCATGGATGCACATTTCTTAGAATGAAAATTGTTGCATTCCTCATTTAAAGATTATGTTTAGGTCTTCTCCTAGAAGGTGCTACTAATCAGGCAGACAAATAATAGTAATGTGTATAAGTTACCCCATGCTGTATATTAGCCTGTATCATGTGAATCTAACCTGTAGAGTAACATCGTTAGCCTCAAATTCAGCATTTCCATGCAGGATGACCTTCAATGCCTCAAACCGCTGCACGTCATGCTTCCAGTATGTATTGTCTCCACAATCCCAGTCAATTCCTTTATTCAGTACTTTGACATTATTTAATTTACATCTTCCACACCTAGATAAATTAACTCACATATGAACACAGAAAATAATGGTGATTGTCATATAAAATTCTCCGTGAGAGAACTAGATATCCCACCTGTGTCCATACTGTAATATCAATTCACCATTGTCAGCAATCCTAGTTGAGCCCATCACATTTTCAGCCACAATGATAAGACTGCCGTCAAGCTGAAAAAGAGAAAACACATTAACATAAATGGGAATGATCTGTCATCATTTAATTCAACAACTAAGCAGAATGGTATAACCTGAACATTCCTCCACAAAAACTCTGAGAGCTCTATTTGTAATTCTGACCCCTTAGAAACAGAACCTCCATTAAACTGAAATAATGAAGACAATGATATTACACATGCAACCAGTGACTAATTTATAATCACCACAAAAATTTCAAACACCAAGGGAGAACAAGGAATGTTTTTCTAGAGAGGATATTTACATATAGAGCTTACGAGCTGCATAACGGCAAAAACTTTGTAGAATGCAAGACCAGGAGGCTTAACATTGGGCAAGTGGGTGGACTAGATATTGAAGATATAAAATCAAATACCATTCACCAAGTAAAGCAGGAAAATTTTATAGACTGACAATAGGTTTTGAAACAGCCACAATAAATTTACCTTCTGTCTTGTGACCTCCCAAAGTAGGCCAAGGGCAGGATGGAGAAGGATAAGATATGGAGGTCCACAATCAATGTATTTGTCATTACCTTCAATCTGCAAAATGTGAGAAAATACTGTCATTTAATATGACTTCTAGAAGATATTACACCAGCATTCTTCCGGAGTCTGGATCAACTGGGATAATGCATCAAGGAGATTGAAGAGGATATAAACCTCTGGTAGTTTAATGTCACATTGACTCAGGATATCATAGGCATTCCGCAAGATATCCAAAAATGAACCTTCCGGAGTCTGCAGAAGAGCCGACTTAAAAATTAATGATGGAGAAAATCAAAATCAGATACACTGAATTTTAAGTCACACTACAAGGTTCAATATTTTGTTCATCACAATTGATCAATAAGCCCTGACTCACCTTCTGTGGACTTGTTGAGGTATTGGAATCATAGCTATTTCAAGCATTCCCATCACAACAGTTTCGAACATTCAAGCACTAAAAGTTTGCGGTAAGGAGCAAATGTGCTCGGCAAAACTTAAAAATAATCTTAATGCTAATAAAAGAAATAACATGCTCATTTTCAATGAAGAAGCTTAGAAAAATTGAAACTATACTGTGATCAATTAAAAAGGTGAAAAAACAACAAACACATGGTATGAACCACAAAAATTCCTGACCTATATAATTAGTATTTGACCAATAAAAAATCTAACTTTAAATCAAGTTCCATTCACCAAGAATAACAGAAGACAAGTTCAGAAAAACTATAACCTGGTGTAGAGACATATCTGCATGTTTTCTCTTCTTTGCAGATGATGTCACCCTCCTTCGTTCATTGTAAACCATAAACGTGTCAAGATCATCTGTGGACATAAATATCCAAGATGGATTATTTAGTGAAACAAGAACAAAAGTTAAATAAGATAATTGGAAAATTCAACGTGAAAATATGAATAATTTTATACCTTCCACACCTTTATAACATCTAGATGAATATGTATTCAGAAAATTGTCCGCAATATTTTGCATTGTGCACTCCAGCCTTCCACCAGGGACACTACAAGCGAAAAGGTATAAGCACTTGCTGTAACACATCATCACCGCCAACTGATAATATAGCTTATATTTAATTACCCAAGGGTATAGTATTTAAAAAAGTCCTAGTCATGACAGGAGTTTTCGCAAAGCTCTAAAGATATCACACCCATCCAACATTCACTGACCAAATAAATAGTACCCCATCTACCAAGTCAAACCACATATACAGAAAACCAAATCTAGCTAGATCATGGTATTAGCAAAATGAACAGTTTATACAAAAATAAATGTCATATTGACCATTAGATTAAGAAAAATCATTCAAATTTAATGTGATTAAAATATTCTCAATCTTTCCATGCTAGTCAAAATGATATCAAATTCTTGAGGACACGAGTTTTAAGTTAAATTGACAAGGAAAACCAAATTGTTGAGGACAACACATTTTAAGTAAAATTGACAAGGAAAACAACACAGATATGTCTACAAATATAAAGAAAGAAAAATCCAGCCAAATTTTATTCAACAATTAATGTACCTGTGAGTGTCTCCAAAATTATCCATATACACAATTGGCTTCTTTATATTTAGCACCATTCCTGGTAAGCTTCTTTCACTTTTGCTTGAACCAACTAACTCCGCAGAAGGCAAATCTACATATAGGATATTTGTATTGGCAGGGAAATCTGCCTGCAAACTTAAACATAACAAACAAAGTTTACACAGATCATTTTTCAACCTCGAGCTTTAAAAACTAGAATAAAGGAAACTGAAAGATATTTGATCTAACAACCAGGATCTGGCACAAGATGGCAAGAATGGAGAACAATGTAGATAAAAAGAGGAAAAAAAACCATAATCCAGGACAACGTAAAACCACAAAAGACGAACTCATTTTTTATATAAACTCATATACTATAACACATATTCATTGGAAAAGATTAATCTAGCAGAAAAATATGTAGGTGAATGAAAATTATCAGATCATCAAGCGTATTCTTTACAAAAAATCCCTACACTCCAAGCGACACCTCATGTGAAAGAAAAATCACCAACTCCAAAGAATTTCTGCGCAATTGTTAAAATCCCATCAAGCTGGAAAAATCCTACGAGCACTTAGATGTTCCATGTCACAAAACTTTAAATCATGTTGTTTTACAATTTAAAATATGCAAAAAAATGACGAGTGAATGATAGGGACATGCAGTCATGTTGATTAAATTAATTTACAGCATGAAAAACATTGAACCATATCAAATAAAAAATACATCTAACACTGCAAGCAAGAAATGGCAGCATACCCATTCGAAGAAAAAGGTCCACGTGTGATTCCAAAGTTATCAAACTCAGTGTATTCAATGCAGGACAAACCATATGCCCACTTGCCATCAAGATTCTTTTTCTCAATTAAGACATTTATTCCTTCCATAGCCCCTGAGTTCCTCTTGCAGGATGCAAACCCCAGTTTCTGTAAAACTTCAGATTAGCTATCACAATAAAAGCAAGGTAAAGACCCCAGTCTTGAATTTCTCATTTACTTTCTGTTTCATGATCCGCTAAAACAACTAAGGGTTTTATAATCAGACTATGATATAAAAATACCTTTTCATGGTGTAACCCAATCCCTGCCAACGCCAAAAGGGTCAAATCTGTTGCGGCCACAACATTACTGCATACCCACCATGTCCACGTCAAGTCCAAAGATTAGCAATTCAAGAAAGTTAAAGGCATTCAATATAGTAGATATAGCCAACCTGACTTGGCGGACAGTTGCACCTTTTCTCCCATTATCACGAAACCACTTGAAGATTCCTTTGTCATAAGCAAGTTTCCATATAGCTCCATGACCACCCGGCTTGCATACAGGAGCAAATGGTCTCGTGACCAGCCATTGCCCATCCTCCGCACCAACAGCAGGAACGAGAGGCTAGCAATTCATACATCATATATGTTAAATAGACAATAATCATTAAAGGGCATTTTTTAAAGAGAAATTCTATTTTAGAGATATAATAATAGCTTTTCCTCTTAAAACCTGTTCAAAAAGTTGGAAACTTGATTGACCTCTTCCAAACCATCCAAGTCTTTCACATAGAGAAGTGATACGTTCATGGTTGTTCTTCGCCGAACTTGTCATGATTGCAACAGGTGTTATACACTGTTTTCCATACAGCTTGAAGTACAAAAATTCTCTGGCCTTGCAATTTTGAAATCAATGCAATCAGTAAAAACAGAGTTTCAACAACACAAAAAGAAAAATTTCAGGCATTGAACAGCAGAGATTTTATACCTGAAGATCTCTAATAAGACCTTCCAATAATGTCCTTCCACAATAAGGAAGCATTGCAGCAGGAAGACATTCACCAGTTTCGGGATCAACAAGACCAAGTCTATCCGCAGAGCCTCCGAGAGGATAAAACTCTCCTAGCTCTGGCAGACCCTAAGAAGAAATAACTTCTTATTGTTCAAGAAACAAAAGATGATATCCTTTGCGTCAACATAAACAAACAAACTTTAGCCACAAACCTCAATTCCCCATAGAGCTGCTTGAGCCGCATACTCTGTGTTTTGAGAAAGATCAAGCCCATTAGGAACATGAATTTCCAAAAATTGGCATTCCATTGATTCATGAACATGCTGTGATTTTGTAGTCTGCCTTTCACATTTTGATTGAGCAAGAAGCTCCAGCACCTCCACCTGATATCTGTAGCATATCATTTGCATTACATTCACAACGAAATTAAAATGAATGTTTGAATAAATAGAAATAATTACAATTTAAAAAGGGGAGAGAGAGAAATTTAACTAACCCAATAATGCCGCCAACGCAATCATAAAACTGCTCAATTTCAACCAAACTCTTCAGCAACTTATTCAAGTCTTTAACTTGCTCAATTTCCAAAACGGCATCTTCTGCTTCACTATTACTGCCACTAACATCCAATCTCTCAATGAATTCCACCAATGCATAAAGCGCCCTTTTAATATCACTCCTACCTTCGCTCTCCACATATCCGGTCTCCAACTTCAGCACGTGCTCTTGCCCCGCAGCAATCACGCACTTTATTAAAAACAACTGGTAAGCTTCTAAATTTAGGGAAGTCAAAACCCTAGCAAAGTAGTTGCTATGTTTATCGTTAAAAAAGTTTTTAACGCGGGAATCGGCGTCGAGAACTGAGAGCTTGTGGCTTAGAGATTGCGAAACGGCGAGTCTCGAGCGGAGTTTTTTAAGGCGGGAGATTTCTTGGTGGAAATTGAAGTCAGGTGCGGGTGGCGCGTACTCTACAGGCGCGGTAGAGACGCGCGTAATACTTTGGTGTTGTGATGACGACGGCGAGTAGGAGGAGGAGGCAGAGTATGAAGAAGAAAAGGAAAGGAGAGGTTTTCTTTTGAAGTGGAGTGAATGTAGGGGGTGAAACGGTGTAGTTTTGGAAGTGAAGGAGAAGAGCAAGCGGTGCTGACGGTGTTGGTTGTTTTGATGAAGAACTGGGGTTGTGGAAGACATTTTCTTTTTAGTGAGAGAAGAAGAAGAAGAGTGAGAGGGGTTTAAGAAGGAAAATAAAATAAAATAAAAAAAGGGGAGGGATAAGACAAGATGCCGGAAGGATATACCGAGGATGAACAAATGGAGTTAGAGAGAGAGAGAGAGCGACAGACAATAAGAAAAAGAGAGGGAGTTTTTTTTTTTTTTGTTTTGTTCCTCATTTTTTAACTGTCAAAGAGTCCACACAACTGTGTGTTCTGTTTGTTGTTAGTTTGCGTGTTGTGTTAGAACTTAGCAGAGAATTTGGAACCTGATCTCTGGAGTACTATTTTGGCGCTGGGATTGGTCCGTTGCGTGTCTTGTATGCTGACTTGGCGCGCTACCGGGGGGCTGGGGGCATCGTTCGTGACTGTCCCAACAGTCAACAGTCAATATTTGGGCCAGTGACTTCACGGGAGCACCTGGCCTTACGGGCTCGATTGGGCCGGGTTCACATTGCGCAATCAAAATTCAGTTCTGAAGAAATTTTATCTGAGTGGTGCTATAATAGTATTCAGTTGAGATTATACAGAAAAGAATGATCTTACTCTGTCAGAAATGCTGAAAAGACCTAATGTTCGTATTTTAATTGCAAGACAACATTGATTACCTTGGACAATCTTTCGTTCCGCTACAAAAATGGCATGTTTTGGTTCCGCCCTACACTATCACATACGAAACTTGAACAAAAACAACCCTATCGTTTGTACATTTTGTCCAAAAATACCCAGCATAGAACCTAACCTAGCACATATGTAATTCTTGATAAAATCAACAAAATCAGGGAATGTTTTTAATCCAACAAAATCAGAAATTCTTTGATCTGAAGTTCTAGGCTTGAAGTACATTAACCCTGAGGGCAGTCTAATAAAATACGAAGCCAACCATATTCACTTTCTAAGTTGATAACTTACTGGACAATACAGGGCTCTGCATTTTAAAGTTTCTAAATTCCTGCTAATTGATCTTGCAGATTAAGCTTGAAATAGTAGCTGTTCCAGTTCTTGTCCAAACTCCTCATCACCACCTTGCTCGTCATCTTTCACTTGTAGCTGTCCCTGGTCTGCCGCTGCAGGCTGCTGGTCCATTCGAGTTTGTTGATAAAACAATTCTCTTTGTACATTCCAGTTCTCAGCAACCTTCCCCACCACATCTCCCATCAATTCCTGATCATCTACTATATGCTTAACATTTTGGACATCCACCACCTCACTAGCCTCTTCAACAAGAAATTAATTTGAAACACAAATATAAGGATATTGCTAGATGATTGACAAAACTAGAAAGAAACAATAACAGAATTTGCAATGTCGATAATCAGGCAGTGAAAGTGAAACCATTGTGACGTGATTTGGGAGCAAGGGCAAGGGAAAGAGAAAATAAGAAATCATGCCTTAACAGTAAATATTTATTTTGAAGGCTGAATTAGGAGTTGGTGATTTCCTGACCTACTTTGACAATAATCAGAATGTTTCTGAATCACCATATTCATCCATGCACAAATTTCGTAAACAAATGTTAAAAGATCTTGATTTCCAAGCATTTTATTTCTTCCTTTAAAGAGGAGGTCAGAAATAATTGTCACAAGATACCAAAAATGGAAAACAATAGAATGTCTAATTTCATGGTATTAACATAAAAAATGCATTTGCACATCATCTGTCTAGACATTTTGTAACTGTCACCTAGGAAATAAACAAAAGAAAAAGCAAGAAAGGAATATTTACCTTGAATGGCTTGTTTCTTAGCCTCTGCATATTCTGTTGACATTTTCTTGAGCACATTGAGATCAACTTCCATACCCTAGTTTGAGGTTCGCAAGAATGGATATCAGACATAGTTTTACTGACAAAGTACATATAAATTTTCCCAAGAGTGCCATAGACTCCCATTCTTGAGGAGTTATTTAACTTACCAAGTCCATGTGGATAAAGTGCTCCATTCGAGTGCTGGCAAATAACCTTTAAGTCAAAGGAAGCAAATTGCATGGAGTTAGTAATGTGGATTTACAAAATGATTAAAGAAGATTATATAAATTTAAAATTAATATTTTGACACATACTTCTCATATGCAACTTGCACACGGGCATTTTGCAAGTCGGTGAGCTGGTTCACTGTCTCAGTAATGGAGCTTTCATTTAAGTCTACAAATCCAAATAGAAAAATTTTCTTTTCTAGCATCGTTTTCAATAAAGCAGGTACAACTCTTATATCCTTATTCTTTGCCTCCACAACAAGCTCTTTAAGCTTCTTCAACTCTCCTGTTAGATAAATAGAAACAAGAGAAAAATAAAACCGAGAGAAGTATGCACTAATCATCATGCCAAATTACATCAAGCTATCCTAACCATCCCTCATAATCATTTGACAACTATTACATGTGAATAACAAATACGAAGTATAGGACTAATTTGTGTTTCATCTAAACAAAATTCACATTTATAATTTACATTAACTTGTCAAACAAAAGCCATAAGAATGCCACAATCTATTTCCGACACAAGTCAGCTTAATACTGTGATATGGTACCCCAGAATCCTCAAAATAGAGTTAATTGAAAAATCAAGCTTGAATTGAAAACATACCTAAAGATATGTAGACATGGAAAGGGGGTTTAAATGGTTGAGTCTCATATAGGCAATAAAGGCAATATAGTCCACCTAGTCTGCGTGATAAAGAATCATTACTGACCATGTGACCTGCATATGAGTAGAAGAGATTAGGCTTGGCAGAGACAGAAAATAAAATTAATCGGGAACAGGAATCTCAACTCTAAAAAGATTTTTAGAACTTCATAATAATGCTTATAATAACATCATATTTACGGCACAATTTTCAGAGTTCTCAACTGATAGGTACATAGATCACAAAGCATCTTCAACCTGTAGGATCTGGAGCTGTAAGAAAGCAAGAGGAATATATAATACATTCAATTAAAAAAATTTAATTACATATAAAACACATCACAAGGATTTAGAGAATCAAAATATAACAAAGCTTACGAATTGTGTGGGCGTACAAAGATTGCATGAAAAAGGATAAATTGGTAGAAGGGCTTGCTTCATAAATGTATGTGAACTTTCTGGATAGCCACACTCTCTTCATATCAGCCAAACTTCTCAATTCGTCCTGTGAGTCAAAAAAAAGGCCCCAATATAATTTTTCTCTTAAAGAAGAAAAATATTAAAAAATAAAAAAATAAATAAAAGGCACCTGAGCAAATTCATCTATGAGCTCATCAATGTCCTGCTTAAACGGAGAAAGATCCATCGCTTTTAATGGGATTTTGGGAGTGTGATTGCGAAAATTTTGGTTTTCAAATTTTTTATTAGGGTTCTAAGATTCTGTAAACGAGAGGATGAGGGCTAATTTTGGAATTAAATTTGATTTTAGGGCAATAAATAATAATAACGTATGCGCGGCAACGCCAATCCGCAGTCAGAAGTCAGAAGAACAGCGCCAAGGTGAATTTTATAATGGCAGTCCTCAGCACTCAGTGCTGCGAATTAAATGATCGTGATTTGTTTATTCGATTCCATGCGAATTAAATGAATTTGAGTTTGAAAAAATTGATTCGTTTAATAAATAGGTGAATTCGATTCGATTCGTTAATTAAATTAATTAAATACGGATTTAAAAATTTTGATTCGTTTATTCGTTTAGAATTCGTTTAATAAATGGATCATAAACGAATCGAATACAGGTCGATTCATTTAAAATTTATTTATTATTTATTTAATAAATTTGTATTAAAAAATATATTAATTTTTAATTATATTATTAATTTAATAAATTTGTATTAAAAAATATATAAGTTAAAATTGAAAAAAAAAAAAAACAGGTCCAGTAGCCCTAATTCTCTAAACCATTCACGCCTCCCCTGTTCTCCACCCCCCTCAAAGCGACTGAAATCGAAGGCCACCCCAAATCCCTAACCGTTAAACGCCGTCCGCCTCGCAATCGCAGTCATCGAACGCTGGATGTCTCGCCTGAGTTGAGCATGTGTTGCTGTCGTTGAACGCCGACTGCCCTGCTTCGCCTTACTTAGTGCACTTCACTGTCATCGAATGCTGAAAACTTGCTGACTGCCTTGTCTATTCATTTTGTCTTTGGCCGCTGTTAATACAAAGGGTGAGCACGCGAATTTCCAGCAAGGTGAGGCCTTTTTGGTGTCGTTTTGTGCTTCATGAATTGCGTTTACAGAACCATTCAATCAAATCATTTGGTGGTGGTCCTTGTGGAGGTGTCCCTCTCATAATTGTCTATCATCATCTTCCATTATTATTATTATTATTATTTTAGCTTTTAAATTAAATATTGTCATTATCCATAAATGTAGGTTGTGATCTTCCTTAATTTTATGAATTACTTTAATTCGGATTTACTTCAATTATTTTAATTAGGTTTTTAGTTTAATTACTTAAATTAAATGTATTAATTTTATTTGTGAATTTTAATAATGGTGTAATTGAATTTATGTTATTTTTTATGTTTGATTTATGTTGTGGTATGTTTATTTGTAGATTTATGATGTTGTATCTTGTACATGTTGATTAATTATTAGATTATAGTTTATTTTTATTTAATATTGTTATTTAAATAAATTTCTTTGATTAATCAGGGCCCTTAAAATAATTTTGAATTATTTTGTTTTTAGGAGAATGGACACAAGCCGAAGTAATTCAGCCTACACAATTAACGATTCTAGTGTTGGAGATGATGATGTAAATGACATAATCGAACAAGAAGAAGAGATTGAAAAAAGTTTAAGGTCAGTAGAACAAAAGGCACCACGACAAAGGAAACTAACTTCACAAGTTTGGTCGTTGTTCTGTAAGGTTCCGGGGATAAGTATCCGGACAACAAGCCGAGAGCGGTGTGTAAAAAATGCAGCATTGAGTACGTGGCTGTATGTAATTCTGGTACAGGTAATCTAAGAAGACATTATGAAACTTGTGCAAAATTTAAAAAGCGTGATCCTGTACAAATGATGTTAGATCATAGTGATGGATCCCTAACTCGTGTTCCCAAGCTTGAAGCTCATGTGTTTCGTGAATTATTGTCTTGTGCCATTGTTATGCATGATTTGCCATTTCAATTTGTTGAATATGAGGGAATTAGAAGAATTTAGAATTATTTGTGTGATGAAGTGCCCAACATTTGTAGGAACACTACGAAAGCCGATGTGTTAAAAATGCATACTAGGGAAAAGACAAAAATTCGAAGCATGTTAGAAGAAGTTCCTAGTAGAATATGTCTTACTACTGATTTATGGACTTCTATAACTACAGATGGTTATTTGTGTCTCACTGCACATTTCATTGATAAGGAATGGAATTTATAGAAAAAAATGTTGAATTTTTGTGAAATGCCAACTCCACACACTGGGATTGCTTTGGCTGAAAAAATATTGTCATTGTTGTGTGAATGAGGTATTGAGAAAAGGATATTTTCATTTACTGTGGACAATGCTTCAAGTAAAGATGTTTGTGTTGCAATGTTAAAAAGTCAATTGAGATTAAGGAATGCTTTGGTGTGTGATGGAGATTTCTTTCATATTCGATGTTGTGCTCATATTATTGATTTAATTGTTCAACAAGGATTGAAAGAAATTGAGAAAGAAATAGAAAAAGCCCATGAGAGTGTGAAATATGTCAAAGAGTCACAAGTGAGAAAAAAGAAATTTTTATAGTGTGTTAAGCGAGTATCTCTAGATGACAAGAAAGGATTAAGATAAGATGTTCCTACAAGATAGAATTTAACTTTTCTTATGCTTGATAGCTTTTCTTATGCTTGATAGTGTTTTGTATTACAAAAATGCTTTCCATCATTTACAATTGAGTGATTCCAATTACAAGAATTGTCCTTCTGAAGAAGAATAGGGGAAAATATAAAAGATTGGCAAATTCTTTTTTATGTTTTATGAGATCACATGCATTTTTTCTGGTTCAAAATACCCCACTTCAAATTTGTATTTTCCAAAGGTGTTTGCGGCTAAAGTTGCTTTGGATCAATTATTTTGTAGTGAGGATGTGTACATTAAAACTATGGCACAAAAAATGATCGAAAAATTTGAAAAGTATTGGTCTGATTTTTGTACCATTTTGGGCATAGCGGTCATCTTGGATCCTAGATATAAGATGGCATTTATTGAGTTTGCTTATAGCAAGGTTCATGGTCAAAATTCGGAGGAGTTGAAACATGTTCGAGATAAGTTGTTTTCAATTTTTGGTGAGTATAATTTGATCACACCATCTTCCTCCACTACATCCGTACTCACTCAAATGAGTGATGTTGGTTCAAGTGCGAGACGTAATGACAATAGTCAAAGCACACTTAACCAAAAGACCATAGATATGTTCAAAGTATATTTACAATTTTCTTATTTGTTTATTGTAAGACTTATTATTTCCATGCTTGTTTTGAATTTTGACTATTCTTATTTCTTAATTATTTTGTAGGAGTTTGATGATTTTGATAACATGGATTGTAGTGCTTATGTTAGAAAATCTAAATTGGAGCTTTATTTAGATGAGCAAAGAATTGATTGATTTGGACATTCTAAGTTTTTGGAAAGAAAATGGATTTCGTTATCTTAACATTTCTTCCATGGCTCGTGATATCTTGAGCATTCCTATATCTACTGTTGCATTTGAATCAGCTTTCAGTGTTGGCGGTCGAGTTCTTGATCAATTTCGAAGTGTATTGAAGCCAGAGACAATCCAAATAATTATTACTACTAGAGATTGGAAGTTTGGAGAGATTGGTAAAACTTGCTTATAAAATTTATTTACGTTTTTTTTTTTATAATATTATGTGCAATTGTTTCTAATTAAGATTTATTTTTATAAAATTATCGTAGAAAATTTAGATGTCACTGTAGACCAACTTACTCAAAACATTATAAATATGAACACTAATTATGCTCCATCTGCACATAATGCTAATGATCCAAATGACAGTGTGTGAGTGTGGTAGGTAAAGTTTTTATCTTGTTTAATTATTATTTCCTTGAAAATGCTACAAATTTGCTATATATTTTGATTTTTGAAATTTTACAATGACTATTATTAATATTGCAGCATGTTAATAACATTTTATTTACTTTTTGGTGTAGGATTTTTGTTTTCAAGGTGACAAAGACAAATGAAGAGAATTAAAGAAATTACATTTCTTTATAATTTGAATTTGAATTATTGTTATTTTTAATATTAAGGATTTGGTATTTGGTATTTGGATGACTGTATAATATGATTTGAATTATTTATATTTTGTTGTGGGATATTAAATTTGTGATTTTTTTTGGATTAATTTTGTTTATTAATTATATTTTTCTAAACGAATTGTAAACGAATCTGGATTCGATTCAATTCGTTATGAATTCGTAAAGGATAAACGAATAATAAACGAATCCGAATTCGATTCGATTCGTTTATCAATTTTATTAAACGAATTAAACGAATCGAACCGAATATTCGTTTAATAAACGAATCGAATCCAAATCCTAAAATTTCAATTCGTTTAATAAACGAATCGAATCCGAATTCATAGAATTTTAACCCAATTCGTTTACGATTCGATTCGAATTCGATTCGTTTATTCATTTTGCTACCCTTGCTCAGCACTGAATTGTGGTTAAAATTTAATCAGCCGTTTATTTTATAATTTTTTATAAAAATATTATTTAATAATTTTTATAAAAATAATTTATTTTATTTGCTGCGATTAAAAGTAAGTTCAAAAGTGAGTAGGAAGTGACTTTTCACAAGTAATTTCTTTAATAAATTATTATATTTTTTAAATTTTTTTATTATAATTGTAGTATTTAAAAAATAATAATTATTATATCTTACTTATTAATAAATTAAAATATATAAATTATTAGATATTATATTACTGTTATAATTATATATGTTCTCTCCAATTTTAAATTAGTTTTGATCCAGTAAATTTTAATTTCATAACTATAACTTTTAAAGTTATATATATATATATATATATATATATATTGATATTTTTTTCTATATCCATATTTTTTTGAGAATGATAAAAATTTAAAATTTTAAATATTAATATGTTATTCCCTATTGATTTCTATTGTATATCATTTTCAAAAATTTGAAGAATTTTATTACAATAAATTAATGTGATTATAATAAATATTAGTTTTATTATATATATATATATATATATATATATATATGATTTTTTATCATATTTTATGTAATAGATTATGAAGTTTTTTTTATATATTATTCAATTATTTTTTTACTTTATATAATTTTACGTATTTAAAAAAATATGTCAAAAATAATTTATCGAACATGCTCCAAAAATAAAAGGTAATTTAAAATTATATTAATTTTAGTTATTATATAATAAAACAACACTTTCGTAATAAAATTTACCAAATATATATATATATATTACTTTTCAAATTCATAATAATCGTAACAATACAATTTACCATACATTAAATTATTTATTTTATTTACACAATACAACCAATTTATTTTATCAGCCTCTGCAATCCTAAATTAACCCTGAGTGTGGACATATCATCTCAATCTGCTTCCACTTTTTTATTAGACTATTGGACCAAAGGCCTAATACCCTTAACATTAATACACTCGACCAATGCTTCTATTTTATTTTTTTTTAATCAAAATAGTAATGCTTTCCACAACCCTTTAATATCCTTTAAAATTCCATAAAAGGACAAATATAGATTTAATTAAATTAAAATATCTTTATAAATCATGGACTTTTAACTATTTTTAATCCTAATATATGATATAGCTAATTTTGTTGATAAAATCAAAATAATTTTAAAACAATGAAAAAATAAATTATCTAATAAAAAAATATTTCTGAAAATATGTTTACAAAATTTATTCTAAATGATAAGAGTTAAAAAGGGGTGTTAGAAGCTCTACTCTGTTTGAAAATGTGCTGTCTAGTGTTAAATTAATATCATAAAGCTAATCAATTTGATAAACATCATATTAATTTATATTTAATCAATTGATCTAAGATAAAATGTAATTCCTCAATTGAGTTGGTCAGATTTTTTTTTCCCTTATCTTTAAAATGAAACAAACGTTTTGACAACCCTCTACATGGGAATAAGGGAGTTTGCATAATATTAAAAAATAGAGAGAGAGAGAGAGAGAAATGGATTGAATTTTGGGAAGTACAACCAATTTCTTTTTAAATTGTTATAATCTATAGATGTATATTGGCCCTATTTTAGATTAAGGTTGAAATTTAATAAGTTGCTTATTTAATAATTTGTGACAAAAATAGTGATTGATAAAATTTGTAAAAATTACTTATTTCATAATTTTTCATTTTAATAATAACTTTTAAAAGTCTGTAGATAATTACTTTTTATAATTAGCTTGTTAAATAAGCTACTGTACATTTTTAAAGTTACTATTATAACCTTAATATTTTAAAAAATATAATTATGTTTTATTTTTCCATACATGCTAATATATAAGTTATTAGATATCATATTATTACTACAAACAAATTATCATCACAATTACTGTACATTCTTTCCCGTATCAAAGTTTTAATTTAGTAAATTCATATTTTATATTTTTCTATTATAAGATTCAATAAGACTTTTATATGATTACATGATTTTTTTTTTAATTATGAACAATTTCATGTGAAAGTTAAAATTAATTTCATAATCATGGCTTTATAAGTTGAATCTATTTATATTTTTTCTATAGTCATGTGTTTATTGTAACAAGTTTAATATAAATATAATGAAAATTACTTTTTATTTATTAGATTAAGTATTAGAACGAACGTTTACCATATTTTATGCAACAAAGTATGAAATTTATTATATTATATTTAATTGATTTTTTTTCACTTTATAGAATTTTATGTGGTTTGAAAAGAAAAACAAATGTCTAAATATTATTAAACATACTTAAAAAATAAAAAGTAATTTAAACTCATGTCTTTCTCTATTATTATATAATAAAATAATACGTTCATAATAAAATTTACTAAATACATATATGTAATATGTATTACTTTTTAAATTCACAATAACTGTAATAATACATTTTACTAAATACCAAATTACTTTTTTAATAAACAGTTTATTACATCCGCACAATAAAAATACCTTATTTAATTAGCAATAATAATCCCAAACTGACCCAATGTAATTTAAGGTTTACTGATTTTTTTTTTAATAAAGATAAAATGGAGGGCAAAGTTCAAATTTATTTTTTAACCCTTTTATCTTTCTAAAGATTCAAACCTAAATAGTGACCCAAATAAAACAACTTAAAAGTTACACATACATTAAAAGTACAACTTTAGTCTATAGACAGCCTAGAGTTTTATCGAAAATCTAAAAATTAGCTCGATAATTTATTCCTATTAGCAACATCTAAGGAGAAATCTAATCTTATTCTATATTTTATAAAAATATTAAATCCTCATAGGGGCCAAACCCGGAGTCCTCATTGTTAAGGGCACCAACCCATTATTGGGGACAAGCCCAAACGCAGCGGAATTGAAAATGGAAAATTTGATTGATTTCGCTTTGTCAAAGAATACGGACGTTCGTCACATACATATTTATTTATTTATGATACCTTATTTTGGATTCTGAAATTAAACACAGTCAAACTCCAGAGAGATTTGAAATTCGAGTTATGGGCATGTTCCATATTGACTAGATAAGGTGAAGGTCATTTTCCAACCCACCACAAAAAAAATAAGACTGTTCACTCGTCGAGTTTAGCAGCATCCACAGAAATTGCGATTAAAAAATGGGTCATTAAATATAGAAAGAATGTTCATTACAAATTTCAATTTCAAAGAGGGGAGAAATTCAAAGATTGGAAGCTTCATTTTCTTTATATCGATGGCATTGTCAACAATTAACAATATAGTCCACGTTGCATAGAAGTTGAGCATGAAATAATTGACCCAAATCTCTCTCTCTCTCTCTCCTTGCACATAATATAAGAAGAAACTTGTCAAGTAACTAATGATGACTGAGTATGCGAATGACCAAGAAATTTTAGGCCTTTGTTCCCTAAATTCTATTCTCAATGATGATAAATCAAGATGAGATTGACCTCATGTACATGAACTGGAATTATAAATATTCCCATCATTATGTTTATGATCACCTCCAATTTAATTTGAATTATTTAAGTTCAACAACAAAATTAACTCCATTTTTTCATAGGCTATTATGGGAATAAGCAGTTTAAATTATTCAATGGAATCCCCAAAATAATATTGGAGTGTTGAAATAATTAAACACAATTGTTCTTCAAAATCTATTGCTTGAAAATGGAATTTTTTTTACATATACGATACGATAACTCTAAAATCTAGACGACTCTCGGAAGAATTTTCAAGAAATTATTTAGTGATCAAGGTTTATTATTGTTAATCATTTTGGCATTTATTTAAATTAAACAGGCACTTTGTATCTTTAATTTTAATCTCTCTAATCAGCAACAAGGTCTTTAAACAAAGCTCATCTCCCTGCTAAATTTTCTTCTATTTTTTATTTTTTATTTTTAGGTAAATTTTCTTAAAGAAACAAGAAGAAAATACCTAAAGCACTTCAAAGAGAAAACAAACAAGGCAAATAATGAGTTTGGCGCTAAACATGTTGAGACACAGCTGAGAAGTCAGAAGTGAGAGACCAAACGCATTCAAGAAACATACTCGACAATTGCGATGTTATATTTGAAATCAAAAACTTTAATAATTAATTATTACTTGCAAAGAAAAAGAATGGCGGAAATGGGCAATCAAAATACTCGTGAGAGATACTTTCTGAATATGATGATACATATCTTAAAAGTTATAACTTCAAGTTAATATATTCATATGATTCTATCCTACATCCAAGACGATAGAATTAGAAAGTGATTAAGTTTTGGATTTTCATGCAACATTTTCTGACAAAAACATTAACAAAAAGATTTGTCGTCGATTATTTGTGTTTGTTTAAGACAGAGATCTTGTTTTTCCATTTCATTTCTTCTTTTTGAAATTTTCTGGGTAGAGTTACAACTTAGTAGAACTACAAGAAACTTTTTTAATTCATGAAACTGACCAATGTTCGGTACATTTCTAGCAATGCTAAATCTATTCATCAAATACACACACACACACACACACACACCGATATTCAACAATTGCATATAAAAAACAATGAAAAAAATAAATTAATTAATATGTAATTTTATTACCTTAATATAAGCTTATACACACACACACACACACATCGATATTCAACAATTGCATATAAAAAACAATGAAAAATAAATTAATTAATATGTAATTTTATTACCTTAATATAATCTGTGAAGATGACATTGATCATCGTCGAACAAGTACTTCAAGATCTCACTTAGAATAATATTGTCTCATTCATAAAGTGAGATCCAGATTACTTGCGGATGCCGCCTTCTTATCTTTCTTCTTCAATCTGCTTAGCTTTGAGGATGAAGATGAAGACAGAGAAAGAGACAAGCTACTATCAACTTCATTATTACCATCATCATCAATTTTGTTTGGTTTTATTTTCAAAGATAAATTCAAATCTATGTCACCACATTCTGATTCCCAATTCTTCTTCTTTTTCAGCTTATTGTTTCCAACTTTTTGATCCGTTAATGGCCAGCTATTGCAACCATATGACATACTGCCATTCAAAGATTTTTTTTCATCTTTTGCTCTTTCCTGTGCTTGGGTTTTGAGGTTGGGTTCCATTGATGAGCTTGTCCTGCTTAGCTTGAATCTTTGAAACAACTCAAGCTCTTCAAAAGTGTGATGTCTTTTACTAGTATCTTGTTCATTGGAATCACGATTAAGTGATTTCTTCTTGTGGCTGCTAAAAATTCTCTTAGCTACTGCATCATAAAGGCCATGTTTGGCTCTATCAAACATTGCATTTTCATCCATATTAAGGCCATAGCTTTGATCCCTCTGCCCTCTCCGAGAAGCTTTATCATCATACCTTAAAATCGAAAAAGGCCTTTGATTGAAATTTTGAATCATGGGAGACTGGCTGAAGTTACAAATCCGGTGATCGCCGCCGCTGCCGCCGCCGCCTCCCAGCAAAAGCCCTGGTTCTGTCAAAAGAAGGTGATGGCAATCCTTTAACCCTAAAAACAATACAAACCCTAATTTTTGCTGGAGTGGTAGGTGACAGAGAAAATAAATAAAATTACCTTGATTAGGGTCATGATCAATCTTCTTGTTCCTATACATCTAACATCAAATGAAATCAGAATAATCAGCTAGCAAAATAATTAAACTTAAAAATCAATTGTGATTATTGAATTTTATCTGAAATGTTTTCGAAGACGAAAGCACCTGAAGATGACTCTTCACGTGAGAGATGCTAAGGCCTTTGATGTTCATAAATTGAAGAACCAACTTCGGTGTTGCTCCTACAATAATTAACGAATTAAATTAAATTAAATTAAATCGCAATCATTAGTAATTAATTCCTCTTTCAACTAAGCAACTCTTGATATTATAATATTGAACTTGATTGTGTATGATGATGAGCACTCACTGTCTTCTCCTCCTAGACTTTCTACAGCTTGAACAAAGCAAAGATGAAGCTCAGGAGTCCAGCGTAGCCGTGGCGTCTTGGAGCGATTGTACTGCCTTGTAGATCCAGAACTTGCGGCCAAGTTTTTATCGTTCACAGTCTCTTCAATGGAGCTGTTGCTTGAACTCTCTCCATTCATTGACTTGCAATAAGTATCTGCATAACTAGTACCAATTCTGTTTGAATGGCTTGTCCTATTAGAATGTTCAGGAGTAGTATGATCAGTACTTCCTTTCATCTTCCGATGTAATTGGCTTTAATTCTCCTCTCCAATTTCTAATAGTTTTATATATATGTGTGTGTGTGTGTGGGCATCTATTCATTCTTCTTCCCTTCCCTCAGACCAAGCATGCACTTGCAGTACCTAAATGTACAATACAAGGCATCGATAATTTTAAACCCTAGCCCTTGACATGCATTTAACCTGATGACATAACCAATAAAGAGGAAAATGGTACTGATGAAGGAAATTTTGCATTAATTGATCAATAGCGTATACAACACGGTCTAATAACTCAATTGTTTGATGAGTTGATGTTGAAAAAATATTTATGAGTCAAGCTGATCATATGTATACATGTATGGGAAATTCTAAATTTGCATATGTTTATTATATAAGCATGGCTAATTCCTTACAAATATTTCTAATTTGCGTGGCATTTTTTAAATTTTCCAAAATAAAGGATTATGTGGCTCAAAGAGAAAAATGGTTGAAAATTAAACCCTTAATTCTAGACGGAGAAAATCTTTTGTATTAGATCAAAGGTAATACAATTAGTCATTAAGAATACGAGGATTGAGCGGCTAGGTAAAGAAAATTATTTAAACTTTCACCTTTTCATAATTCAAACTCTGAGTAACCAACACCTTAAAAAAAACTAATTGAGAAATGATGTATATATATGTGATAGATCCAACATAAACATAAATAGACTTAACATTATTGGGGTACTAACTTACTGTAGGCCTGATGTTGTGCCTAATGTTATGATTTCTTTCGATAATTAGGTATAAGTTCAAATAAGAAGAGGAGAATGCATGTGCATTGCATAGCCAATGAAGCTGAAGCTATTCGTGTTGCTGGCCAGTCAGCCATTCACAGGAATTCACACAAACAAATTAAAGAAAATATATATATACCCACTGCGTTTCCGTCGAGAATCACGGATCTGTCTTTGTCCCTATTTGAACTTTTGAAGACTCTTTATCAATCCAACGTCAACACACACTCTCTCTCTCTCTCTCTGGGCTCTTTATATTGTCACATAAAATTAACGATGTATGTTTGATCAATCCTCATATTCTCATGCTGATTGATCAATCAAGCTAGCCTCTCGCAATCTTTAACCCGGACCCCACGTTATGAAAACACGAAAAGGGCAAGCTCTTCACGTCCTGATTGGTCTTTGAGTGGGCCACCTAACAACCGAAGAAGAATGAACTTGTGAGGAATTTAAGCCCTTCTGATGTCGATCATCATCATCATCACCACCACCACAGTAGTCATTACATTAGTCAATAAGTCAGCCAGCCTCATCTGAATTTTTTATTCTCCAGGCACAATTTAGAGTTTTTCTTTTTTCATACTATGTGTCAGATATGCCCTTGGGCTTCGAGTACATTGTTATTGTGTTTTGTCTATTTATTTTTAATTTATTATTTTTTATCATTTCTTCACAGTTTACATCCCTTGGTTTTGGATCAAGGGAAAAAGTTAATGGACCATTGTCAATGCCCGTTACAACTAATGAAGCGTCACCACTTACCATCTAAGAGCTAAAGAACTAGGAGAATTTATCCTCAAGTCACTATGATAAACTTCTATTTGATTATTATAAGATTAATGTGATATAGATCAAATTTTAATATTGAATTCACGTGCCTCAATATTCATGATGCGTGATGTGTCTTATTGTTCCACACTTTTGACATATTTGTACACAAATTATTGTCACCTCCAATTGAATCTATGAATTATTCGAAGGTCGGCACAATATTTACCCATGAATTCAGCATTCAAAGTTTCTGACTAGCAACAAAAGTAAATTGAATAATCTTTAGCTTTCATTCACGAGTGATTCATTTTGAGCCAAGGTTGGCATATTTATTAATGTCAACAAGAAACCCCATAATTCTACACTCGTGTAATCTCAAACGAGTTAATGGATTTCACATGCAATTTTACACTATTACACGTATATCAGATAACCACGAACTGAAAGGTTTTCACTTTTCTTGGCTCGAAAGAAACTGCTCGCATCACGGGCATCTTGAGGGAAACGAGAAATCACAGCCGTCCAAGAAATGCTTTAGCTATATGAACTATCATTTGAGAACTCATTGGTAATTTGTAGCCACTATAGTGAGGAGACTAATAATTTCAATTGCTTACACACCTACTATTTGCCCTTCGTTCAAAACCCCAAGTTTTACATTACACTTTTCATTTTTCCTCATTGTTGAGTTTGAAATTTTTGTGAACCATATTCATTCTCATTTCAAAATTTTGTCGGTTATTTTTTAAAAAATTAATGCATTTATTATGACTTTATTGAATAGTCTCACAGAATCAGTCGTACCTACAACTACCTCTAATTTTTCCATCAAAATAATACTACACTTATATAAATGGGATATATATACTTTTATATCCCAAATGATGTGTCCACCAAACAAAAATTATCATATGCTTGATGCTATTGATATTATTTTTCCATAATTAATGTAATACTCATACACTATTTACTAACAAATTATATATCACGTTGATTGGGATACAAATTATGTGCGTGTAGAATTTGCACATTTCAATTCGAAGAACAGACATGAGCTGTAAGCAAATGGCCAAGCGTGTGGGTCGGGAAGTATAAGCGAAGTAGAGCATGTGAGTATCATTAAAGAAAGGGCCTTGCTAAGGATTAAGCTGACAGATTCCAGCCTCCTCAAGCGCACAACCTGTAAAGTCAACCCTTAAAAGTACTCTCTGTTACTTGTTTTCTTTAATGTGATTTTTATATTATGCTTTTAGAAATACGTGAACCAATTAATGCGGATCTACAATCATTTGTAAATGAGGATGTCTGTCTTTTCCATAGTATTTTTAAAACATATGAATACACACATCATCATCATGATGCATTTGCATGTCATACCATATCCATAAACATAAAAATATCACCACCATGCAACAAGAAACTCTAGATGCTATGGTAATATGATAACAAGAGAATCTCAGATGTGTGATGGGTGTGAAATTCTTGGCAATAGCAGCTGGGGAATTCTAACCTTTCAGAGTTCTAAATTAAGATAAAACATGAGCTCTAACCAAGAAATTTTGGGTTATAAACAGAGACAATAACATCTCCCAGTAAGACTTCTAATCAGCTGTACCCACCATTAATGATTCTAGTTTGACGTTTTCAAGTCTGGATTACGAAAGCTTTCAGCTGTTAAGAGTCACAACTACTCCCAAATAATCTACCATATTTTTGGCATTGTATAAAGAATATTAAATATTGCAGTCCTAATTACGCTACAGAAACTTTCCACAAGTATCAACTTCCTAACAATAATTGTGCAAAGCCTCAAAAGTCAAATCAACAAGATAAGTATTTTATAATTATATAAAATAGTACAGAGAGTTGAGTAACGCTAGTAGTCACCACAAACTCATGAAAAATTTTGAACTCAAATGATGTAGGATTCAACAAGTGGAGGAAAAAAACATTATATGTTACACAAAATTATCATTCACTCAATAGATGCCACATCACATAACACGTCATTTGAAATACGGTGTTGGGCTGGATACTATTACTGGTCCTCCACATACAAATGAACAAAAATAAAAAGCAAGATAATGTGGCAACGCAATGATGTCACATTAGATTGTATAGATAATTTGCACATGATGTATTACTCTATAGCGACGTGACTGAGGATAAAGAAACATATAACACACTAGCTAAGCTGACAATTTCTTATGAACAACGAGCCTTTAATACCATCGTCACTATGAATAAAAGATTCATCATCATACATAAAACTCATCTGGGACTACCACAAGTGGAAGAATTCCAACAGCAGAATACTGCACATTACCAGAGTTATTTCTTTGGGTTACAATTTTATAGAATTCATCAGAAAAGTGAAAAAAAAAAATAGAAATATTCAAATGGAACTGTGGAAGTGATAGCTATTCATTAATTTACAACGTAATTAATTGATATGTAACAATCACATAGAACCTTATGCATGAAGTGAATGGAATGAAGAGTTAAAATAAATGCATATTAATTTCAGAGGTACTTTCAGAATCTTTTCAAGTACATTGTGTGCCCCACAAATGAGACATGATACCTGTCATTTATAACTCAATGGCATAGAAAGAAATATCATTTCACAATTGCAATTCAGTGGGTGGAAATAGTAAGCATTAAAACATTGACTGCAAAATTGGGGCTGAATGCTGCATTTTTTATTATATCTTTCCACTTTATGGCATTGTAAAATCTGTACTACTTCACAAAACACCAACCACATATGCGAACTTTGTGCATGATGATGTATATTAAGCCAATTATGCCCAACTCCCTACTTGAAAAAAATGAGCATATTAAGCCAATTTTCATACTCCGTTGGCCTTTCGATCTATCAGCTTTTGTATGGTAGGTCTTCTGGGTGTATCAGGGGGGAAAAAAAGTGGTAGGTCTTCTGGGCATTGAATTATTTTCCATTAACTCTCACATCTAAAGGTAATAGGGATAAACTGTTAACTGAACAACATACTAACAAGCTGTAGTAAACATTTGAAGAAAATATAAATAAATCAAATGCGTTATTTAAAGCATTCAGTCATAATACGAACTCACACCGAAGTATGATTCCCTAAAATTACATGTTTGGAAATTAGATCATTCAAAAGTTTTGTCAAACACCCTGAAAAAAGGGGCCAATACACTTATCCAATATTTGAGATACCACATTATTTCATCTACCTTCATGCATCATAAACTATAATGCTTTCTGGACTTCCTGTCTAAATACAGAAGTAAATTTAAAAGAAAAATCCAATTGCTGTCTCCATTAGGTATCCAGGCCCAGCCGCAAAAAAGTGAAACTATCAAACAGCCAATCAACAGAAAACTCAAAATACCTGAAATTGATAGGCTTTGTGCCAACTCAAGAGGTTGCCAGACAACAGACATCAATCCAAATGAGCTTAAATCCTATAATGGGGAAGATAAGCTAATCTGAATGCCATTTTTTCCATGGTCATGACTGGACTTTTTCAGTATGCGGCAATAGTTCACCTAACAATAGAATAAAGCTTGTCAACTTAAGGATATAAGACCGTATTGTTAAAATAAATAGTAAAATAACTACTCTTATAGAAAAAGGGAAAGCGAAATTCCTCATAGTTGCATTCATGCAAATAGAATGATCTATTAATCCAACCGGATCTTTCCTAACTATAGTGTTACACATTTGCAAATATCACTTATGGATAATGACCCACAAAGTAAAACTCTAATATTTCCCTTAACAGTTCTTGAGAAACGGAGTATAGGACCTCCTTTTATTCTGAAATGAATTAACTTTTAATCATTTTAAGACGGTGTGCAATCATAATCATTTTTGAAAGAAAAAACTGGTTCTGAAGAACTCTCAATGACCATTTACTGAGGCCAAGATACCTTCAGATCGTTGATTGATATTGCATCACATATATTTCCTCAACCATACAACCACCCAGATCAAAGCATCATATATTGCTTAAATTCCATAAATTTAACAGAACAGATAACTCACCTCCAGGCGGAATAGGTTTGTGGGAAAAACAATCCCAGCTCCAACAGAACTTCGAGTTGACTCCAAAAACTTTGGCAAAGAGAAATTCCGGTATTCATTCTCTGTCAACTTGGCAACGTTCCCAGCACATGCAAAAAGATGTCCATGAATTCCTTTTTCTCTAAACCACCTCAACGGAAGATCAAAAGAAAGATCTGCAAAAGTTGAAACAGCAAGGTCGCCTCCAAGAAAATCCCTTTCAGAAGCATCTGCATTCTCATCAGACGAATCGCCGCTAACTTGCCTTCTCGGCTCCACAGGGCCCAATCCCCTTGTCTTAAACCCCCACAATGCTGATGGCCCTCCCAAAGAGCAAATTGGAGATAAATTACCACCCAAGAAGAATCTCTCGGGCAAAGATGAAGACATCCTCAAAAAATCTCTTCCAATTGGAAGAACAACACCACTGGATACCCCAAAATTTAGTGCAGTACGATAAAATCCAAATGGAACAGCAAAACGAAGATCAAACTCCTGTTACAATAATAGGCAAAAGAACTAACAAGGTTAAGCCAAAGTAATGATAAACCAAATATAATCCATACAAGCACATATCAATCATTTAGGAAAATATGAAGTTGTGCATGTGCATGAATGCACCCACACACACACAAAACGGATAGAAGTAAAGCCAAGTCTGATCCCATGAGTAGTCTGTCACATTACAGATGAGCAATATCCTGTATAACATGGGGTTCTAGCACAAATAATCCCATGACAGACTTCTGTGACCAAAAATACAAGATTTAAAAGGAAAACAAAAATACTAAAATGGCTAGATTTTCTCTTTTTTACTATCTAGGATTTTATTCTCCCAACTACATAATAAAATTACTAGACTGAAACAAAGCAATCCCAAAACAATAATCACAGGAACCACATTGCAGTTATTTGCATGTGGAGGGTGTTAATACATGTAATCTAAATGAAGCACACTGGGGTTTAAAAGTAAACCATAGTGATTTTTAATCTAAATCATAAAATTAAAATGCCAAAGCAATCTCTTCTGTGTAGGACAACAAAAATATCAGAGATATGATAGAAAGAAAGTCACAACCACACTGTCAAATCACAATGTATGCATCAACTATACTACACAAGTTAAAAGGAGTAAAAAAAAAAAAAAACAGTAAGTGTAAAAAGAACAACAATGGCAGAACACTTACCATATAAATGCAAAGGAAAATAACAAGAACGAGCACGAGAATCAAACCTGGCGCAGAAACCGTAAGCATCGACTATCAGGTGCAAGGCCACCAATTTGAGTGGTAGAAACAACAGCATATCCTTTAGTTGGCCGCAGAGGAGAGTTTCTCTTGTCAAACTTAAATGTATACTTAAGAGACGAAAGGAAATCATGTCCAAGCTGCCTCCTAACAGTACTGGATGACATTTGTGATGGATCCGTTAAGGTTCGCCATGCAAGATTGTATACCAAGTCATGATGCCTGATCGAAAATAAGCCAAGAGAGAGTCCCAGTGATTGCTCTTTGTAAGATGAAAATTTCAGCCAATCTTGTGATTGCAGAAATACTCGTGCCGTCATAGGAGTTACTAGACCTTTAAATCTTGGTAGATACACACCAGCACTAACCTCAGCAGATCGGTCAAAGCCATATGCCAAAGAGGCATCCCACAGATCCCCATAACCAAAACCGTTTTTGTACTTGAGTGATCCTTCAACTGTTGAAGATTTAGCCTACAAAATTATTCTTTATATTAACAAAACATAAGAGTAATAGCTGGCTCATAAGCAACCATCAGTGGTTAACGATCAAAGCATACCAATTATTTAAACAGACAATGCTATGAGCGAAAACACATAAAATAAGAAAAATTTGATATTTTATCCCAGATAATTGTTCAATGCAACACATTTTCCACTTTCATTTAATCAAAATTTCTCGCAAAATGCAACAATTCAAGTATCTAAATGCAATATTCCTAAGGAAGTTCTTAGGATTTTCATCAATTAAACACACAATCAGCTTCATTCATAACATAGTGAAAACTGCCAAAAACAAAACCCTAATAACCGGCTAGTTCAACACTTTTCATCCTAAAACAAACACAAAATAAGTAAAATGCACTACTTATATATACCTCCCCCTTGGTGTAAGTTCCGATTTGACCGGAAAGTGGACTCTTAGTCTCAACAACCTGGATGATCACATTCGACGTTCCCGGCAGCTCTGGCGGCCCCGAGTCGAGCGTTATCTCGACCGAATCAAAGCACTCGAGCTCCCGCAATTTGTAATTGATAATATTCGCGGCCTGGATAATCTCTTGCATTGTAGTCGCATTCCTAATCGCGTCCAATTCGGCTTCGATTAAGTAATCCCTCGTCTTCGTGTTGCCTTTCACGATGACGTCGTGGACGCGCAGCGGAACGGGGCCGTTACGCATCCGCCGAAACAGATTCTCTATCTTTGGCCTGTCCACTCGTGATTTTCTTTGCTGCTGGGCCGTTTCTGAGTCTTCTTCATGATCTTCGTCATCTTCTTCTTCTTCTTCTAAAACGTCGTAGTCTTCTTCTATTTCGTCTAAGTTAGGATTAAGTGAGTCGGGTTTTTGTTCCGGGTCGGGTATTCCGCCTGCGTTAGCCATTGAGAGGGGCGCGCTAATTTGATAGGGAAAACACTAAGGAGTGAAACGGTGGGATTTCGAGCGGAAATTGATGTTTAAGAGGGGGAGAGACGAGGCCTCTGCATTTGACAACAAGTGCCCTTCTGGTGTGGCTTGGACGGAAAGAATATTTTAAGCTAAGACTATAATTGTTATATAAGTGATTTAGGGCCTCGCCTCAATGTTTCGGGATTATTTTTAAGTGGTTTAAAAGAAATTTAAAAAAAAATTAAAAGTTAGTTTTAAAAATTAATAAATTTTTTAAAATTACAGATTTTAAAGATAGTTATGCACAATTATATTAGACATACTCTACTCTACTAAAGAGTATTTTTTATAATTATATGATTAAATAATAAATAATAAAAAATATGTTATAATTTTGATACTAAACTGGACCGTTATATATATTTTTATATATATTATAAAAATATAAAATTATTTTTATTTAATTAAAAAATAAAATAAAAAATTAGAGAGATTAATATTATTATAATAAAATAAAAAATAAAATTAATATATATATTTTTATAATAATTTAATAATAAAATTTATTAAATATATATTATTATTTTTAAATTTTATAATATTTTTTAAAATAAATTTTATTAAATATATAAATTTTTTTATAATTAATTATTTATATACCATAACTAATAATAATTATTTTAAAATTTACGTTGATCCTTAATTGATGATAAACCATAAGGCTTGGGCCTAAAAACAATTAATAAACTTGAATGGCACGGGTTTTAATTTCTTCTCTTACAAATATGAATGTTGTCAATATATCTTTAATAACTAATAATATATATATATATATATATATATATATATATATATATATATATATATATATATATATATATATATATATATATATATATATATATGAGTGGTCGATGAATTTTGACTCCTAACTAATATAGATTTTTTACTTAAAATTAATAAAATGTACTATCAATGCGTTAATATTAATTTTTAGTTGTCCTTAAATTGTAATACCTAAAGTTGATAATAAATTAACAAAAGAAGTGATGCTCTTTTGATCATTCCGTATCACTCTTTTGTTGTTTTATGGGGTAAATACGGTCGTTTTTTATTTTATTTTGTATACTGTAATTTACATGATATTTTAACTAACTTTTAAATATATAAACTTATGATAACTAAAAGAGCATTTATCGCTTCTTTTATATTTTCTTCGAAGAGGAGGGGGTGCAATGTCAAATACCCCAAAACTAATCAAAAAGAAAAAACTTAAGGACATGTTTCGAAGATAGCGTTGCATAGTATTACAAAATTATTCCTCATTAAACTAATACTATTTTTTGTTTGGAATGAAATTGTAATGCATTAGGGAGTGCTAGCGTAGCAACTTGCATTAATTAAACTCGACGTAGTTGTCGTGTTATTTTTTTTTTCTTTATAATAATTAATATAAATTAATAAATTTAGTATTTATTATTCAAAAATATTATATTTTAATTTTTATTATGTTAAAAATATAATTAATTAATATATTATTTAATTATATTATAATAATTAATATGTAAAATTGATTAATATTTAATAAGTTAATATAGCTAATAAAGTAATAATAAATACTCATGATATTACATTATTTAATTATAGTATAGTAATTAATATATAAAAATTGATTATTATTATTTAACAATTTAATATAAATAATAATAAATACTTAAATAATAATTTAAGTTAACTAATAATAAATATTTAAATGTGAATAAATTTAAATAATATTGATTAAAAATTAATAGTAATATAAATAATGATTAAAATATTATTACATATACTATCAAACTCTTACTTAGATTATTTAGCGTAATTTATTTTATTAGTGAATATATTACAACTATTGTATTATTTTGTTATTTTCTTATTTTCTTGTGGTATGTGTAATATTTTATTCTATAGTCCTAAAATGACTTTTGAACTAATTTTGTAGGTTTTAATTATTTATTTATGTTGTGATATTATTTAATTAAATTATTTTCTCCGATCTTTATTTCACAAGTTATATGTTTAGAAAATATAAAATATAAATGTTATGTTGCTGAAAATGTAAGGTCATAAGTTTTGCTCTTTATGAAAAAAAATGGTATTTTTTAACAGTTATACTAAAAACATAATTTTAAATTTATAAAATTTAAAATTTCTATATTTAGTATTTTTTTAAGTATTAATAATTTTTTAAAATATATAATTTAAATTAATCATAAAAAAATTAATACAATATAATGTAGCACTATATATTGTACAATATTATTATAATATAATATTTATATATTAAAATAATATAAAACACTACCTAAATTTAAATTCTCACTAATATTTAAAGAATATCTACTATTAATATTTATATAAAAAAAACTCAATAATTAAAAAAAAAAATATACCCATATAATGCGTGCGTTTATGGGATTCGAACTGGTGCACCGGGCGTTTAGCTAAGAGTTAAAACAAAACAAATCGAAGAACAATTGAAAAAAGTCAATCAATTACGATCGTCGATCAACGCAAATAAAAAGATGGGGGCTCATGATTGGATTTACAGGATGCACAGACGAACTTTCCCCAAGCAAGCGCCAATCAACACAAATTCAAAATCAGTCACTCACACCGTAGTGTCAGGTCCAGTTCCAAACTCGCCATCTTCCAATAGCGTCTCTCTCCAAAAACATGGCCAAATCCGACGCCGTTTATGATACTTTCTTCTCTTCATTGATACAAGACATCAAATCTTACTCCGGCACCGACCCTCTTCTCCCTTGGCTCCGGTAATATTCAAGCCATATGACGTCGTTTCATTTATTTCTTTGCCTCAAATTTATTGAATTTTAACTTACATTTACGATTTTAATGTTTATGAAATTTTAACTCAATTTTTTTTTTTTTTATATTTGTGGATTTAACATGTTATTAATAGGGGGATAAAAAAGATGAAGGACTCATTGCCTTCTAAGCTGTTAAAGGAGAAGCTGCCTCGCTTTCTGCAAAAATGCACTCAGACTTTTGAATCCGATCGCCGTTATCGAAACGATATGCGTTATCTTCGCATTTGGTTACAGTTGGTAACTTTACTAATCTACCCTTTTGCTCTCTTTAATTATTTCTGCCATATTATGTTTGTAATTTTTGTGCTTCGAAGCTTAATTTTTGCAAGCATCGTGGCTAAAGTGTTTGATAAACAGCCAATTTTATTTGACAGCTAATGTTTAGATTCTATGTAATTACTGGATTAAAAGTCACCGTACCTTAATCCGGAACAGTACCATTTTTGTCTTTATGGCAAAATTTAGCAGTCATGGTCATTGGCAATTTTAATTTTATTTGTTTTGTCGTGTGTGCTTGTTGACGTTGATTAGATGGACTTTGTGGATGATCCAAGAGTGATGTTGAGAATAATGGAGGTGAATCACATTGGTACAAAGCGGTCTTTGTTCTATCAAGCATATGCTCTATATTATGAAAAGATGAAGAAATTCGAGGAGGCTGAGAATATGTACCACCAGGCTGTGCAAAAGTAAGTTTGTATTGTATCTCTGCAATTGTTCATTTGATTGGTAAACATGTAGAGCTGGCTCAATAAATGTACTTTGCCACTAGAATTCTGAACGAGGGAAAATTAGTTTTAATAGAGATATGATAAACAAATTTATATAGATATGTCATTATTTATGTACTTTGTTGAAGTGTTTAAATGTATTTTGAAATTTGACTAGCTCTGTTATTCTTGTATCAACTGTTGAACAGCTTTGCAGAGCCTGCCGATGAGTTGCAGAATTCTTATGAGCAATTCCTTCATCGCATGGAGAGACGCAATAAGAAGATAATCCAGGTAATGTATTGTTTTCATCCATAGTGTAAATTAGTACGTTATTTGTCATCTAATTATGGGTAGATGTCTTGCAGCAGCAGGAACGTAAAACTTCTAGAAAGCCTCTGTCTGCAAGGAGCATCCCTTTCCCTCACAATGAGAATGAAGACAAGGGTGAAGATATAGGCAGAGTTGATGATAAAAATGCTGAAATCAAGAAGATATCAAGGGAAAGCTCCCAGAACCATGTTAAGCTTTTGGCGACAACGTCTAATATTGGATTAGGTGATATGAAAGAGGAACATATTGGTAACACGGGAAGTACTAGTATATCTATGCAGCAAACAACTGCTAAAAGAGAATCTGATGAACCTAGAATATCTGCTGGTGATGAGACAGTTGTGGTAAAGTTTGTTGATACTGCTATTGTTGGGAAATCTGAAGCAGAAGATGCACGCCATCATGGTTTGGTGGATCCTACAATAAACATGAAGGAGGCCATAAATGCCATTAACAGCATGTTTACAGAGCCTCTAGATCCAGAAAAAATTGGAAGAAGATCACACAGAAAGCAAAAGGAAGAAAATCTTGGTGTGCAAAATGGGTTTGAGGTATTCATCGATGAAGATTTTGATAAAGGAACTGAGAGTAAAGTAAAAAAAGGAGTTTCACTTGAACAGCATAGTGGAGCTCACATTTGCCAGCCACAGCAAGAGCCATTCAAAATATTTGATGATGACGAAGACAATCATGAGAATGGAGTAAGAAATTATGACAAAGAGAACCTGGAGCAGATAGACGATGATCAACATTTGTCACAGGGCTCCAGTTCATCTGCCACAATTTTAAATGGTTTTGTGTTTCTCCATCCAAATGATCTTCCTTCCGAAAGTTCTGATGATATGGATGCAGAGAGATCACCTCGAGTAAAACTTAGAGAGGATACAGTTGTTCATAGGTTTGTTGGGTCCACCATCTTGGATGAGCCAGAGGTGGAAAATGTTTGCCACCATGGCTTAGTAGACCCCACAATCAACTTGAAGGAGGCTATGGAAGATATCAATAACATGTTCGGGAAGCCAATGGATTTTGTGAGGGCGAAGAGACCCAAGAAGCAGGAGAAGGCAGCAGTTAGAGATCAAGATCCTGGTGCATTTTCAATACTTCCTGATGATGACTTGAAACCTCAACATCTGGCTCCAACAAAGCCATCCAGCAAACCAAGAGATTCTGATTTGCTTGAGCCAACTATGTGTACAAAGGAGGCCATGGATGAGATAAATAAAATGTTTGGAATGCCTTTGTAACTTCTGGGGAAAATGGTGAGTTCTACTTGTGTTAGCAAAGTACATCCTGATCTGCTTTATGAACTTGAAATAAAGATTTTTTAGTAGATGTCTCTTTGCTTTCCTGCTTCTTATGAACTTATTCAAATATTTGTGCTTGTACCATTAAACTTCTTATTCTCTGTCTTAATATTGCAAGGACTTGTACTTTTAGAATACATTGTGAGACAAATAACTAACAAGGAACATAGAAGAGGCTTAAAATCAGTGCTGCAAGGAAGCAAAATTCAATTTAATTAAGAAAAAGAACAAGATGACAGCTGAACTTACTAGGCATTGTTACATCTTCAGAAAATGAAACAAACCAAGATTGAAATTTAAAACAAAGATCAATCAAGGGTTAAGGAGATTTTGAAGTAACTTTAGTAGTGAGTTGTAGGACAATCAGCTGGACGGAAAGCCAATGGGCCAGCAGCATAGATAACAGCTTCATAGTTCCTTCCCATCAATTTTTTCTTTTCGTAGCGAAGTGGGGCACCATACATTCCATAGTTAAGATTGGACAGGAGGCTGCAATTTTCAAGAAGAGATGAAACAAGTTTAACCTGGCATGATTGGAGGGGATGTTCCAATAAATAATGGCTCATCTTGAAGCCTTCAAGTTCTGCAAAGAAGTAGCCATTGCCATCTGTTTCAAAAGCCTTGTAGTAACTGACTTGATTTCTTTGGTTTTTGCAGATGACACTGACTTTAGCTGAAGGGATTGGATAAGCATCGGACAAAGACCATGTTCCAAAATTTTTGCAGCTCTGGCAGTAGACCATGCCTTCAACAATCACATGAACTTTCTTCTCCGCTGCTGGGGCATACTCATTATCAGCTAAGGCAGGGAAGGCCAATTGAAGAAGCAAGAGGGATGAGATGACAATTGTGAGATTGTTTCTTGCCATTTTTTTTTCCCTTTGAATTTTGAATTTGAAATACCGAAGAAGAAGAAGAAGAAAGCTACGTGAATTGTGAGATGAAGGGACATTGAAATGAAGATGGTATATATAGCTTATTGTTGTATGCTGAATTGTTTTTTTGAAAAGTTTTGATGAACGTGTAAGCTACTAAGTTACATGTCAATGATTATGTATTCCTCAAATGTTGTTGTTTTACGTGAAGGCCACCTTCCTTTATCCTAATATTATTTAAACACAATTTTGTCTTCGTTAATATGATGTGTATGAGAGGACTATATAGGGAAATTTAGGGACTGTTGAGCATAGTTGAACAGTCATCTTCAAATAAATACAATTTACCCTGCACTTATATTTTGATTTAATCAGCATTTAACTTGAACAAATCTTTTGTATTTGTTTATTCTTTACAACATTCATTTATGTTTATTAGGGAGAAAAAATAAAAAGAAAAAGAAAAGTCAAATCCCGTTTTCAAGTAGATTTGGCACCACGTCAAACCTTAACTTTAATTTAAGATTAATCGTACATTTATAATTCTTTTATTTCAATTTTCTGATTAGTTTGAATTCTTAATTTGACAATGCCATACTCTACAAATTTGCGCCAATTTAAAAAAAAAAACCAAATAAATTATGAAAAAATTTGCATCACAAAATTGGGAACAGTTCCAACGTTGCATTTGTTTATGAAAAATTTCGTTCGGCCACCGCGTGAAATTTCCCCAAATCTGATTATTTAATAAATTAATGGGCAATTTCCGGGTCCTCAAATTGTCAAAATTAGCAGCTGGCGGCTCCTTACAATTCAAGCGCGTTGAAACAGTCAATCGATCCAGACAGGAATAAGAGCCAGCATGTTAACATTCAAAAATAAAAGCAACCTTTACATTTTTTTTTTCTTAAATGAAACTTTTATAATTAATTAAATGACAAAGGTTTATCTTATGCATCTTCACCGCCAGTAGCCCAGTAAGCCACCCAAATTTTTTAAAAGAGAAAAACAAGAAACAAAGAAAATATCACCCAATTTGCCACTCATCTTGGATTATATACATCTGCAATTCCATCAACCTATACACGAAGTATTTGATCCAGAAGGCAATGATTTTTTTTTTTTGCCTAACCAAACCAGAAAACATGATAAAATTTAAAGCTTTTCATACTTGCAATCCAAAATTCATATTCTAGATTGCCTCCGTAGATAAAATCTCAAGCTCTGCCCACCAAAGAGGAGAAAGTTTTGGGACTGCTCCATCAGGTGTTATTCCGGTTATCTCTCTCAATATTTCAGCAACGGCTGTCATTGTCGGTCTTTTTTCCGGGTCAGGGTGGACACTAGATTTTATCAGTTCACCAAGTTGCTCTAGCTGCTCCTCATCAAAAGAACTCAAAGTTGGATCAACAATTTGTTGAAGTGGTTGCACTCCACTCAAGTAATCAGATGCCCAGTCTTCCAGAGAGCCGTTGTCCACCAAGTAAGGAAGCCTACCCGTTACCATTTCAAATAATAATACACCAAAGTTGTACACGTTGCATTCAAGGCTTGCTGAGGGTGTACTTGGAAGTTTTTTGCTAGTTGCTGCCATTTCAACCATGGCTCTCTCATTCCAGAAGCTCAAGTCTGATAATTTGGCTGCATAGTCCTCAGTCAGATGGACAGCCGAAGAGTTCAAGTAATTGTGGGCTATGGGTGGGTTCTGTTGGTGCATATGCTCTAGGCAGTAAGCCATACCCATTGCGATCCGCAGCCTCATTCCCCAGTCTAAGTGCTCTGATTCTTTAACTGCAGGAACGAAAAAAATAGTATCTTACGCAAGATTTACTACAAAGCCAATTACCTGAAAGAATGGCAAATAAAGAATATGCAACTAACAGAGTACGTAAACATTAGAAATTTAATTTAATCAAATTGATAACTTTCTTCTCTAAAATAAAATGCTAAATGTAGATGCACATACTTCCTACTAAGCTCATAAGACACCATCCCAGTAACAAAAAATTTATCACCTTCTTCACAAAACCTAGTACTTATATTACGAAATAAGTAAGCTCGTGAAATCAAATGACTATAAAAACCAAGTGCAAATATATGATTTGACCATACAATAACCTGATGAGAACAATGAGATACTTACTGTGTATATGCTCAAAGAGTGTTCCATTAGGAGCATATTCAAACACCATCATTCTTGTGAAAGGCTCCTCTTCCTCACAAAATCCAATAAGATTGACAAAATTTTTGTGGTTCACTTTTGATAACAAGTCAATCTGAAACCATAGGCACAGTAAAAATAAAAAAGGTCAGATAGTGCTACTATCACTTACAAATCAGTAGCAAACTGATAGATTACCTTCTTTCTAAACTGCACTTCTAAATTCTTAGACCAATCCTTGGCAGATGCCACTGAGACACAGGCCACAGCTATTTCAACTCCACTAGACAACGTCCCTTTGTACACTGTACCAATCGGTGAAGAACCGATTACATTACTGAAATCTTCACAAGCTGCTTCAAGCTCAGATCTCTTAAGCTTTGGAACACCTGAAATGAATAATCACAATCATTTTAGGATAGAGATAAAAACCTGAATATCAACATGATAAACATATGTAGCCTAGTGGGTGGGGACCGGGGAAGGGATGGAGGGATATGGTTATCTGGGATCTTTGCTTGTAATGGACATGCCTGTGGTCAAACATTTAACATTTACAGCTTTAAATGCAATAGATAAAAAAAAAAAAAACATAATAACCAGTATGATATGAAATCTACAATCACAGCCATTTAGCTTGTGTTGCATATAAATGAGAAGTATGCTTTGAATAATAAACTGCAATATGTGTGACGAAATGATCTATAATGAAATATGCAGGGCCAGTTCCTGGACTAGGACTTAGGACATAGAGTGGTTCCAGGAACTAGAATGGTGCCAACCATTAAAGGATACATTTCAACCTTCTGAATATCTTCTCTGTTCAGCCACAGGTTTACTGTTTTCAATTGATCGATTGGCACCATAGATAACCTTAGAAATGATTGTCACCTGAGAAAGAATAGTTACCAGTTACAAATGCTTTCTGAAGCTGTCCGCTCAATCCTGTGGCCCATGGTTTGACGGTAGATACCTTATTGCTTCTGCAGAGGTATATGCCCACGATTGCAACCAGAAATGTGGTGCCCCCTATGACTCCGCCTAGAATAGCAAGATGTTTTGAAGAACTCTGACCTGACTTTTGGTGGCTTTGTGAAGGGGGAGGACTTGGATTTGAAAGGGACGGAGCTGGAGCTGGAGCTGAAGCTGGAGCTGGAGCTGGAGCTGGAGCTGGAGCTGGATTATAACGGTTTGGAGGTGCAGCGGAATCACTAGGATCAGTGCTTGTTGCATTTCCCTTTGTGTCATTTGAGGGAGCAACAGAAGCACGTAGACTAAGGTCTCTGAGATTTAAATGACTAGTTTTCAGCAGTCTCCTCTGAACAGTATCTTCATCGAGGACACAATTCCTAGGAAAGATAAGAGGAGCATTAGGGGAAAAGTGTAAAAGTGAAAAGGAAAAGTACAGTTAGTAATATCCAAAAATTACACAGCAAATCACAAGTCGCCCAAGGAAATAAAAATAGAACATTCTTTCTGAAACTTTTAGTTGTTTTACATCATCAAAATATGCTGTGTAGGATGCATTTTAAGATGAAAGAACAACACAGTGAACTTGAACCACTAAACTTTCCTTTAAGACCCCATTTTTTACCTTGAATTGGCTAAAATATGCAGAATTTCTTAGTTTTCTTGGCGGATCAGATCCAGCAACTGGGTGAACCTATCAATATCCATAATCTAGACCCATGCTTTGAGTTGTTTCATGCCATAAATTCTCTCCTTATCCATGTCCGCAGGTTCGAACCTTAGACCTCTTGTGTTCAACCCAATAAATTTTATCAACTAAACTAGTTGGCACCCACAAACATAAATCCTCTAATTTTAACACTCCATATGATACAACATTTGGCATATTATACTAAAGCAAAGAAATGTATATCAAACGCACTTCAGCAACATACCATTTAATCGATCTTTTGCAGCAAGACAGTTCCTTTTTAGCAGCATTAGACAGCTGGCCTTCATCCACCTGGGATTCAGAAAGCAGCTGGAGCTTATACATTTCGGGAGATAGGCTACCAAGAAAGTCATTGTTGTCCAATAAACTGCAGCATAAACAAAGAATTTAGTCACAATACCAGAGATAAAATTGAGCTGTTTTCTAATGAGATTGAATCATTAGATGCTATCAACTTATGAATCATTAGATGATATCAACTTACAGAATTGTCAGTGAATGATTAATGCCCAGGTCATTAGGGAGAGGTCCACTAAAATTATTGTGTCCGAAATCCAACACCTCTAACTCCTCCAACTCTCCAAATCCTTCAGGAATGATTCCACTAAAAGAGTTGTTGCGTAAAATACTGCAGAGAGATACAGAATCATCACAATGCCCATATAAATACAGAAAGAAAAAACTCAGAAACCGAAGTACCAACTGTCATCAGGAATCTGGCTAGCAAAAACTATAGATACTTACATTGACTTTATGTGAGTTAGGCTTTTGATCTCCGGAGCCAGAGTTCCTTCAAGGCATAGATCCTTTAAGTTCCTGCACATTACACACATTCATTCTCAAAACCAATTTGAAAATATAACCAGTAAACTCACAATACCTATAACTAAACCTAATAACCCATTGACCTCAAACAAACACCAAATCCATAATTATCGACTACATAAAAATAATTAAGATATGATCCCTAAACTTTTCAGAACCCATCTAGGTTAGTCAAAATTTTTAGTCAATATCTCTAGCAATAACAGCTGATTAATATGTGTTGCAAACAAAAAAAAAAGACAACTACTGTTATTTTTAGGCTAATCACAAATAGATCTAACAATCAGTAACCGTCCATAGTAAGGTTTAATAAAAACACTCTAAACTTGACTTGATTGCTTTACTTTGTAGCAAACAGAAAGCGAAAAAGCCAATACTTTTAAGAGTTTTACATACAAAATTACAACTTTGCCATCAGAGCACTCAACGCCAAACCAAGAACACGGATTATTCTCGGTATCACAACTTCTCCAACTCGTCAAAGCGCCATATGGATCACTCACCATTCTATCTCTTAATCTCAACAGAGCCAAACCTGCACTCGCAGCCAAGCAGTACCATAATTCAGGAACTTTCCTCCATTTTCCCGCGAAACAAACAGAATAGAGAATAACTTTGAAAAAAAATACAATATTGTTGATTTTGTACCTTCATCGTTTAAAGACCGACACAAGCACAAACTTTGAGAAATTAGAACTAAAACCAGGACTCCTAATCTGCTGAACTTCCAGTTCTGGTCCATTTTCACCGGAGTTGAGAAACGATGTCGGATCGGAAAACTTAAAGTTTTAAATTAAATGAAGTTTTAGAAATTGAAGATTTAGATTGAAAGGGAGAAAACAAACGTGAAATATCTGAGTTTTGAAGTCATCTTCGCGTGCTTGCAAGCAAATTTAGACCCAAAAAGAACACAACACCAACAGAAACCTGTACTTTGAAAACGCGTTCACTAAATTACTACAACTGTTCTTAGGCTTTTATCATCAAGATACCTAAGTTCTTACATTTTCACAAATGAAGACATAGTTTCTTTATTTGCGTGACGTACATACATGAATCCCAGAGGTGTAAAGCGTAAACTATAGCGGGCAAAGCCGACATCGATTGGGATTTGGGAACTCAAATGGGTTTATGTTGGAATCTAGCAAAAAGGGTATGAGTAGTTTGATTGGTTATTTTCTTTTAATAATTCACAAAAGTTAAAGGGTCAACAACTCCTTTAATCATATTTATACAATAATTAATTAAAAGATATTTTAATAATTTTATTAATAAAATATTTAAAGAAAAAATTTAAAATTAAATATGATATGAAATAATGACACAAATAATATGTATACTAATTATTTAAAAATAAGGCCTAACATGAATATAATATGAAATATGAATGACTGTAACACAATATATATATATGTTAATCTCTATTAAATGATTGGAATTCATAATTCGGTGATTTAGATGGGGTTGGCAGGTTCGGGGACTAATTTAATATAAGTGGAAAAACTATGTCCCTTCTTGAGAAAATGGAACAAAAAAAGGGATCTAGATGACAATCTTTCGAACTAATTATGCTTCACGGCAGTGGTGGAAAACGGCAGGTCGTTTGAGTAAGTTTAGCCGGGGAGGCCGGGCGGGTGCCGGCAAAGACTTTTGAACTATGAACTATAGACTCAGTCATTTTCGTTGTACAAGCGTCCAGTGGCCCACTAGCCGTGTAATTTACTATATATATATATATATAATTAATAATTTTCATTACAGTAAATTACACGGCTAGTCTACAACCAGTTGATATTTACTTACACTGGAAAGAAACATCAAGGAAATGCGATTGGAGTTGGTCACTCGTGTTGCTTCCTTGATGTTTCTTTCCGGTGTAAGTAAATATGAACTGGTTCCAGGAATATTTTCTTAATTTACAGGGTGAAGGGGCTAGATTCTAAGATTTATCATATTGGACCGCTAAACTCTCACAATATCAAAAATAAATCCCTAGATTTTTATTGTTTCAGATACAGACAACTAGACTTCTATTGTTTTAATAATGGACATTTAGATTTCTTGGTACTGAATTTCACTATTTGATTGGAAATAAAATAATAATGTATTAGATTTTCACCAATATTTATATTTTAACATGTTCTCATATCTATTAAAAACAGATAATGTATTAACATCACCAACAAAAGGGTCCAACTATCCATATATAAAATGATAGGATCACACATTTCTAAACAGTGGTAATGTCTTTTTTTTTTTTTTTGGTTCAAATAGAATAGATGCAATTCAATAACTGAAGGAAGTAAATATTTATATCTAAAAGGATATGATATGTCTCATAATTATCTCTCGAATTTGGGCATCATTTTCACTTATGTTCATAATTGATCTTTTGTCTTAAATATATTGTTTTTGTTAATAATGATACCTAAAAATAATACCCACTATAGTTATAGTTCTCATGATGAAGTTATGAAATAATTCAATGATTTTTAATTACATCCAACATGTTGAATGTTGACTGTACATTTATACTAAATATTATTTCATTTCAACCTTACATTTGTCATTATGCCGTCGCGAGACAAAGCAATAACATCCAATAATTTATCTAGAAGAAAATTCTTCTTTTTTTTTTTTTTCTTTATGTCTTTTTCTGGCAGTGCAATCTTAGTTTCGAGTTTTATGTTTTAGAAGAATTTTAATTTCTTATCATTATAACTTTCATTATATCACATGGGCTGTGGCTGTGGTCTCCGGTGGTGGCTATGATTTAGTAATAAAATTTAGGCAGTCCGTTGATTGATTCCAATCATGTGAGCCGACCAAAATAGTCAATTTAGCCAAATTACCTCAAATTAATCTTTACTATCTTTTGCTTCTTTTTCTTTCTTTTCTTTTTTTTTTTACATGAAAATTATCAGCTGCAAACACTCGCATAATTTGAATGTGAATTTAATTTATATAGAAATAAAAAATAGAGATTAACCCCAAAAAAAAAAAAAAGTTAGCGATATTATCATCTTTAGAGAATTTGAATTTTTAGCGACTGATGTTGATGGATTATAATTATACTGATTTTTTAAAATTATTTCCTTTCACCATCATAATTAATAGCTGAACTCTTATCACAAAGAGGAAAAAACATGCCGAGCTTGGAATGATTTTAATTATTTAATACAAAGCTAAAACTTTTCATTAATATGAGTTGTTGCACTTATCTGCCAAAGACTCAATGCATTTTTCATTTTAAAAATTTGTTTCTTATGTTAGCAACGTTGAATGAGGCAAAATAAGTTTACCCACAAGCTACCAAAACAAAGCATTGACACTTGTTCAAGAGCTGACAGTTTTAGAAATTTTCTGTGGACATCAATTTGGTTCATTTTTCTCACCTTGTCACCAAAATTCTTCTTCCCAAGTCATCAATTTTTTTTTTTTTTGCCTTTTTTGGAAATTTATAATCTAGCTCATAAATTAGGTAAATATATTACTTGCAATCATAATTTACTTGATTCACAAGATACACATCTGCGCAGAAAAGATAAATATTAAAATAATATAATTGATATTAATTTTTTCTTGTTTATAAAGAGTTTTATTTTATTTTTTCCAATTATCATGATAACACAATCTTTTCTCATTTACGTGAACGGAATTTGAATGTGAACGGAATTTGAATGATAAATTTCATATTTTTAACGTAAAAAATTTTATTATTTCAATAGGATGTCACTTATTTTTTATATGAAAAAATTAAATAATAATTTAATGTGAATGTGTGCATGGTTTAAGTACAAAATTGAGAATGAACTTGTAATTTTAGTCTAAAATTTTTATTTTAAAATATGTCGACAAGGACCGTAATGAATGACTTGTGCACATTAATATTGTTGAACTGCAAGTTGATAGCTAGCTTTGCATGTACCTATCAAAAATTAAGTACCCTGACCTGATGTGTTATTTTATAATCTTTATAATTAAAAGTTAAGAAGTTATTTATCAATATTTCAGAAGCTTTATTTCATATCTGATTTAGAAAATTAAAATAAAAAATAAAAATAGTGTTGACTTCACAAAGTAATAAAAACTACTTGCTGCATAGAGAGGGTCATCGATATTCAATCATCATCCACCACGAGGCTAACCTGTGCACCATCCTACACGGCATTAAATCTACGTGGACGGTCCAGATTGTCTTCTTCAATAATGGTTTAAATTATTAAGTAATCGTCAATTACGTAATATAAAATTCCAAGTCACGGATCATGATTCATGACTCGTCGTCTCCTTCATGGCAACTTGGCCGTGGACTTGATATGGAGCTCAATTGATTTTTTTTTTTTTTTATATTATCTAGTAGTTGTGCTTGTCATTTTGGTAACTTCTGGATCCATAGATTATGTAGCTATGGCGCCTTATGTTATGAGCACTCATTCAAAAAAAAAAAACTAGAAAATAAATGATTGTAAGTATTAATAGAATAATAATAGATAGATAACTATTTAAAATAAATAAATATGAAAAATTTATTTATATAAAATTATTATAAGTTCATATAATTTTTAAAAATAATTATTTTTATTTTTAATTAATCTCTTCAAGTTATATTAATTTATATAAAATTATTTATGGTTTTATCATTATTAGTATTAATATAGTTATAATATAAAATCAATAGAAAAAACAGTAGTTTTACTCACAGCTGCAATTTTTAATTTAATTTTGTTTTATTTTTAGTCAGATTTACATGGTAGAACATTAAATCGAATTACAGGTGGAATAGCAGTGAAATTAATTTCTTGGGAACCAAAAAATGACGTCTTTCACCGGTAAGATATGTATGAATTTCCTTCTTGCAATGGCAATCCTGTAGACCATATAGAATATATTTTTTCATAAGAGTGACATGACAGGCATCGTTAGTATAAGTCAATAGCATTGTTTTTTCCTGTAACAAGTCAATCCCTTCACTTTCAACCAATCAATTTATTTATTTGTTATTATTATACTCATGAATTTCTTCTGCTGCATTCCAGATTCGAGAAATTGATGCAATATTAAATTTATTATTGCCTTTGTCAAAATTCATAACAGGGCGAACGATGAAGAGGCAGATTTGATTTATTATTGATAGATAAACTCGTTTGAAAATAAAAAAGCACGCTTACTCGAAAGCACGGACTGTTAATATAAAGGTACTTCTTTTTTATGTTAAGTTAATTAAAAATAGAAACTTTTATTCTGTTCGAGATTAAGTTAAGAAAGAGTAGAAACATTTACTACCAGATAAGTGAGATATCATCGTATTATAGACAGCATCAAGGGCAGGTATAAATCAGTCATCCGACAAAATTTAAGTGTGGCAGCCTAAGCATACAGTAGAAATCAGTTAAACGACTCTCACCGAGAGTAGGAGTATAACTCCTACGTACGATCAACTCTCATCATAATAATCAAATAACTGTCCCAAAATAGACATGTATATGAGAAGTTAAGAATGTGCATTACGGTAATAACGACGAAAAACAAAAGACTCAGATAAATATCTTAGAAAAAGAAAAAAAAAATGTTAAACTTTTACTACACAAAGAATCAGAAAAGAGAAAAGACGCAGAAAGAAAAGGGAGTGAACTTCTGTATTGTTTTTCTTTTTTTGAAAGAAAATTTCTGAGAGTTAAGCCTGATCATTAACTTAAGCATTGGAGGATTTTCACTGGAAAAACACCTAGCGATTTCTGACATTTTTCTATGAATGCACGATAGAGGACATCACTCACTTCTGAGATCGAAAATATTCGAGTGTTAGCTAGAAAATTTACTCGAGAGAGAAACTGCTAGATTTCAACATCAACAAACCTTTCAAGATAAGGGTAAAGATTATATATTTGCAGCCTTTCATCACAAAGCAAAAACATATAGTGATCAGCTACTGCTTCCCTTTCATATAACTGCTCAAAATAGTTTATACCAAAAGTTATACAAGCTGACGTTTCGAGTAGCACATATTTTGTTACCTAATGCAACGGCATATAGTTTTACCAAACAGCAACAACAGCGCATGAAAATTTGAGAGTGCAGTTTGATGGTGAAATCATGTGTTGAAACTTCCACTTTTTCTACAGCATCAGGCTCGCTCGTTAAAATGTGACAAGTGAACTAGTGGGCCTTAAAACTCACATGTAAAGAATCGCTCCATACATTGGATTCAGCATTGCAGAATGCAAACAACCCAGCATGTTCGGTTGGGTTCACTAACAATTCAGTTGGAGCATTGAGTTTGTTTTAACAACTACTATTGCTCCCACAAATAAAACTGGTCAAAGTACTTTCTCCATACACTTTATTTTCACAAGCTTCAGATAAAGTAGTAGTAGTGGGTCGTATTATTTTTGTCTTGGCTACTGCCACAATACGTACGTATGCTTCATATCATATAGCCAAAACCGTGCATGCAAATTTAAGAGATCACAAATTTACATTGATGGAGTTTTGCTGGCAACTCAACAGCACTCATATACTTGTGATGTCTCTGTTTTATTTCCCATGGGGTAGGCATCACATTTTACAAATCTCAATATGAAAGGAATTTGAAGAAGCATCAACATCTAAACTTTAGGGTTGTGGAACTGATTGGGTTCCAGTGGCTTAAAGATGGAGGCACAGCTCATTGTGTTGAGTTTATGACAGACTTGCTTGAGAGCGCCACACATTTGGGGAAGGTAATAATTCATCTGGTATAGATTACGCTTACGCAGGAAGTATTCACAATAATCACAAGAAATAGGAATCTCAGAAAGAGTACTTGGGAACATTTTAAAAATAAACATCTAATTCTGCTCCTGAATAGTGAAGTTAATTATAAGAGATTCATACTTGAGCGATGGACCAGCAACTAGGACTGGTCAGAAATCTCATATAGCTAAGACATAACACCTCAAGCGACAACAGGCGGCAAGATAACAGATTTTCAAAATCCTCTTTTGTTACTTCA